>JALPQD010000025.1:10750839-11362115 GCA_023101885.1 Typhlomys cinereus | reverse complement strand
AGTTGATTTGTGACATTTGCATGGCAAATGTTACACAGGCTGTGATTTTATAAAAATAGGACCACAGATGAATAGGACTTGAGTCCAATGTGCAAGTGCACTGCTTTAAGGATAAGTGTCATAAGAACGTTTCTATACCGTCCACATTTGTGTTTCCGGGGAACTCACCCCTTGTTGTCGGCGTGCCCCCTGTTCATGCCTCATTTCCCTTCCCCCCTCGTGCCCCAAGTGCCACGACTTCAAGTCATGGTCGTCTGGTGCCTTCTTTGGGCCAAGTCTCCTACACAGGTTTGCCGACGGTTAAACCTTGTGTTCTGGCGGACCCCCACTTCTTTTTGGGCTTGCTTCTCACCCCCCACCCAAAACACCCACCTTGTCCGGCGTGCATGCGCTAGCAATCGTGACCCGTGTGGCAGGGTTCCCCCTTCCATGTTTCCCTTTTTCACTCCCGTGCTAGGACTGCCTGGTCGATGTTTCCAGTTTGTCCCTTTTCTGTTCAGGCGCCCATAGAACCCCTGGTTCTGTGACGTTTTCCTGGCCTATGTTCCTGGCCGGCTTGATTTTCCCCTGTTGGGCCCCGGCGGCGGCCTGCGCCTCCCCTGTTGGAAGTGCATTCTAGGGCTAAGTCTCCTACAGAGTTGTATATTGTACACCATTGGCGTTCCGGATAAAAGTCCTATTGCTTTGTTTGTGCCATTTGCCTGGGCCCTGTTTTTTTTTCCCCCCCCCCCAATCCCCGGCCCCGCTTTCCAAGACTATCGTGCACCCCGTGCGGAGGCCTCTGTGTCCCCCCTCTTGCAAGTACACTTCTTTAGGCTCCGGTATTACGCCGGTTCCTCTACCGTCCCACCCTTGTGTTCCAGCGGCTCTCGCCCTTGTTGTACCACGTGTCCAACAACCATGTTCATGCCTCCCTATCTGCGCCACCTGCGGCGGCCTCCCCGTCCTCGTATCCTCTGGCAGCTTCTTTGGCCACACGTTATCCTTCCCGGCTCTAGACGGTTTCCCCTTCTGTTTGGCGCCCCCCCCTTCGTTTTGTGTTGCTTCTACCCCTATGTCAGGCCTCTATGCGCTGCCCGTAGTGCCCCAGGCGAGCGTCCCCCTTCCCTGTTCACTTCCCTTCTCCTGCTCCGAATTCCTGTCGTGTTCCTTCCTTTGTCCCTTTTTGTTTCCGGAGAAACTACATGGGTCTGTGCCGTTTCCTGGACATGTTCAGCAGGCCTGTTTCCCAAATTGTTGAGCCCAGTGCGGAGGACTGAGAGGCAAATGTTGGACGTTCACTTTCTTCGGGATAAGTACCCTACAGAAGATTCTTGCTGTAACACGTTTTGTTCGGCGAAGATCCACTTGTTTGCGCCTTTGCACTATACCCTTTCACGCAGCCCATGCCTTTCCCCCCTCGTGCCCCAAGGAGACGGCTCAGCGTCACCTGGTGGCCTGCCCTTCTTCTCGTGGTCGTCTTCCCACCCCCGTGTCTTCACTGTCTCCTTCTTGTCTCCGGAGAGTCTACCCCTTGATTTTGCCGGTTTCCCTGGCCCCCTGTCCCTCCACCGGCTCTGGTTTTTCCCCCCTAGTGCCCCCGTGCGGCGGCCTCGACTCGCCTGTTGGCCGTGGCCTCCTTAACTTTCCGTCTCTCGATCCGTTACCCAGACTGTAAACTCTTTGGTTCTCTCGCCCTGCCCTTGTTTTTGCCGCCATTCTATGGCCACCTCTTCATTCAGGAGGCTGCTTCCCACTCGTGCCCCCGTGCGCGGCTCCGCATCCCTCACTGTAGGAAGTGCATTCTTGGGGAGAAGTCTCCGTGCGCGTTTCTCCCCTGTCACATTTGCGTCCGGCGACACTCCTGCCTGTTTGCCCTTTGCCTGGCCACATGTTCACACTGGCCCTGCATTTCCCCCCCCTAGTGCCCTCCAGGTTAGGAGGCGTCCCGTCAAATGTTGCCCGTGCCCTTATTGCGGCTCCGTATCGTCCGCAGTTTCTTCTACTGTATCTCTTTGTGTTCCCGAGGAACTCCCTTGTTGTCAGACGTTTCTATGCCACATGTCATGCTCCCCCTCGGTACCCCCGGCCGTGGACCCCACCTTCCTATGTCGCTATGTGGCCCTTCTTTGGGCCAGTTCTCCCCCGGTTTATCGACGGCCACTCCTTGTTGTCTGGCGCCCCCCCCCTTCGTTTTTTTTGCTCATTCTACCAACTATGTTCCGGGCCTCTATGCGCATGACAATAGTATGCCCCCGTAGGACGGGTCATTCCCCTGTTTCACTTTTCCCTTTCCGTGCTCACCTCCTGTAATGTTCATAAGTTTGCCCCTTTTTTCTGTTCACGCGGAACATCCCCCTGGTTTTGGCCGTTTCATGAATGTTCAAGCAGGCCTTGCTTTCCAAAATGCTGCCCAACAAGTGAGGCGGATGGCGGCCCCCTGTTGGCAGTTCATTCTTTAGGGCTCAGTATCCTCCCGGAAGCTTCTACCCTTCATATTTGTGTCCGGCGACGATCCCTACTTGTTTGCGCACTTGCCTGTTGTCACCTGTTCCCCCGGCCATAAATTCAAAATAGTGACCCCTTGCGGAGGGGCTCAGCGTCCATTCTGGCAGTGCACCTCTTCCGGAGACGTCTCCTCCGAAGTTGTATCATATACATTGCGTTCCGGCGACTCTCTTGTTGATTGTGCCCTTTGCCTGGCCCGTTCCCCTCCGGGCGTGAGCTTCCCCTCGTGCCACAAATGCTAGGCCTCGTCGTCCCCTGTTGCCCGTGCCTTCTTTCGGCTCTGTGTCATACCGCCGTTTCTCTACCAACCTCTTTGTGTTCGGAGGCCATTCCCCACTTGTTGTCGGACGTTTCCATGCACCATGTTCATGCCTATCATTCCTTCCCCCCTCGTTGTGATGAACCACGTGACAGGACTCCCCGTCATCATGTAATAGTGCACTTCTTGGGACCGTCTCTCCACAGGTTGGCAGCCGGTTACACCTTGTGTTCCGGCGAAAACAACTTGTTTGGTGTGAGTCTCTCCCCACTCTGTTCGGCTTGTCATGAGCTAGTAGAACAATAGTGACCCAGTGTGGACGGGTAAACTTCCCACATGTTTCACTTTCACTCTAGTGCTCGGCATCCTGTAGATGTTCTCCTTTTGTAAACTTTTTATGTTCCGGCGAAACTCACCTGGGTCTGTGCCGTTTTCATGGCATCGTTCACGCAGGCCTTGCTTTTCCACCCCTGTTGAGCCTCGTGCGGGGCCTGAGACTCTCCCCCTGTTGGCAGTGCACTTCTTCGGCTCAGTATCCTCCAGAATTTGTCTCTTGCCACCCTTTGCCCTCCGGATACCCTCATACTTGATTTGTGCACCTTTGCATGCCATGTTCCACCCAGGCCACGATTTTCCCCCTTAGTGCATGCCCCCAGTGCGGCGGGCCTCTGCGTCACCTCTTGCAAGTACACTTCTTTCGGATACGGGGTTGGGGGGTTCCTACAGACCGGTTCTGCTCCCCGTCCCCCACTTGTGTTTCCAAGAGAACTCGCCCTGTTGTACCCCGTTTCCCTGAAACCTGTTCATGCTCCATCTCTGAGCCCCCTGCAGCGGACTCCCCAGTTCATATGTAGCATATGCACTTCTTTGGCCCAGTATCCTTCACAGCTTCTAGACGTGTCAACTTGTGTTCTGGAGAACACCCCATTCGGTTGTGTTGCTTCTCCCACCTCGTTCAGGGCCCCTCTCCTGCGCTTGCCGTAGTTGACCACGTGAGGAGGCCGCGTCAATGCACCTGATTCCCTTTCCCCTTCTCATGCTACGCCTCCTGTAGCTGTTCCTACGTTGTCACTTTTTATGTTCCGGAGACACTCCCCCTGGTTCGTGACGTTTTTCCTGGCCTCTGTACCTGAGGCCGTGATTTTCCACACGTGTTGGCCCGTGAGGAGGCCTGCGCCGCCCATGTTGGCGTTCCCTTCTTAGGGGCTACGTCTCCTAAGAGGCTTCTCGCTGTCCCCCTTTTGTTCAGGCGAAGCCTCATACTTGTTTTGCGCCCCTTTGCCTCTAACCCTTTTCCCGCAGCCCATGACTTCCAACATACTGCACCACTGCGGATTCGTGTCACCTGTCGCCTGCTCTTCCTCTTAGGGTCAGTATCCCCCCCACAGTTCTTTACTGTCATTTTTTGTCTTCCGGCGCGTCTTCCCTGATTTGCAATTGTTTCCCTGGCACCTTGTTCCGCCGGCTATGCTTTTTCACAATACTGCCCCCCGAGCTGCGGCGGACTCCGCGTCCCCTGTTGGCCGTCGCCTTCTTCGTGGTACGTATCCTACCGCCGTTTCATAACTGTAACTCTTTGTGTTTCTGCCGCCCCTGACCCTGTTTGCGACCGCTTCATGGACCCTCTTCATTCAGGAGATGATTCCCACATAGTGAACCCAGAGGGAGGATTCCGCATCCCTGCGGCCGGCCTCTGGTGGCTACGTATCCTAGCGCAGTTTTTACTGTGGCTTTGCTGGTCAGGGCGCCCCAGTCATCTGCACTTGGCCCTTTGCCGGAACCTGTTCCCCCGGCCATGCCTTTCTCCCTCGTGAACCACGGGCGGCGGCTTCCGGTCCATTGTGCCCGTGCCCTTCTTCGGAGACGACCTCCCGCAGTTTTGTCTACTGTTGTACCCCATTTGCGTTCAGGAAGAAAATCCTTACTTGATGGTGCCTTTCGATGGCCCTCCATCTTCCCCCAGGCCACTGATTTTCCACAATCGTGCCCCGTGCGGCGAATTGCGGCGACCTTTGCCCCCCCCGTGTACGTTCTTTCGGCTCTGTCTCCTTCCCCGCGTTTCACTGTCTCTCTGGTTCAGCGGCACTCACGCTTGTTGTGGTGCCTGTTCTATGGAGCCCTGTTCCTGGCGCGCCCCACCCGTCCCCCTGTGCCGAGGTGCCTCCCCCCTCCTCTGTCGCTTGTGCCTTCTTTGGGCACTCGTCTCCTCCCAGGTTTCTCGCCGCCCCCCTGTTTGTGTTACTGGGCCCACACCCCCTTCGTTATTGTTGTCCTTCTACCACCTCTTCCGCCTTCTCATGAGCTTGCCCATCGTGCCCCCCCCCCCCGGAGGCGGGTCCCCCTTGCGATGTTTCACTTTCCCTTCTCAGTGCTCCGCCTCCTGTCGCTGTTCCTTCGTTTGCCCCTTTTTCTGTTCCTGCGGACCTCCCCCTGTTTTGTGCCGTTTTCATGGAATCTGTTCCCGCACGGCCTTGCTTTTCCCCCCCCCTGCCGCTGCGACCCCGCGCGTGCGGGCTGCGCGGCCCATGTTGGCCGTTCCCTTCTTCGGCTCATCTCTCCTCCCGCCGCTTTCCCTGTACTCTTTGTGTTCCGGAGCCGTCCTCTTGTTTTGCGGCCCTTTGCCCTGTCCTCCCGTTCCCCTCGGCCCTGCCTTTCCCCCTCGGCCCCCCCTGCGGCGGCTTCGAGTCCCATTTTGCCGGCCCCTCTTCCGGAGGACGGCTCCTCCAGGCCGTGTCTTCCTCTCCCTTCGCATTCCGGCGCTCTCCTCGTTGCTTTGTGCCTTTGCCTGGCCCGTTCCCCCCCGGGCCGTGCTTTCCCCACATCGTGCGCCGGTGCAGAGGACTCGAGTCACCATACGTGCCGTGCGACTTCTTTAGGCTCAGTGTCCTCAGACGTTCTCTCACGTCCCTTTGTGTTCCGGCGGACATCACCCCTTGTTGTCGGACGTTTCCCTGAAACATGTTATGCATCTCATTCCCTTCCCCTCGTGTGTGCCCCAGTGCCACGGAGCTCGCCATCGTATCTGTCGATGTGCCCCTTCTTTGGGCCCCGTGTTCGCTACATAGGTTTGTAGCCGTCCCACTTTGTGTTCTGGCGCCCCCCAACGTCGTTTTTGTGGGTGCTGTCGTCCCAACTCTGTTCCGGCCTTGTCCTGAGCTACACCCCGCAGTGCGACCAGTGGGCGTGGCCACTTCACCTGTTTGTTCCCTTTTGCACAGCGTTCAGTTAAGAATCCGCTTCGATTGTTCCTCACTTTGCTACCCTCTTTCTGTTCGGAGACCAGCAATCACCCTGGCTCATGTGACGTTTTACCGCGCATTTATTCGTTCCATGCAGGCCTTGATTTCCCCCAATGTTGAGCATGGTCGAGAAGCCAGAGCGTCAAATGTGAAGTGCCGCACACTTCTTAGGGTACGTGATCCGACCTCAGTCTTCTAGGGCTGTCCCCCTTTGGTGGAGAGATCCTACTTGTTTTGCGACATTTGCGTCACTTGTTAGACATGTTCTGTGTGTCCAGGCATGACTATCCACCTAGTGAACCAAGTGGGAGCCTTAAGCTGTCAAATTGTGGAATTGCACCGCCGAGGGTGACAAACGCATCTACAGAAGTTTGTAGTACGAAACATTTGTGTTCACGAGGAGAATCAGAGTTGATTTGTGACATTGATGGCACACTTTCCACAGGCCGTGATTGTTATAACACTAGGACCAAAATGTCAATAGGAACCTGAGTCAAGGGTTGACAGTGCACTTCTTTAGGATAAGTGTCATAAGAGTTTCCATACTGTAACACTTTGTGTTCAGGAGGAAATCACACTTGTTAGTACGATGTTTCCATGAAAGTTCATGCATTCTGATTCCCGTTCCAAATCGTGAACCAGTGAAAGGACTCACAGTCATATGTAGCAATGCACTTCTTTGGAAGTATCCTACACAGGTTTGCTAGACTGTTAAAACTTTGTGTTCTGTAGAAAAAAACATTCGTTTTGTGTGATTCTACCAACTATGTTTCAGGTTTAAGAGCTGAAATAGTGACAAGTGAGGAAGGTCAACTCACAGTTTCCCTTTCCACTTTCAGTGATAAGATCCTGTAGATTTCATGCTTGTAACTTTTATTTCAGGAAAATCACATGCGTTTGTGACGTTTTCATGGAATATGTTCACGCAGGCCTTGATTTTCCAAAATAGACAAGTGAGGAGATGAGAGTCAAATGTTGGAAGTGCACTCTTAGGTATAGTGTCCTACGAAGACTTTCTCTGCTGTAACTTTTGTGTTCAGGAGAAGATCAACTCTCGTTTGCGACATTTGCATATAACATGTTCACGGAGGCCATGTGATGTGCAATAGTGAACCAAGTGAGGAGGATCAGCTGTCAGAGTAAATGGGGGAACTGCCTTCTTCCTTGAGTTGCGTAAGTATCACACCAGAAAGTTTCTTTACTGATTTGTTAGATTCATCAGGAGAGTATCACACTGATTTGCACTGTTTTCCTGGAAACATGTTCCGGGGCTGAGATTTTTCCAAACCAGTGATCCCGTGAGGAGGCACTCAGTCTCGAATGTTGGAAGTGGACTCGTAGTGTGTAAGTATCACGTATGTAGACGCTTACAATACTGTAACTCTTTGGTTTGCCCCAGAACATGAACTTCTTTTGCGCCATTTCCTTGGAAGCCTATTCATCAGGAGATGATTTCCCAAACTAGTGCAACCAATGGCGGAGGATGTCGTGTCACCACAACATTGTAGGAAGGCACCTTCTTGGGGAATAAGTATCCTGAGATGTTTTTCTACACTGTAACATTTGCGTAAGTGAGAAATTAAACACTTGTTTTGCGACATTTCTATGGAACCTATTCATTCAGGAGATGATTTCCCAAATAGTGAACCAAGTGCGGAGGATTCAGAATCAAATGTAGGAAGTGCACTTCTTGGGGATAAGTATCCGTGAGAAGTTTCTACACTGTAACATTTGCGTCCAGGAGAAAATCATGCATGTTTTGTGACATTTGCATGGCACATGTTCACACTGGCCATGAATTTCCAAAATAGTGAACCAAGTTAGGAGGATTCACAGTCAAATGTTGCAAGTGCACTTCTTGAGGATAAGTATCGTACAGAAGTTTCTATACTGTATCTCTTTGTGTTCAAGAGGAAATCACACTTGTTGTAAGACGTTTCTATGAAACATGTTCATGCATCCAAAATCGGTAACAAAGTGAAGTGGACTCACACTCATATGTAGCATGTGCACTTCTTTGGGACAAGTATCATACACAGGTTTATAGACGGAAAAACTTTGTGTTCTGGAGAAAACAACATTCGTTTTTTGCTAATTCTACCAACTATGTTCAGGCCTCTATTGAGCATGAAAATAGTGACCAAGTAGGGAAGGGTCAAATTCACATGTTTCACTTTCACTTCTCAGTGATAAGAATCCTGTAGATGTTCATACGTTTGAACTTTTTATGTTCACGAGGAAATCACACTGGTTTTGTGACGTTTTCATGGAATATGTTCAAGCAGGCCTTGATTTTCCAAAATGCTGAAACAAGTGAGGAGGACTGAGAGGCAAATGTTGGAAGTTCACTTCTTAGGGATAAGTATCCTACAGAAGATTCTACACTGTAATATTTTGTGTTCAGGAGAAGATCATACTTGTTTTGCGACATTTGCATGTAACATGTTCACACAGGCCATAAATTTCCAAAATAGTGAACCAATTGAGGAGGATTCAGAGTCAAATTATGGAAGTGCACCTCTTACGGAGAAGTATCCTAAAGAAGTTTGTATAATATAACATTTGCGTTCAGGAGAATATCATTGTTGATTTGTGACATTTGCATGGCAAATGTTCACACAGGCCGTGATTTTACAAAATAGTGAACCAAATGAATAGGACTCTTAGTCAAATGTTGCAAGTGCACTTATTTAGGATATGTGTCATACAGACGTTTCTATACCATAACACTTTGTGTTCAGGAGGAAATCACACTTGTTGTAGGACGTTTCCATGAAACATGTTCATGCATATCATTCCCTTCCAAAATCGTGAACCAAGTGAAAAGGACTCACAGTCATATGTAATATGTGCACTTCTTTGGGACAAGTATCCTACACAGGTTTGCAGACGGTAAAACTTTGTGTTCTGGAGAAAACAACATTCGTTTTGGGCTGATTCTACCAACTATGTTCAGGCTTGTCATGAGCTAGAAAATAGTGACCAAGTGTGGAAGGGTAAAATTCACATGTTTCACTTTCACTTCTCAGTGATAGGAATCCTGTAGATGTTCATATTTTGTAACTTTTTATGTTCAGGAGAAAATCACACTGGTTCTGTGACGTTTTCATGGAATATGTTCACGCAGGCCTTGATTTTCCAAAATGTTGAGCCTAGTGAGGAGGACTGAGACTCAAATGTTGGAAGTGCACTTCTTAGGGATAAGTATCCTACAGAAGTTTGTATATTGTAACATTTGCATTCAGGATAAAATCATACTTGATTTGTGACATTTGCATGGCACATGTTCACACAGGCCACGATTTTACAAAATAGTGAACCAAGTGAGGAGGACTCTGAGTCAAATCTTGCAAGTACACTTCTTTAGGATAAGTGTCATACAGACGGTTCTATACCGTAACACTTTGTGTTCAAGAGGAAATCGCACTTGTTACAACGTTTCCATGAAACATGTTCATGCATCCAATATCTGAGCCACCTGAAGAGGACTCCCAGTCATATGTAGCATATGCACTTCTTTGGGACAAGTATCCTTCACAGGCTTCTAGAAGGTAAAACTTTGTGTTCTGGAGAAAAACATTCGTTTTGTGTTGATTCTACCAACTATGTTCAGGCCTCTACATTAGCTGCAAGTAGTGACCAAGTGAGGAAGCGTCAAATTCACATGCTTCACTTCACTTCTCACTGATAAGAATCCTGTAGATGTTCCATACTTTGTAACTTTTATGTTCAGGAGGATAAATCACCATGGTTCTGTGACCGTTTTCATGGAATTGTACATGCAGGCCGTGATTTTCCAAATGTTGATGAGCCAAGTGAGGAGGACTGAGAAGCAAATGTTGGAAGTTTCACTTCTTAGGGATAAGTATCCTACAGAAGATTCTATGCTGTAACACTTTTGTTCAGGAGAAGATCATACTTGTTTTGCGACATTTGCATATAACATTTTCACGCAGACCATGAATTTCCAAAATAATGAACAAAGTGAAAAGGATTCAGAGTCAAATGGTCGAACTGCTCTTCTTCTTAGTGGTAAGTATCCCACCAAAGTTTCTTTACTGTCATTTTTTGTCTTCAGGGAGAGTATCACACTTGATTTGCAATGTTTCCCTGGAACATGTTCACGCAGGCTATGATTTTTCCAAAATACTGACCGAGTGAGGAGGACTCAGAGTCAAATGTTGGAAGTAGACTTCTTAGTGGTAAGTATCCTACAGAAGTTTCAATACTGTAACTCTTTGTGGTTCTGCAGAAAATGACACTTGTTTTGCGACGCTTCCATGGAACCCTATTCCTTCAGGAGATGATTTCCAAAATAGTGAACCAAGTGCGGAGGATTCAGAATCAAATGTAGGAAGTGCACTTCTTGGGGATAAGTATCCTAGAGAGTTTCTATACTGTGACTTTTGCGTTCAGGAGAAAATCATACTTGTTTTGTGACATTTGCATGGAACATGTTCACACAGGCCATGACTTTCTAAATAGTGAACCAAGTGAGGAGGATTCAGAGTCCAATGGTGCAAGTGCACTTCTTAGGGAGAAAGTATCCTACGAAGTTTGTATACTGTAACATTTGCGTTCAGGAGAAAATCATACTTGATTTGTGACTTTTGCATGGCACATATTCACACAGGCCATGATTTTACAAAATAGTGAACCAAGTGAGGAGGACTCTGAGGCAGAATTTGCAAGTGTACTTCTTTAGGATAAGTATCATTCAGAAGTTTCTATACTGTATCTCTTTGTGTTCAAGAGGAAATCACACTTGTTGTGTGACGTTTCTATGAAACATGTTCATGCATCCAAATCGTTAACCAAGTGAAGAGGACTCACACTCATATGTAGCATGTGCACTTCTTTGGGACAAGTATCATACACAGGTTTATAGACGGAAAAACTTTGTGTTCTGGAGAAAACAACATTCGTTTTGTGCTAATTCTACCAACTATATTCAGGCCTCTAATGAGCTTGAAAATAGTGACCAAGTGAGGAAGGGTCAAATTCACATGTTTCACTTTCACTTCTCAGTGATAAGAATCCTGTCGATGTTCATACGTTTGAACTTTTTATGTTCATGAGGAAATCACACTGGTTTTGTGACGTTTTCATGGAATATGTTCACGCAGGCCTTGATTTTCCAAAATGCTGAAACAAGTGAGGAGGACTGAGAGGCAAATGTTGGAAGTTCACTTCTTAGGGATAAGTATCCTACAGAAGATTCTACACTGTAATATTTTGTGTTCAGGAGAAGATCATACTTGTTTTGCGACATTTGCATGTAACAAGTTCACACAGGCCATGAATTTCCAAAATAGTGAACCAATTGAGGAGGATTCAGAGTCAAATTATGGAAGTGCACCTCTTACGGAGAAGTATCCTAAAGAAGTTTGTATAATATAACATTTGCATTCAGGAGAATATCATAGTTGATTTGTGACATTTGCATGGCAAATGTTCACACAGGCCGTGATTTTACAAAATAGTGAACCAAGTGAATAGGACTCTGAGTCAAATGTTGCAAGTGCACTTCTTTAGGATAAGTGTCATACAGACGTTTCTATACCGTAACACTTTGTGTTCAGGAGGAAATCACACTTGTTGTAGGACGTTTCCATGAAACATGTTCATGCATATCATTCCCTTCCAAAATCGTGAACCAAGTGAAAAGGACTCACAGTCATATGTAGCATGTGCACTTCTTTGGGACAAGTGTCCTACACAGGTTTGTAGACGGTAAAACTTTGTGTTCTGGAGAAAACAACATTCGTTTTGGGCTGATTCTACCAACTATGTTCAGGCTTGTCATGAGCTACAAAATAGTGACCAAGTGTGGAAGTGTCAAATTCACATGTTTCACTTTCACTTCTAAGTGATAGAATCCTGTCGATGTTCATACTTTGTAACTATTTATGTCCACAAGAAAATCACACTGGTTCTGTGACGTTTTCATGGAATATGTTCATGCAGGCCTTGATTTTCCAAAATGTTGAGCCAAGTGAGGAGGACAGAGAGTCAAATGTTGGAAGTGCACTTCTTAGGGATAAGTATCCGACAGAAGATTCTATGCTGTAACACTTTTTGTTCAGGAGAAGATCATACTTGTTTTGCGACATTTGCATATAACATGTTAAGGCAGGCCATGAATATCCAAAATAGTGAACCAAGTGAGGAGCATTCAGAGTCAAATTGTGGAAGTGCACCGCTTAGGGTGAAATATCCTACAGAAGTTTGTATACTGAAACATTTGTGTTCAGGAGAAAATCATAGTTGATTTGTGACATTTACATGGCAAATGTTCACACAGGCCGTGATTTTATAAAATAGTGACCAAATGAATAGGACTCTGAGTCAAGGGTTGCCAGTGCACTTCTTTAGGATAAGTGTCATACAGACGTTTCCATACCGTAACACTTTGTGTTCAGGAGGAAATCACACTTGTTGTACGATGTTTCCATGAAACATGTTCATGCATATCATTCGTTTCCAAAATCGTGAACCAAGTGAAAAGGACTCACAGTCATATGTAGCATATGCACTTCTTTGGGACAAGTATCCTACACAGGTTTGTAGACGGTAAAACTTTGTGTTCTGGAGAAAAAAACATTCGTTTTGGGCTGATTCTACCAACTATTTTCAGGCTTATAATGAGCTAGAAAATAGTGACCAAGTGAGGAAGGGTCAATTCACATGTTTCACTTTCACTTCTCAGTGATAAGTATCCTGTCGATGTTCATGCTTTGTAATTTTTATATTCAGAAGAAAATCACACTGGTTCTGTGACGTTTTCATGGAATATGTTCACGCAGGCCTTGATTTTCCAAAAGGTTGAGCCAAGTGAGGAGGACTGAGAGTCAAATGTTGGAAGTGCACTTTTAGGTATAAGTGTCCTACAGAAGATTCTATGCTGTAATACTTTTTGTTCAGGAGAAGATCATACTTGTTTTGCGACATTTGCATATAACATGTTTACGCAGGCCATGAATTTCCAAAATAGTGAACCAAGTGAGGAGGATTCAGAGTCAAATGGTGGAACTGCTCTTCTTCTTAGTGGTAAGTATCCCACCAAAGTTTCTTTACTGTCATTCTTTGTCATCAGGAGAGTATCACACTTGATTTGCAATGTTTCCCTGGAACATGTTCACGCAGGCTGTGATTTTTCCAAAACAGTGATCCACGTGAGGAGGACTCAGACTCGAATGTTGGAAGTGGACTTCGTAGTGGTAAGTATCATACAGAAGTTACAATACTGTAACTCTTTGTGTTCTGCAGAAAATGACACTTCTTTTGCGACATTTCCATGGAACCTATTCATTCAGGAGATGATTTCCCAAATAGTGAACCAAGTGCGGAGGATGCAGAATCAAATGTAGGAAGTGCACTTCTTGGGAATAAGTATCCTTGAGATGTTTCTACACTGTAACATTTGCGTTCAGGAGAAAATCATACATGTTTTGTGACATTTGTATGGCACATGTTCATACAGGCCATGAATTTCCAAATTAGTGAACCATGTGAGGAGGATTCACAGTCAAATGATGGAAGTGCACCTCTTAGGGAGAAGTATCTTATAGAAGTTTGTATACTGTAACATTTGCGTTCAGGATGAAATCATACTTGATTTGTGACTTTTGCATGGCACATATTCACACAGGCCATGATTTCACAAAATAGTGAACCAAGTGAGGAGGACTCTGAGTCAAATGTTGCAAGTGCTCTTCTTTAGGATAAGTATCGTACAGAAGTTTCTATACTGTATCTCTTTGTGTTCAAGAGGAAATCACACTTGTTGTACGACGTTTCTATGACACATGTTCATGCATCCAAAATCGTTAACCAAGTGAAGAGGACTCACACTCATATGTAGCATGTGCACTTCTTTGGGACAAGTATCATACACAGGTTTATAGACGGAAAAACTTTGTGTTCTGGAGAAAACAAGATTCGTTTTGTGCTGATTCTACCAACTATGTTCAGGCCTCTAATGAGCTTGAAAATAGTGACCAAGTGAGGAAGGGTCAAATTCACATGTTTCACTTTCACTTCTCAGTGATAAGAATCCTGTAGATGTTCATACGTTGTAATTTTTATGTTCACGAGGAAATCACACTGGTTTTGTGACGTTTTCATGGAATATGTTCACGCAGGCCTTGATTTTCCAAAATGCTGAAACAAGTGAGCAGCACTGAGAGGCAAATGTTGGAAGTTCACTTCTTAGGGATAAGTATCCTACAGAAGATTCTACGCTGTAACATTTTGTGTTGAGGAAAGATCATACTTGTTTTGTGACATTTGCATGTAACATGTTAAGGCAGGCCATGAATATCCAAAATAGTGAACCAAGTGAGGAGCATTCAGAGGCAAATTGTGGAAATGCACCGCTTAGGGTGAAATATCCTACAGAAGTTTGTATACTGAAACATTTGTGTTCAGTAGAAAACCATAGATGATTTGTGACATTTACATGGCAAATATTCACACAGGCCGTGATTTTATAAAATAGTGAACCAAGTGAATAGGACTCTGAGTCAAATATTGCAAGTGCACTTCTTTAGGATAAGTGTCATACAGACGTTTCCATACCCTAACACTTTGTGTTCAGGAGGAAATCACACTTGTTGTACGACGTTTCCATGAAACATGTTCATGCATATCATTCGTTTCCAAAATCGTGAACCAAGTGAAAAGGACTCACAGTCATATGTAGCATGTGCACTTCTTTGGGACAAGTGTCCTACACAGGTTTGTAGACGGTAAAACTTTGTGTTCTGGAGAAAACAACATTCGTTTTGGGCTGATTCTACCAACTATGTTCAGGCTTGTCATGAGCTACAAAATAGTGACCAAGTGTGGAAGTGTCAAATTCACATGTTTCACTTTCACTTCTAAGTGATAAGAATCCTGTCGATGTTCATACTTTGTAACTATTTATGTCCACAAGAAAATCACACTGGTTCTGTGACGTTTTCATGGAATATGTTCATGCAGGCCTTGATTTTCCAAAATGTTGAGCCAAGTGAGGAGGACAGAGAGTCAAATGTTGGAAGTGCACTTCTTAGGGATAAGTATCCGACAGAAGATTCTATGCTGTAAAACTTTTTGTTCAGGAGAAGATCATACTTGTTTTGCGACATTTGCATATAACATGTTAAGGCAGGCCATGAATATCCAAAATAGTGAACCAAGTGAGGAGCATTCAGAGTCAAATTGTGGAAGTGCACCGCTTAGGGTGAAATATCCTACAGAAGTTTGTATACTGAAACATTTGTGTTCAGGAGAAAATCATAGTTGATTTGTGACATTTACATGGCAAATGTTCACACAGGCCGTGATTTTATAAAATAGTGACCAAATGAATAGGACTCTGAGTCAAGGGTTGCCAGTGCACTTCTTTAGGATAAGTGTCATACAGACGTTTCCATACCGTAACACTTTGTGTTCAGGAGGAAATCACACTTGTTGTACGATGTTTCCATGAAACATGTTCATGCATATCATTCGTTTCCAAAATCGTGAACCAAGTGAAAAGGACTCACAGTCATATGTAGCATATGCACTTCTTTGGGACAAGTATCCTACACAGGTTTGTAGACGGTAAAACTTTGTGTTCTGGAGAAAAAAACATTCGTTTTGGGCTGATTCTACCAACTATTTTCAGGCTTATAATGAGCTAGAAAATAGTGACCAAGTGAGGAAGGGTCAAATTCACATGTTTCACTTTCACTTCTCAGTGATAAGTATCCTGTCGATGTTCATGCTTTGTAATTTTTATATTCAGAAGAAAATCACACTGGTTCTGTGACGTTTTCATGGAATATGTTCACGCAGGCCTTGATTTTCCAAAAGGTTGAGCCAAGTGAGGAGGACTGAGAGTCAAATGTTGGAAGTGCACTTTTAGGGATAAGTGTCCTACAGAAGATTCTATGCTGTAATACTTTTTGTTCAGGAGAAGATCATACTTGTTTTGCGACATTTGCATATAACATGTTTACGCAGGCCATGAATTTCCAAAATAGTGAACCAAGTGAGGAGGATTCAGAGTCAAATGGTGGAACTGCTCTTCTTCTTAGTGGTAAGTATCCCACCAAAGTTTCTTTACTGTCATTCTTTGTCATCAGGAGAGTATCACACTTGATTTGCAATGTTTCCCTGGAACATGTTCACGCAGGCTGTGATTTTTCCAAAACAGTGATCCACGTGAGGAGGACTCAGACTCGAATGTTGGAAGTGGACTTCGTAGTGGTAAGTATCATACAGAAGTTACAATACTGTAACTCTTTGTGTTCTGCAGAAAATGACACTTCTTTTGTGACATTTCCATGGAACCTATTCATTCAGGAGATGATTTCCCAAATATTGAACCAAGTGCGGAGGATGCAGAATCAAATGTAGGAAGTGCACTTCTTGGGGATAAGTATCCTTGAGAAGTTTCTACACCGTAACATTTGCGTTCAGGAGAAAATCATACATGTTTTGTCACATTTCCATGGCACATGTTCATACAGGCCATGAATTTCCAAATTAGTGAACCAAGTGAGGAGGATTCACAGTCAAATGATGGAAGTGCACCTCTTAGGGAGAAGTATCTTATGGAAGTTTGTATACTGTAACATTTGCGTTCAGGATGAAATCATACTTGATTTGTGACTTTTGCATGGCACATATTCACACAGGCCATGATTTTAAAAAATAGTGAACCAAGTGAGGAGGACTCTGAGTCAAATGTTGCAAGTGCACTTCTTTACGATAAGTATCATATAGAAGTTTCTATACTGTATCTCTTTGTGTTCAAGAGGAAATCACACTTGTTGTACGACGTTTCTATGACACATGTTCATGCATCCAAAATCGTTAACCAAGTGAAGAGGTCTCACACTCATATGTAGCATGTGCACTTCTTTGGGACAAGTATCATACACAGGTTTATAGACGGAAAAAATTTGTGTTCTGGAGAAAACAAGATTCGTTTTGTGCTGATTCTACCAACTATGTTCAGGCCTCTAATGAGCTTGAAAATAGTGACCAAGTGAGGAAGGGTCAAATTCACATGTTTCACTTTCACTTCTCAGTGATAAGAATCCTGTAGATGTTCATACGTTGTAACTTTTTATGTTCACGAGGAAATCACACTCGTTTTGTGACGTTTTCATGGAATATGTTCACGCAGGCTTTGATTTTCCAAAATGCTGAAACAAGTAAGGAGCATTCAGAGTCAAATTGTGGAAGTGCACCGCTTAGGGTGAAATATCCTACAGAAGTTTGTATACTGAAACATTTGTGTTCAGGAGAAAATCATAGTTGATTTGTGACATTTACATGGCAAATGTTCACACAGGCCGTGATTTTATAAAATAGTGAACCAAGTGAATAGGACTCTGAGTCAACTGTTGCAAGTGCACTTCTTTAGGATAAGTGTCATACAGACGTTTTCATACCGTAACACTTTGTGTTCAGGAGGAAATCACACTTGTTGTACGACGTTTCCATGAAACATGTTCATGCATATCATTCGTTTCCAAAATCGTCAACCAAGTGAAAAGAACTCACAGTCATATGTAGCATGTGCACTTCTTTGGGACAAGTATCCTACACAGGTTTGTAGACGGTAAAACTTTGTGTTCCGGAGAAAACAACATTCCTTTTGGGGTGATTCTACCAACTATGTTCAGGCTTGTCATGAGCTAGAAAATAGTGACCAAGTGAGGAAGGGTCAAATTCATATGCTTCACTTTCACTTCTCAGTGATAAGAATCCTGTCGATGTTGATACTTTGTAACTTTTTATGTTTAGGAGAAAATCACACTGGTTCTGTGACGTTTTCATAGAATATGTTCATGCAGGCCTTGATTTTCCAAAAGGTTGAGCCAAGTGAGGAGGACTGAGAGTCAAATGTTGGAAGTGCACTACTTAGGGATAAGTATCCTACAGAAGATTCTATGCTGTAACACTTTTTGTTCAGGAGAAGATCATACTTGTTTTGCGACATTTGCATATAACATGTTCATGTAGGCCATGAATTTCCAAAATAGTGAACCAAGTGAGAAGGATCAGGGTCAAATGGTGGAACTGCTCTTCTTCTTAGTGGTAAGTATCCCACCAAAGTTTCTTTACTGTCATTCTTTGTCTTCAGGAGAGTATCACACTTGATTTGCAATGTTTCCCTGGAACATGTTCACGCAGGCTATGATTTTTCCAAAATAGTGAACCGAGTGAGGAGGACTCAGACTCAAATGTTGGAAGTGGATTTTTAGTGGTAAGTATCCTACAGAAGTTACAATACTGTAACTCTTTGTCTTTTGCAGAAAATGACACTTGTTTTGCGACGCTTCCATGGAAACTGTTCATTTGGAGATGATTTCCCAAATAGTGAACCTAGTGCGGAGGATTCAGAATCAAATGTAGGAAGTGCACTTCTTGGGGATAAGTATCCTAGAGAAGATTCTATACTGTGACTTTTGCGTTCAGGAGAAAATCATACTTGTTTTGTGACATTTGCATGGAACATGTTCACACAGGCCATGAATTTCCAAATTAGTGAACCAAGGGAGGAGGATTCAGAGTCAAATGGTGCAAGTGCACCTCTTAGGGAGAAGTATCCTACAGAAGTTTGTATACTGTATCATTTGTGTTCAGGAGAAAATCATACTTGATTTGTGACTTTTGCATGGCACATATTCACAAAGGCCATGATTTTACAAAATAGTGAACCAAGTGAGGAGGTCTCTGAGGCAGAAGTTGCAAGTGCACTTCTTTAGGATAAGTATCATACAGAAGTTTCTATACTGTATCTCTTTGTGTTCAAGAGGAAATCACACTTGTTGGACGACGTGTCTATGACACATGTTCATGCATCCAAAATCGTTAACCAAGTGAAGAGGTCTCACACACATATGTAGCATGTGCACTTCTTTGGGACAAGTATCCTGCACAGGTTTGCAGACGGTAAAACTTTGTGTTCTGGAGAAAACAACATTCGTTTTGGGCTGATTCTACCAACTATTTTCAGGCTTATAATGAGCTAGAAAATAGTGACCAAGTGAGGAAGGGTCAAATTCACATGTTTCACTTTCACTTCTCAGTGATAAGAATCCTGTCGATGTTCATACTTTGTAACTTTTTATGTTCAGGAGAAATTCACACTGGTTCTGTGATGTTTTCATGGAATATGTTCATGCAGGCCTTGATTTTCCAAAATGTTGAGCCAAGTGAGGAGGACTGAGAGTCAAATATTGGAAGTGCACTTCTTAGGGATAAGTATCCGACAGAAGATTCTATGCTGTAACACTTTTGGTTCAGGAGAGGATCATACTTGTTTGCGAATTTTGCATATAACATGTTTACGCAGGCCATGAATTTCCAAAATAGTGAACCAAGTGAGGAAGATTCAGAGTCAAATGGTGGAACTGTTCTTCTCCTTAGTGGCAAGTATCCCACCAAAGTTTCTTTACTGTCATTCTTTCTCATCAGGAGAGTATCACACTTGATTTGCAATGTTTCCCTGGAACATGTTCACACAGGCTGTGATTTTTCAAAAACAATGATCCAAGTGAGGAGGACTCAGATTTGAATGTTGGAAGTGGACTTCTTAGTGGTAAGTATCCTAGAGAAGTTACAATGCTGTAACTCTTTGTGTTCTGCAAAAAATGACACTTGTTTTGCGACGTTTCTATGGAACCTATTCATTCAGGAGATGATTTCCCAAATAGTGAACCAAGTGCGGAGGATTCAGAATCAAATGTAGGAAGTGCACTTCTAGGGATCAGTATCCTTGAGAAGTTTCTGTACTGTAACATTTGCGTTCAGGAGAAAATCATACTTGTTTTGTGACATTTGCATGGCACATGTTCATACAGGCCATGAATTTCCAAATTAGTGAACCAAGTGAGGAGGATTCACAGTCAAATGATGGAAGTGCATGTCTTAGGGAGAAGTATCTTATAGAAGTTTGTATACTGTAACATTTGCGTTCAGGAGAAAATCATACTTGATTTGTGACTTTTGCATGGCACATATTCACACAGGCCATGATTTTACAAAATAGTGAACCAAGTGAGGAGGATTCTGAGTCAAATGTTGCAAGTGCACTTCTTTACGATAAGTATCGCACAGAAGTTTCTATACTGTATCTCTTTGTGTTCAAGAGGAAATCACACTTGTTGTGTGACGTTTCTATGAAACATGTTCATGCATCCAAAATCGTTAACCAAGTGAAGAGGACTCACACTCATATGTAGCATCTGCACTTCATTGGGACAAGTGTCATACACAGGTTTATAGACGGAAAAACTTTGTGTTCTGGAGAAAACAACATTCGTTTGTGCTGATTCTACCAACTATGTTCAGGCCTCTAATGAGCTTGAAAATAGTGACCAAGTGAGGAAGGGTCAAATTCATATGTTTCACTTTCACTTCTCAGTGATAAGAATCCTGTAGATGTTCATACGTTGTAACTTTTTATGTTCACGAGGAAATCACACTGGTTTTGTGACGTTCTCATGGAATATGTTCACGCAGGCCTTGATTTTCCAAAATGCTGAAACAAGTAAGCAGCACTGAGAGGCAAATGTTGGAAGTTCACTACTTAGGGATAAGTATCCTACAGAAGATTCTACGATGTAACATTTTGTGTGAGGAAAGATCGTACTTGTTTTGTTACATTTGCATGTAACATGTTAAGGCAGGCCATGAATATCCAAAATAGTGAACCAAGTGAGGAGCATTCAGAGTCCAATTGTGGAAGTGCACCGCTTAGGGTGAAATATCCTACAGAAGTTTGTATACTGAAACATTTGTGTTCAGGAGAAAATCATAGTTGATTTGTGACATTTACATGGCAAATGTTGACACAGGCCGTGATTTTATAAAATAGTGAACCAAGTGAATAGGACTCTGAGTCAAATGTTGCAAGTGCACTTCTTTAGGATAAGTGTCATATAGACTTTTCCATACCGTAACACTTTGTGTTCAGGAGGAAATCACACTTGTTGTACGACGTTTCCATGAAACATGTTCATGCATATCATTCGTTTCCAAAATCGTGAACCAAGTGAAAAGGACTCACAGTCATATGTAGCATGTGCACTTCTTTGGGACAAGTATGCTACACAGGTTTGCAGACGGTAAAACTTTGTGTTCTGGAGAAAACAACATTCGTTTTGGTCTGATTCTACCAACTATTTTCAGGCTTATAATGAGCTAGAAAATAGTGACCAAGTGAGGAAGGGTCAAATTCACATGTTTCACTTTCACTTCTCAGTGATAAGAATCCTGTCGATGTTCATACTTTGTAACTTTTTATGTTCAGAAGATAATCACACTGTTTCTGTGACGTTTTCATGGAATATGTTCATGCAGGCCTTGATTTTCCAAAATGTTGAGCCAAGTGAGGAGGACTGAGAGTCAAATGTTGGAAGTGCACTTCTTAGGGATAAGTGTCCTACAGAAGATTCTATGCTGTAACACTTTTTGTTCAGGAGAAGATCATACTTGTTTTGCGACATTTGCATATAACATGTTTAGGCAGGCCATGAATTTCCAAAATAGTGAA
Source organism: Typhlomys cinereus (assembly GCA_023101885.1). Lineage (NCBI taxonomy): Eukaryota > Metazoa > Chordata > Mammalia > Rodentia > Platacanthomyidae > Typhlomys > Typhlomys cinereus. The sequence goes on along the minus strand of JALPQD010000025.1, from coordinate 11,340,586 downwards.
CCAAGTGAGGAGGATTCAGAGTCAAATGGTGGAACTTCTCTTCTCCTTAGTGGTAAGTATCCCACCAAAGTTTCTTTACTGTTATTCTTTGTCATCAGGAGAGTATCACACTTGATTTGCAATGTTTCCCTGGAACATGTTCATGCAGGCTATGGTTTTTCCAAAATAGTGAACCAAGTGAGGAGGACTCAGAGTCGAATGTTGGAAGTGGACTTCTTAGTGGTAAGTATCCTAGAGAAGTTACAATACTGTACCTCTTTGTGTTCTGCAGAATATGACACTTGTTTTGTGACGTTTCTATGGAACCTATTCATTCAGGAGTTGATTTCCCAAATAGTGAACCAAGTGCGGAGGATTCAGAATCAAATGTAGGAAGTGCACTTCTTGGGGATAAGTATCCCTGAGAAGTTTCTACACTGTAACATTTGCGTTCAGGAGAAAATCATACATGTTTTGTGACATTTGCAAGGCACATGTTCATACAGGCCATGAATTTCTAAATTAGTGAACCAAGTGAGGAGGATTCAGAGTCAAATGATGGAAGTGCACCTCTTAGGGAGAAGTATCTTATAGAAGTTTGTATACTGTAACATTTGCGTTCAGGATGAAATCATACTTGATTTGTGACTTTTGCATGGCACATATTCACACAGGCCATGATTTTACAAAATAGTGAACCAAGTGAGGAGGACTCTGAGTCAAATGTTGCACGTGCAATTCTTTACGATAAGTATCGTACAGAAGTTTCTATACTGTATGTCTTTGTGTTCAAGAGGAAATCACACTTGTTGTACGACGTTTCTATGAAACATGTTCATGCATCCAAAATCGTTAACCAAGTGAAGAGGACTCACACTCATATGTAGCATGTGCACTTCTTTGGGACAAGTATCATACACAGGTTTATAGACGGAAAAACTTTGTGTTCTGGAGAAAACAACATTCATTTTGTGCTGATTCTACCAACTATGTTCAGGCCTCTAATGACCTTGAAAATAGTGACCAAGTGAGGAAGGGTCAAATTCACATGTTTCACTTTCACTTCTCAGTGATAAGAATCCAGTAGATGTTCATACGTTGTAACCTTTTATGTTCACGAGGAAATCACACTGGTTTTGTGACGTTCTCATGGAATATGTTCACGCAGGCCTTGATTTTCCAAAATGCTGAAACAAGTAAGGAGCACTGAGAGGCAAATGTTGGAAGTTCACTTCTTAGGGATAAGTATCCTACAAAAGATTCTTCGCTGTAACATTTTGTGTTCAGGAATGATGATACTTGTTTTGTGACATTTGCATGTAACATGTTAAGGCAGGCTATGAATATCCAAAATAGTGAACCAAGTGAGGAGCATTCAGAGTCCAATTGTGGAAGTGCACCGCTTAGGGTGAAATATCCTACAGAAGTTTGTATACTGAAACATTTGTGTTCAGGAGAAAATCATAGTTGATTTGTGACATTTACATGGCAAATGTTGACACAGGCCGTGATTTTATAAAATAGTGAACCAAGTGAATAGGACTCTGAGTCAAATGTTGCAAGTGCACTTCTTTAGGATAAGTGTCATACAGACGTTTCCATACCGTAACACTTTGTGTTCAGGAGGAAATCACACTTGTTGTAAGACGTTTCCATGACAAATGTTCATGCATATCATTCGTTTCCAAAATCGTGAACCAAGTGAAAAGAACTCACAGTCATATGTAGCATGTGTACTTCTTTGGGACAAGTAAACTACACAGGTTTGTAAACGGTAAAACTTTGTGTTCTGGAGAAAACAACACTCCTTTTGGGCTGATTCTACCAACTAAGTTCAGGGTTGTAATGAGCTAGAAAATAGTGACCAAGTGAGGAAGGGTCAAAGTCACATGTTTCACTTTCACTTCTCAGTGATAAGAATCCTGTCGATGTTCATACTTTGTAACTTTTATGTTTAGGAGAAAATCACACTGGTTCTGTGACGTTTTCATAGAATATGTTCACGCAGGCCTTGATTTTCCAAAAGGTTGAGCCAAGTGAGGGGGACTGAGAGTCAAATGTTGGAAGTGCACTTCTTAGGGATAAGTATCCTACAGAAGATTCTATGCTGTAACACTTTTTGTTCAGGAGAAGATCATACTTGTTTTGCGACATTTGCATATAACATGTTCATGCAGGCCATGAATTTCCAAAATAGTGAACCAAGTGAGGAGTCTTCAGAGTCAAATGGTGGATCTGCTCTTCTTCTTAGTGGTAAGTATCCCACCAAAGTTTCTTTACTGTTATTCTTTGTCTTCTGGAGAGTATCACACTTGATTTGCAATGTTTCCCTGGAACATGTTCACGCAGGCTATGATTTTTCCAAAATAGTGAACCGAGTGAGGAGGACTCAGAGTCAAATGTTGGAAGTGGACTTCTTAGTGGTAAGTATCCTACAGAAGTTACAATACTGTAACTCTCTGTCTTCTGCAGAAAATGACACTTGTTTTGCGACGCTTCCATGGAAACTGTTCTTTCAGGAGATGATTTCCAAAATAGTGAACCTATTGCGGAGGATTCAGAATCAAATGTAGGAAGTGCACTTCTTGGGGATAAGTATCCTAGAGAAGATTCTATACTGTGACTTTTGCATTCAGGAGAAAATCATACTTGTTTTGTGACATTTGCATGGAACATGTTCACACAGGCCATGAATTTCTAAATTAGTGAACCAAGGGAGGAGGATTCAGAGTCAAATGGTGCAAGTGCACCTCTTAGGGAGAGGTATCCTACAGAAGTTTGTATACTGTAACATTTGCGTTCAGGATGAAATCATACTTGATTTGTAACTTTTGCATGGCACATATTCACACAGGCCATGATTTTACAAAATAGTGAACCAAGTGAGGAGGACTCTGAGGCAGAAGTTGCAAGTGCACTTCTTTAGGATAAGTATCATACAGAAGTTTCTATACTCTATCTCTTTGTGTTCAAGAGGAAATCACACTTGTTGGACGACGTTTCTATGAAACATGTTCATTCATCCAAAATCGTTAACCAAGTGAAGAGGACTCACACTCATATGTAGCATGTGCACTTCTTTGGGACAAGTATCATACACAGGTTTATAGACGGAAAAAATTTGTGTTCTGGAGAAAACAACATTCGTTTTTTGCTAATTCTACCAACTATGTTCAGGCCTCTAATGAGCTTGAAAATAGTGACCAAGTGAGGAAGGGTCAAATTCACATGTTTCACTTTCACTTCTCAGTGATAAGAATCCTGTAGATGTTCATACGTTGTAACTTTTTATGTTCAGGAGAAATTCACACTGGTTCTGTGACGTTTTCATGGAATATGTTCACGCAGGCCTTGATTTTCCAAAATGCTGAAACAAGTGAGGAGGACTGAGAGGCAAATGTTGGAAGTTCACTTCTTAGTTATAAGTATCCTACAGAAGATTCTACACTGTAATATTTTGTGTTCAGGAGAAGATCATACTTGTTTTGCGACATTTGCATGTAACATGTTCACACAGGCCATGAATTTCCAAAATAGTGAACCAATTGAGGATGATTCAGAGTCAAATTATGGAAGTGCACCTCTTAGGGAGAAGTATCCTAAAGAAGTTTGCATAATATAACATTTGCGTTCAGGAGAATATCATAGTTGATTTGTGACATTTGCATGGCAAATGTTCACACAGGCTGTGATTTTATAAAATAGTGACCAAATGAATAGGACTCTGAGTCAAATGTTGCAAGTGCACTTCTTTAGGATAAGTGTCATACAGACGTTTCTATACCGTAACACTTTGTGTTCAGGAGGAAATCACACTTGTTGTAGGACGTTTCCATGAAACATGTTCATGCATATCATTCCCTTCCAAAATCGTGAACCAAGTGAAAAGAATTCACAGTCATGTGTAGTATGTGCACTTCTTTGGGACAAGTATCCTACACAGGTTTGCAGACGGTAAAACTTTGTGTTCTGGAGAAAACAACATTCGTTTTGGGCTGATTCTACCAACTATGTTCAGGCTTGTCATGAGCTAGAAAATAGTGACCAAGTGTGGAAGGGTAAAATTCACATGTTTCACTTTCACTTCTCAGTGATAGGAATCCTGTAGATGTTCATATTTTGTAACTTTTTATGTTCAGGAGAAAATCACACTGGTTCTGTGACGTTTTCATGGAATATGTTCATGCAGGCCTTGATTTTCCAAAATGTTGGGCCAAGTGAGGAGGACTGAGACTCAAATGTTGGAAGTGCACTTCTTAGGGATAAGTATCCTACAGAAGTTTGTATATTGTAACATTTGCGTTCAGGATAAAATCATACTTGATTTGTGACATTTGCATGGCACATGTTCACACAGGCCACGATTTTACAAAATAGTGAACCAAGTGAGGAGGACTCTGAGTCAAATCTTGCAAGTACACTTCTTTAGGATAAGTGTCATACAGACGGTTCTATACCGTAACACTTTGTGTTCAAGAGGATATCGCACTTGTTGTACAACGTTTCCATAAAACATGTTCATGCATCCAATATCTGAGCCACCTGAGGAGGACTCCCAGTCATATGTAGCATATGCACTTCTTTGGAACAAGTATCCTTCACAGGCTTCTAGAAGGTAAAACTTTCTGTTCTGGAGAAAACAACATTCGTTTTGTGTTGATTCTACCAACTATGTTCAGGCCTCTAATGAGCTTGAAAGTAGTGACCAAGTGAGGAAGCGTCAAATTCACATGTTTCACTTTCACTTCTCACTGATAAGAATCCTGTAGATGTTCATACTTTGTAACTTTTTGTGTTCAGGAGAAAATCACACTGGTTCTGTGACGTTTTCATGGAATATGTTCATGCAGGCCTTGATTTTCCAAAATGTTGAGCCAAGTGAGGAGGACTGAGAGGCAAATGTTGGAAGTTCACTTCTTAGGGATAAGTACCCTACAGAAGATTCTATGCTGTAACACTTTTTGTTCAGGAGAAGATCATACTTGTTTGCGACATTTGCATATAACATTTTCACGCAGACCATGAATTTCCAAAATAGTGAACAAAGTGAGAAGGATTCAGAGTCAAATGGTGGAACTGCTCTTCTTCTTAGTGGTAAGTATCCCACCAAAGTTTCTTTACTGTCATTCTTTGTCTTCAGGAGAGTATCACACTTGATTTGCAATGTTTCCCTGGAACATGTCACACAGGCTATGGTTTTTCCAAAATAGTGAACCAAGTGAGGAGGACTCAGACTCGAATGTTGGAAGTGGACTTCTTAATGGTAAGTATCCTAGAGAAGTTACAAGACTGTAACTCTTTGTGTTCTGCAGAAAATGACACTTGTTTTGCGACATTTCTATGGAACCTATTCATTCAGGAGATGATTTCCCAAATAGTGAACCAAGTGCGGAGGATTCAGAATCAAATGTAGGAAGTGCACTTCTTGGGGATAAGTATCCGTGAGAAGTTTCTACACTGTAACATTTGCGTCCAGGAGAAAATCATGCATGTTTTGTGACATTTGCATGGCACATGTTCACACTGGCCATGAATTTCCAAAATAGTGAACCAAGTTAGGAGGATTCACAGTCAAATGTTGCAAGTGCACTTCTTGAGGATAAGTATCGTACAGAAGTTTCTATACTGTATCTCTTTGTGTTCAAGAGGAAATCACACTTGTTGTAAGACGTTTCTATGAAACATGTTCATGCATCCAAAATCGGTAACAAAGTGAAGTGGACTCACACTCATATGTAGCATGTGCACTTCTTTGGGACAAGTGTCATACACAGGTTTATAGACGGAAAAACTTTGTGTTCTGGAGAAAACAACATTCGTTTTTTGCTAATTCTACCAACTATGTTCAGGCCTCTATTGAGCATGAAAATAGTGACCAAGTAGGGAAGGGTCAAATTCACATGTTTCACTTTCACTTCTCAGTGATAAGAATCCTGTAGATGTTCATACGTTTGAACTTTTTATGTTCACGAGGAAATCACACTGGTTTTGTGACGTTTTCATGGAATATGTTCAAGCAGGCCTTGATTTTCCAAAATGCTGAAACAAGTGAGGAGGACTGAGAGGCAAATGTTGGAAGTTCACTTCTTAGGGATAAGTATCCTACAGAAGATTCTACACTGTAATATTTTGTGTTCAGGAGAAGATCATACTTGTTTTGCGACATTTGCATGTAACATGTTCACACAGGCCATAAATTTCCAAAATAGTGAACCAATTGAGGAGGATTCAGAGTCAAATTATGGAAGTGCACCTCTTACGGAGAAGTATCCTAAAGAAGTTTGTATAATATAACATTTGCGTTCAGGAGAATATCATTGTTGATTTGTGACATTTGCATGGCAAATGTTCACACAGGCCGTGATTTTACAAAATAGTGAACCAAATGAATAGGACTCTTAGTCAAATGTTGCAAGTGCACTTATTTAGGATATGTGTCATACAGACGTTTCTATACCATAACACTTTGTGTTCAGGAGGAAATCACACTTGTTGTAGGACGTTTCCATGAAACATGTTCATGCATATCATTCCCTTCCAAAATCGTGAACCAAGTGAAAAGGACTCACAGTCATATGTAATATGTGCACTTCTTTGGGACAAGTATCCTACACAGGTTTGCAGACGGTAAAACTTTGTGTTCTGGAGAAAACAACATTCGTTTTGGGCTGATTCTACCAACTATGTTCAGGCTTGTCATGAGCTAGAAAATAGTGACCAAGTGTGGAAGGGTAAAATTCACATGTTTCACTTTCACTTCTCAGTGATAGGAATCCTGTAGATGTTCATATTTTGTAACTTTTTATGTTCAGGAGAAAATCACACTGGTTCTGTGACGTTTTCATGGAATATGTTCACGCAGGCCTTGATTTTCCAAAATGTTGAGCCTAGTGAGGAGGACTGAGACTCAAATGTTGGAAGTGCACTTCTTAGGGATAAGTATCCTACAGAAGTTTGTATATTGTAACATTTGCATTCAGGATAAAATCATACTTGATTTGTGACATTTGCATGGCACATGTTCACACAGGCCACGATTTTACAAAATAGTGAACCAAGTGAGGAGGACTCTGAGTCAAATCTTGCAAGTACACTTCTTTAGGATAAGTGTCATACAGACGGTTCTATACCGTAACACTTTGTGTTCAAGAGGAAATCGCACTTGTTGTACAACGTTTCCATGAAACATGTTCATGCATCCAATATCTGAGCCACCTGAAGAGGACTCCCAGTCATATGTAGCATATGCACTTCTTTGGGACAAGTATCCTTCACAGGCTTCTAGAAGGTAAAACTTTGTGTTCTGGAGAAAACAACATTCGTTTTGTGTTGATTCTACCAACTATGTTCAGGCCTCTAATGAGCTTGAAAGTAGTGACCAAGTGAGGAAGCGTCAAATTCACATGATTCACTTTCACTTCTCACTGATAAGAATCCTGTAGATGTTCATACTTTGTAACTTTTTATGTTCAGGAGAAAATCACCATGGTTCTGTGACGTTTTCATGGAATATGTACATGCAGGCCGTGATTTTCCAAAATGTTGAGCCAAGTGAGGAGGACTGAGAAGCAAATGTTGGAAGTTCACTTCTTAGGGATAAGTATCCTACAGAAGATTCTATGCTGTAACACTTTTTGTTCAGGAGAAGATCATACTTGTTTTGCGACATTTGCATATAACATTTTCACGCAGACCATGAATTTCCAAAATAATGAACAAAGTGAAAAGGATTCAGAGTCAAATGGTCGAACTGCTCTTCTTCTTAGTGGTAAGTATCCCACCAAAGTTTCTTTACTGTCATTTTTTGTCTTCAGGAGAGTATCACACTTGATTTGCAATGTTTCCCTGGAACATGTTCACGCAGGCTATGATTTTTCCAAAATACTGAACCGAGTGAGGAGGACTCAGAGTCAAATGTTGGAAGTAGACTTCTTAGTGGTAAGTATCCTACAGAAGTTTCAATACTGTAACTCTTTGTGTTCTGCAGAAAATGACACTTGTTTTGCGACGCTTCCATGGAACCTATTCATTCAGGAGATGATTTCCAAAATAGTGAACCAAGTGCGGAGGATTCAGAATCAAATGTAGGAAGTGCACTTCTTGGGGATAAGTATCCTAGAGAAGTTTCTATACTGTGACTTTTGCGTTCAGGAGAAAATCATACTTGTTTTGTGACATTTGCATGGAACATGTTCACACAGGCCATGACTTTCTAAATTAGTGAACCAAGTGAGGAGGATTCAGAGTCCAATGGTGCAAGTGCACTTCTTAGGGAGAAGTATCCTACAGAAGTTTGTATACTGTAACATTTGCGTTCAGGAGAAAATCATACTTGATTTGTGACTTTTGCATGGCACATATTCACACAGGCCATGATTTTACAAAATAGTGAACCAAGTGAGGAGGACTCTGAGGCAGAATTTGCAAGTGTACTTCTTTAGGATAAGTATCATTCAGAAGTTTCTATACTGTATCTCTTTGTGTTCAAGAGGAAATCACACTTGTTGTGTGACGTTTCTATGAAACATGTTCATGCATCCAAAATCGTTAACCAAGTGAAGAGGACTCACACTCATATGTAGCATGTGCACTTCTTTGGGACAAGTATCATACACAGGTTTATAGACGGAAAAACTTTGTGTTCTGGAGAAAACAACATTCGTTTTGTGCTAATTCTACCAACTATATTCAGGCCTCTAATGAGCTTGAAAATAGTGACCAAATGAGGAAGGGTCAAATTCACATGTTTCACTCTCACTTCTAAGTGATAAGAATACTGTAGATGTTCATACGTTTGAACTTTTTATGTTCATGAGGAAATCACACTGGTTTTGTGACGTTTTCATGGAATATGTTCACGCAGGCCTTGATTTTCCAAAATGCTGAAACAAGTGAGGAGGACTGAGAGGCAAATGTTGGAAGTTCACTTCTTAGGGATAAGTATCCTACAGAAGATTCTACACTGTAATATTTTGTGTTCAGGAGAAGATCATACTTGTTTTGCGACATTTGCATGTAACAAGTTCACACAGGCCATGAATTTCCAAAATAGTGAACCAATTGAGGAGGATTCAGAGTCAAATTATGGAAGTGCACCTCTTACGGAGAAGTATCCTAAAGAAGTTTGTATAATATAACATTTGCATTCAGGAGAATATCATAGTTGATTTGTGACATTGCATGGCAAATGTTCACACAGGCCGTGATTTTACAAAATAGTGAACCAAGTGAATAGGACTCTGAGTCAAATGTTGCAAGTGCACTTCTTTAGGATAAGTGTCATACAGACGTTTCTATACCGTAACACTTTGTGTTCAGGAGGAAATCACACTTGTTGTAGGACGTTTCCATGAAACATGTTCATGCATATCATTCCCTTCCAAAATCGTGAACCAAGTGAAAAGGACTCACAGTCATATGTAGCATATGCACTTCTTTGGGACAAGTATCCTACACAGGTTTGCAGACGGTAAAACTTTGTGTTCCGGAGAAAACAACATTCGATTTGGGCTGATTCTACCAACTATGTTCAGGCTTGTCATGAGCTAGAAAATAGGGACCAAGCGTGGAAGGGTAAAATTCACATGTTTCACTTTCATTTCTCAGTGATAAGAATCCTGTAGATGTTCATACGTTGTAACTTTTTATGTTCAGGAGAAAAGCACATTGGTTTGTGACGTTTTCATGGAATATGTTCATGCAGGCCTTGATTTTCCAAAATGTTGAGCCAAGTGAGGAGGACTGAGAGTCAAATGTTGGAAGTGCACTTCTTAGGGATAAGTATCCTACAGAAGTTTGTATATTGTAACATTTGCGTTCAGGATAAAATCATACTTGATTTGTGACATTTGCATGGCACATGTTCACACAGGCCATGATTTTACAAAATAGTGAACCAAGTGAGGAGGACTCTGAGTCAAATCTTGCAAGTACACTTCTTTAGGATAAGTGTCATACAGACGGTTCTATAACGTAACACTTTGTGTTCAAGAGGAAATCGCACTTGTTGTACAACGTTTCCATGAAACATGTTCATGCTTCCAATATCTGAGTCACCTGAAGAGGACTCCCAGTCATATGTAGCATATGCACTTCTTTGGGACAAGTATCCTTCACAGGTTTCTAGAAGGTAAAACTTTGTGTTCTGGAGAAAACAACATTCGTTTTGTGTTGATTCTACCAACTATGTTCAGGCCTCTAATGAGCTTGAAAGTAGTGACCAAGTGAGGAAGCGTCAAATTCACATGTTTCACTTTCACTTCTCACTGATAAGAATCCTGTAGATGTTCATACTTTGTAACTTTTTATGTTCAGGAGAAAATCACACTGGTTCTGTGACGTTTTCATGGAATATGTTCATGCAGGCCTTGAATTTTCCAAAATGCTGAAACAAGTGAGGAGGACTGAGAGGCAAATGTTGGAAGTTCACTTCTTAGGGATAAGTATCCTACAGAAGATTCTATGCTGTAACACTTTTTGTTCAGGAGAAGATCATACTTGTTTTGCGACATTTGCATATAACATTTTCACGCAGGCCATGAATTTCCAAAATAGTGAACCAATTGAGGAGGATTCAGAGTCAAATGGTGGTACTGCTCTTTTCTTAGTGGTAAGTATCCCACCAAAGTTTCTTTACTGTCATTCTTTGTCTTCAGGAGAGTATCACACTTGATTTGCAATGTTTCCCTGGAACATGTTCACGCAGGCTATAGTTTTTCCAAAATAGTGAAACAAGTGAGGAGGACTCAGACTCGAATGTTGGAAGTGGACTTCTTAGTGGTAAGTATCCTATAGAAGTTACAATACTGTAACTCTTTGTGTTCTGCAGAAAATGACACTTGTTTTGTGACATTTCTATGGAACCTATTAATTCAGGAGATGATTTCCCAAATAGTGAACCAAGTGCGGAGGATTCAGAATCAAATGTAGGAAGTGCACTTCTTGGGGATAAGTATCCTTGAGAAGTTTCTACACTGTAAGATTTGCGTTCAGGAGAAAATCATACTTATTTTGTGACATTTGCATGGCACATGTTCACACAGGCCATGAATTTCAAAATTAGTGAACCAAGTGAGGAGGATTCACAGTCAAATAATATAAGACCACCTCTTAGGAAGAAGTATCTTATAGAAGTTTGTATACTGTAACATTTGCGTTCAGGATGAAATCATACTTGATTTGTGACTTTTGCATGGCACATATTCACATAGGCCATGATTTTACAAAATAGTGAACCAAGTTAGGAGGACTCTGAGTCAAATGTTGCAAGTGCACTTCTTTACGATAAGTATCGTACAGAAGTTTCTATACTGTATCTCTTTGTGTTCAAGAGGAAATCACACTTGTTGTATGACGTTTCTATGAAACATGTTCATGCATCCAAAATCGTTAACCAAGTGAAGAGGACTCACACTCATATGCAGCATGTGCACTTCTTTGGGACAAGTATCCTACACAGGTTTATAGACGAAAAAAATTTGTGTTCTAGAGAAAACAACATTCGTTTTGTGCTGATACTACCAACTATGTTCAGGCCTCTAATGAGCTTGAAAATAGTGACCAAGTGAGGAAGGGTGAAATTCACGTTTCACTTTCACTTCTCAGTGATAAGAATCCTGTAGATGTTCATACGTTGTAACTTTTTATGTTCACGAGGTAATCACACTCGTTTTGTGACGTTTTCATGGAATATGTTCACGCAGGCCTTGATTTTCCAAAATGCTGAAACAAGTAAGGAGCACTGAAAGGCAAATGTTGGAATTTCACTTCTTTGGGATAAGTATCCTACAGAAGATTCTACGCTGTAACATTTTGTGTTCAGAAAAGATCATACTTGTTTTGTGACATTTGCATGTAACATGTTAAGGCAGGCCATGAATATCCAAAATAGTGAACCAAGTGAGGAGCATTCAGAGTCAAATTGTGGAAGTGCACCGCTTAGGGTGAAATATCCTACAGAAGTTTGTATACTGAAACATTTGTGTTCACGAGAAAATCATAGTTGATTTGTGACATTTACATGGCAAATGTTCACACAGGCCGTGATTTTATAAAATAGTGAACCAAGTGAATAGGACTCTGAGTCAAATGTTGCAAGTGCACTTCTTTAGGATAAGTGTCATACAGACGTTTCCATACCGTAACACTTTGTGTTCAGGAGGAAATCACACTTGTTGTACGACGTTTCCATGAAACATGTTCATGCATATCATTCGTTTACAAAATCGTGAAGCAAGTGAAAAGGACTCACAGTCATATGTAGCATGTGCACTTCTTTGGGACAAGTATCCTACACAGGTTTGTAGACGGAAAAACTTTGTGTTCTGGAGAAAACAACACTCCTTTTGGGCTGATTCTACCAACTATTTTCAGGCTTATAATGAGCTAGAAAATAGTGACCAAGTGTGGAAGGGTCAAATTCACATGTTTCAGTTTTACTTCTCAATGATAAGAATCCTGTCGATGTTCATACTTTGTAACTTTTTATGTTCAGAAGAAAATCACACTGGTTCTGTGACGTTTTCATGGAATATGTTCATGCAGGCCTTGATTTTCCAAAATGTTGAGCCAACTGAGGAGGACTGAGAGTCAAATGTTGGAAGTGCAATTCTTAGGGATAAGTATCCTACAGAAGATTCTATGCTGTAACACTTTTTGTTCAGGAGAAGATCATACTTGTTTTGCAACATTTGCATATAACATGTTTACGCAGGCCATGAATTTCCAAAATAGTGAACCAAGTGAGGAGTCTTCAGAGTCAAATGGTGGAATTGCTCTTCTTCTTAGTGGTAAGTATCCCACCAAAATTTCTTTACTGTCATTCTTTGTCATCAGGAGAGTATCACACTTGATTTGCAATGTTTCCCTGGAACATGTTCATGCAGGCTGTGATTTTTCCAAAACAGTGATCCAAGTGAGGAGGACTCAGACTCGAATGTTGGAAGTGGACCTCTTAGTGGTAAGTATCCTACAGAAGTTACAATACTGTAACTCTTTGTGTTCTGCAGAAAATGACACTTCTTTTGTGACGTTTCCATGGAACCTATTCATTCAGGAGATGATTTCCCAAATAGTGAACCAAGTGCGGAGGATTCAGAATCAAATGTAGGAAGTGCACTTCTTGGGGATAAGTATCCTTGAGAAGTTTCTACACTGTAACATTTGCGTTCAGGAGAAAATCATACATGTTTTGTGACATTTGCATGGCACATGTTCATACAGGCCATGAATTTCCAAATTAGTGAACCAAGTTAGGAGGATTCACAGTCAAATGATGGAAGTGCACCTCTTAGGGAGAAGTATCTTATAGAAGTTTGTATACTGTAACAATTGCGTTCAGGATAAAATCATACTTGATTTGTGACTTTTGCATGGCACATATTCACACAGGCCATGATTTTACAAAATAGTGAACCAAGTGAGGAGGACTCTGCGTCAAATGTTGCAAGTGCACTTCTTTACGATAAGTATCGTACAGAAGTTTCTATACTGTATCTCTTTGTGTTCAAGAGGAAATCACCCTTGTTGTACGACGTTTCTATGAAACATGTTCATGCATCCAAATTCGTTAACCAAGTGAAGAGGACTAGCACTCATATGTAGCATGTGCACTTTTTTGGGACAAGTATCATACACAGGTTTATAGACGGAAAAACTTTGTGTTCTGGAGAAAACAACATTCGTTTTGTGCTGATTCTACCAACTATGTTCAGGCCTCTAATGAGCTTGATAATAGTGACCAAGTGAGGAAGGGTCAAATTCACATGTTTCACTTTCACTTCTCAGTGATAAGAATCCTGTCGATGTTCATACGTTGTAACTTTTTATGTTCACGAGGAAATCACACTGGTTTTGTGACGTTTTCATGGAATATCTTCACGCAGGCCTTGATTTTCCAAAATGCTGAAACAAGTAAGGAGCACTGAGAGGCAAATGTTGGAAGTTCACTTCTTAGGGATAAGTATCCTACAGAAGATTCTACGCTGTAACATTTTGTGTTCAGGAAAGATCATACTTGTTTTGTGACATTTGCATGTAACATGTTAAGGCAGGCCATGCATATCCAAAATAGTGAACCAAGTGAGGAGAATTCAGAGTCAAATTGTGGAAGTGCACTGCTTAGGGTGAAATATCCTACAGAAGTTTGTATACTGAAACATTTGTGTTCAGCAGAAAATCATAGTTGATTTGTGACATTTACATGGCAAATGTTCACACAGGCCGTGATTTTATAAAATAGTGAACCAAGTGAATAGGACTCTGAGTCAAATGTTGCAAGTGCACTTCTTAAGGATAAGTGTCATACAGACGTTTCCATACCGTAACACTTTGTGTTCAGGAGGAAATCACACTTGTTTTACGACGTTTCAATGAAACATATTCATGCATATCATTCGTTTCCAAAATCGTGACCCAAGTGAAAAGGACTCACAGTCATATGTAGCATATGCACTTCTTTGGGACAAATATCCTACACAGGTTTGTAGACGGAAAAACTTTGTGTTCTGGAGAAAACAACATTCCTTTTGGGCTGATTCTACCAACTATGTTCAGGCTTGTAATGAGCAGGAAAATAGTGACCAAGTGAGGAAGGGTCAAATTCACATGTTTCACTTTCACTTCTCAGTGATAAGAATACTGTCTATGTTCATACTTTGTAACTTTTTATGTTCAGGAGAAAATCACACTGGTTCTGTGACGTTTTCATGGAATATGTTCACGCAGGCCTTGATTTTCCAAAATGTTGAGCCAAGTGAGGAGGACTGAGAGTCAAATATTTGGAAGTGCACTTCTTAGGGATAAGTATCCTACAGAAGTTTGTATATTGTAACATTTGCGTTCAGGAAAAAATCATACTTGATTTGTGACATTTGCATGGCACATGTTCACACAGGCCATGATTTTACAAAATAGTGAACCAAGTGAGGAGGACTCTGAGTCAAATCTTGCAAGTACACTTCTTTAGGATAAGTGTCATACAGACGGTTCTATACCGTAACACTTTGTGTTCAAGAGGAAATCGCACTTGTTGTACAACGTTTCCATGAAACATGTTCATGCATCCAATATCTGAGCCACCTGAAGAGGACTCCCAGTCATATGTAGCATATGCACTTCTTTGGGACAAGTATCCTTCACAGGTTTCTAGAAGGTAAAACTTTGTGTTCTGGAGAAAACAACATTCATTTTGTGTTGATTCTACCAACTATATTCAGGCCTCTAATGAGCTTGAAAGTAGTGACCAAGTGAGGAAGCGTCAAAATCACATGTTTCACTTTCACTTCTCAGTGATAAGAATTCTCTAGATGTTCATACTTTGTAACTTTTTATGATCAGGAGAAAATCACACTGGTTCTGTGACGTTTTCATGGAATATGTACATGCTGGCCTTGATTTTCCAAAATGTTGAGCCAAGTGAGGAGGACTGAGAGTCAAATGTTGGAAGTTCACTTCTTAGGGATAAGTATCCTACAGAAGATTCTATGCTGTAACACTTTTGGTTCAGGAGAAGATCATACTTGTTTTGCGACATTTGCATATAACATGTTCATGCAGGCCATGAATTTCAAAATAGTGAACCAAGTGAGGAGTCTTCAGAGTCAAATGGTGGAACTGCTCTTCTTCTTAGTGGTAAGTATCCCACCAAAGTTTCTTTACTGTCATTCTTTGTCTTCAGGAGAGTATCACACTTGATTTGCAATGTTTCCCTGGAACATGTTCACGCAGGCTATGATTTTTCCAAAATAGTGAACCGAGTGAGGAGGACTCAGAGTCTAATGTTGGAAGTGGACTTCTTAGTGGTAAGTATCCTACAGAAGTTACAATACTGTAACTCTTTGTGTTCTGCAGAAAATGACACTTGTTTTGCGACGCTTTCATGGAACCTATTCATTCAGGAGATGATTTCCCAAATAGTGAACCAAGTGCGGAGGATTCAGAATCAAATGTAGGAAGTGCACTTCTTGGGGATAAGTATCCTAGAGAAGTTTCTATACTGTGACTTTTGCGTTCAGGAGAAAATCATACTTGTTTGTGACATTTGCATGGAACATGTTCACACAGGCCATGACTTTCTAAATTAGTGAACCAAGTGAGGAGGATTCAGAGTCAAATGGTGCAAGTGCACTTCTTAGGAGAAGTATCCTACAGAAGTTTGTATACTGTAACATTTGCGTTCAGGATAAAATCATACTTGATTTGTGACTTTTGCATGGCACATATTCACACAGGCCATGATTTACAAAATAGTGAACCAAGTGAGGAGGACTCTGAGGCAGAATTTGCAAGTGTACTTCTTTGGGATAATTATCATACAGAAGTTTCTATACTGTATCTCTTTGTTCAAGAGGAAATCACACTTGTTGTGCGACGTTTCTATGAAACATGTTCATGCATCCAAAATCGTTAACCAAGGGAAGAGGACTCACACTCATATGTAGCATGTGCACTTCTCTGGGACAAGTATCATACACAGGTTTATAGACGGAAAAACTTTGTGTTCTGGAGAAAACAACATTCGTTTTGTGCTAATTCTACCAACTATGTTCAGGCCTCTAATGAGCTTGAAAATAGTGACCAAGTGAGGAAGGGTCAATTGACATGTTTCACTTTCACTTCTCAGTGATAAGAATCCTGTACATGTTCATACGTTGTAACTTTTTATGTTCACGAGGATATCACACTGGTTTTGTGACGTTTTCATGGAATATGTTCACGCAGGCCTTGATTTTCCAAAATGCTGAAACAAGTGAGGAGGACTGAGAGGCAAATTTTGGAAGTTCACTTCTTAGGGATAAGTATCCTACAGAAGATTCTGCACTGTAATATTTTGTGTTCAGGTGAAGATCATACTTGTTTTGCTACATTTGCATGTAACATGTTCACACAGGCCATGAATTTCCAAAATAGTGAACCAATTGAGGAGGATTCAGAGTCAAATTATGGAAGTGCACCTCTTAGGGAGAAGTATCCTAAAGAAGTTTGTATAATATAACATTTGCGTTCAGGAGAATATCATTGTTGATTTGTGACATTTGCATGGCAAATGTTCACACAGGCCGTGATTTTACAAAATAGTGACCCAAGTGAATAGGACTCTGAGTCAATGTTGCAAGTGCACTTCTTTAGGATAAGTGTCATACAGACGTTTCTATACCGTAACACTTTGTGTTCAGGAGGAAATCACACTTGTTGTAGGACGTTTCCATGAAACATGTTCATGCATATCATTCCCTTCCAAAATCGTGAACCAAGTGAAAAGGACTCACAGTCATATGTAGCATGTGCACTTCTTTGGGACAAGTATCCTACACAGGTTTGCAGACGGTAAAACTTTGTGTTCTGGAGAAAACAACATTCGTTTTCGGCTGATTCTACCAACTATGTTCAGGCTTGTCATGAGCTAGAAAATAGGGAACAAGTGTGGAAGCGTAAAATTCACATGTTTCACTTTCATTTCTCAGTGATAAGAATCCTGTAGATGTTCATACGTGTAACTTTTATGTTCAGGAGAAAAGCACATTGGTTTTGTGACGTTTCATGGAATATGTTCACGCAGGCCTTGATTTTCCAAAATGTTGAGCCAAGTGAGGAGGACTGAGAGTCAAATGTTGGAAGTGCACTTCCTAGGGATAAGTATCCTACAGAAGTTGTATATTGTAACATTTGCGTTCAGGATAAAATCATACTTGATTTGTGACATTTGCATGGCACATGTTCACACAGGCCATGATTTTTAAAATAGTGAACCAAGTGAGGAGGACTCTGAGTCAAAATCTTGCAAGTACACTTCTTTAGGATAAGTGTCATACAGACGGTTCTATACCGTAACACTTTGTGTTCAGGAGGAAATCACACTTGTTGTATGACGTTTCTATGAAACATGTTTCATGGCATCCAAAATCGTTAACCAAGTGAAGAGGACTCACACTCATATGCAGCATGTGCACTTCTTTGGGACAAGTATCCTACACAGGTTTGTAGTCGGAAAACTTTGTGTTCTGGAGAAACAACATTCCTTTTGGGCTGATTCTACCAACTATTTTCAGGCTTATAATGAGCTAGAAAATAGTGACCAAGTGAGGAAGGGTCAAATTCACATGTTTCACTTTTACTTCTCAATGATAAGAATCCTGTAGATGTTCATACTTTGTAACTTTTTATGTTCACGAGGAAATCACACTGGTTTTGTGACGTTTTCATGGAATATGTTCATGCAGGCCTGATTTCCAAAATGTTGAGCCAAGTGAGGAGGACTGAGAGTCAAATGTTGGAAGTGCACTTCTTAGGGATAAGTGTCCTACAGAAGATTCTATGCTGAACACTTTTTGTTCAGGAGAAGATCATACTTGTTTTGCGACATTTGCATATAACATGTTTACGCAGGCCATGAATTTCCAAAATAGTGAACCAAGTGAGGAGGATTCAGAGTCAAATGGTGGAACTGCTCTTCTTCTTACTGGTAAGTATCCCACCAAAGTTTCTTTACTGTCATTCTTTGTCATCAGGAGAATATCACACTTTATTTGCAATGTTTCCCTGGAACATGTTCATGCAGGCTATGATTTTCCAATAGAGTGAACCTATTGAGGAGGACTCAGATTCAAATGTTGGCAGTGAACTTCTTAGTGGTAAGTATCCTACAGTAATTCGTTACTGTAACTCTTTGTGTTCTGCAGATAATCACACTTGTTTTGCCTCGTTTCCATGGAATCTCTTCATGCAGAGATGATTTCCAAAATAGGGATTCAAGTCCAGAGGATTCAGATCAATGTAGGAAGTGCACTTCTTGGGTATAAGTATCCTAGTGAAGATTCTATACGGTAACATTTGCGTTCAGGAGAAAATCATACTAGTTTTTCGACATTTGCGTGTACATGTTCACGCAGGCCATTAATTTTCCAAACTAGTCAACCAAGTGAGGAGGGTTCAGAGTCAAATATTGCACATGACTTTTACTGGTAAGTGTGCTACGGAAGTTACTATACTGTAACTCTTTGTGTTCAGGAGAAAATAACACTTTTTGTGCCATATTTCCATGGGACATGTTGAAGCAGGCCATGTTGCTTCCAAAATAGTTAACCAAATGAAGATGACTCAGAGTCAAAAGATGCAAGTGCACTTCATTGGGACACGTATGCTACAAAAATTTCTATACTGTAACTCTTTGTGATCAGGAGAAAGTCACACTTGTTGTGCGGCAGTCAATGGAACATTTACACGCAAGCTCTGATATTCCATAATAGTGAACCACGAGAGAAGAACTCAGAGTCTAATGCTGCAAGTGCTCTTCTTCTTAACAGTAAGTATCCCACCAAAGTTTCTATTCTTTGTGTTCAGGAGCGTATCACAATTGTTTTGCAATGTTTCCCTGGAACATGTTCATGCAGGCTATGATTTTCCAAAATAGTGAACCTAGTGAGGAGGACTCAGAGTCAAATGTTGGCAGTGCACTTCTTAGTGGTAAGTATCCTACAGAAATTTCGATACTGTGTCTCTTTGTGTTTGGCAGATAATCACACTTGTTTAGCCTCATTTCCATGGAACCTCTTCATGCAGGAGGTGATTTCCAAAATAGGGAAACAAGTGCAGAGGATTCAGAATCAAATGCAGGAAGTGCACCTCTTGGGGATAAGTGTCCTAGAGAAGTTTCTACACTGCAACATTTGCGTTCAGTAGAAAATCATACTTGTTTTGCGACATTTGCATATAACATGTTCACGCAGGCCCTGAGTTTTCTAATTAGTGAACCAAGTGAGGAGGATTCAGAGTCAAATGGTGGAAGTGCACCTCTTAAGGAGAAGTATCCTACAGAAGTTTGTATACTGCAACATTTGCAATCAGGAGAAAATCATACTTGATTTGTGACTTTTGCATGGCACATGTTCACATTCGCCATGATTTTTCAAAATAGTGAGCCAAGTCAGGAGGACTCTGAGTCAAATGTTGCAAGTGCGCTTCTTTAGAATAAGTGTCGTAGAGAAGTTTCTATATCGTAACTCTTTGTGTTCACTAGGAAATCACACTTGTAGTTCGACGTTTCCAAAAACATGTTCATGCATGTCATTCCCTTCAAAAACCGTGAACCAAGTGAAGAGGACTCACAGTCATATATAGCATGTGTACTTCCTTTGGACAAGTATCCTACACAGGTTTGTAGACAGTAAAACTTTGTGTTCTGGAGAAAACAACATTCGTTTTGTGCTGATTCTACCAAGTATGTTCAGGCGTGTAATGAGCTTGAAAATAGTGACCAAAGGAGGAAACGTCAAATTCTCATGTTTCACTTTCACTTCTCAGTGATAAGAATCTTGTAGATGTTCATACGTTGTACCTTTTTATGTTCAGGAGGAAAGCACACTGGTTTTGTGATTTTTTCATGGAATATATTCATGCAGGCCTTGATTTTCCAAAATGGTGAACCAAGTGAAGAGGACTGAGAGTCAAATGTTGGAAGTGCACTTCCTAGGGATAAGTATCCCTCAGAAGATTCTATACTGAAACACTTTGTGATCAGGAGAAGATCATACTTGTTTTGCGACATTTGCATATAACATGTTTCCCCATGAAATGAATTTCCAAAATAGTGAACCAAGTGAGGATGGTTCAGAGTCAAATATTGCACGTGCACTTCTTACCGGTAAGTCTCCTGTGGAAGTTCCTATACTGTACCTCCTTGTGTTAGGAGAAAATAACAGTTGTTTGCCACATTTCCATGGAACATGTTGTAGCAGGCTATGATTTTTCCAAAATAGTTAACCAAGTTAGGATGACTCAGAGTCAAATGATGCAAGTGCACTTCGTTGGGATACGTAATCTACAGAAGTTTCTATACTGTAGCTCTTTGTGTTCAGGAGAAAGTCACACTTGCTGTGCGACAGTCAACGGAACAGGCAATGATATTCCAAAATAGTGAACCAAGAGAGAAGGACACAGAGTCAAATGTTGCAAGTGCTCTTCTTCTTAGTGGTAAGTATCCCACCAAAGTTTCTATACTGTCATTCTTGGTGTTCAGGAGAGTATCACACTTGTTTTGCAATGTTTCCCTGGAACATGTTCATGCAGGCTATGATTTTCCAATAGAGTGAACCTAGTGAGGAGGTCTCAGAGTCAAATGTTGGCAGTGCACTTCTTAGTGGTAAGTATCCTACAGAAATTTCGATACTGTGTCTCTTTGTGTTCTGCAGATAATCACACTTGTTTTGCCTCGTTTCCATGGAACCTCTTCATGCAGGAGGTGATTTCCAAAATAGGGAAACAAGTGCAGAGGATTCAGAATCAAATGTAGGAAGTGCACTTCTTGGGTATAAGTATCCTAGTGAAGATTCTACACGGTAACATTTGCGTTCAGGAGAAAATCCAAACTAGTGAACCAAGTGAGAAGGATTCACAGTCAAATGATGGAAGTGCACCTCTTAGGGAGAAGTATCTTATAGAAGTTTGTATACTGAAACATTTGCGTTCAGGATAAAATCATACTTGATTTGTGACTTTTGCAAAGCACATATTCACACAGGCCATGATTTTACAAAATAGTGAACCAAGTGAGGAGGACTCTGAGTCAAATGTTGTAAGTGCACTTCTTTTTTTTTTTTTTTAACATTTTTCATTAACATTTCCGCTCATACAAACTTAATAGGTATACCAGTTCCCTCCCGCCTCCACTTCCCCCCAAACTCCCTGCTCCTTCTTCCTCCCTCCTTATCTCCCAGTGCCTCTCCCCCAATTCCCAGAGTCTTTTATTGTGTATGCCTAACTCTGCTCTTGGTCCTCCTTTCTGATGACGTAAAGGGTCCCAGTGACATTTCCCTGAACCCTTTCTCTTGTTCCCCTTAAGCATAGGAACACTACTGTTTCCATCAATACTTTGCCTCCATGGATCTTGGTGCCTTTAGCCGAAGTTAGACTTTGTGAGGTCAATAGTGTGACGGACAAGGCACAGGGCATGCAAAGTCCTGTTATGATTGCTTCAGCCCTGTCTAGTGTGGAGACTCTTCAAATCATTTCTGCCCCCATCCTTTTGCTCTTACAATCTTACCGCCCCCTCTTCCGCAGATGTCCCTGAGTTTCAGGATGGGGGGAGACTAGACTGGCTTTGTTCTATGTGGATGATATAGAGTCCCTGAAGTTCTGGATTGTGGTTTGTTGATTTTCTTTGCAGTTTTCTGCTCCTGCAATGACCTTCACTCCATCCTGATGGGCACTGTATGTCACCCCCTGGTCAGAGACAAAAAACTGTTAAACTGGAGACTTTTTATAATAGCACATTGAAGGATAGATGTAATCAAAGCAGGAAACCTCGGTGATGGAGGGATCAGTCACCCATTTGCAAAATGATCTCTTTTCATCTGCCAGACTATATGTGCTCCCCTTCTGGTGATATCATACCCCTGCAATTTTACATGATCAGAAACGAACGTCTGTGAATTAACCTAATGTCACATTACTTACTTGCATTCCTTGGAGGACGATTTTCTCTGCTGTAACGTGGTCCCCACTCTCCTTGTGTCTGGTGTGGCCCTCCAACCACATCCCTCCTGTTCACAATCCTTGCAATTACCATATTACATAGATTTACCCTTGAGTGTCTCAATGTGGGCTGGGTGAGTTTGGTACTAGGAGCCACCTATTAGGGAGTACATACGGCACTTAACTTTCTGGGATTGGGATACTTCACTTAATATAATTGTTTCTAATGATATCCATTTCCCAGCAAATTCCAGTAATTCATCATTTTTGATGGCTGAGTAGTACTCCATTGTATAGATGTACCACAGTTTCCTTATCCACTCGTCAACTGTTGGACATTTAGGTTGATTCCATGACTTTGCTATTGTAAACAGTGCTGCTATGAACATAGTTGTGCTTGTGCTATCGAGGCAAACCTCTGCTTTAGGGGGGGTTTTCCAAAAGCGGAATAGCAGGGTCATATGGCATTTCAATCTTTAATTTCTTTAAGGATCTCCAGACGGCTCGCCAGAATGGCTGTATGTGCCTGCATTCCCACCAGCAATGTAGGAGAGTTCCCTTCTCTCCATCCTCTCCAGCACTTGTTGTTGTTTGTATTGTGGATTTTTGCCATTCTGACAGGGGTGAGATGATATTTCCGGGAAGTTTAGATTTGCATTTCCCTGATGGCTAAAAAGTGGAGCATTTTTTAAGATATTTGTTAGACATTTTAATTTCATCTCTGGTAAAATTTCTTTTTTTATGGGAATATTTATGTATTTTTTTATTAATACATTTTTATTATTATTTCAGCTCATACAAACTTATTAGGTACACCAGTTCCCTCCCTCCCTCTTCATCCCCCCCTACCCCCTCCTCCCCCTCCCCACCTTCCTCCCTCCACATCCCCCAGTGCCTCTCGCCCCAATTCCCAGGGAGTCCTTTTTTGTGCATGTCTGATTTTCCTCTGGGCCCTCCTCTCCAATGACATACAAGGACCCAGTGGCCTTTCCCTGAACCCTTTCCCGTGTTCCCCTTAGGTGTAGGAACACTGCTGTGGCTGCCAATCCTTTGCCTCCAAGGATCTTGGTGCCTTTAGCAGATGCTAGACTTTGTGAAGTCAACAGTGTTTTGGAAAATGCGCAAGGCATGCAAAGTCCAGTTATGATTGCTTCAGCCCTAACTAGTATGGAGTATCTTACATATCATTGCTCCTCCCATCCTTTTGCTCTTATACTCTTACCGCCCCCTCTTCGGCAAATTTCCCTGAGTTTCAAGATGGGGAGAGATTAAGCTGGCCTAGTTCTAGGTGGTTGATATAGAGTCTCTGAAATTCTGGATTGTGGTTTGTTGATTTTCTTTTGCAGTTTTACTGCTCTTGAAATGCCCTTCACTCCATCCTGGTGGGCATTGTATGTTACCCCCTGGCCAGAGACAAAAAGCTGTTAAACTAGATTGTGATAAAAGCACATTCAAGGTAGATGAATAAAAGTGGGAAACCACAGTGAGGGAGGGGTCTATCACCCATTTGCAAAATGGCTATTTTTATCTGCCAGACTGTATGCCCTCTCTTTGGTGAGATCACACCACCTCAGTAGTAAATGATCAGGAACAAAGTCTGTAAACTTAATCAGATNTCTATCTATCTAGCTATCTATCTATCTCTCTTTCTCTATCTCAACAGTACAGTTGTACCTCAAACCTCCTTTGGTAAGGATGTTTCATGTCTCCCACAAATGCCCTGATTTCAGGCTTGCTAAGGTTTCTTAGCTCGTGTACAGATCTCCACTATATTGCTAGGTGGATGTGATTCTTTCCTTATACTTCTTTCAGTGGCACTGAGGATTACAGCTGTGTCGCTTTATTAGCTTTCCCAAGGAAGTTAATATCATGCGCTAGGTCAATCACCCCACTGCGACAGTCTGAAACGAGCCCTGGATTCCTGGTAACCTTGGCCAGTAAGAGAGACGCTGGCGACTGTTCGTACAAGCCAAGCTCAGTTGCTTTCCATTCTGTTTCCTCCTCGGCTCAGCTCCCTTGAATCTGACTCGTCCTGCTGAATCTGATTTTGTGGTTCAGTTAGATGTGGGAGGCAGAGATGGAGGAGTCAAAAGCTGTGATCTTCCAGTCTCCAAGTCTGGGTTAGAGCCAGACCCAAACTTCCTCTTTACAAAACATACGAAGTCTAAGCGACGTGTTGATTTTTCCTTACCCCGCCTTTCTGCCCCCACAGAATGGCCATGAAAGTTATTACATGCAACAGGGAGCAATACGCAGTGGTTAATAACCGAGCTCTGGAGTCAGTGGCCTGAGTTTATATCTCATCACCGGCCCTGAGTGGAAAGTTACTCCCTTTTGCTCTTTATGTTTCTCACTTGGAAAATAAGTGTGACAGTGTGATCTCTTATTTCCTAGTGTAGTTGTGAGGATTAAATTATCTAGGGCTTGATGAAGCAGTGTTGAACGAGTACCTCTCACTGAGAGCCTTACCGTTGTCTTCAGTATTGTTAATATGCGACTAATATTAAGATCTGTCGTAACTGTAATGTATTGAAAGATTGTAGAGATTACAATGAATTCTCAGCATGATGCAGGACTCTCCCCAGAGCATTTCATTTAACAAACCAATAAAATGTGTACCTAGGTGATTGAACTGAAGTGGTTGAATACAGACTAAAATCCTAATGAGTCAGAGAGGGTAAAATAATATAAAAGCTGAAGCTTCAAATACATGTTTACAAAAAATGAGACGTTCCTTTACAACCAGAGAGTAGGAAAAACTAGTGACTCCACATTCAGAAACAATAATGGCACAGTTCAGTTCAAACACATATTTTTAAATGTAATTAAAAAACACTACAAATAAATGCAAGGAAAAATGACATGGTAAAAAAAAAATTGAAAACTGTGTTACAAGGATGAAGGACTATTAGAATCCTGGTAGGAATTAAGATTCATTGCTAATAATACATCAAGAGATTTAAGGGAGAAATGGCATGCGAAGCTATGGGCAGAGCTGAGGAGAACAAGCAAGAGATGGGGAAGACTCGGGGACAGGCAACACGTGGGACTTCTTAACTGTTCTAGTGCTTTTAGAGTCACTGAGCTAGAATTATGGATGAGGAAGTATTGTGGGCAATGGTGGACCACCTTCACCACTGTAGAGAGGGAAGGAGAAATAGCCTGACCTCTCTCATCCCAGCCTTTATTTTGCCAGTGTCTCTCACTGACCACGCCCAGCTCCCGAGGGAGCCAATTCTCAAGAGGGTTGTGGGCCGTGGAAAGTACTGCACTGAGCCCAGTAATTGGATCAATCGGGATGTAGCAAATGAAAAATAATCAGCATGGGCTGCCATCCTAACGTGGAAAGAGCATTAGAATTTTAAAAGCAAAAATATCAAAATTTAATTTGAAGTGAGCAAATGATAAGTCTGGTTCGTAGGACAATGCAAACACGTCCAGCAAACATTGGAAGAGAGGCTCTGTTTCATCCAGTATTAGTTACTTTTCTCTGCTCTGTGATAACATACCTGACAGGAATAAACTGGCGGAGGGAAGATTTATTCTGGTTCGTGGTTCCAGGAGATTTCAGTCCATCGGGGTAGAGAAGGTTGGTGGAGTCTTTGGTCCACAGTGGCAGGAGCTTTCAGTGGTGGCCCCTCACATATTGGCAGATCAGGAAGCAGAGAAGGGGCAGGAAGCAGAATGGGGCTATCACCCTCAGGTCTGCCAGCTGGACCACATATCCCAAAGATTCCACAATCTCCCAAAACACCATTGCCAGCTGGTGAGCAGTCATTCAAACACATGGGCCTGTGGGGAATATATTCAGTATCAACTGTAATGCAATCCAATAAATATATATTCTTTCTTTCTTTTCTTTGTAGTTTTAAACTTTATTCATTCATTGTGTGTGTGTGTGTGTGTGTGTGTGTATGTGTGTGTGTCTGTGTGTATCAGAAGGCACATGTATCTCTGTGGAGGGTCAAAGATGACTTTGGGAATCATCTTGGATTGCTTCTACCCCCTTCTTTCTCCACGCTGGGATTTCCCAGACTTTGCGACCAGGGCGGGAAGTGCAGGCCGCTGCTATTTTCTGTGGGGTGTTTTTACGTGGGACCTAGGATCAGAACTCAGACTGTCTGCTTGTGAGGCAGAGTCTTAACCCCAGAGGCATCTCCCCAGCTCCATAAATATATATTTAATAAATTTATTATTAAATGCAAATCAATACAAATTATAGTCACACTAAGAGCAAATGTTAATTAGGATGCAGAACAGCCACATTCTTCAGTCTAACCTTCTGTCAAATGAGCTATTTTGGCCTGTTGAACAGCCACATTCTTAAGCCCTACAATTGGGAATTTTAGCATAAGCACTTTGTAGAAACTGCTAGCTTGTTGCCTACTAAGCCTAAGAATGCAACCCTGCAGATCTGGCTACTTCACTCCAATACACATGTATACTCCAACATCCATGAGTTTGTATGTTCACAAATCACAAGCTAACCCCTGCCTTGCAAGTGGAAAGTCCTGAGTTTAAGTCCCATGTCCCCACGTGGCAGAAACAGCCTGCCCTTCCAGCCCTAAGGGACAGATCCTTGGAAATCCCAGAGTGAAGCCAAAGGGAGGTAGAAGCAACCCAGGATGATTCCCGAAGTCATCTTTGGTCCTCCACAGGCACACACAGTGCCTTCTGATACACACCACACACACACACACACACACACACACACACACACACACACACACATAAGATAAAATAAGTAAAACAAAGTAATGGTTTCAACTTATGAGGAGTCAGTTCAGAGGAGCAAGGCTGGACTAAGAATGCCACAGAAAGGATTCACTGCTTCAAAACAACTGCCTAGAGAAGTGTTTCCTCAGATTCACCAAGGAATACAGAGGCCAGTCTACCTGTGGAAAGTGGGGCCAACCTCAAGGAGGCAGCAAAACTTAGCGGCAGCATCTACGTGATGCTAATTTTATAGGCTGCAAAAGGCAAGAGTTATAGAATCATATAGGCTTGCCCCGAGACTCCAGAAAGCTGTGGAGGCCAGGCGTTGTGGGCAGATCAAATCCCCTGCAAGGAAAGCCCACAAGGTCACTGTGTGAAGCCAGGAAGGCAAAGCCTAAATTGTAAATGCCAGGATGTTGGAGATTCCAGAACCATGGGGCGTCTGCCAGAGCCTTCCTGGTAGAGTAGAGCCAGCCTCAAAGAAAAACTATGCGTGTTGGCAACAAAACTGGAGTGGTGGCGCTGAGCAAGTCCATTGGAGCCAGATGACATCACCAAGAGCTCCAGACACTGGTCATGAAGTCACAGGATTTTGCTTTGGTTTGATCTTCCCTTGCTGTCTATTTGTCCTTTCTCGAGGGGAATGTTTACTATGAGCCACCCTACATTGGAAGTTCACAACTTGCTCTTTTAATTTTGCAGGAATTTAGTTTAGAGATTGCCTTGAGATTTAGAGTAATTTTGAGTTTTTGAACAGTATTGGGACTGTTAAAGACTGTGGAGAGTTTTGAAATTGGATTGAATAAATTATGAGATTTTAGGTACCAAAGGTGGAATGCCATGACTTAGAAGTGATGTGTTTGGCTGTCAAGTGGACAAGGGGTTAATGTGTGATAGCTAATCTTGATTGTCCAACTCAATGAGATTCAAAACCATCACCTAGTAGAGTGGAATGGGGAGATGATGAAGGGATTAAAGCCAAAGCCATTGTCTCACAAGCAAAAGACCTGAGTTCAGATCCCCACATTCCATGTAAAAATTACCGGGCAGATACAGCAGCAGTTTGCAATTCTGGCCCTGGAAGGAAAGAGGAACTTGAAAAACACCAGAGCAAAACAATAAGAGGTAGAACAATCCGGGATGATTGCTGAAGTCACCCTTGAACCTCCATGGAAACACGTATCCAAGTGTACTGTGGTGTACACACACACACACACACACACACACACACACACACACACACACACACGCACACACGCACACACACACACACACACACACACACACACGAAGAAGAAAAAGAAAAGAAGAGGAGGAGAAGGAGGAGGAGGAGGAGGAGGAGGAGGAAACAGCAGCAGCAGCAGCAGCTAGGAGACAAGCTGTGGGCGTAGCTCTGAGGACATTTCCAGAGATTAACTGAGAAGACCCACCTTGGATGTGAGCAGCACTGTCCCATGGGCTGGTGTCCAGGGCTGATTAAGGAAAAGCAAGTGGAGCTTCCAAGTGTGGATGTGATATGAACTGCTGCCTTCCACTCCTGCCTGCTCTCACCACCAGGCCTTTCCCACCATGTAAACTGAACCCCCAAACTGTGAAACAAAACAAAACATTTGTTTTATATATATATATAATTTATTGGCAGAATGACTTGTAATTACAGAAGACTGAAACCACCCAAAAGTTTATCAAAGGAGGATTATTTAAATGAATTATGACTGAGTAGGGCAAAGCAATAAAGAAAATCTCTGTAGCAAGTAGTGATCTCTATGTTTGTTTATCTCTCTGTCTATTTATTTATTTATTTATTTATTTATTTATTTATTTATTTATTTATTTAGTGTGTGTGTGTGTTTGTGTGTGTGTGTGTGTGTGTGTGTGTGTGTGTGTGTGTGTGTATCAGAGGACACTGGTGTCCCTGTGGAGGACTGTCACAGTTTGAAATGTGTCCCCCACAGTCTCATGTGTTTGGCAAGGTCATGGAATCTTGAGAGGTGGAGCCTCGCTGGAGGAAGGCAGTCACAAAGGATGGGCCTTGAAGTGGATTAGTCCCACCCTACCTCCAGGAGAAGTCTGCCTTTGCAGCAAGTAGTCATGCAGCTCTCAGCTCTCCAAGATAACTGCAGAGACCCAGTCTCCTCCAGCCATGCCACCTCTGCTTCGAAAGACTATTTCTCCCCTCTGCAACCATAAGCTGAATAAATCTCCCTTTCTCCCTTAAGTTGCTTGACTTTGAATGCTCTCTCACAGCAACAGTTAAGAGTAACCGTTATGAGGCCCAAGGGTGACTTCAGGAACCATCCTGGATTGCTTCTACCTCCTTTTTGCTTTGCTCTGGGATTTCCCAGGCTCTGCCCACCAGGGCCAGAATTACAAGCTGCCACCATTTCCATCTGGCATTTTTACGTAGAAAACTGGGATCTGAACTCAAGATCTTCTGCTTGCGAGATAGAGTCTTAACCCTTGAGCCACCTCTCCAGGCAATTTTTTTTAATGTGAGATGTGAAAGTGTTTGTGATATGTTATCTTTAATATGAGAAAAGGAAAGAATACGAATATTCAGGTATTTCCTTATACTCAAAGGTCAGAAATCAGATCAAAAGCTAATAAAAAGAAGGTGTGTAATAAGGCATGGGAAAAATTGGTAGAAGAAAACCAACAGAAAGCAAGATTTCTATAAAGAGGCCTTGAAGTATGATTTTTGAATCCAAAACTAAGCATCTATTTTAAAAAATTAGAAAAAGTGAACTTGAAAAAGAAAACTATGCAACCTATGTACGTGGAAGGAAATCTAGAATAAATACCCCCAGCAGCGTAAGAATTCTAGTAGTCTTCCATCGCTGCTACAATCACCCCCAATTTAGCAGCTTAGAACATGGACTTGTTATGTTGCGTTTGGAGACTGGTCCGGTGCACCCAGCTTGTTTCTCAGCTCATTGGCTCAGAACGCCCAAGTCAAGGTGCTGGCTAAACTGAGGACTTAAGGGGAAGCTCTGGGCGGAGCCTGCTGCCAGGCTGGGAATGCAGCTCCTTGCTCCCTGCACCCCCCACCATTTCCTGGCAGGTTAGGAGCAGGCACCGCTTTTTGCAGTCCTTCCTGCAGCTGCAAAGTTATGGAAGGCTTAGCCGTCCCTCGCACACTCCGATCTTTCTAGATTCCCCTTCAGTCTGAGCAAACTCTTTGCTTTTAAGGTCTGAATACGTGACATCTGTCTGAACAGTGTTCTTGTTTTAAGGCTGTCATAGGCACAGGTGTCAACTTGACAGTTGAGGGTTTTGAGATCTGGGCATATTTGTGGAGAACTAGTGGTTGAGTTGGGCCCAGAGCAAACCCGCAGGAGATTTTCTAGCTGATGGGGAGGACCCAGCCTATGGTAGGTGGGATTAGGTCCTGGAATAAAAGCTGGTTAAGGGAGTTGGCAGCCTTGTGTACACTTGGCCAGACATGCTGGTGTGGCCAATTCCCTGGGCCCTGGTGTTGGTGCGGGCTCTCCCGTCAAGCTGAACTGAGAAGTGTAACCAGAAAATTGTTAGAGAAAATAAATCCCTTGTTCCCTTAAACTGTTTGATGGTTTTATCAGCAGCTATGCAGGTGAACTGCACACAAAGGCTGACTGTCACATAAGGTAATGCAAGCGCAGGGGTGCTAATTTACAATGCTCACAAGCTTGGAGGTTATCTTTGGATTCTGCCACAAGGACTTAAAGAATTTCAAGTGAGTTTAGAATACAATATTTGACAGTCCATTTCTTACTGGGATGTATTCCTAAAGATAAAATGATGACTTTTTGGAGTGGTTGTTATTGTTTTAATCTTAATTTGGAACTACAAAATGGCTCAGAGGTAAACGTTCTTGCTTGCAAACCTGGCGACCTGAGTTCAGTCCCTGGAGCCTGGCGGTGGAAGGAAAGAACAGATTTTTGAAAGTCGTCCTCTGGTCCATGTGCACGGCACGGCACACGTGTATCGTCTCTCTCTCTCTCAGAAAATAAATAAAATATTTTAAAATTTCAGTTCCATTTCATTGCCTTGCATGGCACTTTCTTGTTGCCATTTGAAAGAATTCTAGAAACTAAACAGGAAGAAGCAGTAATTACATCTACATTGTGGGATGTGAGATTTCTACTGAAGAAAAAGGAAATCAAATATGAAGTAGAAGCAATGAATAAAAACCTATGGAAAGTCACTTACATTAGAAATGTCAGTATGAGCCTTTCCTCCACCACCAATTTCTGGAAAGTATTAGCCCACCCACTCAAAAGGCTTGAGGAAATGACCCACAGAAGCACCCCAACCTCAATGATGAGCATCCTAGCAACCCATGTGCTCTCGGAATACCTTTTCTCTTTAAGAATAATGAAGACTTTTAAAAAAAAAATGGTTTATAGTTCTGGGTCAGAAAGTATATGGAATGAGTCTGGATATCTTGCAGTCAAAGAGATTTCAAATATCGATAAGATCATTGTAATACTAATCTTAACTATTGCTATGAGAGAACACTGAAAGTCAAGCTTAAGGGAGAAAGGGAGATTTATTCAGTTTACTGTTCCAGAGGGGAGAAATAGTCTTTCATGACGGAGGCGGCATGGCTTGCTGGCCAAAGATGGAGACAGGTTACGTCACACCAATTCGTGAGGCTGAGAGCTGCAAGACTGCTTGCTGCAAAGACAGACTTCTCCAGGAGGTAGGGTGGGACTAATCCACATCTAATCCCACCCCTTTGTGACTGCCTTCCTCCAGCAAGGCTCCACCTCTCAAGATGCCATGACCTTGCCAAATACATGAGACTGTGGGGGACACATCTCAAACCATGACAATCACTCAAAAAGTAATACAAGGGCTTGAGAGATGGCTCAGGGATTAAGACTCTGCCTCACAAGCAGAAGACCCTGAGTTCAGATCCCAGGTCCCACCTAAAAAATGCCAGGTAGAAATGGCAGCAGTCTCCATTTACACTGTATGGAAAATTCCAGAGTGAAATTAAAAGGAGGTAGAAGCAATCCAGGGTGATTCCTAAAGTCACCCTTGGGCTTCCACAGGGACACACAATGCCCTCTGATACACACACACACACACACACACACACACACACACACACACACACAATAAATAAACAAACATTTTTTAAATAATATAAGAGCTGATCTGAAAGGACCATTTCAAAATATTACTTTTGATTGTAACATTCTCAGTATAGAAAAATCTTTTAGGTGGGCTGCAGAGATGGCTCAGGGGTTAAGAATGTCTCTTGAGCAGAAAGTACTGAGCTTAGATCACAGGTCCCATGTAAAAAACGCGAAGGCGTGCACTTCCAGCCTTGGTGGGCAAAGCCTGGGAAATTCCAGAGAGGAGAAGGAGGTGGAAGCAATCCTGCATGATTGCTGAAGTCACCCTTGGTCCTCTACAGGGGTGCAGGGAACATTCAACTCTGAGGTCTCCATTTCTTGAAGACGGATGCTAAGGGCATTCCTCGGGGTCTCAGTTGCAGTGTGCCTCCTATGCCAGCCTAGTTGTGTGCCTCTTATGCCAGCATAGTTATAAGGCTGACCCCTGTCGACTTTCCCACAAGGGACAGGGATGGATCTTGCTCTGTCTGGAATTTGGATCAAAGGCAGAGGTATTTCTTACATATTTCTTCCTGTTCTTTGGAAGCCATCTAGACACTAATTAGCACGTCTAAAAGATGGGCACAGAGCTTTATCGTTGCAATTCTGGCTGATCTTTGTACATATTCTTTCCCCACAATGAATGGGACCATTAGGACATATTAACGTGTCTAAGGATTGGCAGGGCTGTGTAGTTGGTGATGGCCCCACCTATTGTTGACCTTGCAGGTGTAGTCTGTCTGCCACTATTAATGTCATCCCTTTGCACGGTGTACAGACACCAACCCCCCCATCTGTTTCATAGTACAAAGAGTTTTAGATTCTATAATAAAGGTGACTTTATTGTTTGGTTTTCCAAGATCCTCCTCTTAACCAGCCTGATTCAATTTCTGGTGATCCCACTTCGGTACCTATCAGGGTAGTGAGGTAAGTGCACAGGTCACAGAACCTTCACGAGGAGCATACAGTGCCCTCTGACACAGGCGCGCGCGCGCGCACACACACACACACGTTATGGATTTGGGGGTCATTCAAAGATTCACCACAGATCAAAAGTTAAAATTAATAACTGAGAGGCTTTATTAGAAAGAGAGAAAGAGGGGAGAGAGAAAGAGAAAAGAGAGAGAGAGAGAGAGACCGGTACCAGGGCTTACACACCACGGGCAGAGTGATGTGTGTGCAGCTCCGAATTATGTTTTCACACAGTTTTATATACAAGAGACAGAGGAGGTTGTAAACATCCTCCCCTCCTTGGGTGAAGATCCAGTAGTTGACTCCTTGGCGCCAGCAAAGTAGTTTAGCCGGCAGTGTTTTATAGTCTCATCAGCATACAGGCTTCTTTTTTTTTTTTTTTCCTTATCATCCAAGCCAACTTTATTGTAATGTACAGGGTTTTTATAATCAAGAAGCAGGGCCAAATTCTTTACAGGATTATGTAAAGCGCATACATTTTGGTTAACAAAAAGAAGTAAAAAAAAAAAAAAAAAGTCAGGAGCGACACCCAATTGCCGTGGGGCAGACATATCGCCAGGTATGTTAAACAGGCATGTCACCTTGATGCTAGAAGAGAATGGACAGTGTATGACCCAAACAGAGTTACTTGGTGTTGCAATTAACATCTCTCAGGTAAGCAGGAAAGAACTGTTGGGGAGAAACAGCCCAGTCGGTTTCTTAGAGAACAAAAGCATTCCAAACGACCTGGGAGCTTAGTTCAGCCTATCGTTGTCTTGCAGACAAGAGGCAAACTCAACCACCCAAGGGAGGAGTCACTCAATGGCCCGTTCAGTTGCTAATGGATCATCCAGAGTGCAGGCTTCTGGGCCTAGCAACCCCCACACCAACCTATGTTGGAAAAGTCAAGAAAACACTGATAAAAGTCTAGTTCCAGGGGCTGGGGAGATGGCTCAGAGGTTAAAGTCGTTGCCTCACAAGCATTTGGATCCCCAGATCCCATGTGAAAATGCTGGGTAGAGATAATGGTGGCCTGAATTCCAGCCCTAAAAGGCAGAGCCTGGGAAACCCCAGAACAGAGCAGTAAGGAGGTAGACCAATCCAGGATGGTTCCCAATGTCACCCTTGGGCCTCCACAGGTGTACATGGTGCCCTCTTGTGTACACACACACACACACACCCTCATAGGTCTAATTCTTGCAACTGCAAGGGGAAAAGACCTGTGAAAGCCAGAAAGTCAAGGGAGAGGCTGGGGGCAGGGCTGTGGCCTGATTCCTGGAAGCGACAGAAGCAGCTAAAGTTCTCATCTAGCAGGAAGCAGGTCAGGACAGCCACCTGCCTCACACTGTGGTCCAGCCTAGGCCCAGCCTCTGAGTCCTGAACGTAGCCCCCCCCCAGCCATTTTGCATCAACAGCGACCGGCCTTTGGGTTGACACCTAGGCCCCCCCCCCCCGTGGGTGACCTGCGTGTCTGTGGTTTCACGGCACCGTGTCCACTTGCGTCGTGTGGTTTTCCCTGGAGAAGGGGAGCAAGCCTCTGGCCCTCCCAGCAGACAAAGAAACAACTGCGCCCAACTCTAGCATAGTGGACTCTTGAGTTTTAAGGCGGCTTCTTACAGGATGAGGGGGCATTTCCAGGAGCGTGGGTGACAGGCAGCTGGAGCACCAAGAAGCCCACCAGCACAGAGAGCGCTCAGGTCAACTTCTAGAAGTCGGGCCTGTCCTTCACTATGTGGGTTTCTGGGCATCAGGTCGGAGCTTTGCGAGTAGGCACCTTATCTGCTGGGCTATCTCTTCAGCTTTCTAAAAAGTTCTTATGCTAAGCACTCATCCGGACATTCATCTTCCTGCAAGTGACCAAACCCGTTGGAGAAGGAGCAGGCTCACTCCCTGACTTGCAGCTGTTGGTATCTCCCGTGCTGTCCTGGATGCTTGAGCAAAAGAACTTGTCATACAGGCAGATGAACATGCTCCTGCCAACATTGGCTTTTGTACCACTACACAATAATCACAACTGATGGCTGGGCTCATGGAGATATGGTCTCAGCCAGGGGTGTTTCAAATGGTATAAACCAGACCCTTTACCACAAGCTTTGATCAACTCTAGATGACTCTGTAGCGGCAGCTGGGCCTGGGGAAGAGCCGCCCCAGTGTCGCAGGGAAAACAGTTTTGGCCGTCCCAATGCTGTAGGGTTCTTGTGTTCCGGAGTCGAAGATTGAAACCAGGACACCTGTAGAGAATTAAGGTAGAGTTTATTAGTAAAGAGAAAGGTTGGAACTCACGGGCTCCAGATGTGGAGTGCTATGAGGAGCTAGGGCCTCCATGAGAAGCAGAAGTAGAACAGAGCTCATGGCACTAAAGTGCCATGAGGGGCTAGGGAGCCCATGAAAACTCATGGTGCCTAGGCATGGAATTCATGAGGAGCAAGGAACAAGAAATAGACTCATGGCACTGGAGTGCCATGAGGGGCTAGATTGCCTCCAAAAGAAGTAGGCAGCTGGAAACGGACTCATGGCGCTAGAGGGCCATGAGGGACTAGATCGCCCAGCATACAGGCTTCTTACAGGCCCTCTGGCCACATGGCATTCCAGAGGGGAATTCTGGAGAATGGTAGGGGAGTGGTATTTTTATTGTCTGCCAACAATTTCTCAGGCTTAAGAATTCCTTTTTAAGATTTTCCCTTTTGAGCTTCTCCCCTACAACACACACACAGAGAAAATAAATAAATAGAATATTTAGAAAAAAAGAAAAGAAAAAGCTTTGGGGTTATAATAATAATTAAAAAAAATCTAGGCCCTGGAAAGCACTTCCTGTGCAAGCATAGGGACCTGAGTTCAGATCCCAGCACCCACATAAAAAGCCAGGCAAGACCTGGCATGCGCATGTAACTTCGGTGTTGTGGAAGGAGGAGACAGGAGGAACTCTGGGCTTGCTGGCTGCCAACCTAGAGAGACCCTGTTTTGAAGGAATAAGATGGACAGTAGTAGAGGACACTCAGCGTCCTCCTCTGGCCCCTGTGAACTCATGCACACACACACACACACACACACACACACACACACACACACACACACATACAAACACGCACTCCTGCTGATTAACATTAGTGATTGCTAGGCAACCAACTGAGAAATTAGTAAATAAAAGAGCAAATCACTTATTCCACTTGCCCTATAGGGATTAAATTTTATAGCGTAATAATAATGCACAATATTCAGTTTTAAGGCCAAGGAGGGTCATTAGGAAGAATTTCTAATAGAAAAATTCCACCAGAGGTGGGATTATAGCTCTGTTTATAGAGTGCTTCCTTGTCTAACATGCGGCAAGGCTCTGGGATCCTCTGCAGCCTAGTGTCCTGGCCACACCTCACATGCAAATGAAGCTTGTGTTTGCACCAATCACAGTGAGCCTTTCACTACAGAGTCATCTAGAGTTGATCAAAGCTTGTGGTAAAGGGTCTGGTTTATACCATTTGAAACACCCCTGGTTTCTGAGACCATATCTCCATGAGCCCAGCCATCAGTTGTGATTATTGTGTAGTGGTACAAAAGCCAATGTTGGCAGGAGCATGTTCATCTGCCTGTATGACAAGTTCTTTTGCTCAAGCATCCAGGACAGCACAGGAGATACCAACAGCTGCAAGTCAGGGAGTGAGCCTGCTCCTTCTCCAATGGGTTTGGTCACTTGCAGGAAGATGAATGTCCGGATGAGTGCTTAGCATAAGAACTTTTTAGAAAGCTGAAGAGATAGCCCAGCAGATAAGGTGCCTACTCGCAAAGCTCCGACCTGATGCCCAGAACCCACATAGTGAAGGACAGGCCCCGATTTCTAGAAGTTGACCTCTGACCTCTACTTGTGCACCTTGGCATGTGCATTCTCTCTCTCTCTTTCTCTCTCCCCCTCCCTTTTTTCAAATAAATAAATAATTTTAGAAAAATAACTTACTAAAACATTCCGTGGTCACACATCTGACAATCCTGTAGCAGGGACATAAAGGGAAGTAATGCTTCTTTAACATTTAGTGATTCTTTTACTTGACACTTACCTCGTGCCCCAGCAGCTGGTGGGTCTCCCTTACTGTCTTACACAAACATAACGGAATTTTGTTCTGCCACAGAAAAGAACAGAACCATGATCTTCTCAGGAAAATGGCTGGAGCTGCAATTGTTATGTTTAGAAAAAGTAAGGCAAGCCCAGAAATCCAAAATAAAATAGGCATTCTCTCATATGTAAGAGACTAAAGAGAAAAAAAGAGACATGAAACTAGAAGGGACTATCAAGATTTAAGAAGGGGTGCACAGCAAGGGGGGGGTGTGAGTAATCAGAAGTACATAGGATTGAAATACTATCCATATATGTATGAAGATGTCTGTTATCTTGTGCATGCTCAGCTCTTAGCCTCTGAAGGTGACAATCTAGCACTTGGGATGGTTTACCCCCTTCCTTGAGCACTGGAATTACAGTGTGCACTGGCATGCCCAGATTTCCCTTATCATCTGCAACAGAGCCTTGATTCCACCTTGATTCCAGAAGACACACCTTCCAGTATCCAGAATGGATACTCTCTCAGATGAGGTGTGACTTTAATCAGGCTGTTCCTTTTTCCTTCCTTGCATATATACCTCTCTAAATTTCTTACATGTAATTAACTCTATTCCTGGATGATACGACCTTAATCCACTACCAATGAAGGTCATACACTCTGAAATATACAGAACAATATAATCTTTGTAAGATGATCAGAGAGTGAACATCTGCACCCGAGAGAGACAGAGAGAAAGAGAGACAAAGGGACAGATTATTCTTTGACATGCTCATCTATCATCCATGAATACAGTGAATTTATGTATGTTATTTTCACTCCTTATCACCCAATCCCATTTCTTTTTTTTCACTTCATATTTTCTCCTTTATGCTCCCTCCTACTTTCATGCCTTTTCGCATGTTTGGCCCCACTGGGTCCCATCTGGGAGCTCTGTACTGAGCTGAAATGAGCCCGAGTACCTGCTGAGGGTGTGGATGACTTTTTAGCGGGTAAATCATTGATGAAAGGAGCTCCTTCCCATATCTGCAGTAACCTTAAATGGTCTCTTGAGGAAGCGTAGTGTCTCTTGGGATGTTCCCTTTTCTATGATAGAATGTTGACGGGCCAAATACTCTGCAGGTCTAGTGGAAGGAGATAGCAGCACAGGGAGTTGTTGGATGAAGCAACTCTGTTATGACCACAGGAAACAATCTGGCAGCACCTTGCCTACCCTTAGACTTTTATTATTATTATTTAAAATTTTTTTTGCATGTGCTCATGCGTGTATCAGAAGGCATTGTGTGTGCCTATGGAGGTTCGAGGGTGGCTTTGGGAATCACCCTGGATTGCTTCTGCCTCCTGGAGTTTTCCAGGCGCCATTTCCAACTTTTTTTTTTTTTTTTTTATGTGAGATCTGGGATCTGAACTTAGTACTTTCTGCTTGCAAAGGAAGGGCTTAACCCCCAAGCCATCTCTCTGGTCCCATGCCTTCTTCTTTTTCTATTTTTTTAATTTACTTTATTTAGTGTGTGTGTGTGTGTGTGTGTGCGTGCGAGCGTATGTATGTGTATGTCAGAGGGCACTGTGTATCCTTGTGGAGAACCAAGGGTGACTTTGGGAATCATCCTGAATTGCTTCTACCTCCTTTTTGCTCCACTCTGGGATTTCCCAGGCTCCACCCACCAAGGTGGGAAGTGCAGTCCACTGCTTTTTCCACCTGGCATCTTTAAGTGGAACCTGAGATCTGAATTCAGAACCTTCTGCTTGCAAGAGCCAGAGTCTTAATCCCTGAGCCATCTCCCTGGCCCCATCCTTTAGACTTTTAAATTCTCATCAACTCCTCTTCTCCAAGGTTGCCTGAGTCTTGGAATGGGGGGGAATGCTTTCTCTGTCCTGTTTAGGACTGAGCCATCCATAGTCACTTATTCTCTGTCCTTTAACCAGTAGTGGTTCTTGACATAAAACACCTTCCACTTCAAAAAGCTTTTTCATGGTCCAATGCTGAGGATTGTTCTAATCCATGGGTATAATGATGCACGTTTAGAGGCACCTCGCTATCAGGTGCTTATAGTTAGTTAAGCCTTAGTAGTTTGTTTCTCCTACCCAGGGAGATGTGGCAACCCCTCCCATAGGTTTTTGGTTAGGTTTACAGTACCAGGCATGTGTTCCCTGGCAAAAACCAGGTCTTAAATTCAATCAGAAGGCAGGTGGTTACACCATTCATGCCACCACTGCACCAATGGTCACCTCTTACCAGGAGTGGTGGTTATTATTGTAGCTTGCAGCACTCACAGCTGTTGATTGCTTTTCTCCTCTGGCATCCTGCATCATACCATCTGATGCTATGAAACCTGGGCCTATTCTTGATCTGTTCTGTTACCTGATTGACTCTTACGACTTGTGTCAGAATAAAGTGCAAACGTCATGTGGAATCCAGAATATCGTGTTAGGGGTTGTCATAGTTTGAGTGTGAACTGTCTTCCGAAGACTCGTGTGTTTTAATACTTGGTCGCCAGCTGGTGGAGCTGTTTGGGAGGTAATGGGTCCTTTAAATGGTAGAGCCTTGCTGAGGATCATGGGGCAGGGGTGAGGGGGTGGGGGTGGGGTTGTAAGGTTTGGGAATCTTACCCAATGTCCTCTGTCCTTCTCCTTCTCCTGCTTTTTGTGTGTCCTGATTCTATGGTGCTATGAAGTGGCCTCCTGCTTCAGCTACCATGCCTTCCGTTTATGTGTTCTTCACCATGATGGGACAATTCCTTCTGGAACTGTAAGCCAAGCAATAAGCCTTTCTCCCTTTGCATTGGTCAGATCATGGTCTCCCAGCAACACAAGAGTAACTGCAAAGGTATCCAAACAATAATACTCAGATTTGTTTCCAAATTCACTTCTTTTTTTTTTTTTAAGT
The DNA here is from genome assembly GCA_023101885.1 of Typhlomys cinereus. NCBI lineage: Eukaryota > Metazoa > Chordata > Mammalia > Rodentia > Platacanthomyidae > Typhlomys > Typhlomys cinereus. Next base: position 11,300,441 of record JALPQD010000025.1, on the reverse strand, counting down.
ATTTATTTATTTTTTCCACTCATATAAGCTTGATAGGACCCCATTCCCCTTCCTCCTTCCACCCCTCCCTGGATCCCCTTTCTCCCTCCCCCCTTTTCCCTTTCCTTTATCCCTCTCCTTTACTCCCATTGTCCCCCCCCCCCCATCCCTAGAGCATCTTTTATTGTGCATGTCAAACTTCCCTCTGGGTCCTACTCTCTGATGACGTATAAGGACTCAGTAGCATTACCTAGAGTATTTTGTCTTCCCCTTTAGTATAGGAACACTATTGTGGCTGTTAATCCCTTGCCTCTAAGGATCCTAGTGTCTGTGACCCATGCTAGACTTTGGGGGAGTCAATGATATGTTGGTCAATGCAAAGTCCTGTTATGATTACTTCGGCCTAACTTGTGTGGAGTATCTTACATGTCAGAACTCCTCCCCATCTTTAGGCTCTTACAATCTTACTACCCCCTCCGCAAATTTTTCTGAACTTTAGGATGGGGAGAGATTAGGCTGGCCTGGTTCCAGGTGGTTGATATAGAGTCTCTGATGCTCTGAATTGCGGTTTGTTGATTATTTTTTTCAGTTTTGCTGCTCCTGCATCACCCTTAGCTCCATCCTGATGGGTATTGGATGTCACCCTGTGGCAAGAGATAAAAGGCTGTTAAAATAGAGTCTTATTGTAAGAGTATATTCAAAGGTAGACGGAATAAGAGTAGGAGACCACGGTGAGTGTGGGGGGGTCAGTCTCCCATTTGCAAAATGGTTACCTTCTATCTGCCAGACTGTATGCCCTCCCTTTCTGGTGAGATCACACCCCAACAGTTGCAAGTGACCAGCAAGGAAAAATCTGTGCACAAAGAACTTAGGAAACTAAACACTTGAGGCTGGAGAGATGGCTCAGGGGTTAAACCTCTGCCTTGCAGGTGGAAGGTCCTGAGTTCAGATCCTAGACCCCACGTATGGACTCCAGGCGGAAGCCAGGGTGGCCTGGGTTTCTGGTCCTGGTAGGGCGGAGCCTGTGAAACCCCGGGCAGAGTAAACAGGGAGGAGGTGGAGGTTCATGGTGGTTCCCAAATTCGTCCGTGGTTCTACACACACACAACATACATACACACACATACATACACACCTGCACACACGCACAATTAAATAAATAATAAATAATAATAAAAGAAAAGAAAACTAAACACCAAGGAAACAAATGGCCCAATTAAAAAATGGGCCTTGGAACTTAAAAGAAACTTACCAGGGACGAAATTGAAATGTCTAACAAATATCTTAAGAAATGCTCCGCATCCTTAGCCATCAAGGAAATGCAAATCAAAACTTCTCTGAGATATCATCTCACCCCAGTCAGGATGGCAAAAATCCACAATACAAACAACACCAAATGCTGGAGAGGATGTGGTGAGAAGGGAACTCTCCTACATTGCTGGTGGGAATGCAGGCTTATACAACCACTCTTGCAAACCGTCTGGAGATTCTTAAAAAAGTTAAAGATTGAAATGCCATATGACCCTGCTATTCCACTTTTGGGAATAGTCTCCCATGCAGCAAAAATTCACCTCAATAGCACAAGCACGACCATGTTCATAGCAGCACTGTTTACGATAGCAAAGTCATGGAATCAACCCAAATGTCCAACAGTTGACGAGTGGATTAGGAAAATGTGGTACATTTATACAGTGGAATACTACTCAGCCATCAAAAATGATGAATTAATGAAATTTGCTGGGCAGTGGATGGATTAGAAAATATTATATTGACTGAAGTATCCCAGACACAGAAAATTAAGTGCCGTATGTACTCCCTAATAGGTGGATCCTAGTACCAAACCCACTTAGAAACACACTCAAAGATGGATCTCTGTAATACCTACAGTAATTGCAATGATTATAGATGGGAAGAAAGGGAAGGAGGACCCCGCCAGCAATGCGTAGAGAGGGGATCATGCTATAGTGGAGAAAATAGGCTACCATCAAGGACTGCAAGTAAGTAATGAGATATCTGGTTAAGTTCCAAATTCACTTCTAATTGGGATGTCCACTGTAGTAACTGATATTCCCATAGTAGTGAATAGCAAATGGAAAGGATTCAACTATAAGCAGAAGCAGCTCATGTTGGTTTTAGATTATTATTGCATTATAGAAGCAGGTTTTAAAACATCATTTAAAGTTGAACAGCCAGCCTACTGCCTGCATCTCTGTTCTTACTGCACGGTATAGTTTTTGTTGCTGTTGTTTTGTTTTGCATAAGTTCCTGAAGTAACTTAGTGTGATAGTTAAGCCTGGATGTCAACTTGAAACACCCGGTATTAACTAAGCTGGGCTGAGACGACGTCTGGAAAGGATCAATTGAGACTACTTGAAGGATACCCACCCTAGATCCTATCAGGACCTCCAAAGCTCTCAAAAGATCCTCCCAGTACTGCATCATATAAAAAGGAGCCACCAAGGAGAACAAATGCCTTCTTGCAGCTGTGCTAGGAATCGTTCTTCCTTCCGACCGCCCGGATTCTTTGACCTTCCAAGACCCTAGGAGTTCTCCAGCCTTCAGCCATCACCTACTTGACTACTGAACTGAGCAGCTAGCTATTGGCAGCCATCGTTGGAACTACCTCGGTTACTGGAAGCCATCGTTGGACTACTTCAGCTGCTGACAGCCTTCGCTGGACTACCTCGGCCATTTCTGTAAGCCAACCCAATAAATTTCCTATATATATATTCATTCTGTGAATTCTGTGACTCTAGAGAACCCTAACTAATACACTTAGCTAATCTTCGTAGCATTTATTAGTGATCAGGAAGGGAAGAGACCTCTTCAGCCATCTTGACAGACCTGGTGTGTAGCCAAGCCTGAGTAACTACCATTGATTTCCATGCCCTGCCACTTGTTTGGGGGGAACCACTCAAACTCCCAAACCATTTAACACCACATGTGCTGTGAAGGAGGGAACAGAGATATTTCTTAGGAGGGTAGTTGATTGAATAGAGATTAGGAATTACCATCGAGTAGATTCACTAATTGTGCCTTTATTTTAGGAAATAATTAGTAAACTGAATTGTGGTCCTGTTGAAATCAATTAGCTCAGTTAGGAAAGGATAATTGTTTTCATGTTGATCTAATAAAATAGTCAATAGAAATATGTGTTTCTTCATATGCTCTACAACTTGAAACAACACATACATTTCTCTGAAGCTATGTAAGCATTTGAAATGGCTGACTTTTGCATCCGATTCACTAATGAGCTCATCTTATTTCTAAGTAGTGTAATGGGAGACGACAGAATGTCTTTGCCTTTTTAAAGATAAATTTGGATGGAACTTACTGCTGCTATTTTCTTAGCACCTAAGGAGTCTTTCAGCTTTTTACATCATTTTTCCTAATGCCCTTGTCCTGCTGAAAGATCCATATTCTCATTCCTCTCGTGCTTGGACTGTTTCATCTCACTCTCTTTCTTTCACATCTTCCTTTTCCCAGAACCTATCATCTGCCTACATACCATATGTGACTATTGTTGGAACCTAAGTTCCACGGAACCTCAGGACCTCACTCGAAAGAACCGGGAGACTCGGAAATCGATGCAAAAGCAAGAGGTTTTATTGATATCCAACGCACGTTGGGGTCACCCTGCTCGGGAGCAGAGCGGCCCCGTTAGGAGTTCTGGGGGCTTTTATAGGGCCGTCCGAGTAAGTGTGCGTGCAAGCTTCATCTTGATAGAGAGGATTACGTGCATCATGGTTGCAAAACTGTTAGGTTGGGCAGGGGGTGGTCGAAAGTTCAGCTGATAAACAGGATGCAGGTGCAGCGCCAAAGGGGTTGCCGAGAGGTCGGCTGATAAACAGGATGCAGGATGCAGGTGTGGCGTCATTTCTTTGCAAAAGCAGGGGATACAGGCAAAGTTAAGTAGGTTCAGCATATTCTCATGGTCACATTAGTCACATTTCCACATTCCCCCCTTTTCCTATAGTAAAATTCAATCCTGAATTTATAAGAGGCTCTCCTGTTCTTCAGCTTTCCCTTGCTCTTTGTACTGCTGTCTGAGTATCATGACTTGGATGGTACCGATTTGGTCTTTAACAAATGAAATGATCTTATTGACCATGCAGGGCCCAATGGTCACGGCTAGGAGCAGAATTAGTAAGGGCCCAGCAAGGGTTGATACAAGGGTAGTGAGCCATGGGGACTTAGTAAACCAGGCTTCGTACCAGTATTGGCTTCTTTCTATCTGTTGGCCAATTGTTCCCTGAGTTTGGCCATAGTGTCCTTTATAATACCTGAGTGGTCTACGTACCAACAACACTCCTCCTTCAGGGCTGCACATTAGTCCCCCTTCTTTCAGGAACAGAAGGTCTAACCCCCTTCTGTTCTGTAAGACTACCTCTGAAAGTGAGGTGAGAGACTCTTCTAGTTTGGAGATACCTTTCTCTGCTGCCAACAAATCTGTCATAGCATCCCGTAGAGTAGAGAAGTGCTGTTGGGAGGTTATAATGGCTGCTGTGCCAGTTCCTAACCAGCTACTCCTATGCCCAGCAATATGGCCAGCGTAATTGTAATGGGATCCCTTCTGAATCGGGTTGGCTTAAAGTCATAAAAATCTAACACATCCCTTTCAGAGCGATAATAAACTCTTGGTACTAGTTGAACTAACACACAAAAATCTTTGGAGGAGTTAAACACTGCAATTGAAACACACGGGGTGAGCCCTGTATTGTAGGCCCACCAGGAGTCGGTTTCTGGGACCAGATAAGCTCCAGTCGAGGAGCTAACAGTCATGGTGTTGTTACAAAGGAAGGAGTGGGAGCTCGTAACCTTCCCCATGTATAGACCTCGCCCTGTTACCTCGGGGAGGGTTAATCTATGTTTTTCTCCCCAGGAACAGAAATGATGGGATGTGTGGTAGGACACTTTCCCATTTTTGGCCACCCCCTCATAATAAGGGGGGGTTCGTCCCTACGCACAACCAGCAGGCAGTCGTTAAGTTAGGGTCTGTCTGGTTCAGTACTTGAAAGGCCCCTTTCACCAAATTAAAAATTCTTGTTTGAGAGTCAGATTCTTGCCCTGAAGTGGGAGTGGCTAGGATCAGAGAATTAGTTGGGGTGCTGGTTGGGGTTGTGGCACCAGAGCCATCAATGCCGTTGGATCTAGCGCTAGTGGTGCTTCTTTTGAGACTTGTTGTCCCAGGAGTAGGCCTTGATAAGACGGGGTTAGGTCCTATTGAAATTCTAAGGAGGTTTTCTATTTTAAGTTGAACAGTAAATATCAATCCGGTGTCGTCTTGACCCGGGTGATATAGCTTAATCCCCCAGGAATGTCTGACCTTCCAATCTGCTTGTTTCCCTTTGCTGGTGAAGGTCATAGTGATATTAGATTCTCCTCGGACCGTCTCAGTAAATTTAATTAGATCTCCCCCCTTCGTTCTCCACCAGGCCTTGGTGTAAGTCTTGCAACCCCAAGAGGCACAATAGTAGGCTTCTGGCCCCCCTCATTTATGAGTGCGTTTCCCTCCTGGACATATATACCAATCGTTATCCTGCAAGGGGGCGGCTTTCTTCTACTCCTTCAACAATGAGTGCACGCTTCATTATGTGATTCTGCCCTCTAAATTTCTTTGCTCCCGCTGTGTGTTCTGTATGTGCCCAGGAATCTTTAGCCAAAGTGCACAGGTCAAAGGAAAGGTCAGGGAACCAGACATTTAACGGGGTGGTTTTAGTGGCTAGGTTGAGGGTAAGACCTGTTTCTATATTGGTGATAGCCCATGTTAGTTTATAGGGCATGTGAGGGTTGCAGTTACTTAGCTGGAGCAGAGTTAGTATAATCGACGCGGCAGACACGAATTTTGAGGGGGTTGCCAGTCCTTTCCATTGTCCATAAGTCATCCTTGGAGGGTAGAGGCGCTTTCTTCACGTGAGACACGTGGATCCAGGTGGCTACTCCTTCCACTTTCACTGCAGTGGGCGTAGTCAGCAATACGGTGTAGGATCCCTTCCAGCGAGGTTCTAATGTGCGGGTCTGGTGCTGACGGACAAGGATGAGGTCCCCGACCTGGAACTGGTGCTTTGCAGCACTTGGCTCTCCGGGCTGGTAGGCTGCTGATATCCGTGTCCACAGGTCTGCCTGTACTGCTTGTAGGCCTTCCAGCCTAGCACGTAAGTTCAAATTATTACTAGGAACGGAACTCACAGGGTCCCCTATTTGGGTTATGGGGGCAGGGACACGATACAGTAGTTCAAAAGGGGTAAGTCCCAGTTTTTTAGAGGGGGTATTCCTGTCCCGGAAGAGGGCCAGGGTAGGAGAGCCACCCAGTCTGACCCGCCAGTCTTCATGGTCAATTTAGTTAAGGTCTCTTTTAGGGTTCTATTCATCCTTTCTACCTGTCCTGAACTCTGGGGTCTATACGCACAATGAAGTTTCCAATTAATCCCCAGATACCTGGCCACTCCCTGACTTACCTGTGCAACAAAGGCAGGTCTGTTATCGGACCCTATTACCTTGGGGACTCCAAATCGCGGAAAGGTTTCTTCTAGGATCTTCTTGACCACTATCAGGGCGGTCTCAGTCTTAGTTGGGAAGGCTTCCACCCATCCTGAGAAAGTGTCTATAAATACTAATAGATAGCGGTAGCCATATTTAGCTGGCAGAACCTCGGTGAAGTCCACTTCCCAGTAAGCTCCTGGTCTGTCTCCGCGCAGTCTGTGGCCCATGGTTCCTGTCACTTTGTTTGCATTTACCATTTTACATGCTTTGCATTTCTGGACTATTTCGGCGATGAGGAGGTTCTCTTTAGGGATCATGAACTTGGTTGTTTTCAAGAGCTCTTTGATCTTTGCCTCTCCTAGGTGTGTCCAGCGGTGCATCTGGCCTATCATGGTTCGGGCTTCCTTTCTAGGCAAAATTATTAACCCCCCTGGCGCTCTCCAGACTCCTAGCCCAAGGTCATATTGTTTGTCCATTCCTGCCATCAGTCCTAGGTCTTCTGGTGTGTACTCGACCTTTGGGGTTGGCACTGAGTCTGTTATTTCTTCAATGTCTAGGGCTGTCATGGTTTGTGAGGCTGCCTTTCTGGCTTCCCTATCAGCCATGCTATTGCCTTCGGTCACTTTGTCCTTTCCCTTTTGATGTCCTGGGCAATGGATTATGCTTACTTTTTCAGGCAAGTGCAGGGCATCCAGCAAGTTAAGGATTTCTTCCTTATTCTTAATTTCTTTTCCTCCTGAGGTCAGCAGGCCCCTTTGCTGGTAGATGGCCCCATGGACATGGGCTGTGGCAAAAGCATACCTGCTGTCTGTGTAGATGTTCAATCGCCGCTTCTCACCCATCTCCAGTGCTTTTATTAGAGTCGTCAGTTCTGCTTTCTGGGCAGAAGTCCCAGCTGGGAGGGCTGAGGCCCATATGACTTTTTCTCCGTCCACCACTGCTGCTCCTGCCCTCCGCTCTCCTTGGTTAAGAAAACTGCTTCCGTCTGTGTACCAGGTCGCCTCCGCATCCGGTAGTGGGCGGTCAGTCAAGTCTTTGCGCCAACCGTGGGCCTTGGCCAAGACCTGCAAGCAGTCCTGGGTCAGGCAACAAGGTGGCTGGATTTAAGCTGGTAGCTGGGGCGAACGTGATCCGTTCGCTATTCAGGAGCAGGGTCTGATAGTGAGTCATTCGTGCATTTGTAAGCCAACGATCCGGTGGCTGCCGGACCACACTCTCAAGGGCGTGAGGGGCTGCTATGGTCAAGTTCTGTCCCATGGTCAGCTTGTCCACATCTTTGACCAAAATGGCAGTGGCGGCTAGTATGCGTAAGCAACTGGGCCAGCCCACGGCTACTGGGTCTAGTCCTTTAGACAGGTATGCTACAGGTCTCTTCCATGGCCCTAGTTGTTGAGTCAGGACTCCCTTAGCAATCCCTTGGTTTTCTGCCACATACAGGTGGGGGGTTTGGTAACGTCAGGTAACCCAAGGGCATGTGCTGACATTAATGCCTTTTTGACATTATCAAAGGCCGACTGCTCCTTTTCAGTCCAAATAAATGGCCCATTAGTCTTAGTCAATGTGTACAGAGGGGCTGCTAGTTCGGCGAACCCTGGTATCCAGAGTCTGCAGAACCCCGCTGTTCCCAGAAATTCCCTCATTTGTTTCGCATTCTGGGGTGGCGGGATGTGGAACACAGTCTCTTTCCGGGCCTCCGAAAGCTATCGCTTCCCGTCCTCAAGCAGGTATCCCAGGTAACTGACCTTTTTCCTGCAGATCTGAGCTTTCTTTGATGATGCTCGATATCCTAGGTTGCCGAGCTCCCGCAGTAGCTGCTCCGTACCTTCGATGCAGGTGCGTTCATCAGGAGCTGCCAGCAGGAGGTCGTCTACATATTGTAGGAGAGTTACCTGTGGGTTTTGTGCTCGGAAGGGAGTCAGGTCCTGGTGTAATGCTTCATCAAAGATTGTAGGCGAGTTTTTGAACCTTTGGGGGAGTCTGGTCCAGGTGAGCTGTCCTGATGTCCCGGAGTCTGGGTCTCTCCATTCGAAGGCAAAGATAGGCTGGCTTTTGGGGGTCAGTCTCAAGCAGAAAAAGGCATCCTTTAAGTCCAGGACAGTATACCAAACCGGATCTGGAGGAAACAAACTCAGCAGAGTGTAAGGGTTTGGCACAGTGGGATGTATGTCCTCCACCCGCTTATTTACTTCGCGGAGGTCCTGTACTAGTCAGTAGTCCTCCGTTCCTCCAGGGGCGTATTCCATGCTGATTGACACGGACGGAGTATCCCCTCTTCAAGCAGTCGGATGATGTGAGGTTTGATCCCTTTTCTGGCTTCAGTACTCATGGGGTACTGTCTGACTGCTATAGGGGTCGCCTGGGAGTGAAGCTCGACATGGATAGGCGGTCGCTGCTCAGCTCTCCCTAGACCCCCTGTTTCGGCCCATGCCTTTGGGAAACAGCATAACCAAATTCCCATCTCTCCCTTAGTTTCTGGGGGTTGCTCGAACAAATGATGTTCATCTTCTAGCCTAACAGTCAGGACCTGCAAGGGCTTCCCTTGGGGATCTGTGACAATTGACCCATGAGGGGTAAAATGTATCTGGGCCCCCAATTTGGTTAGCAGATCTCTCCCTAGGAGGGGGTAGGGGCACTCTGGAATTACCAGGAAAGAGTGGGATACCCGGCCCACGCCTAGGTCCAATGTTCTTCAGGTAGTCCATGAATATAGCTTATTTCCGGTGGCCCCTTGTACCCAGGACTTTTTCCCAGACCTACGTCCATTGTCCTGGAGCAAGACAGAATGTTGGGCCCCGGTGTCCACAAGGAAATTGGTTTTCTTCCCCTCCACTCGGAGAGTTACCCTAAGTTCAGGGAGGGGGTCTGAACCCTGACTCCTCTAATCTTATTCCTCTCCCAGGGTCAGCACCTGGGTTGGTCTAGCCGGCCCTGGGTGCCTCTGTCCTTGTTTTCTTTTGGGACATTCTCGTGCCCAATGGCCTTTTTCTTTGCAGTAGGCACATTGATCATGGTCCCAGCGCTGCCCTCGGTTGCCCAGGTCCCTTTCCCTGTTCTTTTTTATCTGTAACTACAGCAGCCAGGATTTGCATCAACTTTTTATCCTGTCTTCTGTCCCTATTCGTCCTTTCTCTCTCTTTCTTCTCTTCTTCACTTTCCCTATTATAGTATACCTTCTCAGCAACCTGCACTATCTCTCTCAACGACTTATCCTGTAACCCTTCTATTCTCTGTAACTTTTTCTTTATATCCTTATTAGCCTGGTCTATAAACGCGACCATAACAGTTACCTTATGTTCAGGACTTAGAGGATCAAATGGTGTGAAGCGTCGGAAGGCCTCCATCAGCCGTTCTAGGTATGCGGCTGGTGTCTCATCTGGTCCCTGCATAACCTCTCTTACCTTGGCCAAATTGGTGGAGCGTTTCGCTGCCCCTCTGAGACCTGCCATTAGAGTCTGGCAGTAGACTTTGAGTCACTCCCTACCTTCTGGCATGTGTAGTCCCAATCTGGTCAAGTCAAGGGGGAGGCTGCATCAATGAGGGCGGGGATAATGATGGGCCTTCCATCATCCCCAGGACGTGCTTGCATGTTTCTAGGAGAACACGCTGCTTTTCCTCGGAGGTGAGAAGTGCCTGTAAAAGCTGCTGGCAATCCTCCCAAGTAGGTTGGTGGGAGAACAGAACAGATTCAATTAGAGAAATCAAGGCCTCAGGGTTCTCAGAAAAGGTGGGGTTCTGGTTTCTCCAATTGTACAGGTCTGAAGAGGAAAAGGGCCAGTACTGTAGGGGCTGCTGGCCTTGCTCATCCGGGATTCCCCAGGCCCTTAGAGGTAGAGTGGGGACTGGGGGACCCTGTGGAGCAGGGTGGAGGGCCTGGCTACTGCGAGTTCCCGCCCTGGTCCCTGTGGAGAGGAGGGTTCAACTGACTACGCAGGAGAAGGAAGACTGGGGGAATGGATTTCTTCCAGGAGAGGGCTATAGGGGCCCTGCGGTTGAGGCAGGTTTCTGTCAGGAGCATAAGGGGGTGGCAGTGGTAACTCCTGTAAAAGAGGTTCTTGTGGGTCTGCTGGTATAGGTGGGTCCCTAGGTATCTTCTGGGATGTAACAGTGGTGGCCACCAGACAAGAAGATATTTGAGGGGCAGTAAGACAAGGCCAGGGGAGGAAAGGTTGAACCTAAGGAAGCGGGTTCTGTACTAAATCTTCCCAGACCTTGATATAAGGAACCTGGTCCGGGTGCCCATGAGCCCCTTCCTGAAAAACACGGGCCTTAACTGCTCGGATGAGGTCCAATTGAAAGGATCCATCTGCCGGCCAACCCACCCCGAAAGTGGGCCATTCCAAACGGCAGTATGTTTGCCACCGTCCTTTACGGTGACAGATTGTGTCCTCTTTCCCTAACATCCATCCAATGGTCCAGAGTCAAGGACAGGGGAGTTGAAAGAGTCTGTCCCATGTCGAGAAAAAGTTTACTTCAGAAAGAAACCGTAAGAGAACGATTAAGATGAGAAGAAAGGTGCCTGTGCTAGCCAGACACACGAGACCAGGGCCGGAGGTCCACACCTTCGTGGGGGTTCCGGCAATTGGGGTGGAGTGAGTCTGGCCGGTTCCAAATGGAGAAGGACCCATTCCGGGTCCTCCGTCCTAGTGGACTCCGGACTACCGTCCAGTCTCCTGCTGAGAAGAGAACAAAACGAAGACCAGCAAAACAAAGACCAGCAAAACAAAGACCAGCAAAACAAAGACCAGCGCTGCCCTATTCAGCACTAAAAAGGCCTCCTTGTTCACGAGTTTGGAGCGTCCTCCGCACTCTTTGAGGCGTCTCAGCACATCTGCCTGCCTCTCTAGGGAGACAAGGGGCGTCCTGCCAGTGGGACTTGAACCCACCAAACAACTCGGATCCGAAACTCAAACACAAAGAAGGATTGTTCACAGAAGATGGGTGAAGTGACACAGAGACAGACACTGAACACTCATGGTGAGGTCGCGACGCCTCCGATCTGGTGTCCTGGACTCCTTCGGGGAGGGGTACCGAATCCCGGATGAGCCCCCAGCTGTTGGAACCTAAGTTCCACGGAACCTCGGGACTTCACTCAAAAGAACCGGGAGACTCGGAAATCGATGCAAAAGCAAGAGGTTTTATTGATATCCAACACGCGTTGGGGTCACCCTGCTCGGGAAGGCAGAGCAGCCCCCTGTTAGGAGTTCTGGGGGCTTTTATAGGGCCTTCCGAGTAAGTGTGCGTGCAAGCTTCATCTTGACAGAGAGGATTACTGCATCATGGTTGCAAGACTGTTAGGTTGGGCAGGGGGTGGTCGAAAGTTCAGCTGATAAACAGGATGCAGGTGCAGCACCAAAGGGGTTGCCGAGAGATTGGCTGATAAACAGGATGCAGGTGTGGCGTCATTTCTTTGCGAAAGCAGGGGATACAAGCAAAGTTAAGTAGGTTCAGCATATTCTCGTGGTCACATTAGTCACAGTTCCACACTATTGGGGGGATAAAGAGCTTGCAGCAAGCTTAGAAACTCAAGGGATGATAAAAAGAATCGTGTACAGTGCTGAAAATTGAACTTAGAGTCTCCCACATGCTAGCAAGTATTCCACCACTGAACAATATCTGTAGTCTCTGACGTTCTTTGCTTCTCTTGAACTCTGGTCACAAGCAACAGAGACATTCAAATTTTCTTAGGCACTGAAATGGGCACGTATAGTGAGTAGCTCTACTTGGCTTAGGCTACATGCATAACCCCTCCAATTAATGAGATTGTACTTGGCAGCTTTAAGACCCTTATCTGCTTGTGCTGTGCATACACACCTCTCTCAACAATGTACCTCACAACCTCATAGAAACCTAGGATCCCACCTGTATGTATACCACTTTCTGAATGATGGAGTTTCTCCTCTCCTTAATAAATATTAAACTTACAGAGTTTCTAGTCAAACATATTCCCAATGCATACTGGTATGAGATTGGAAAAGTCAGTCTACCTGAACTGGTTTTGCGTGCATGTGCGGTAAGACAAAACTGCGTCTTCACGTGAACTTTCAGGGAGAATCTCTTATTTACTATCTTATGCCTATACACAGTTGGACATGCATATTACTAAAGTCAGACGCATTATGGGAAGATACATACTCACATGTTCAGTAAAGGAATGATTATGTAATCTAATGTATTAATCAAAATAGAGACCCACCCCAACTATGCCTCTTAGTAGCTAGCCTCTTCTTCCTTCAGACCTTTCAGGAAGTCCAGACAGTAAGTTGGGGCTCAGACACACCTGGGGGTATAGATGTGATTTTCTTTAAAATAGGCATATATTTCAGAGGATTAAGGCAGAGTTTATTAGAGAAGAGAAAGAACAACTCATGGGAAGAGAGCTCTGGAGAACTCATAGACTCCTTACATGGAATCCATGAGGAATAACAGAAAAGTAGATAGGATCTCATGGAATCCAGATGTGCAATCCCATGAGGCCAGAACTCATGGATTCCAAACACGGAGTGCCAAAGATGGCCACCAGGATCAGGTGTATTTTTAGGGTTAGGCAAATCTGGGAAAAATCGCTTTTCCTTATTGGTTGGCTCCAATTTCTGCAAACCTGATTGGAGCTTTTGTCTCTCTACATCTCATTGGCCTGTTCATATTAGGGCCCGACCCAGTTGATCTTGTAGGGGACTTCCTGTAGGGCTTATCTACAATAGAGTACTCATCTCCATATGCTTTCATAAACAGAGGTTGGGGGAAGTTGTTGATTTTAGGGGGTGTTCCTTTAGGGTAATTCCAGCCCTGGGGATGATCTTTTTATCATTATTATTTTATTTATCTTTGTTTTTTAGTACTAATCCCTGCTTCCCTTCCTCCCCCCTGCAGGGTTCCGTGACCAGCATACTAACCTGGCAATCCTGATGGGTACCAGAGTGGGATCAGCAAGAATTAAGTCAGGCTGGGTCAGGAGGGGATCTTGGAAAAGCCGAAAAACCAAATCAAGTTTATTATGGAACCTAATCCCTTATATACTATGAAACGAGGGGTGAAGTCTGTACACTGTGCAGAGTAATGACATCAATAATGACAGACTGCAGGTGCCAAGTCCACAACAGGTGGAACCACCACCAACAATACAGCCCTGCCAACCCTTAGATATGTTAATAGTCCCTAATGGCCCCATACAGAGTGGAGAAAGAACAGATTAGGAACATGGTGATACAATTATAATGATAAAGCTGTGTGCCTGTATGCTAATCAGTGTCTAGATGGCTTCTGAAGAACAGGAAGGAATATGTAAAAAACACCTCTGCCCTTGAACCCAGTTTGAGACAAGACAAGATCCATCCCTGCCCTTGCGGGAAGGTTAACAGGAGTTGGCCTAAGACTATACCACATAGGCTGACATCTATCTGACATAGGCATAGAGCTATGCTGGAATAGCTGCATCTGAAACTGCAAGGGATGCCTTTGGCATCCATCTTCAAGAAATGGAGATCTCGGGCTTGAGTGTTTCCTATACCCCCCACCCCCCATTCCCTTCCTTCCCTTCATCAATCCATCTCACTCTTTCCCACTTTTCTCACTCTTTCTGCCTGGCCTCTTCTATGGACCAGAGGGCTTTTCTCCTCTTGTGAGGGTTCAGCCCTCTGTGATATATCAACTGGCCCCTCTTCAGGCCACCTCACTGAGAGTCGCATTTCCCTTCACTCAACTGCTTTAGTCATACAGGTTTCCACTGTATGTTATCTCTTTTGAGTTCCTTGTAGTCTATGGAGACATGTTAGTATGTTAGTCATTATGCAGGTCTGGTAAGGACAAGTCTCAGAGGAGTGAGTTCCTGGGTGCAGCAGTCCTGCCTTAAATGGAATGTCTTGTCCAATGGTGGACCTTCCCATCTTTAGGGTCTTATAATCTCACTGTCCCCTCTTCTGTGAAGTTCCCTAAGCTTTAGAATGGGGAGAAATTAGGTTGGCCTGATTCTGGGTGAGCATTGTTGGGTTACTTGTATTCTGCGTTATTGCTGGCCATTGTTGTTCACTTCACTGCTCTTCTACTGGCCTAGGCTGCATCCTGTCAGGGTGTTGAGTGAAGGACCCTGGCCCTAAAGAAGGAAGCTTATAGAATGGGCCAGGTACACAATATAGATATTTACTCATAAGTGATCAAGCATAGCTACTGCTATGTACCCAGCTACTCCCCTCCCTGCCCCCCCCCCCCCCCCCCCGAGCCCTTGGTGACGGGAAAAAGAGCTGTAACCCTTGGTGACGGGAAAACAAGCTGTAACCTTGAGATGACTAGCCCTAGGGGAAACAAGTTTTGCAAGGCAATTCTGTTGATAACATAGTTGTCATCTGGAACAAACTACCTGTGGTTACGCAGGTGGACAACACCAAATATGATAAAAATTTACCTAAGCCTTTGCTGACTAATGATTGTACAATTCCTTATCAATAAGACCCCTACCCAAAATCCCTTTATAAACCCCTTGCCCTAGCCGCTCGGGGCCGCTTCAGTCTTTCCTGCGTGAAAGGTTGCTGAAGTTGCCCGGCGCGCCGAAATAAAATCCTCTTGCTTGTTGCATCGAGTGCGGTCTTGGAGTCTCTCTCGGTGGTCCCGTTCCTGACTGAAAGACCGGGGGTCTTTCATTTTGGGGGCTCGTCCGGGATACGAGACCCCCGAGAGACTGCCCCAACATCAACCTCGGAGGTACGTGAGCGCTCTTGTCTTGTTTTGTCTTGTCTATGTCTATTTGTGCTTAGTATAAATTGTGTCAGCTTTATTTCCTCTTGTGAGTGTCAAATCCGGAGCGGTCAATAACTGTGAGACAGACGTGTCATAGCGCAGAGGCCGCGAGAGTTCTGAAGGACGCTCCAGACTCTCAGTGGGAGAGCCGACAGGCCCTCATCAGGTTCTGGTCGGGAAGGTCCCAAAAGGACCCCCGGACACAGTCTATGTTTATGTGTGTGTCTGCACTTCTTTTTCAAAAGCAAAGTTTCTATTTTGTGTTTATTCTTTGTCAACTTGTTTTCTTAGCATTTTTGACGGGACGAATACTCTACAGACGATTGACTACAATGGGACAGGTTTCCTCAACCCCGCTTGAGATTATTTTGGCCCATTGGAAGGACGTTAGGGACAGGACTGGATTAGATATAAGAAAGAACAAGATGCAGACTTACTGCACTTTTGAATGGCCATCTCTTGACTCAGGGTGGCCACCAGAGGGGACTTTCCACCGTCCCACCGTGACAGCTGTCCGAAATGCTGTCATGACTGAGGGGCCACATGGCCACCCGGATCAGGTTCCCTATATCCTTGCCTGGGAACGCATTCTAGCGGATCCGCCCCAGTGGGTCCGGCCATTCTTGCCCCCTCCCCTGGCTCCAAAACTCCCACAGGTTCTCGCGCTGAAAATGAAACCCGAGGAAAACAAGAAACGGCCGGTTCTTCAGGACTCCTTCCCCGAACCTCTCCTCGACCCCCCACCGTCCTACCCACTTCCTGCCCTACCGGACCCATCCCCTTCTGCACCCCCAGATTCCTCTTCTCATTCCCTGTACCCCCCCCTTCCAAGGGGAGATGGCCCTGCCACAAGAACCCGGAATTACCGGTGTGCCATCTCCCCGGGACCCGCGGACTCCACATCCAATGCCGCGGTACCAACTCTACCCCTTCGAGCCTATGGTCTCCCTGATGATGAGGGCAATCAACCAATGCAATATTGGCCGTTCTCATCCTCAGATCTTTATAACTGGAAAACCCAAACTCCTCCTTTTTCTGAGAACCCTACAGGCTTAATCAATCTTATAGAAACAATTCTTTTTACCCATGAGCCCACCTGGGATGATATCCAACAGCTACTGAGAATCCTCTTCACCACCGAAGAGCGAGAAAGAATTATAAATGAGGCCCGTAAATTTGTGCCAGGAGAGACTGGAACCCCTACTATAGATCCAGTCCGAATTGATGCCGGGTTCCCGATCAACCGGCCTGAATGGAACTACAACACCCCAGAAGGTAAGGAGAGGTTACGGGTCTACCGCCAGACTCTGTTGGCAGGTCTCAAGGCTGCCGCCAGGCGGCCTACAAATTTGAGCAGGGTACATGACGTGAGGCAGGAAGAAAAAGAATCGCCTGCAGCTTTCCTGGAGCGGCTGATGGAAGCCTACCGCCAGTTCACGCCCTATGACCCATCAAAAGAAGAAAACAAAGGTACAGTAGCTATGTCCTTTATTTACCAATCTGCTCCTGACATAAGGCGAAAACTTCAAAAGATAGAAGGCTTACAAGAAAAATCACTCCGAGAACTGGTTCAGGTGGCAGAGCGAGTCTATAACAACAGAGAGACGGAAGAACAAAAAGAGGTAAGAAGAGAAAAGAGACAAAATAAAAACCTAGAAAAAATCTTAACTGCAGTAGTTCAGGGAAAATACCCTGGACAGACAGTAGGGGGCCCCAAGAGGCCTCCTCTTGATAAAGATCAATGTGCCTACTGCAAGGAAAGAGGGCACTGGGCTAAAGAGTGCCCCCCAAAAAAGAACCAGGAAACCCCCTACTATGGCAAAGACCAAAGAGGTTCTTGCCCTACAGGGGGAAGAAAGTGACTAGGGGAGACGGGGTTCGGAGCCCCTCCCCGAGCCCAGGGTAACCTTAAGAGTGGAGGGGAAACCTGTTAGCTTCTTGGTGGACACCGGGGCTCAGCGCTCAGTGCTTGTGAGTCCGCTGGGACCCGTATCTTCAAAAAAATCCTGGGTACATGGAGCAACAGGTTTAAAACAATATTCATGGACTACCCGAAGAACGGTGGACCTAGGGGTGGGCCGGGTATCCCACTCATTCATGGTAATTCCAGACTGCCCCTACCCCTTGTTGGGGAGAGATTTGTTAACAAAAATGGGAGCTCAAATATATTTCCTTCCAAAAGGGCCTCGAGTCCTGGGGGCAGATGGAACCCCCTTACAGGTCCTAACCCTCAAGTTAGAGGACGAGTACAGACTGTATGAACAAGCTCCCCCGCCAGAAGCTGAGCCTGCCTGGCTAAAGCAATTTCCTCAGGCCTGGGCTGAAACAGCAGATATTGGGTTAGCAATAAACCAGCCACCCATTTATGTAGAACTGAAACCTGGGACAGACCCAGCTTCTGTACGGCAGTACCCCCTCTCAAGGGAGGCAAGGGAAGGCATACGCCCCCACATCCAACGCCTCCTAGAGAGAGGAATACTTAGACCATGCCAGTCTGCGTGGAACACCCCCTTGTTGCCAGTTAGAAAACCTGGCTCAGGGGATTTCCGTCCGGTCCAAGACCTCCGTGAAGTCAACAAACGGACCCAGGACATTCACCCCACGGTGCCAAACCCATACACCCTCCTGAGCACCCTTGACCCCAGGAAGAACTGGTTTACAGTGCTGGACTTGAAGGATGCGTTCTTCTGCTTACCACTGGCGCCCAAGAGCCAAGAATATTTCGCCTTCGAATGGAAAGATCCAGAGCATGGGTACTCAGGCCAGCTCACATGGACGCGGCTCCCACAGGGATTCAAAAACTCACCCACTCTCTTTGACGAGGCTCTCCACCGAGATCTGAGTGAGTATCGAAAGGCCCATCCCAATCTAATTCTGCTTCAATATGTAGATGATCTACTCATTGCAGCAGACTCCAGGGCTGAATGTGAAAACGGAACTAGAGACCTCTTGCAGACTCTTGGAGAACTTGGGTACCGCGCCTCGTTCAAAAAAGCCCAACTGTGCAAAACAAAGGTAAGCTACTTGGGCTATGAATTAAGAGATGGCCACCGATGGCTAAGCCAGAGTCGTAAGGATGCAATCCTCCATATTCCAACACCCACCAGTCCCCGCCAGGTAAGGGAATTCCTGGGCAGCGCTGGCTTCTGTAGACTCTGGGTTCCTGGGTTCGCTGAATTGGCAGCGCCCCTATACCCACTGACACGCTCCAACCAGCCCTTTAAATGGGGTGAGGCCGAACAGAAGGCTTTTGACGCTGTTAAACAAGCTTTGCTAACAGCCCCTGCTTTGGGACTTCCAGACATAACCAAACCATTTCTACTATATGTGGCTGAAAAAGGAGGGGTCGCAAAGGGAGTGCTTACACAGAAGCTGGGGCCTTGGATTCGACCAGTTGCCTATTTGTCAAAAAAATTAGATCCTGTGGCTTCAGGATGGCCGCCATGCCTCCGTATCATAGCAGCCACGGCTGCCTTAGTCAAAGATAGTGGAAAACTGACTCTGGGACAGCCTCTGGATGTGGTGACCCCACATGCCATTGAAGGGGTCTTAAGATCTCCACCAGAAAAATGGATGTCCAACTCTAGGATGGTCCACTATCAGACCCTCCTGTTAAATCCTGGACAAATACATTTTAAGAGTCCAGCTGCCCTAAACCCGGCCACCCTCCTCCCTGATCCTGACGTTCCACCTGACCCACATGAATGCCATGACATCCTCGCGGAGGTCCATGGCTGGAGAAAAGACCTCACTGATGTGCCTATAATGGACGCCGAGGCTACCTGGTTCACCGATGGAAGTAGCTTCATGGACAACGGTAAGAGGAGAGCGGGGGCAGCAGTGGTTTCGGAAACAGAAGTCATCTGGGCGGAGGCATTACCTCCAGGGACCTCGGCACAAAAGGCCGAACTTATAGCCCTGACTAAGGCATTAGAACTGAGCAATAGAAAAAAGATAAACATCTACACAGACAGCCGATATGCCTTTGCTACAGCTCATGTTCATGGGGCCATCTATCAGCAGAGAGGCCTCCTTACGTCAGAGGGTAAAGACGTTAAAAACAAACCAGAAATCATGGCCCTCCTACAAGCATTGATGTTGCCTGCCAAAGTAAGCATCATCCATTGTCCAGGCCACCAAAAAGGTGCCAGTTTAGTGGCCAGAGGCAACAACTTTGCAGATCGAACTGCAAGGGACATTGCCTCAGGGGACCCACCGTTGGCAAGCCTCCCAATGTTCCCAATTAAGCCCCTGGACCCCTTACCCCCGCCAAGATATTCTCCTGATGAACTGACAGAAATATCAAAAGACCCCACCAACAGTCTTACTCCCGAGGGGTATTGGAAGAGTCCACGGGGAAAGCTAATCTTGCCATCAGAAGAGGGGAGAGCCCTCCTTCAGCAAATCCACTGTACCACCCATATGAGTCCAAAGAAGCTAGAATTACTTATTCAAAACTCGGGAGTACAGTTCAGGAGAGTTAAGTCGCTGGCCTTGGAAGTAGGGGCGGACTGCACCATCTGTCAAAAGGTCAACGCATATGCCCAAAGGACTCCCCCAGGAAAAAGATTGCGAGGAAACCGACCTGGAGTACAATGGGAGGTCGACTTCACTGAAGTCAAACCCGGAAAATATGGATACCGCTATTTGTTAGTGTTTGTGGATACATTCTCCGGGTGGGTAGAAGCCTTCCCCACCAAACATGAAACAGCCACTACAGTAGTGAAAAAACTCCTTGAAGAAATCCTACCACGCTTTGGGATACCAAAGGTAATTGGGTCAGATAATGGGCCAGCATTCGCCTCACAGGTAAGTCAGGGACTCACAAAAATATTGGGGGCAGATTGGAAGTTACATTGTGCATACCACCCCCAGAGTTCAGGACAGGTAGAGCGAATGAATCGGACACTAAAAGAGACCTTAACTAAATTGACCTTAGAGACTGGCGGTGACTGGGTGACCCTCCTCCCCTTCGCCCTCTTCCGAGCCCGGAACACCCCGGGACCCTTTAAGCTGACTCCCTTTGAAATAATCTATGGTACTCCCCCTTCTTTAGTACCTTCCCTCCACCCTGCCAAAGTGACGCCCTCTGCCGACCGAGATCTCTTAATGAGGTTAATGGCCTTCAATACTATTCAGAAAGAATTATGGCCAAAAATTAACGCATTTTACTCAACAGGACCACCCAAAGACCTGGTCCCTGGGACACCGGAGTACGAGCCCGGAGACTGGGTATACGTTCGGCGTCATCAAGCCAAACCCTGGAACCCAGATGGAAGGGGCCCTACCTGGTCCTGCTGACTACACCCACCGCCGTCAAGGTCGACGGAATCACAGCCTGGGTACACCGAGTACACGTCAAACCGGCTCCTGCACCCCCAGACCAGGAATGGCAGGTGCTCCGGGATCCAAAGAAACCAACCAGACTACAGCTGCAGCGAACATCTTTGGACACCACATCCTCCGACCAGAAGTGGCAGATGCTCCGAGATCCAGAAAAGCCAACCAGATTCCGGTTACAGCGATCATCCTCGGACTGCTCGTGAGTCTCCCCTTGGCTGACTGCGGGACCCCCGGCTCCATCAGCCATACACCTGGAGGTTAAAAACCATGGACACCAACCCTCGAATATTACAAGAACAGGTAGTTCATGGGGACGCTGGAGTAAGTTTCATCACTAGCCTACCAGAATTAGTAGGCTCCAGATACCCAAGCTGGAGCAAATGGTATGCCTGCCCAGACTCTGCAGCTGGGGGTTGCCACAGTCCTGGGACTTATTACTGTAGTTACTGGGGATGCGAGACTTTGGGAGATGGCATGCCGGGAGGGGGAAGAGACTCCAGAATCACAATCCAATGGCATCCTCCGGGCTGCAAGCCAAAATATGATGCTCAGGGATATGACAACTATTTTCGGTATTTCTCCTGAGTCCAGCATTTACCCCCCCGAGCTGTGTCAGCAGTTAAATGTAACCATAAAAGACCCAAAAGCTCCAGGATGGGAGGGAGGGAGATCATGGGGAATCCGGATAAATCAAGGACCCCTAAATAAACATCCAGGAAACTTCTTCACAATTGACAAAACCCCCTCCACCACCACACGGATATTAGGTCCAAACCCCGTTATTGCAGATTCCCCGGGAGCTTATCTCCTTCCCAAACCCACAGTTATTAAAGACACAGTAGTCCCTAATACTACTAAGCAACATCGTGATGTGGGACCTCCATCCCCTACAACAAGATATTGGGATCTAGTGCAGGCAACCTTCATGGCTTTAAATGCTAGTCGCCCAAACTTAACTAAAGATTGCTGGTTGTGCCTCGATGCTACCCCCCCATACTATGAGACAGTCCCTATACCTGCTCCCAATATCACTGGAGGGCCCTCCCCCTCCGGTTGCCAATGGAACTCAACTTCACCGGGACTAACGCTCCCTCTCCTGGTCCCAGGAGAACGCTGTCTAGGTTATGACAATAGAGCCTCCCCAGTTTGTAATCAATCACAACAAGCACATAATGCTTGGTACTATCCCCCAGTGATGCCTAACACCTGGTGGATCTGCACTAAAACTGGGCTGACACCCTGTGTCACTGGGGCTGTCGTGGCTCGCCACAGAGAATACTGTATCCCAGTATTACTTCTCCCCAAGGTAGTATATCGAACCCACCCCCAGTTTTTGGCTCTCTACTCCCGAGAAGACAAGACTTCATTCCGAGCCAAGCGAGAACTGGTAACTGCTGCCCTAACAGTAGCAACCCTTTTGGGAGTAGCAGGGGCAGGGCTAGGAGCAGCAGCCCTGGGAACACAGCAGACTCACATCCAACATCTAGCTACCTCCATCAATCAAGACCTGTTAAGATTAGAGACTTCCATTAACCAGTTACAAGAATCCTTAGATTCCCTAGCTGAAGTGGCTTTGCAGAACCGACGAGGCCTAGATCTATTGTTTTTACAGCAGGGAGGATTATGTGCAGCTTTAGGAGAACAGTGTTGTTACTACGTCAATAACACGGGGGTCGTCAAGGATTCTTTGGCAAAGGTCCGAGAAAGCGTGAGTCAACGAGAACAGCAGATAAGGGAGAGCCAAGGTTGGTTTGAGGGGATTTATAAAGCCTCCCCCTGGTTAACTACCTTAGTGTCTACTATCATGGGGCCCCTGATAATGTTACTACTGGCTTTAACAATAGGACCCTGCATCTTAAACCGACTCATCGCCTTTATCCGAAAGAAAATAGGTGCGGTCCAGCTTATGGTCCTCACACAACAATACAATAGCTTACATGGTCTAGACCATGAAGACCACTGGGAAACAGACACTCCATGATTGGAGTGTGCCTAAAGAAGAGGAGGGAATGAAGGACCCTGGCCCTAAAGAAGGAAGCTTATAGAATGGGCCAGGTACACAATATAGATATTTACTCATAAGTGATCAAGCATAGCTACTGCTATGTACCCAGCTACTCCCCTCCCTGCCCCCCGAGCCCTTGGTGACGGGAAAAAGAGCTGTAACCCTTGGTGACGGGAAAAAGAAATGTAACCCTTGGTGACAGGAAAACAAGCTGTAACCTTGAGATGACTAGCCCTAGGGGAAACAAGTTTTGCAAGGCAATTCTGTTGATAACATAGTTGTCATCTGGAACAAACTACCTGTGGTTACGCAGGTGGACAACACCAAATATGATAAAAATTTACCTAAGCCTTTGCTGACTAATGATTGTACAATTCCTTATCAATAAGACCCCTACCCAAAATCCCTTTATAAACCCCTTGCCCTAGCCGCTCGGGGCCGCTTCAGTCTTTCCTGCGTGAAAGGTTGCTGAAGTTGCCCGGCGCGCCGAAATAAAATCCTCTTGCTTGTTGCATCGAGTGCGGTCTTGGAGTCTCTCTCGGCGGTACCGTTCCTGACTGAAAGACCAGGGGTCTTTCATTGAGATCCTCTACCTCTGTTGTAGAAGAAGACTTATAGACTGAGTGCTAAGTGTTCTTTAAATCTATGAGTATAATAGCAGTTATTTACAGATCAGTTTGGTGTACTCTTCCCACCTATAGATTCATAAACTATTTTCCCCTATTGATCTATTTCCTTCCTCTTTCTAGGTTCTTGTTCTAGTTAAAAGTAACAGGAATGTGTTCCATTCTGACATGTGGGTCTTGAATTCAGTCAGAAAGTTGTTGGTGGTCTTTTTGAAACCTATACCACTGTTACACTGGTGGTCACCTGTTGCATGGCGATTTTTATTGCAACTTGCAGATCTCATGAGTTGATGAGGTCTGTGATTATTTCTCTCCCCTAGTAGCTTCTACAGCATTCCTTGGTACTGTTCAAGCTATCAAGCAAGGAGGAAGTTCTCAGACCACTTCCAGTTGATGTATTTTGGTCATGTTCTATGATCCATTTGTGTTTCCTGAAGTATGATCTTGGAAGACCTCCAGAGACTGTCTCAGCATGACTACTCTAAAACTGCCTCACTAAGACTGTACTGTTTGCTTTTGCTTTAATCCGTGTTTCTCTGGTAGATCTTTTATTAATCCCTGGTTCATCTGCTTTATCTCTTACTTCATAAATGAACATTATCTTCATCTAAAGTTTGATGCCTCAGCATTTTGGTGAACTGAAGTACACATAAAATATATGCTTTGCCATAAGCTATTGCTATAAAAGATAATTAAGAAAGCATATGTCCCATAAGGAATTATCCAGTGATTGTCTCCAAACCATAAGCTGACATTGAGTCATTCTTTGTATATTTATATTTTTCTAATTCTCTAATGAATACCCATATATACTGAATTAAGACCCATGATCGATCATTCTCATGATTAACTATATTCATTCTCAGAAGATAGTTTGCAAAGTCAAATCTAGGTGGATAACTTGTCCATAGCAAATGAATTGTATTGTTTTGCTGATTTTTATAGCAAAGTTCTAGGAAATGGATACGGAAATGAAATATAACGTTGCATGTCCAAAGAGGGAAAAATAAAAATGTACAGCAAACTCACTAACTTAACTCCATCCAATGTGACTGTATGAACCTCTGGGACTTGTTTTTTCAGTAGGAAGATAAAACCTGAACTCAACAAGATCCTATTTTGAAAGAACTAGAAATACTGATTTTCCTTTGCTTAATGCAGAAGAGTTAAAAGAAAGTCATGGAGCAGTACCAATGCTGAACTGGATCTGAGCTGGTGGTCCACACCTGGAATCCTAATAGTTGAGAGGCAAAGGCAGGAGTATCAGGAATTCATTGTCATCCTCAAGCATGTTTGAGGCCAGCCTGGGCTGCCTAAGACTCTGTCTCAAAAAAAAAAAAAAAATGAAGACAAAGGGGATTATGGAAGGATTGTGAAAAGGCAATTTGACCACATTATCATTTTCCATCTCTGCATTCTGAGGTATTGTGCATAAACAAGTATTCTGTGATGGAAGAGATAGTTACTTTATGACTGATACAGGATGCAAAAGCAAGGATTGGTCTTCTTTAAGGACTGTAACCATTCATTTAGAAGTGCCTCTATACCAGGGCATGCTGATTTTCACATTCACTATGCATGTACATTGTGTGTGAAGCTTCGCTCGCTATGATCTTTCATCTAGGCAATGATGTCTAGTCAACTATTATGAAAAAAAAAGCCAAATTCTTTAGTACAGTGCCAAGTTCTTGCATGGTTTGGATCTTGTCTACAAAGTTTTTAAAAACTGTGCATTAAGTGGATGAGGTGGCTGAGAAAGAAGCTATAACTTGCCAGACCTACATGAGCCAACCTCTGCTTGCCTGTCTGAACCTTCTCAGGCTTCTTGCTCTTCTAAAACATGATAGATCTGTTGCTTCCAGTGCACCCGGATACCTGGTGTTTTCTCTTCCAGGAAGGCTATTTCTCAGATTCTCTGATAGAGCTTCCTTCTCACCAGCTTGAGAATAATCTCCATAGGAAGAGATCCCTGCCCAGCCATCTGTCAATCACTCATCTATTACAGTTTGTTCTTCTCTCCCACTTTCTTACCCTCTCCACTTAATGTGCTCAATGTTCTACATAGGACTTATCATTATTTGAGACTGTAGCATATTTATTATTTACTTATGTTATACTTATATATATTATTTATTCATCATTTATCTTCTCTATTATAATCCCAAGATGAAAGGGCTCTTGTTTTTTTTTTTTAATTCACTGCATTGTGAACCACTAAAGTGGTTCTTTCTCTGTACCAGGTGCTGCAAAAAAGTAGAATTGTACAAATTTCACAATAACTGATTAATAATCATTGGTTCATTGTTCTCAGCACTGATTCTTGATGATTTGCACAGAAAATAGTTTGATTTGGTGACTCTCTGCCTTTTTCCTGACTTGGCTGAAGGTGAATCCATTGTTTCATCACACTGTGTCCCAAGAATCAATTTTACAACAGGTAGATGCTCCATAGTGGCACTTGAATGGGCACTGAAAATACCCTGACAACACGCAATGGACTAAACATTGGAGTGCTTGAATTTATGCCCCAAGAATAGTCAGCTGGTAAGTATCTGCTTACAAACCTGGTGGCTGTGCTAGATTCTGGGAAGTCTACATAGTGGAAGAAAGAACAGACTTCTGAAAATTGCCCACTGATCTGCACCTGCGCACCGTAGTGAGAGAGTAAATCCCACAAGAGTAGTGTGCACATGCATGCCTTCTCATTCCCCCTCCTTCTTTCTTTGCTTTTTTCTCTGCCTCTCTCAAATTAAAAAAAGGAGCAAAGGAAAGAATAAAGAAGTGAAGAAGAAAGGAAAGGAAGAAGAAGGAGAAGGAGAAGAAGAAGAAGAAGAAGAAGAAGAAGAGAGAGAGAGAGAGAGAGAAATTCACTTAAGTTAAGCAGATGGCTCATGGGGTAAAAAGGTTTTTGCTTCCAAAGCCTGATGATCTGAGTTCAATCTGTAACCCACATAATGGAAGGAAAGATGCCCTTTGACTTCCACATGACTGTCCTCCAAAGATAAAAAAAAATTGCTAATTTTTATCATTTATTTTTTAAAACTTTTAGTGTGTGTGTGTGTGTGTGTGTGTGTGTGTAATAGGGCACTGTGTGTCCCTGCAGAGGACCAAGGGTGACTTCAGGAATCATCCTGGATTGTTTCTACCTCCTTTTTGTTTTGCTCTGGGATTTTCCAGGCTCTGCTAAGCAGGGCCAAAGTGTTTCTGCTTAGTGTTTTTATTTGGGACCTGGGATCTGAACTCAGGACCTTCTGTTTGCAAGGCAGTGTCTTAACCCCTGAGCCATCTCTCCAGTCCTAAATTTACTTTTTATTTTTTTAAACTTTATTTAGTTATTTAGTGTGTGTGTGTGTGTGTGTGTGTGTGTGTGTGTGTGTGTGTGTGTGTGTATCCCTGTGGAGAATCAAGAGTGGCTTTGGGAATCATTCTGGATTGTTTTGACTTCTTTTTCCTTCACTCTGGGATTTCCCAGGCTAACTGAGCAGGGCCAAAGTGTAGGCTACCACTGTTTCTACTTGGCATTTTTATGTGGGACCTGGATCTGAACTCAAGACCTTCTGTTTGTGAGGCAGCATCTTAACCCCTGAGTCATCTCTCTAGTTCTAAATTTAATTTTTATATATATTAAATAACATTGGTCTCAAGATCTCTAACAAATTATTGAATTAGAGGTCATGGAGATAATGGATTTGAATGTTAGATTTTAAACTTGAATAGCGGATGAAATTGTCATACTATCTTGTCTGGGGGGATATTGGATGTATGTTTTGAGAAGGCAGGTTGTGAATGCACTGAATTACAGCCCTGGAAGGAGACCTGACACTTCTCCAGCAAGGTCAACTTACAGAAAATTAAATAAAATGATTTAGAATAAGATATAAATGATGCAATAAGCAAACCAGCAGGTTGTTACCCTAGAATCTCTGAAATTTTAAGTAATATTGGGCTGGGGGAAATATACATTTTATGGAGCAGGGAGCCCTGTCTTGTCATTGAAATGTCTTTGGATTCTATTATCTCTCTTTCCTAAACAGAAGACTGTCTGTCATTGCTATTTTGTAATAAACTGAATATTTGCCAAATAGCAGGTCTCAGTGTTTGATGTTTATTTGAAATAAGTCTCTCTGAAATAAAGGAAGTTGATCCAAACTGACAGTTGGTCATAAAGCAAAGCAAGTAAGCCTGGCTCTAAGGTCATGGAGAATCTTTGGGAGATCATCAGCACAAATCAGATGATTCAGCCACTACAAGGCCTGGTGTCTGGAGAATCCACCTGTTTAAAAGATGGTCAGGTATAATGAAGGGTGAGTGTGAGTGGTCAGGGCTAAGGGAAGCTGTTGGAATTGAGGCAGTAAAGACAGTTTTGAGAGAGGTCTTTCCATCAAGCCATCTCTTTTTGTGGCAGCTGAAGCTGAAATAATTAGTCGTGCTTTCTTCTCTAATGGAATACTCACAATTCTCACCTCAAAGGGATAAGAGGTAGTTTATTCTGGAGCCAAATATGAGTGATTATGGTCTGGGAACACAGATTTATGTTGCCCCAAATTTCATATGTTCTTCTGTGGCCACAGTTTCTTGAGGTTTTATAACCATAGAACAAAGAAAGTCTTAAATCAAGACACTTTTCAAACACATCTGTGGAAACATCTGATAGGTGGGGTACAGCAAAGCAGGGGAACTCTGTTATAGGCTGCAGTTGTTATCTGAGGACATTCTTAGCCTTTTGGTTGTTGGTGAGCTAGTGGTTTGGCTAAATCATGACCTTTCATAAGGTTTCACTTGATAGTCACTGGGTGTTAGGACAGACCCAGAGGAAAGGCAAAGGACGGCTATTCAGGGGGTGTAAAGATTACCCAGGATAAAGTGTAATGAGGCTCTGAACTTGCAACATCCCAGTCCTCTGGGCAGCCACCGAAGTTCAGATCAGTCAATAAGCCTTGCAGCAGCTTCTTTCCTGAAACTTCTGTCCTCACCCCAAAGATGCACACATTTGCACAGATGCGGCGGCAGGTTTCCAGATGTTTCCGCTTTATCGGGGATCCAGATAGCGCGTGAGACCAGGAGAGTCTTAGCCTATCTTGAGACTTTTGTGTGCTTGCTTTTTGCAGTTTTGGCGTCATCAACACAAGCACGCAGCCCCAGAACAGGTCCCGCAGCCCCAGGGGTGAAATTGTCGCTAGGAGTCGCTGTTGGTCAACCGTAGCCCCAAGGCCATTCTGTATTCTGCAGACGCCAAGTCTCCTAAACCTGAGCATTACTGTTTGTTTTTCCCGAAGAGAAAAACGTTGGGCATCTGCTTACGCCCGCGATTAATAAACACACACGAGGGAACCGCACCGCTTCGAGTTCCGAAACCTGGCGTTCCCCATCAGTATGCGTTCGCCAATGACATCACTGGGGCTCAGGCCACACCCCCTGCCATCGCAGCCCCGCCCCGGGCTGTCGGTCCGCTCTTCCCTCCTCTCCCTTTTCCGCGGCGTCGTGACGTGCGACGCGGGTCACGCAGCGCCAGCCACCGTCCCGGAAGCGAAAGGCGAGGGGGCGGAGGAGAAGGCGGAAGGGCGGGGCCGCGGCGGCGGCGGCGGCGGCAGGGGGCGGGGCCGGGATGCTAACGGCTCGGAAGCCGAGCGGCCGGCCTGCAGCAGCGAAGCGGCGTAGCCGGTGACCGCCGCCGCCCCCCGTCCCGCGTGCTTCCCGCGGGCTCCGCCGCGGCCATGATGATCCACGGCTTCCAGAGCAGCCACCAGGACTTCTCCTTCGGGCCCTGGAAGCTGACGGCGTCCAAGACCCACATCATGAAGTCAGCGGACGTGGAGAAGTGAGGCTGCGGGGCCGGGTTGCGGGGCGCGGGCGGGGGCGGCGGGGCGGCCCGGGCGCCGCGGCTCCTCCGGGTCCCCGGGCCGCGGGGCGGCTTCTCTCCCGGTCTCTCCGGCTGCGGGCTCGGGCCCTGCGCTCGCACCGGCGAGTGACAGCCGCGGTGCACCGTGCGGGCTGCAGCCCCGGGCCTTCGCGGGGGCTTCGACCGAGGCTGTCACCTGGCCTGGTGCAGGGGAGCGTGGCCGTGCTGGGGGGCTTCGCTCTCGCCTCGCGGTCTTCCTACCTAGCCTTTCTGGGTGACCTGTGGTCGTAGGGGTCAGTGACGGAGCTGAGCTTTTCTTCGGGTTGCTGGGGAGGCTCTTGAGGTTCAGAACGTGAAGACAAAAGTCCCGAGAACTGATGGTTTCCTAAGAGAGACTTGTGTTCCCGTGCGATTGTTCGGGGTGAAGATCGGTTGATCGATCCATCGCTGCGTCCTGTATCCGCCGTCTATCATCTGCCTAACCGCCCAGGTCTGCGTGTATCTGTTTATCTGTCTGCGGAGTGATGTGAAGTTTATCCACTCATGCGGGAGTTTGGGGTGGTCGCACTGGATCTTGTTCCGTCTGGGGACTGGGTAGATGTGTAAAGCCAGCAGCCAAGAGAGAATTGAGCTGTGAACGACTGAACTGATTGATTCTTGACAAGGGTGGTCAGGTGGAGCCAGAGCTGGGAAAATTTGGAGAGCTGTTCCCTGTAGCTGGAGAGCGAGCCCTAGGGAGCTGGTAACAATGGAGAGACCAAGGGAGTTTTTAAAGCTGTACCCAGGAGCTTTGGCTTTTTACCTGACAGCCACCACGTGCAGTTTTATGGACGGTTTTATGGAGGCGATGTAGAAGATGGGTTGAAGGGCTGTAAGGGCTGGAAAGACTAAGATGAAATCGAGTTTGGATGCCAGTTGATAGGGGGAGAGAGAACTCCGGAGAATCTGCCCTGATGCCAAGATTGCTGGCTCGATTGACCCAGGCATGTATTGCATCCTCACTGAATAAGGGAAGAGTGCATAGGAGGAGAAGCGTGATTGAGGGCCGGGCCCTGGAGGAATGTACTTTGTTGAAATGGTGGCGCGGGGGAGTGATCATAAAGTGGAGATGTTCAGTGGGAGATTGATGTATTTATCTTGTATCTCATAAAAAGACAGTATTTGTGGGTTTAGGTTTGGAAGCCTGTCTTATGGGCACCTAGGAAGGGACTTGAGATGGAAGGCTCCCAGGGAACGCCTGCATTTTAGGATTAAAGCAGGACCGAGCCGGGAAGAGAGTTAATGGAAGATGTTTGCCTTTGTGCTTAAGTAAAAAAGCAACAAATAGTAACTTTTTGGTGACTCATTGAAAACTTAGAAAATACAAATACCCTGAATCACAGCACAGACCAAATTATTCTTAATTTTTCCTTTCAGCATACCTGCTACATATTGATCCATAAAAAATTATACTATCTATAAAGCTGTCAGTTTTAAGTTAGGACGTGTATGTAGTTTGCTTGGAGACTGAAAGTTTAATGCATAGCGTGTTTTAAGGGAATCAAATTCCAGATGCATAATCACCCATTATTTCTGCCTGGGTACTCTTAGTTTCTTTTGTCTGTATCAGAAGGAAGACACAACCACACCCATTCTGTCATAGTTAAGCACAGGTGTCAACTTAACTGTTGAGGGTTTGAGCTCTGGACACATTTGTAGAGAATTAGTGGTTAAGTTAGGCCCAGAGCAAACCTGAAGGAGATTGTCTAGCTGATGGAGAAGGCCCAGCCTATGGTGGGTGGGATTAGGTCCTGGAATAAATCACGGAGAGCTGGTTGAGAGAGCCCGCATCATTCTGTACACTTGGCCAGACATGCTGGTTTGGCAAGTAAGGATTGTCCATCTCTCAGCTGTTATGTAGTGATGGTTCTTGTTTTCCTGAGTGTGGCCTCAGTGATGGTGTGGCCAGTTCCCATGGTCCTGGTGTTGGTGCATGCTCTCCCATGAAGTTGGACTGAGAACTGTAACCAGGAATCATAAGAGAGAATAAACCCTTGTTCCCTTAGGCTGTTTGATGGTGATTTATCAGCAACAATGCAAGCGAACTGCAACACATTCTAAAGTTTTCTGTGATGCATCTTCCTCAGGTATAACTTCTTGCAGAGTACTAAATAAATTTGTTAGGTAAAATAACGGATTAAAGAGGCTTCAATTGGGGCTGGAGAGGTGGCTCAGGGGTTAAGCCTCTGCCTTGCAGGTGGAAGGTCCTGAGTTCGGATCCTAGACCCCACTTATAGATGCTGGGCAGAAGCGGGGGCGGCCTGCGTTCTGGTCCTGGTAGGGCGAAGCCTGTGAATCCTGGGGCAGAGTAAACAAAGAGGAGGTGAAGGTGTCCATGGTGGTTCCTGAATTCGTCCGTGGTTCTACACATACACACATACATACACACATGCGCACACACGCATACACGCACAATTGAATAAATAATAATAAAAAAAACTTAAGAGGCTTCAATTAATGAACTATTTAAGGCATCTAAACCTTAGGAGTATAGAATGATTCCTCATATCCACCTTGGGCCTTCTTGCATATACACACATACATGTGAACACACATGTGTACACACATACATGTGAACACACATACCTGTGAACACACATGTATACCTGTGCATATACAACCCATACACATGAAAATGGAAAAATAAAAAGCCTTAGAAGCATCCAGTCTTCCTATTTTGACTATTTGGCCTTATGTTTAAGGTACTCTAAACTTAGAATATTTCAGACAACTTAGACTAAAAATAGTGATTTTATATATATACATGTATATATGTGTGAATATTTAGTAGGACTTTTCTAGATTAAGTGGGCAAAACTCATATACAATCACATTTTATTACTTTGCATTTGGTCTATATTATTCAGTAACCCTACATTCATATATTTTTCTTATGGACTATAAATCAAATCTTTTATTGTATTTGATCTTAACGTATTTAAAATTTTCTGTCTTCTAACAATGAAGAATCAACTTTACCTATTATGAAGATTATTAAAGATCCTAAAGATGTACAGCTAAAATTTAGGTCACTGTTATATGCACGCATATACATGGATGTACTGAATATACAGTATTTTTTACTACTATAAATATGGTTATGAGTATTAATGTGTACCCCCCATGTTTGGGGTTGTATGTTATATACAGCTATCCCAGGGCAGTACTTTGCGTCCAGAGGTGTTCCTGTGATTAAGTTATTATAGTGCTTTCCTGAGTGTGGCCCCAGGCAGAGTGTAAATTGACCCAACCCTTCCTGCAGCCCCACAAACACCCTACCTTCCCGCTTTGCTGGTGATGCTGCTTCATTTCCTCACCAATTCTTTCATTTCTAAGAAATTGAATTGAAATTTTAAATGGAAAGGTCTTTTTCTATGAGCTATATGATCTTTACTCTTTTCTTTAAAGTTATTAATATAGTTGTGCAAGAACAAAAAAGCATGAGAAAAGTGCTTCTGCACACATGGGAGCATCGTGGTTTAAGTCCCTCCTAGGTGGTCATCGTAGAATTAAAACTAACTTTGTTCTGGGCCGGTGGGATGGCTTAGTGGGCAAAAGAGCTTGTCCCTAAGCCTGAGGACCTGAGTTTGAGCCCCAGATCACGTAGGGTAGAAGACGAGAATTGACGCCTCTAACTTCCATTTGTACCCTGAGATGTATGCACCCACACAGAAGTACACACAATCACAAGATAAATAGATGTGAAAAGCTATGTATGTTTGTTAAAGTTATGAGCCTTGATGGTCCTTAAGTGAGACAGATGCTTTCTGTAAGCACGGATAATTTTTGTAAAGTGTTTTGAGGTGTTTTTTTTTTTGTATGTTTTCAATGTATACAGTGACTTGTTTTTTGTGTAACTGGAAATTTAAGCTATTGGAAAAGTAATTGTGGAGTTGATATGTATAGTTGCTTCACTGACTTTATTTAGGAATATATTTTTTAATATGGTATTAGTTATTTTATCTTGCCTGGTCGTTATAGCTGTGAAGTTTATCACAATCCTAAAGTTTTAACAAGGAAAAAGGAAATGAAAGCTGATAAAGCATCTGTCACAGAGCACTTACTTTCAAATCCTATTTTAATATTTGTAGTACTTAGAGTTTTACTTGGAGCATTTTAAACTATTGCACTTTACAATTTTAATCCTGCTGGAGATGTAAGGAAGAAAATATTTACTGTAGTCTCTCTGCCCTAAGTTACTATTTTTATTGTTTCTTTACATTCATTATGCAATATTAGAAGTGTTCTTGCTTGTTTTTCTAACTTACAGTGATGAGAAAGCACATGAAAAAGAGCGAGGACACTTTAGGGCAGGTAGCTTCACTCCAGAGCAGCTAGAAGTCTGTAAACGCAGCTGACCCTGAGGACATGGCCCCCGTATGGTTATTACACGTGGTCATTGAGTAGCAAGAAACGGTGAAGTAGGGTTTTTTGATTTTTTTGCTTAAGATCACAGAAAAGTCAATAGTTTAAGTTGAATATTAAGAGCAGCCATATCTATACCTTTGCTTATGTAAATGTGAGTTTATTTGCAAAATTACTGAAAGTAAAAATTTTACCACTGACAACTCTCTACCCAGCTGAGGATATCAGCAAATCTTGGTGTGTTTTAATTGGCTACTCAGATGCTTAAATATACACCTAAAGATTC
Organism: Typhlomys cinereus; assembly: GCA_023101885.1. Taxonomy (NCBI): domain Eukaryota; kingdom Metazoa; phylum Chordata; class Mammalia; order Rodentia; family Platacanthomyidae; genus Typhlomys; species Typhlomys cinereus. Next base: position 11,266,746 of record JALPQD010000025.1, on the reverse strand, counting down.
TTTTGTGATAACACTCCCCCCAAAAATGTTCTTGTGATCCTTTTTTTTTTTTTTTTTTTTTAATAAAAAGCTGGAATCCTATGCTATAAGATTCATAGAATGGTTAAGATTTGATCCACTGAAACCTAACAGACTCTCATGGTTTAGCCTGTTGACCTGTGTGCATTTTCTTTAGTTTCTTGCAGGTTTGCTCTCAGTATTTTTATTATTGGTTCAGAAGCCAAGAAAATCAGTAAGAGTAACAACTGAATATTATTTAGCTGCATACTGTGTACTTTAGGTACTGATCAACAGTGGCCAATAAATAGTTTTATATTCCTTGAGAAAACCACACAGAGTCTTATTATACATTTTGCAATATTTCCAGAATGAAAAAATAAATTTGGTCATAAAGTGCCTGGAAAATAATCCACTTGCATGGGGCCTTTGTGTTTGTTCTGCTTTGAGGTTATGAGAAATGGAGACATGTATTTTTCGAAGTGGCAAGAATTGAGTATCACATTACTGAACAAGTAGTGCATGTTGATAGCTGCCATTTTGTAACGCCTCACCTTATCCCGTGGTCATTTATAATAAAAATTATGAAAGATTATGACCCCCACCCAGGTTCTGTCTCTTTTCCCTCCTCTTGTCTCTCTCCTCCCTTCTCCAGCTCTCCCAACTCTTAACTCTCTTTATCCATTCCTTCCTCTCTTCCTCCTCCCACCAGGCTGTCATGGAAGCTCTCTTCCTTCCTTCTCTGATTTTAAGCTCTGTCTTCTATTCTAATGCTTTCCCACCTTAAGACTAAACTATGGCTCCCTTAGCCACCAGGCCCCTAACTTTACATAAACTCCTTTCTCTTTCTCTCTCTCTCTCTCTCATCATTTTCTCTTTATTCATGGACCTCTACATGGTATCCACACATGGTTGGGGTCTCTCCCCACGCCCCTAACTTCCTCGGACCTAACAAGGTGTATAGAAATAGCCTCAGAAATGGTCCAGGCTCTCCGGCTTGTTGTTGATATCTCTCAGTCTTTGACTTGCTCTCTGATTCTTCCTTTCTGTTATTGAACAGCTTCCCTCTCCCTCTCTGCCTCATGACCTCTCTTTCCTTTTGTGCCATGTCTTTTGGACTGTGTTTCCTTTATCACTCAGATTTCAGAAAAGAGAATCGGAGTGAGATGATTGGTCTTTATTCAATCCAAGCATATTGGGTGGAGTTCTCAAGGCTTCCAGCCACCCCATAGATGGGTTGGAAGTCCACCTTGTAACCTATGGCTGGGTCGTAAAGCTAGGTGACCTATGCAACACAGCTCCTTTGTCCAGAAATGAGTAACTAGCTGCCATTTAACTTGCAGAGTGGCAGCTTGGCAGTAGGATATGTACCCAGCATGCACAAAGCCCTGAGTTGGTTCAGTCCCAAGCATTCAAAACAGAATGAGAAATCTCTTTGTGATAGTGACTGTACTACAAACTCAGCTTTCTTGAGACCGAAAGGACAGGGGAACGGGACAATGCATACCCCTTTTAAAAAGGGGCAGCAGCTTGGATTTTGCCCCAGCCATGGAATCCATGGTATAGTACAGACTCCGCATTAAATGAGTCAACTTTTATTTTTTAAAATAGCTGTCTAGGGCTGGAGAGATGGCTCAGGGGTTAAGACTGTCTTGCAAGTAGAAAGTCCTGAGTTCAGATCCCAAGTCTCACATAAAAATGTCAGGTGGAAACAGCAGAGGCCTGTATTTTTGGCCCTGGTGGGTAGAACTTGGGAAATCCTAGAACAAAGCAAAAAGGAGGTAGAAGCAATCCAGGATGATTCCTGAATTCACCCTTGTTCCTCCACAGGGACATATAATGCCCGCTGATACACCCCATACACATGCACACACACATATAAGAAATAAATAAAATATTAAAAAAGAAAGGAAAGTACCTTTAAAAAATAAAATAGCTGTCTAGATTTAAAACCTCAGTTTTTTTAAACAGCTATTCTTAACATTAAAACAATAGCAAATACTGTTCAAATCTGGAAAAAATCATGCGTGGCTTGATTTCTAGTATGGCTTTCTAGTATGGCTTTCTAGTATGGCTTTCTAGTATGGCTAATACAACTCTGTTTCCTAGTGAGGCTGCCTAACCAAGGCCTAGCTACATACAGCAGTCTAGCATATTGAATTAAAAAGGCCACCTCATAGATGGGTTGGAAGTCCACGTTTTGCTTTCTAGTATGGCTAATACAACTCTGTTTCCTAGTGAGGCTGCCTAACCAAGGCCTGTCTACATACAGCAGTCTAGCATATTGAATTAAAAGGCCACCCCATAGATGGGTTGGAAGTCCATGTTTTGCAATCTTGAGCTAGCCACTTAGACTCTGGGATTACTTAGGTCACAGAGTGTTTTTAAGGCTTTCAAATTTCATTATTATCATCTTACCTAAAGTAGTGTTCTATAGCAAGTTACCTTGTGTTACTTTTTATATATTCCAGCTAGCTGACATTGTATTATGCATATATGTGTCTAATAAAATACAGTAAATATTTGATGTTGAAAGAAAGGCTGATGAAAGTACACCGTGTATATTACCTCTGTGTAGTCACAAAAGTCACATTGGGATAAACAGGAACAAACGCAACAGTTATGTAAAGTGGTCTCACCTGATGTTTGGTTGCATGTAGGTTAGCTGATGAACTGCACATGCCATCTCTCCCCGAAATGATGTTTGGAGACAACGTTTTAAGGATCCAGCATGGTTCTGGCTTTGGAATTGAGTTCAATGCTACGGATGCGCTAAGATGTGTCAACAACTACCAAGGAATGCTTAAAGTAGCCTGTGCTGAAGAGTGGCAGGAAAGTAGGTGAGAATCTGGGCAGCCATGGGCTAAACCAAAAGGCAAAAGAGGTGTTCATCGAGAATGTGTGGGTTTTACTGAAATAGAGGGCTTTGGTTACTAAACTTTATAAGTAGATTTTTCTGAAATTCACTTTTCTAAGTCATAAAATGAGATTAATTGTACTACTACTATTTTTGGAATTAAATTGAAGTACACTTGAGTTGAGCTTTGTAAGGTGCGATCTTTTAACCTTCGTGCTTCATAGTCAGGTCAGTACATTTTTCTTTTTTTCTTCTTTTTTTAATATTTATTTATTTTTCCCCAATCATACAAGCTTAATAGGTACCCTGGTCCCCTCCTTCCCTCCACCCCTTCCCAGTCCCCCTTGCACCGTCTCCCCCTTTTCCTCTTCTTTTTACCTCCCACCCTCCCCTTTTCCCAGTGTCTTCCCCCTCCCCCCTCCCCCCTCCCATTCCCTGGAGCATCCTTAGTACATTTTTCTTTAATGTTCTTGTTTTTTAATTAATTCCTTCCTTGTGATCTGCATTGAAGGCATATAAAGTATTAAAACTAAGAAAAAACTTATTTTCCTTGATAATCAGTCAGCAACTGTTTTTTTCCTGCCTGTTCTATCCAGGTGCTTTAGAGGACGCACAGAAGTGTAGGTCCTGTCTTCAGTGTGCAGACAACTTAGAAAAGCTGCATTAGCACATGATAAATTAAATTGTGTTAAATGTGTAGGAAAACTGTGAAGAAGGTCTTTTACTAGTGAATGAGAAGTATATGCATTTATAAGACATTTTAGATTACATGTGAGTGGGTAATTTGGTGTGTATCCGATCACTGCTAACCTATATTTCATATCACTACATTTGATCCTTCTCATTTTGGTATTTAAGGACAGAGGGTGAACATTCCAAAGAAGTTGTTAAACCATATGATTGGACCTATACAACAGATTATAAAGGAACATTACTTGGAGAATCTCTTAAGTTAAAGGTATATATTAACTTTTTGTTTTTATGAATCACCGTTTTTTCAAATAAACTTAGCACTGAAGCTTTCTGGTGATGGCTTTATTTTATTTGGCTTATTTTCAATTGCGTTAAGCTTTCAAACCTAAGGTGAGGGAAATAAATGAAAGAAGGCTATAGTGGAGCAATACTTGTCTTCTTATTTGTTACTTTGTTTTAAGATGAGGTCTTAGCAGGGCTGGCCTTGAACCTGTGGGCCCCCGTGATCCTTTTGGACTGTAAAGGGGCACCACTGTTTTGCCGGCAGCTGTTCTTTAAAATGTGGTTGGAGGAATGGCGCTCTGCCTTAGTTACCCTTTTTCTAAGACTGACTGGATTCCCCTGCAGTCATCTGCTGATGGGCATTTGGATTATTTCCACATACTGATCACTGTGACTTGCGCTGCTTCTGTGAACATGAATATACACATACGTTTTGTGTTTAATTTTTTAAATTAACACATTTCTGTGTTTAAATTTTTGAGGAACATCCATACTGTTTTCCATAGGGAGTCACACATTTTATATTTCTAGCAGGGATAACAGAAGATACAGTGTTTCCATATCCTAATCAGATGTGTTACTTTCTTTTCCCTTTTCTCCTTTTTCATAGTAACCATCTTAGTATGTGGAAGGTCATCTCTTTGTTTTAGTTTTGATTTGTACTTTTCAGGATTAACAATACTAATCATCTCTTTTTATATTTGTTGGCCATTTGTATTTTATCATTAATATCTGGGCTTTAAAGGAAATTTAGGGGGAAAGTGATGATGTAAATACTGCATGCTAGTCAATAAAGGTATTTTCCATAGGGGTATAGGTTAACAATACAAATATATATGTGTATGTCTACCCTTATTATCACATATATGCATATATATTGGGAACAGTTAAGTTTATGAAGGTCAGGTTTAGAGCTGAAAAATTAGAAATTTGCGGATCAACAAGGGGAAGAGACTAGAATGATCCATGAAAAAATAATGGATTAGAGGTGGAGTCTCCCATAAGAACACAAATGCATATAAAATATGCATAGATGTATGTACATATACAAATGAGTATGCACATATTTCATAAATTGATTTCTATGGGTGGACTTAATTGAAACCTGTTAAAGGTTGTCATTGTATCATGAGAATTTCACTGAAAGCAGGACAAGAAGTTCAGAGGAATCATTGCAAAGCTGGAGGGAGGACGGGGGTACCCTGGTGACATAGAGGAACTGTGGACATTTTTTGTATCTTATTAATCAGATGTCTTCTTTTCTCTTCATTGAAGCTTTTTTCCCCCTCTACGTTACTCAACACTCCTTGCCCTGGAGTCTCTTGAACATTCTTTAGCATTTTTCCTTCTAATTTGACTAGTTTCTCAAGTTTCTCTCCATTTCTTGATTCTGCTCACAAGTCAAACAAATAGTCTGATCATTGCTTCTTAGTAAATCAAAATTGTAGCCACTGTTTTCTGAATATCTATAGTTTGGTAGTGGCTTTTCTGTTTATGTCAAAGAATAGAAAAGCTGATATTTTAGGGCAAAATTTGGATACAGTAGAAAATATTACAAATCACATTTTACTATAAGTAGGAAACATTAAGTTCCTTAAACTATTGATATCTATCTTGAGATTCTATCTGTCTGTCTGTCTATCTATCTATCTATCTACACACACACACACACACACACACACACACACACACACTATATAGTGATACATATTAAAAGTTGCTAGCATTGGACTAACAAGAAGGCTCAGGTAAGTTTGTCTGTTTACTTGAAAGAGAGAGAGCATGCATGTATGCCACAGCACCTGAGTAGACATCACAGGACAACTCTGGAAAGTCACTTCTCTTCTTCCACCATGCAAGTTTCTGAGGAGGCAACTCAGGTCACCAAACTAGTGAACAGGTGCTTGTCTTGAAAGATTGACAACCTGCGTTCGGTCTCCAGAACCCATGTAAAGGTGGAAGGTTCTTTCCACCTTCACAGAGTTGCCCTCTGACTTGCATTATGTGAAACTGGCCTATATGCCTCCCATGATGTTTTAAAAGTATTAGAACTTAATGGGTTAGAGTCAGCAGGAAGGCACCTGTTCACAAGTTTGGTGACCTGAGTTGCATCCTCAGAAACTTGCATGGTGGAAGAAGAGAAGTGACTTTCCAGAGTTGTCCTGTGATGTCTACTCAGGTGCTGTGGCATACATGCATGCTCTCTCTCTTTCAAGTAAACAGACAAACTTACCTGAATCACTTTCTTCTGCTTATTGAGTTTTCTTTTTAATAGAGGCAGAGAGTGATTGAGCAGGCATTCCCTGGTGCACGTGTGGAGGTCAGAGTACAACTTTTGGAAGTTGGTTCTCTCCTTCTACCATGTAGGCTTCAGGATCAAGGTCACCAGGTGTGTGTGCAGGCACCTTTACCCACTGAACCGTCCAACCACCTTGTTTACAGATTTTAAGCAGTTATGTCGGAGGTTGGAAATGACAGCCTAGTGGCGCACTCGTCTAGCACACACAGTGACCTGCGTTATAATGTTGACTTACTTTTAAAATGTTTTCTCTGTGAGCGTGTTCATGTATGTGAAGGTGCATGTCTGTATGTAGGTGCAGATGCATATGTGTGTACATATGCATGTGGAGGCTAGAGATCAGCCTGGGTGCGGTTGCTTGGGTACTGTCCACCTTGCTTTTTGAGACAGCGTCTCTCATTATCCTGGAGCTCACATTTAGCTAAGGCTTGGCTGGTCGTCAGTCAGCTGGCCAGTCCGCTCATCTATATGTCTGTACTTCCCTTGTGCTGGAGTTATAAGTGTTAGCTACCAACCTGTTTTCTTTTTTCTTTTTCTTTATGTGGGTTCTGGAGTGGCTGAACTCTGGTCCTCATGCTTCTGCTGCAAGCACTGGACCAATTGAGTTGTCTCCCAAACCCCAAGCTTCATAGCATTCGAATGGAAAAACATTTGCATTCCAAGTGAGTTCTTAAAAATACACTTTCATGGCATGAAACTACATTTATCTTTATGATAGTTGTAGTTCATCACACTATTTTTCAGTGAGCCTTCACATCTTCATGACGGATAATTTTATTCTGAAAAATGGTGAATTTTAACAATGTTTTTATATGAAGCTATACTGCCAGTTATCTTCAGTGTCTTCATATTTTTAGAGTTGAAGCATATTCTGTATTGATCGGTAAAGCCTGCTGATGGCATCCAAATTTAGAACTGTATGCCCTGGTTATACAGAAGAAAACCAATAGTAAAAAAGACCTTCCTGTCACCTTGTAGCTCCTTACATAAAGACAAACAAGCAGAGTTATCCTTTTCCATCTTTCAGGTTGTGCCTACAACAGATCACATAGATACAGAGAAATTGAAAGCCAGAGAACAGATTAAATTTTTTGAGGAAGTCCTCCTGTTTGAGGATGAACTGCATGATCATGGAGTTTCAAGCCTGAGTGTGAAAATTGTGAGTATGGTTATTTTGTTTGTTTTAAATCGACAATCTTCCATTATTACTGATAGTTAACATGATGGCTCGTAAGATAATGTCTTGGGTCTAGAGGACAGTCTATGAAATATCCATTATTAATTCATAGAATATGCTGGCACGTCATTAAAACCTTAGTAAAGCATTCTTTTTAAGTATCTGCTTAGCTAATTCATGGGTTTAATAAATTTTTCTTGATTAGTTTTTTTATAGGTATATTAATTTGATTATTTAACTTGAATGAAAACTGTAGATTACTTTTCACATTATGAATTTAAAATGAAATTTTTAGGATATGCAAATAGCATGTTGGATGTAATTTAAGAAAATGATCCATGTGTTGGGATTTTATTGCATTGTTAAACTACCAATTCAATTTTAAGCATAAAAGTAGAAAAAAATGACAAGCATCAATTTTCTTTTCTTTTTGTATTGTTTTCTATCCAAGGAGGACAAACTGCATCTATTCAGCAGTGTTATTGGTGGAACATAATTACAAGAAATGAGACAATAAGTAGTTGTAGTTATTTATATTTGTTCAGTTCTATGCTGCACTTGTGTTTCTCACACTTTCCATTAAAAAAAAAAATCTCAGTGAAACGTTACCGATGCTTTGGCTGTGAAGTCCCAATGAAAATATCACCCACCCTGCATGGCCTTTTATGATTCTCCTTGTATAGAGTAGATATGTTTCATTTGCTCTTCTGTAGTGACTTAAAAAAATAACTTTTTCTTTTTAAGAAGTTAGTCACGTCTTTTATTCACACTGAATATTGTTCACATTCACAAGTAAAATAGGCAGACAGAACAGTTCTTAAAGAAAATACAAATGATCTGTTTGCATTTTTCCTAGTCGATCCTTCTTATGAGTTCCATCAGAGACAAAGAAAACAGTATGAAGCATTGATCTGAACACTGTGGGTGCCAAGGTTTAAACAGTAAAAGAGAATAGAAACAGTAATGCAACCTAAGAGTGAGATTTGTCTGTGGGGGTCACTCTGTGGTAATGTCAGGAGTGATGAGCTTCCCGATTTGTACAACATGCCATTGCTATGGTCCTGTCCCTCCACCCGCCCTCTTCTGCAACCCTTTATGTAAAGGGTGTTGCCCATGCCCTGTCTCCATGTATTTTGACGTTTCTCAAGCAGAGATAGCTTCCTGCCTCTTTTTCATTTGGCAAATTGTTAGCAAGCACGCTGTGTGTTAGGTGTTTTTTACTTTTATCTACATACTTTTGAGATAGGGTCTCATTATATGGACCTGACTAGCCTTAAACTCCGTATGTAAACCAAACTGGTCTTCAGCTTGCAGCCATCCCCCAATCTATGCCTGTCACACGCTGGCACGCATTAGCACACTGAGCCTTGTGTTAGGTAAGTTTCTAGGCAATAGGGAAACAGTGCTGAGCAAAACGGATACTCCCACTGGGGCGGGGCCTCTAGTCAATAAGAGATGGACATTAAGCTTGTAAACATATAACAAGTGTAGTTACATCTGTTAACTTGTAATGGATTACTTTGAGAGAGAATGACAAAAAGAATCTGTGATGATGTGGAATGGTAAGAAAAGCCTGTTGGTGGTGTTAATGTAGAGATGTGAAGGAGAAGTAAACGGCAGGAAAGAGAATACCACAGACAGGGATTAAAGTCCTCCGGCTGGACTGTGCAGCGCCGAGCACTGTTGTTACAGTCCCTTCTTCATTGAAGCAGCATTGTGCTACATGGAGTTATGGGCAGTCCTCCGAATAGATCTACTTCATATTTCAATAATCAGTAAGACATCTTGAATTTTTTCACTCACTGTTCTTTTCATGGTCAGCTCAGTGTTAGCTGCTCTGACTTGTTCAGCAGATATAGGTATTCTGTGGATGCTTATCAAACCTGGAGCCTACCTATGGTGGCTTGCAACCCGAAGTCCACAAGCGTCTTTACTGGGAATTTAGCCTTCTCTCAGTGCTTTTTTTTTTTTTTTTTAAGACAATTTCTTTTAGTAGTAACAAAGTATTTATTTTTATAAACATCTCAATTTCCTGTTTTTCTCCCCAGAGAGTAATGCCTTCTAGTTTTTTTCTGCTGTTGCGGTTTTTCTTGAGAATCGATGGGGTGCTTATCAGAATGAATGACACGAGGCTTTACCATGAGGTACTGGTTATCCTTGAATGAATTGCTAACTCTTTATGTTGTTTCATTGTCACTTGGGAATTTGAAATTAAATAATGTTTTGCATTACATATACGCTTGTCTGTAAGTTTGACTATTTCAGATTTCCTGATGCATGTTGTTATCAAAACATTGTATTTTTCCCCCAAAGTGTTGGTAAGCAAAATGTTTGCTAAGGGGTGCTCTCCAAGGTGCGAGTGACGTGCTGGTGAAATTTTTTGTATGTATTAACTGTTTAAGAAAATTGTCCCATAGTTCTTAACCTCTGTTTAAATATTGTTTGTATAATATTCCAATAATAGAAATACCAGTTCATTGACCTGAAATTTGTATTGTGTACTTATGTTGGTAGTTATCCTAAAGGCAGAATGTGCTGTCTTTTATCTAAAGTAACTATTAACATGCATTTTTAAAAAAAATAGTGCTTAAAAGTAGGGCATGTTTCTCTAGTAGCTTCATAGCAGCCTATCATTTCTCAATAAATACTTAACTTCAGATTTCTGATCATGTAGACTGAGGAACTGGCAAAGAGACCATGGTATTTATTTATTGCAGTGGAAACAATGATGATTAGCTCTAGTAGCTGCACTGTGAAGTTAGTGCTGAGGTACCAAGGGAAAGGAAAGCTAAATAGCTCACCTAGGTCGCGCAGTGAGTGGTAGACAGCAGGACTGGAGGTGAACCTGAGAGGACGGATTTCAAGGCCTTCACTTACGGTCGGTCACACCTTTTTTCCTTTCTAAAAGTCAGAACAAAGTATTACATTTTTTTCTCCCTTAGCGTGAGATCTAAATTTTTTAAAAATTACTTCATTTCTTTATTTCTCACGTGTGTTGTGTGTATTTGTGTGTACTCACGAGTGTGTGCACATATCAGAGGGCACTGTGTGTCCTTATGGCGGGCCAAGGGAACTTCAGGAATCATCCTGGATTGCTTCTACTTCCCTCCTCTTTGCTCTGGGATTTCCCAGGCTCCACCCACCACAGTGTGATATGGAGGCTACCACAGTTTCCACCTGGCGTTTTTAAGTGGAATCTGGGATCCGAACTCAGGACCTTCTGCTTGGGAGGTAGAATCTTAACTCCTGAGCCCTCTCTCCAGCACAAAATCTAATACACTAATCTTAAAACACTAATGTTTCAATGTAATTAATTCATTTTATGAATTTTCCCTAAAAGGATTCTTTTAGTACAATAATTTGTAAACATCAGTCATGTTTTAATCTGAATTGTATATACATAGACATTTACAGCAGTTACAATAAGAAGAAAGGAAGGACTCAGTGCCCCAAAGGGTCTTTTGGTTCAGTAATTTGTGAACATTAAATGCATCTGATTAGAACTGCATATATAGGAGCGTTTACAGTGGCATTGTTCATAAAAACAAGAAGGAAGGAAAGTAGGAACTCAGTGCCTTTTTATTGAGAGCATTGATTAAGTTGTGTATTTTATGTCTATAAAGGAGAAAAATATACAACCATTAGAATTGATGGCAGAGAATTATATTTAGGTAATTTGGAAGGGTGTCCATCTCAATGTTGACTTTTTTTTTACAGTCTAGGTGTCTTATTTAGTTAACTTTATAGTATGAAGCCATGAGTTCACAGGGATGGAGGCCAGAGCTCAGGCTCTTTCCATTTGTTCTCATAAAATGTGTTTCTCTGGGCGGAGCAGGCTGGTCCTTTCTCTTGGCTTCCTTCTTTTTGTGATCATTCTCCTTCACTCGTTTCAGGAAACTATCTCAGCTCTTAGAGTGTTTAATATGTTCAATATGCACATTAATTCTTTTGGCAAGAATCTTGGCCTTGCTTGTTCACCACAATGCCAACAGCACGCTGTGTAATGTTGTAGAATTTTCCAGTTTTGACATGGTAGCATTTATGAGGCATTCTTTTGAATAGTACCCATTCCTTGATGTCCACAATATCGCCCTTCTTAGAGATGTGCATATGTACCCAAAGGAACAACTCCATGTTTCCCGAAAGGGCAAGAGACTATATATCTGGTTCCTCTCCTCTTTCCTTGTGTTTTGTCATTTTGGCAAATTACTGAAAGATGACAGTACAGTTGAAAAGCTCAAATTTTTTTGTAGTTTTTAAAGTTTCATGAATTTGGAATGTGAAAATCTCTTACATTTTATATTATTTGTTTTATGGTGAGCATCAATTTTATTAATTATGCAAAGTTGAAACCTATTGGGAGTAAAGTCTTAAGCGATAAAACTGAATATAGAAAAGGTGATTTTTCAGCTAAGGAATTAAGCAATGTACTTGTATCCAGTGAAAGAAGATAGCTTAGGACAAAGTTGAGTTCCCAGAGTGTTACATGTCCTGCATGTGTCCATCAACATTCAGATTTTGCCTGTGTTTTTTTGACATGGTAATTCTCAAGTCTGGTACCTGTGATTCAAAGGGAAAGGACATAGTACTTGAGAATTTCCAGTGGAAAGGAAAAGGTGCTCTGGGTACATACAGTATGTCCTCACATGCAGAAAACCTGATGGGGAGAATTCTGTAAATCAATATAAGCAAACTTACTGCAGTTTTTTTATTTTTTAAATACAGGCTGACAAGACCTACATGTTACGAGAGTATACTTCGCGAGAGAGCAAAATTGCTAATTTAATGGTAAATACTTGTTTTTAGAATTTGAGTTTTAATGTTTCATTTTAAGTACGATAGCTCTTTAACTCCACCCACTTGCTAAATTCACATCTACATATCCATTCATCCTTAGGATTCTATAGGGTAAATCCTACTGGATCAGAATTCTCTGCGTTTGCCTTCAGCACCAATCTTAGTTGTCATTCATTCATTTGAACTTCCATTTTATTCTGAAGAAGCAGATCCAAAGGTGTGACTTAAATTGGGTTATGTGGCACTTGGTACTAGAATAGCAACTGGCCCACTTGATGCTTTTTCCACTTAACCACCTGCCACTCCAGATTTCTTTCTCTACTCTCCTTTTTCTTCCTAAATGTGGTAATTCTGTTCCATGATGTGTATTGTGACATAATTCTCCTTTATGTTTTATTCCTTGGGATTTATGAAATGTTTCTTTTAGTAATGATTTTATAATGAGTAATGATTTTAGGAGGTACCTTTCTACAAAATTGGTAGTCTTTTTATACTCAATTCTGCCTGGTATAGTGTATACTTGGGGTAGAATAGTTTTTCAGCTTCTGTCTCAGACTATGTATCAGGCTGTAACCACAGACTTCAAGTTACCAAAGTAACAAAAACTGTGGATTTGGTCAAAATGTATCAAATTCTTAAAATATTTAGAGGACGTTGTAAGTTACATGACCCTGTGATCTGGAGAGTCGTTCAGTAACAAAGTGGAGTGGTCCAGTGACAGTCACTGCCTGTGGTTTGGGGAGCCCTGAGTTTGGCATCATGCATGCTAGGAAATCCTGAGTGTCAGGTCCCTTGTCTGTCTGTTGCTAATTTGGATTTATGTGTTTCCTAGCATGTACCACCTTCCCTCTTCACGGAACCCAATGAAATATCACAGTATTTGCCCATCAAGGAGGCAGTCTGTGAGAAGCTCATATTTCCAGAACGAATTGATCTCAACCCAGCAGACTCAACAGAAAGTGTGCCTGTGGAATAGAACGCAACATTCTCACCGTGGAATCTGACTGGACACCTTGGCTATTTGGTGGGGAGTATTTTTATTATGAGAATTAATTTACTATGTACAGATTTTTCTGTAACCTTAAAGAAAAAATAAAAAATTAAAAGATTGCAGGCAGGTTCCATTCAACTGCTTATTGGTATTGTCTGTCTTCAAATTCATACTCCAGATTGATGTTCTGGAGCTAAATTTGGATTCCTAAATTCTCTCAAAGCGTGACTTCAGCAGTAGTGACGATCATGTGTCTCAGGAGCTGTGGTGTCCCCTGCACCCAGCATGAACACTGTCTTCTGTTATGAGGGGTTGATTTGTAAGTCATAGCATCAAGTCCCAATGCCCGAGGCGCTCCTGGGATGCTGACTGCATGTTGATGTACAGTGCTGCCTCTGTGCTCTGGGCTCTCTGACATTATTCACACTTCTGGAGAGGTGTGACTTGTCACCTAGGAAATTAGTCTTCTCAGATGATTCATTAGTTGGAGCTTCTGGACAACACATTATGTGTATGCTTATATACACATGAATTTTTAAAAATTTGATTTAAATGTCCTGAGTATTGTTGGATTACTTTTTTTTTGATAATTCATTGTTAAAAACAATTTAAAAAATTGTCTTTAAAAAAAGGAGGGAGATTATAGAATGAGTGTGTGTTTCTGAAGATTTTTATTAGCGTATTTGGCCACTGCTAAATTGACATACATCATTTTATATTTATTTGTTCAAGTGTCTTTTGTTAGAGGAGAATAAATATTAAGGAACTATGAATCCATATTTTGCTATTAATTTATTTCAACTTTTCTTAGAGTTTAATTGAAAAGTGGTTTAGGATATATCTTTATCATTTGTTCTTTATTTTTGAGCCTGGTCAACATTGTAGACAAATTTTCTGTGCAGCATGTAAATGAAAATTGAATAAGTAGTTTAGAGATGATCGTCTAGTTTACTTGGGTCTTTTCCTCTTTCTCTTTATTCAGTATCCCTAAATGTTCTAATCAGCCAGTATTTTTGAAATCACAGACACCTATCATATATATCATTTCATTCAGTTTTGAGTTATAGGGGATTACAATGAGGAAAGAGAGTATAATCTTGTGTCCATTGTTGCCACATATATGAATTCAACCTTCTGCAGATGAAGAGACTTTTCTTGTCATTAGTCCCTAAGCAGCATAGTCACATCAGTATTTATATTAGATTAGGTGTTGCGGATAAGTTAATTTAAAGTATACGTGAAAATTATGTAGGCTTACTTTGTATAAGGCTTATTTTGAACACCTTCTGATTTAGGTATTGGGTGGCATCTTGCATCTAGTCTCTGTTAAAGTCCAATAGGAAGGACAAAACAATCACAAGTTTTAGTAGGTACATGATGGGACTAACAGGAGGACTCACAGGAAAAGGGTCGACGTGAGTAGAGGAAACCCAGTCTCCTTTGGAAGATGTCAAAAGCCTCAAGAAGTTGTCATTGCCAATTTCACCAGGAGGAAAGGAAAATACAGCCTTTTCTGAGCACCTAAAGTTGAGGTCACAAGCAAACATGTAAACAGAAGTGGTCAGTCCTCCAATTAGAGATGGAGACTGCAAACCATTTCATCTTAGATCACAGAGAAAAGTGGCCGCCATCTCCACAAGCAGGCAAGAAAACCTTAGTAGACGTTTTACAGCTTCTGAAATGCTGTTTGGGCTATTTCAGGGTGGCCGATGCCTGGGGTCAAAGGCCTAGACCTGGGGCTCACAGGCAAGACTGAAGCAGCCCAGAGGACCAGAAAGTCCAGGTCAGTAGTTGAGAGGCATAGAAGGTAATTTGCCTAGGTGTGAATCCCTGCCCATTTTCCTTTGCCCTCTCCTGAAGGATACAAAGGCTTTGGTGTTGTGGGAAGAAGTAATATGCCTTGCAGCACCCCAGATGAAGCTCCAGTGCATCTGATGGAAGTGCTGGCAAAGGCTTCCCTCAGGACAAAGACCAGTTGCTATATGGGCGCTGCTGCAGGAGGAACAAGCCAGACTTGTATAACCTTGATGAGGGTCCCTGTGTAGCGAGTCCAGCTGCACTGAGAGTGGGCATGGAATTCTGCTTCATACAGGACCAGCCATAGATTTTCAGAGTTTGGCTGTTACTCGAAATGGGGTGGGAATGTTGAGAAAGACTCGCCCTGAAGGTCACTTACTAAGTGTGTCCACACTAGCCAAAATCAACAGAGAAAACTTCCATTCTCGCCGTAAGCCCATGGGACAAGGAAAACCAGTCTGTTGAGGAAAGAGCAAGGTGAAAATAGACCTCAGCGGCTAAGTAGGTATGCAGGGCTCTCTGCCAGTTGAGGGGAAGAAAAAAAAATCTGTAGTCCAGCAGTACTGTGAGCCCAGCAACAACAGTATAATCCAAACCTGCCCAAGCTCTGGGCTGTGTTGACACAATATAGGAACCGTCGATCTGATGGAAATGCACACATTTTCTGGGGTAAGCAGGCCCACATGATTCCTTTTGTTTACACAAGTGAGGTCTTACTTTCAAAAAAGAAAAATAAATCAACAGAACTAGAGGCTGGAGAGATGGCCTAGTAAATCTGTGCTTTCCGTGCAAGCAAGAGGACTTGAGTTCGAATCCCCAGCACCCATGTAAATAAAAAGCAGGGCATGGCTGTGTACCTGTAACCCCAACATTGAGGGGTGGGTAGGTAGAGACATGTGGATCTTGGAAGTGACTGGCTAGCTACCTTAATCAAAAAGGCAGGCCTCCAGTTCAGTGAGAGATCCCATATCAAGACAATAAGGGTGCAAAGGGGGAAGATACCCGATATCCTTTTTTGGCCCTCCATATGTGCACATATGGGTCATGGACCTTCATGCTCATGTGCATGTACCACACACACAGTCAAGTCAACAGAACCACATTCAGAGATAAACATTGAAAACCTCATACTGACTTTAAGACAATGCAGTAGCACATTGTACATATTGAATATGAAGTACCCTCAGTGCTTGTGCGCTGAATGTTTGATCCGTATCCCGTGGATTCTGCCGTTAAGAGGTGACTGAGTCAAGATACTTCTGACCTAGTCAACAGATGGATGGCATAATTGGGAATATGAGAGATGGGGCCTGGTTAGGAGGAATAACTCTTTGGAGACATGCTTTGGAAGGGCATCTTGTGCCTGGTACCTCGTTTCTCTTCCCACATTTGAGGATCACCAAGGAAGTAGCCACATGCACTCTTTTCACCCTGATACTCTGCCTTACCTCAGTCCCAAAAGGAATGGATTCCACTGACCTTGGACTGAAACCTCTGAACCAGAGAACCAAAATAATTTCTCCTCCCTCCAGTCGATTTTCTCAGGGACTTGATCAGGACAGTGATGCTATAGAGAGGTGTTGCTTGACCATGAGACAAGAGGCTGGCCCAGGTCAGACCTTACACTCTTCCTGTATGGGGGATGTGTTTCCATTTAGATTCAGCAGGAAGCAGTGAAGCATGGATGTATTTCCAATTGAGCATAGCTGTTCTGTTGGGGATGGACTGATGGTTTTAGAAGCAGAGAATGAGTGCAGTTGGCAGTGGTGGAGGACAGGAGAGTCCTTGTTGACCTTTCCTCCAGGATGGGACCATTCACATTGTTTCAAACTATCTGCCTTAGGTCAGACTGGGGGCAAAGTCAAGATGGCATTAAACTGTGCCCAGAGGAAAGACTCCATGCAACCGTGGGTCAGGTTGTAGTACTTTTGCCCCTTCTGTGATGTTCCTGAGCCTTGGGATGGGGAGTATTAGCTGTCCAGTCCAGAGCCAAGCACCTCCACGGTCACTTCTGTGCATTTCGACCAGCTGTGGTTCTCTGCATTGACCACCATCCACCGCAGAAAGAAGCTTCTGATGATGGCGGAGAGCTGTGCTGACCCTTCCGCCTTCCACCGCGTGAGGACACAACAACGGAGCAGGCCCTCCTCAGACGCCGACTCCGCTGGTACCTTCTTGGACTTCAAACTCCACAACAGTGAGAATAAACGCCTGTCGTTTATCAGCTTCGTCTGTGTTGCTTTGTTGCAATATTAGGCAGATGACGGTGTTCCTAGCCAGATTCTCCTTATCCCCCGTGTCCTAGTTCTTGGCCACCACTGATCTGCCTTCTGTAGCCATACAATAGTCGACCTTGTGTGTCTGTATTTATCAGCAAAGAGCAGATACACTCATAATATTTGTAATTAAAGAACCACCAAAAGGTATAGAGTGAAAAGTTCTTGATCACCTACATGGTTATTTAGTTTTCCTTTCCAGAGGTAAAGAATTGCCTCTGTTTTCTTGGTATTATTTTTGTTTTGCATTCCATTAATGTATATTAACATTTTGACATACACAAATCTTGAATCTGAAATCTTTCTTAACATGTTAGGGAAATAGTTTCATATTTATAAATAAAGAGCATCCTCATTATTTTTTCTTATTTCTTATATATTTATTCCAGTTTTTCCATCACTCATGGACTTTTAGTTGTTTCCAGTCCTTTCTATTACAATGAATGACCTTACATGGGCCACTTGTACAATATGGAAATGCATCTGTAGCTTAGGTAGGAATCTGGTATTTGGGGTTCAGACTTGGACATGACTGTTACATTGTGTAACTGCTTATGGTTTGGGGAATGTGCACTGGGCACTATGCCAAGCATTAACAAAAGAAAAGGCCTTGTGGGCTGGAGAGATGACTCCATGGGTAAAGTGCTTGTCATGGGTGAGGACCTGAGTTTCATCCCCAGCAACCATGATCATAGCTGTGCATGCCTGTAATCCCAGCACTGGAGATGTGGAGACAGGTGGATCTTTGGGCTTTGCCAGCCAGCCCATCTAGCTGAATTGATGAGCTCCAGGTTTACTGAGAGACCCCATCTCAAAAAATGAGATGGAGAGCTGGAGAGATGGCTCAGGAGTTAAGTCTCTGTCTCGCAAGCAGAAGGTCCTGAATTTGGTCCCAGGTCCCATGTGAAAAAAAAACACGGGCTGGAAACTGCTGTGGCCTGCACTTCTGGCCCTTGTGGGCGGAGCCTGGAAAGTCCCAGAGTGAAACTAAAAGGAGGTAGAAGCAATCAAGGATAATTCCTGAGTCACTCTTCATCCTCCACAGGATATGCAACAGTGGGTCAGTTTATAGTCTTTTGCATCTTCTGTGATGTTCCCTGATCCTTGGGGAAGGAAGTATTAGCTGTCCATTCCAGAGCTGAGCACTCCACAGTCCCTTCTCTGCATCTCAACTGTCGTGGTTCTCTGTCATTTTTCTTGCAGTAGAAATAATTTACCTTACTATTAACTTGATCAGCATATAATTCAGTGATTTTAGCAGAGTTCTGGAAATAACTGTCATCACCCTTGAATTTTTTCCCACCCTTTAATTTTTTAACAATTGCCTCATTAGTCACTCATCACCACTCACTCCTCCTCCAGTTCTAGGCAACCTCTAATCTACTTTGTTTTCATGCATTTGCCCATTTTGGACATTTCATATGAGTGGAATTTTACAGTATGCTTTTGTGGCTATCTTCTTTTTCTTAATACAGTGTTTCAAGGTTCATGTAACATGTATTAGCACTGTCTTATTATTGCAGAATGAGATTCCATTATACGAATACATTGAAAGTTTACATTTTACCTATTAGTGTGTGTGTGTGTGTGTGTGTGTGTGTGTGTGTGTGTGTGTGTCTGTCTGTCTGTCTGTGGAGGTCAGAGGACAATTTTCAAAGGGTCCATTTTCTCCTATTATGTGGAATCCAGGAATCAAACTCAGTTTGTCAACTGGCAGGAAGCACCTTTACCTATTGAGCCATCTCAGCAGCCCTGAATACATTGACTTTTATTTGCCCAGTTGCTCTTTTCTATGAAAATTGCTATGAACATCAATGTATAAGTTTTTACGCAGATGTGTAATTTCATTGTTCTCGATAGACACCTAAGAGTCGACTTTCTAGATCATATGTAATTCTACTTTTAAACTTCTGAGGAATTGCTAAGCTACTTTCTAAAATTGTTTTCCTCATTTATGTTCCTGTGAACAGTGTATGAGAGTCTCAGGTTGTCTATACCTTTAAACAGGACATGTTCCTTCCTGTCTTTTTCATTACAGCTAGTCCAGTTGGCAGGAAGCTATCTCATTGAGATTGTCGTTTGCCCATCTGTAATTATTAATGATACTGATCATCTTTTCATGTGTTTACCAGGGATTTGTGTATCTGTGCCTACTGAGAGCCCTTGTCTACTTAAAAAATTGTTTTTTTTTGCTATAGAATTTAAAAAGTTCCTCCACATTTTAGATGTAAATCCCATAGCTTATTTTTTGTTTTTCGGCATCTTTTGAGCCCAAAAGCTTTTTTAATAAAGTTCATTTTTTTCCTTTGTTGTTTATGCATTTGGTGTCATACTTAAGGAAGCTTTGCCTAAGCCAAGGTCTTGAAGATTTAATCTTGTCTGCTCTTAAGAAAGTTATGTGATTTTACCTCATACACTTAGACCTGTGAATCTATTTTGACATGAGGTTTACTTATGGTGTGAGGAAGGGACCCAGCTGCATTCCTTTGCACATGAATGTCCAGTCGTGAAAAGAGATGCGAAACAGTTCACGCTGACCACCTCTTTTAAGGCCCCATATAAATCTATGAGTGGGTGTGGTCGTTCTCTTTTTACAAGTGAGGAAACCAAGCCTTAGACAGGTCAAGTCACTTACCTGTGGTTACACAGCTCATAAATGCAACCCGAGGTTTGAACCCACACTCCTCTGGCACCCAGCACAGCTTTCTGCTGTAAAAGAATTTTATGAGCTGTAAGGCACTGTAGAGATGCATTGTCGAAGCTCAGTCGTGAATGTTTAAGGGAGAAGGCCGAGTTCCTGATAACCTAGCATTGAGAAGCATCTATTTATAGCTGGGAAAAAGAAGCAAAGGCAGAGGAAGGGCTGGTGATATGTGTGGGTCCATGAGTGCAGTGGTTCTCAGCTAAGTGGTTTGCTGAAGATTGCATAGCTAGTATTACCATTCCCAGATCTTCCTAACTCCTTATGATTTGATGTGTGTGTGTGTGTGGGGGGTGTTACTCAAGGAACAAGTAAAGAGGTAGGAGCACTGAGGCCAAAGCAGCCTGTTTGTTATCCAAGGACCAAGCTGTCAATCGATGAAATCACAGTCCAACCATTTGACAGGTGTGAATAGAATTCTGGGCAAATCTCCTGGCCTAGTTGGTAATTAACTGGTCCGACTTCTCGCTAATAATTCTCCCCATACAGACAGACACCACATTCTCTCTCCTCCCTAAATGTTTTGTGTGTTAAGAGGAGAAGGCGTGTGAAGTGATCTTTCAGTGGGCGCTCCTTAAATTCTTGCTGCTTTCCCCTCCCCTCCCACCTTGAGGGTGAGAGGAAAGGGAAGTGCTGGGAATCAAACCCAAGGCACTGCACATTCTAGTATCCCTGAGCTACAGCTCGGTTGTATTGTGTTTTCTTCGGAGCCAATTTATCTTGATGTCGGTTTTGCAGATGTTGCCTAGTAACCAATGTGCTACCGGGACACACTTTTGTTTTGTCATAGGGATCCCGAGTTTTTCTGGATTTTTCGAGATAGAATCTCCAGTGCGCAGCCTGGTTTGAAGACCATAAAAAGATTCAAAATATACTGAATCCTTTTCCTTCAGCCCAAGTTGTCATCTGCTCCTAGGTTTTGCCCAAGTCATACCATCTTGATACACTTTAACTTGAGATTAAAGAAAAGTTGCTTTAAAATTAACATCTTATTTTGCCACACAGCTTGCTATAGATTTGGTTTGTTCCACTTGGTTTTGATTTTTTTTTTTTTTTTTTTTTGTACCAGGGATCGAATCCAGATCCTTGTGCACGCGAGGCAAGCGCTTTGCCACCGGGTTACATCCCAGGGCTCACGGATATTTAAATCTTGGCGTGTGTAGGAATGCAGCAGGTGGCTTAAGTTCAGCATCGGTTCCCCGGCCCCCCGCAGCTGTGCCCGGAGTGAGGAGGGTGCGGCGCGGAGTGTGCGGAAGGATCTGGCTGGGAACTAGGCTCGGGTCGCAGCGCTGCACGTGACATCGCCCGATCAGTTTCTGCAGCACCCCGGGGGGCCGCCCCGCCTCGGTGGCGGGGGCGGGCGGGGTGGGGGAAGGTGGGCAGGGGGTGCGGACCGGGGCGGAGCCGCGCGGGGCATGCCGGGCACGCAGGTGGGCAGGTGCGGGGGCGGAGGGCGGGCCCGGGCCCTGGGGGGCGGTGCCCGCGCTCCCGGAAGCGCGGCCGGCCGAGTGAGCGCAACAGGCGGCCGCGGGCCTGAGCGGAGGCGCCGGGTCCGGGATGGACAAGCTGAAGAAGGTTCTGAGCGGCCAGGACACCGAGGACCGCAGCGGCCTGTCCGAGGTGAGAGCGCGGCTGGGGGCGCGGGGTGGGGTCGTCCCTCCCGGCGAGGAGGCCGCAGGGCTCAGCCTGGACCCTGCCACGGGCGCTGCGCCTGCTGCGCGGGGCGTCGGCCGCGCGTGCACCGCCTAGCCGGGCGGGCAGTGGGCAGCGGGCAGCGCGCAGCGGGCAGCGGGCAGCGCGCGCACCCGCAGACCCCGGGGAGCTTCCGAGCCCGGAGGAGTGCGCGCTGCGTTCGATCGCGGGCTCCGCATAGTCCGGTCGCGGGTGGGAGGTGCCCGCCGGGCCCCAGGCCTATGGCTGGGTGCTGGCGGAGCGTCTCCGGCTCCGGAGCTGCCCTGGAGCCCGCCCGCGTGCTTGTTGATTGTATTAAAAAGAACCCAAAACTTGCCCACCAGGCCCTGTGTTCCAGGACCACACAGGATCATGTCTCCCAGTTCAGAGGCTTGTCAGCCTTTGTTTTTACTTTTCCGTGCGGAAGACAGCAGCACTTTGCTTTTTGATGCATCCCAGAGCCTTAGTGCCCCCTTCCTTAAAGAGGGGTTGAATACGAAGCCAGGACTTCTGTCAAGTGGAAACCCGAGTTTCCTTAGCTGTAAAGCGTTTTCCTCGTGGGTTTCCAGCGACTGTGCTGGCCCACGTTTGTCGTGGATTTTATTCTGATTTTTTTTTTTTTTTTTTTTTTTTTTGGTATGGATCTTTCCAGCCTCTCGGTGAAATCCAGAATGCAAAGCCCGCTCTCTGACATTTCCTCTGGAGCTCGTGCTGGAGGAATTGGTTTTTCACGAGCTTGTAAGTGGATTGTCTTTATTAGTTGGTCGGAGCCCACGAGAATTTCAAGGGTTCTTTCCTTGGTGTCTGGCGCCTCACCAGTTCTCCAGTTGTTGAACCTCTTGGGGCCTGAGAGACGGCTGAGACTTAGTTGACCCTCACTGTAGCTAAGTTTCGGGAAGTCACCCAGCTGTTATGCCAAGTTGGGGCCTAAGAGGGGACCCTTTCTGGGGGTGGATTGCTGACCAGCGAGAATATTCCCATATTTACTTTAAGAAATTTCATGAAGCCGTGGGTGGAGCCTTAAGTTGGGTAATGCTTGTGCCGGATACAATTCAGGGCTCTTGACGACTCTCTCAAAGCTGGTACATAGATTACTTCTGTTTTTAAAAAGAAAACTGTCCATTGAAGCTGAATGTTCTAGAACAACACAGCCCGGAGAGCTTAACTATTTTAGGTGCTTCTCTGTTCTCAAAGAGCACTGTCAGTTTTCTCTTTCCCAGCGAGATTCCTGTTTGCATTATTGTGCTGCCCTTCCAGAGCCTCAAACTGTTAGAAACACCATAACCTGGTAGCAGTTTCTCTGCCTTGTTGTGGATAAACTTACGACCAGAGGACTTAAGGAACAAAGGGTTTAATTTTGCTTTACGATTTACAGTGCCTAGTCCAGCTTGCAGGAGAGCCCACACCAATACCAGGGCTGGGCAACTGACCACGCCATATCCACATAATGCTAGAGAGGGAAGATCCTTACTTGCCAGACCAGCCTGTCTGACCAAATATACAGAAAGATGCCCACTTTCTCAACCAATTCCCTCCATCTTATTCAGCTGTAGTAGCTGCCTACCATGGGTCGGGCCCTCCTTTTCTGCAGGCTTGCTTAGCTCAGGGTTTAACTAATAAATTCTTGACAAATATGCCCAGAGCTCTAACCCTCAACTGTCAGGTTGACACTATGTTGCCAGCAGGTTGTATCTAACTGTGATGACAAGTTAGTAAGCTTCATTTTCAGGATGTTTTGGCTTAGTCACTAAGTGTGGTCTCCTTTAAAATTCGACATTGGTGGGGCTGGAGAGAGAGTTCAGAGATTAAGACTCTGCTTCGAAAGTATAAAGAATTGAATTCAGATCCCATATCCCACATGAAAACGCCTGGCCGAAATGGCGGTGGCCTGCTCTTCTGGCCCTGGGAAACAGCAGAGTGAAGCAATAAGGAGGTAGAAGCAATCCAGGATGATTCCCGAAATCTCCCTTGACTCTCCACAGGGACACAGTGCCCTCTGATACACATACCTCCCCTCCCCCACAAAAAAAAAGCTTAAATAAAAGACGACTCTGGTCAGTATCACTGTCTTTAAGATGGACAAAACTGGAGGATTCTGTGGCGAAATTCTTTTTTTGTGGGAAGCTAGATGAGGCGACTTAAAATCTTGACTTTTTATTATTTTAATGCCAACCATAGTCCTGTTGCCTTCATCTTGCCTAAGTACTATAAAGTGGGCGTGCAGTCTCATAATCACAAACAGCCTCATGATGCATCTTCTAATTGGCACCCCATCCTCGTAAAGACACCTTAAATCCTAGAGTTGGTGGACGTCTTTCTGAAAGTGTGGGCTTGGTGTTTTCTGGAAAGGGCCAGGGAAGGCATGAGAATGAGACAGCCTTCTTTTCTTACCTTCTGGTTTCCAATCCTTCAAACAATCCTTAGCTGTACTTCTTGGCTAGAACCTCTCTTGCCTTCCTGCCCTGGAGTCAAAGGGACCTTTGTATGTTAGGCCTCTTGTGAGAATTCCTGCAAACTATAGCTAGGTGCTGTTTTAATTTTCAAAAAAAAAAAAAAAAAAAAAGGTGTTTGCTAGCCTAGTTTAGAGAAGGAATGTCCATCAGCTGTATTCATTTTCGTAAATTGGCAAAGAGAAGTGCTTTCTCTGAGTTCAGTTAGAAGTGAAGCAATAGCTTCCTCTCCTCTGACTGAGTGTAAAAGAACTTGAGGCCACGGAGTGTGGGAAAACATGATGGTGAGTTGTCCCCACTTTCCCGTGCTTGATGGACTGGACTTGAGGACCCTCCTGGCCGAAGGCAGAAGCCAGAAGCATTTGTGGTAGAAATGTTTCCCCTTGTCAGTGATTGTAGTTTTGGTCAAGTCTGGACTCTCACTGTCCTGTGGAGACTGCGGCATTCTGAATGATGGGTCAATTCACTTTCATACTTTGTAGTTTATCCTCATAAATGATAGAAGAGGTTGGTTATTTCAATTGCCTTTTTGATGCCTCTCAATGCTGCTTAGACAATAACCGCTTTCCTCTCTGTGGTTCTTGTCTCCCTTCACAGGGCTTGGTTCTTGCTTCTACCCAGATATAGTAAATTCTTTCCTTCTTGCACCAATGGGAAGATTGGGAGCTTTTTATTTTATTCTGTCTTTAGTGGAAAGTTATGTGATTTTTAGTTAGAAAGAGGTCTAGTGTCCTGGCCCAGTGAAGTCTAGAAACAGACTTTTCTAGGTAACTGCTGGTCTCTGTACAAACCCTGCCAGGCCTAGCACTGCGCTGCTTGCCTCCTGCCTGCTGTGCCGGGCCTGGACCTCAGGGCTTGCTCAAGTGTATACCGAGCTACACTCCAACCCACCATCCCTAAGTGTGTGTGTGTGAGAGAGAGAGAGATGGTTAATGCTGGCACCTTGATAGAATCTAGAATCAAACAGACAAGCCTGCAGGCTGGTATGAGGGATTCTTTAGATAGGTTAATGAGGTGAGGAGACCTGCCCTACGTGTGGATGGAATCATTCGCTGGGCCGTGGCCCTGGCCTGCATAAGAAGAGAAGCTAGTGTATCTCCTGGGCATACACCTAGAGGACTCCGTGTCCTGCCCTTGGCACTTGGACGTCCATGTTCACGCTGCACCTACAATAGCGAGGAAATGGAATCAGCCCCGATGCCCATCAACATGTGGATGGATGATGAAAATATGGTGCACATACACAATTCAGTTCTAAAGAAAAGATGAAATTTATGGGACAGCGGATGGAACTGTAAAATAATTATATTAATTGAAGTAAGCCAGGCTCAGAAAGACAAACACCACATCTTCTCTCTCATAAGTGAATCCTAATTTCTGATTTTTACATATTTCAGTTCACAAGGGAGTGAATGCAGAAGCCAGGAAGCTAGCAAGGGACTTTCGAGAAGAAAGAGTCTGGGGGTGGGGGGGGGCGTTGTGGTGGTAATAGAAAACACAAGATTTAAAGGTAGAATGGGGAATGTTGGGGCACTGGGTTCAGGTGGGGAATGGGGAGCAGGAAGATGGGAGAGAGGAGGATTTGGGGAAGGTTAGCTACTAAGTATGACTGAAAATGTCATGAGAAAACCTTTGTAAGCTAATTAAATAATTAAATCTTAAGTACAAAAAGTGAACCGAGTACTGGTTTATCACTCTTCATCCTGCCACCTGTAGCTCTCGCCTCCATGACTTCTTGCTGTGACGGGCTGTACTCCTGAGCTGTGAGCCACAATAAGCCTTCCTTAAGCTGCTGTTGTGAGTGTTTTGTTGTAGCAAGACAGGTAACTAACACAGTAAGTACTGTGCCAGTTAGATACAGGTGTCAGCCGAACAACTGAGGGCTGAGCTTTTGGGCATGTCTATGCAGAATTATTAGAGCAAATCCTGAGCAAGCCTTTAGGAGGTTAATGGATGGAGACCCAGCCCATAGTGGGTAGAACAGTTCTTTGGGCAGGTGAATAAGGTGGAGAAAGCTGGTTCAGTATTTCGGCATACAGGTGTTCTGGCAAGGGAGGAAGTGTGTTTTGTGGCTATGGTGTGGCTGGTTCCTTTGGTTCCCGATGTTCGGATGTAGTCTCCTGCCGCCCTGGTGAAGTGTAACTGAGACTTTGTTCCCTAAGTTGTTGTGTCCTGTAGTAGTCATGTCAGCGTCGTGGAGAGCGACTGTGAGCACTAGTGCAGGGTTGAGGCAAGTGCGCGTGCGCAGCGTTGTAGTGTCTCGAGCCAGGTTCAGAGTCAGTACCTGTGCTTCACGAGGCAGAACCCTTTTGATGACCCAAATTCCTTCCTCCGGGGTGGAGACGACTCTTCTGCAGCAGTACCCACCTGCACCCTGGTCCTTCCTTCAAGCTTCTGGTTTGACAAGTTGAAAACAGGTCCTGGAGCTGGGGCAGACAGGTCTGAGGTGGTCCTGCCCACTTCCTTCCTCCATTGTCAGGCAGTGTGGTAGGCGACTGCAGTCCGAATGCCTGCTGGCCTGCTTGGCTTTGGGGTCCCGGCGGCAGCTTCTGTGTCTAGCTTCTTGCATCAGGTGGACAGCTGGGAAGATATGGTGTAGAGACTTGTAATTTTCTTTAAAATTTGGTATGTATGTGTGTGCACGTGCATGCATGTGGCACACATGCTATATAGCACACGTGTGAGGTCAGAGGACTGACTCGTGGAGTTCGTTTTCTTTTTCTTCCTTTTTGTGGGCTCTGGGGCTTGAACTCAGGTCATGCAAGCAGCTTTACCTGCAGACCCATCTTGATAAGAATCCTTGGGAGCTGTTCTAGACTTCCCTATTTCAGTAGCGTTCTTAGGGGAAATCTTAGCTTGCCCTGAACTTTGCCTCCAGGAGGCGTTACTCATGGTGGCAGAGAATCAGGGTGACCAGGGCAGTGATTAATTAACTAGGATCTACTGATGCTGGGTGCCTTGGCTGCCGCCTGTGAGGACAGCATCTGCGCCGAGTGGGTGGCAGGGATGTGTCCTGTTCAGGATGGCAGCCTGCACCCTCTGAGGCCGCAGAAACGCTGTGGGAGCAGCAGCCGCGCAGCTGGGCTGCTGGAGGTAGAAGAATGTGGACCATGGGCCAGGCTGCCTGAGAGCCTGGCCCTCTCCCCTCACTCTGGCCCTACGTGGTGGAGGTCGTCCCTCCAGTTGCAGTTCAGATCTTCCCGGGCCTGTGGTGAGGTCTCGGGCTACACTGGGGTTTGCTGGAGAACATCTCTGCTTGTGCTGGAGGTCTGAAGCTTCCCTTTCTGGCCGGGCTGCACCAGAGATAGCAAACGAGATGGCTCAGAGGGGAAAGGCACCTGGTGCAAACTTGGACCCCCGAGTTCTGTCTCTAAAGCCCACGCGTGGAAGGAGAGAACCGTCCTCTGAAAGCTGACCTCCACATATGGGCCGTGATGTGTGCATGTCTGCTTTCCCCCCAGATCCCTCAAACAAATAAAATGTCTTAAAACCAAAACCTCTGTCTGCTTCTGAGGTGTGGGGGAGAGCACCGTGCCCAGCTGGAGTTTATAGTCCAAGAGCTGAAGGCCATGACTTCCCAGGCCAGCAGTGTAGAGGGGGCAGTACTCCCGTCCGTTGCCCGGATACATTGGCACCACTTTGAAATGAGTCCTGGGTGTCCTTTGTCTTTAGCCAATGTGCATCTGCATGTATATAATCTCTGTTGTGGGATTTCAGGTTGTCGAGGCGTCTTCGCTCAGCTGGGGAACGAGAATCAAAGGCTTCATCGCCTGTTTTGCTATCGGAATCCTCTGCTCCCTGCTGGTAAGATGTCCTTCCTCCGCCTTTCCCCCTGCTCTGCTACACCTTCTCCTCTTTTCTCTTTGGCTCTTCATTAACAGAAGGGGGAGTGGGAGGCGGGGAGGGCGGCCTGGTAGGTGGTAGAGTCTTGGAGACTCCCTCCCTGATCTGGTTGTGTGGCTTTGGTCAGTCTGCTCACATGCAAATGTCCTGTGCTTCCACTTCAGGGTACTTTTCTGCTATGGGTGCCCAAGAAGGGACTCAGCCTCTTCGCAGTGTTTTACACCTTGGGTAATATGGCATCAATTGGAAGGTAACCTTTTCTTCTTTATTTTCCAACCTTAGCTGTTCATTAGATGGGAAAATGGATGTGCATTGAGTTTGAGGGAGGGGAGGAAGCATGTTCCAGTACTAAATTCTAGAGATGGAAGTAGTTGGAATGCATGACATTCATATCTTCCCGTTTCAGAACATTCTTTGTTTTAGTTTATCTTTGAAATGCTTGTGGGAAACGGCAGGAAACGTGTCACTTGTGTTGTGTGAAGGAATTGTAGCTTGGAGCCTGAAGTGATTTCTCCAGGGTTTACAGTTCAGTGCTTTCCTTACTGTCAGCTTGAGTCGCAGCTCTGAAGGGGCTCACGGGGTCGATGGCGGTAAAGACACTAGTTATTAGATGTTCTTCAGCATCAGATCCGAGTTGGCTCACAGGCATCTGATGGGTGCTCTCTGAAGGTGGGCAGCATTCTACATACCTCAGGCCCATTGTGTCTCACACCCATGGGGCTGGCTCCGTTCACTGTGACGCTTCTTTCCTCTTCTTCCTTTTGTAGTTTTTTAAATGGCCATCTCTCTCTCCTCTGTCCTTTACTGAGTAAGCGTGATCACTCTGTGCAGGGCTCTGAGACTTCACGGACAAGGACTCTTGGTCTCTGGCCACTGGAGCTCACTGGTTAGCCAGGCAGAGACAGAAACTGGTGGCACAGTAGGCTGCAAGACAAGATGCCCGGGGATCGGCTGCTGGTGCCACCTGACTGGGGTCAGAGTACTTCCTGAGAAGGTCATGGCCTGGCTTTGGTCCGTCTCCCTGTCAGCTCTGCTGCTCCATCGTCATGCCCGTCCATTATGTCTCTGCTGGGTTCCCCTTCCTCTGTCGCCCCTCTGCAGGCTGTGTGCCTCTGAGGGGTTCCCTGTCCCCTCTGTGCATGTGCAATCCAGACTCCTCAGCGTGCAGACAGCAAGGCCCCATGAGATCTGGCTTCACTGGGTCCCTCAGCTCAGCTAGGTATCGCTCTGCTTTGCTAGGATTGTTTTGTTTGCCTGGAGTATCACCCCATCTTTCTGCTCCCCAGTTTGGCATATACTTGCTCCTTCATCAAAACTGGCTTGAATATCATCTCTACTGTGAAGCTTCCTTTACTGCCTCCATCTTCTTAGAATAGTGAGCTCTCCTTTGGGGCTCCTTTAGTCCTGTCTGTACTTAAGTGACAGACACGGTAGTCTTCATCACACTGATCTGTCATCCACAAGGCTGCACTTGTGCCTCACCTGTTCCTTGTTAGATGCAAACCCGGCCCTGCACCTGTCTGAAGAGTGAAGCCAGTGCATGATCTGGTCACCTCGTTGATGTCTGTGGCAGTAAATTATGGCCCTCAGAGATCCTGGGTTTGCTTTGGGCAGACAGTGTGGGTTAAATGTGTAATCTAGACTGAGCATAATTATATGAATCGTCTGTGCAGTCTAAAGGAGCTCTTTAGCAAATCTTGATGGGACTGACTCTTCGTAGTATGGTAGAGGGAAACAAAGGAGTAAATTTTTACTTGCTGAGTGTTGCTAGGAGCTGGCAGCTTTACCTATAATCTGTAGATAGGTATGCTGCATTTACTTTATTTTTCCTTTTAGGGGTGTGTGGGTGTGCTCATCTGCGTATGGGCATGTGGAGGCCAGAGTTCGACTCTGTGTATCC
The DNA here is from genome assembly GCA_023101885.1 of Typhlomys cinereus. Classification (NCBI taxonomy): domain Eukaryota; kingdom Metazoa; phylum Chordata; class Mammalia; order Rodentia; family Platacanthomyidae; genus Typhlomys; species Typhlomys cinereus. The sequence goes on along the minus strand of JALPQD010000025.1, from coordinate 11,237,015 downwards.
TCTGTCACTTTCCACCTTACTTTTTAAAGAAGGTGTCTCAGAGAATTTAGAGTTCCCTCTTTTGACTGGCAGCAAGCCGTAGAAATCTACCTGCTTTGAACCCGCCAGCCCAGGGGTTAGAGGCGTGAGCTCCCACACCCTACTTCACAAGCTTTCAGAGGAACTGGACTCAATCCTCATTCTTACACAGCAAGCTTGTTATCCCCCTGAGCACTTCCCCCACCTGCATTTAATTTGTAAGCCTAGCTTTGGCTGCTATATCTAATCTGTCAGGGAAAGAAGTCTGCTCCATTTGGAAGCTTGGGTTGAGAAAATAGCCTAACTTTAAAGGGGGGAGACATTTTTTTAAAAAAGTTTTTATTGAATGCTCAGTAACTATTGCCTGCTGGTTTGATTGTATTAAATATAGGACCAGCTCCCAGTAGATACCATGCAGGTGTTTCTTTGGGATTCAGGACCTGTGGCTTGGTCTTGATATTTGATCCACTTCATTTGTTAGCTCTTGAGTCCCGTTCACACACAAGGCACGCTAGGAATGGTTTTTGGAACAGGTTTGGGAGGAATACCAGCTCTTTGGTTTCTAGCTGTGTGATCTTGAGTAAGTAAATGAAAACTAAGATGAGTGTGATACACATCTCAGTTGTTGATGGATGAAGTGCATAATGCATGCAGTAAACCTCAATTTATCAACCATTCAGCAAACATAGCTGCCATGCTTACACATCATTAAAATGATTCCCTGGAGATTATGAAAAAAAAAGTTCCATATTTTTTTAAAATAACCTAAGTTTGTAAGATATGATTTTTCTTTTTCAATTATGTGAGCCTGTTAGTTTATTTCCAGGGTAGATTGTCAAGGAGTCAAGGTTGCACATGTCAGAGCATGGGCGAGTATGGCTGGGAGTCAGACCCACATGCATTTACAGCCTGGCTCTTCCGTCCCTCATTATCTGGGTGGTCTTAGCTATGTAACCTCCTGGGCTCTTTCCTCCGTAAAGTAAGCGTGTTCATCCTCACTACCTCATTGGCTGTGAGAGGCGAGTGAGATGCAAAAAGCCCCAGAAGTCCAGTGCCCGGCGCACAGCAAGAGCTGTCCCTGCCGTTCTGTTCTGCTCCTAACGGCTGTGTGTCCTTGCCTCTTAGTACCATCTTCCTCATGGGACCCATGAAGCAGCTGAAGCGCATGTTTGAGCCCACGCGGCTCATCGCAACCATCCTGGTGCTGGTAAGCAGTGCACCTTTTGTTGGGATTCTGATGGGTGTCCTTTTCCTTTTCTCCTCCTAGGTAGTAAACGCAGGGTCTCACGCATGCCGGGCAAAGGCTGTACCGCTGAGCTGCATCCTGAGCTCTTTTTAATGTATTTTGTTTTGCGGCGGGGTCTTGACATGTCTTCCAGCCTGGCCTTGAACTTGTGATCCTTTCGCCTCAGCCTCCTGTTGGCATTGTAGGCCTGGGTCACCACGCATGGGTGTGAGTTTTTACTTCTGTCCCTTTAACCCGAGTACCTCTCTCTTCTTGGACTCAGTCTTTCACATAGCTGTCAGAATCATTCTAGACCCCATTCTCTGGACTCCCTCTTTACTGATTGGTGTTGCAAGACATAGAAGTCAGTGTACTTTTAAGTTTAGTTTAGTTTGTGAGCATCTTGTGTGTGGTCCTCTAAGGCCAGGACCATGCCTGCTGTTTATTTCGAATCTTTTCAGAGCACAGTGCTGGGCACGAAAATGTGGAGAACACATTGATTAGTATTATTGCAAATGGGTGGACATGAAAGGCGTGATTGGCTGGAGCACCTTGCTTATTCCTGGACAAGTCCCTTGTGGAAAGAACTTTCTAAGAAAGGTGTCAGGTGACAGGTGAATAGATAACTGGCTCGCTGGCCATGAGACCATCTCGTGTTGCCCTTTTCACAAGCCTTTTCCACTCCAGAAGACTCGTGCTGACAAGAGCCAATATACAGAGTTTGTGTTCAGCTTGCCTTTGCGTGTTGAATGAAAGAAAAGGTAGATGGTTGAATGACGAGCCGGTCCATGGAAGCACTTTTATTTGCTAGGCAGACATTCTGGGAAAACTTGGAAGTAAAAGAGAATCTTCCTTTTTTCAAGCTGCATGAATCGTTACTGTCTACTTTGATTTCCTTTGCTAAGCATGATGTGCATGCAAATGGATTACGTGTCTTGAAATGAAGGATACTTTTGGTTGCTGTGATAATCGTAGGATCTGATTAAACTGCTTGATCTTGATGGTTTCTCCCCCCTGCTTTGCCATCGTTGTAATAACTGATGTTTCCTTTTCTCATCTAGTTGTGTTTCGCACTTACCCTGTGTTCTGCTTTTTGGGTAAGTATGGACTTTAATTTTCTGTGACCTTTTTAGTTCGTACCTGCATCATACACTTTGCTGTAACCTTGTCACTTTTCTTTCAGTGGCACAAGAAGGGACTTGCGCTCCTCTTCTGCATTTTGCAGTCTTTGGCCTTGACGTGGTAAGTAACCTTTTTAGCAATTCCCCCCCTCCAAACACACACGTACAGGACTCTGATTCATGGAGCCGAAGGAGATAAAACCGCTGCGTCACCGTGGGTGGGAGGATTAAGAAAGTACAGAAGCGCCTCAGTTGAAGAGCTGTCGTGATGCGCGTCAGGCTGCAGAGCCGAGGCTGCTTGTCTCGCCGCCAGTAGATGGCATTAGTGGTCTCGAGTGGTCACCAGAGGCTGTTCTGGCTGCAGCATATTTTCTTTTTTTGCTGACATGTGGTTGACTGTAGGTGCAAAAGGGTTATTCTGCCACTCCTACCTAGAGGTGCAAAATCAACCAAAGCATTATGAGGGCTGGTAAGAGGCTGAGAGTCAAGTAGAAACATAATATAGAAAGAGAGTGGTAAGAAAAATAATGATTATTTTGACCTGTGATTGAGTGACTCATTTTTCAGAGGGGGGGACCAAGGGGGACCTGTCAGCTGGTGCTAGGAGTGGGAGGCATGGTGACAGGCCTCTGGGCACAGGAGGCTGGTGGCTTTGGGAATGTGGACCAGGAGGTTGTAACGTGTGTGGCCAGGTGCTATGAAAGGGCTGCGAGGGATGTGAATATTCAAAGCAGGACCGAGCTGTAGTTCTCAGCCGTCACAGCCGGTCTGCACCATGCAAGGTGGTGGCATGCGGCGCTCGAGGCTCCTGACACACACGTGTGACGCTTTCAGAGCTTCCAGGAACATGTTGCCAGGACAGCTTCAGTGAGGACACAACTGTTGCATTTTGGGGTGAAATGGTTGCTAGAATTAAGAGAAGAGAAACCCAAGGCCGCTTTAGACTCTCACAGATCAGTGTGGTGGAAGTAGTTCTTGAATCACTCCGTCCTCCTTTGGACTTCCGACTTCCGAGTAAATATTCTGTCAAACTGCCTTTTGGAACCGACTGTGTTCACAGGTAAATGAGTTTGTACGTGGGAGGTGTCAGTAGTGGTCTGACTTTGTGTGGGAGCCCCATGCCGCGGGGTGCGCTAGGGCAGGGACCCGCCTCCATTCGCAGCCTCGCTTGATGGCCGCGCTTGCTCTGGGGACAGAGACCCGCACCCTCATCACGCGGCGCTTTCTGCGTGGGAGTGATCGAGAGGCCGGTTTCAAGGTGTCACCATTCCTGTGTGCTGGGATGAATGGTGATTTGGGCTCTGACACCGACGTGTCTCACTACTGACAAACTTACATCCCGCCTAAACAAAAGTCTTACCAGTTGAGACTGGGTTGTAATTAAAATCTGTTGAGTATTTGGAAAATGTTAGAAGATTGCCATTGTGGTTTTTATTTGCACTTAACTGAAAACGGGGCTCCACTGCCATCTGGATGGCTGAACCCTGCCTGTGTTAAGTGACCGTGGCGGTGACTGAGGTCAGAGGGGTTGCCACCTGCCTGAGCCTTTTGCTGCTTTTTGTGCCACCTACCTACCATGTGACAGAGGGTGCGTGCCCAAGGTGTACATATCTCCACACTCCCCAGACAAAGGGGGGAACAAGTCTGGATACGTCACTGGGTCTTCTCAAGGTTTATGAGTGTTCTTGCGATCCTTCATTCCATTCAGTTTGGTCTTTTGTTTTTCTTTATAGGTACAGCCTTTCCTTCATACCGTTTGCAAGGTAAGCCTAACTACCTGTTTGGAAATGCAGGATTTCTGTCAATTGTGGAAGATGACGTGTTCGCACAGGAACTTTATTTTCAAAGAATATGTTTTATTTATCTTTACCAAAATTCTTTGAGCTACATAGGCAAGGTTATGTACTTGTTTTGTTTAGATTAGTATGCAAAAGGCCACCTCTCCACCCACCCTCAGTCTTCAGCTAACAATGTGTATTGAACAGATTGCCAGTTCCTGCTGTTTTTGGACTATCTGCGCTAATGTAAAGCGCATCTATACACATCAGCACTCTTTTAATCTGCATCTTTGAGGTGATTTTTTTAAAAAAGGTGTCTATCAGTTTAATGTCACTGAATAAGTGATACAGGGTCCTGAGTTTATGCTTGTTTTCTACAATTTCCCTCTTACTGGAAATGCTTCAAAGAGTTTGTAAAGGGAAAGCAGACCTAGGGCCTTCTGGTTAGCAACTCTCCTGACCACCCAGGCCCCAGGTGGGGCAGTGGTAACTGGATGTTTCCTGTTGGCCTCTTCCAGCCTGGAATTTGTTATGCACAGTTGATAGTAAGCTTTTTGGAGATTTTTTTTTTCCTGATCATTCTCACATAGCCATTTATTTCCATTCCTCTCTATCATTAAATAAAAAATGTTTTCCCTATATATACATACACACATGCACACATGCAGAATTGAATAAATAATAATAAAAAGGGGGGGCTGGAGATGTGGCTCAGGGGTTAAGCCTCTGCCTTGTAGGCGGAAGGTCCTGAGTTCGGATCCTAGGCCCCAGGTATAAACGCGGGGGGGGGGGGGGAGCAGGGGCGGCCTGCGTTTCTGGTCCTGTTAGGGTGGAGCCTGTGAATCCTAGGGCAGAGTAAACAAGGAGGAGGTGGAGGCGGTCCATGGTGGTTCTACATATACACACACACACATACACACACGCACACATGCACAATTGAATAAAAAAAAAAAGTTTTTCCTAATTATGTTGAGGAAATGAAAAATTACGCATGATCTAGACCAGAGGGTGAGCAGTGGTACCTCTTCTGCATTCCAAGTCTGCTGCTGCTACGTGGTGCAGGGGAGTGAGCTTAGCAAGCCCATGTCACGTGGTTGGGTGCATAGCTCAAGTGTACAATGAGGAAATACTGCAAGTAGACCTTGCTGTTTGGGGGAAGGGCTTGACAGGAGAATGGGCAGGATACCCTGTGACGGAAGCTCCGGCCTGCTGTAGCCGAGCATCTGTTGTGAGGTGTTTATTGACTTGCCAACATTTTGAAAGTTTCTTGGCACATGAGCCAGTTGTATAATTTTCTGCATCCAATGCAAAATGAAAATATGGGTTTAAAAATGACTAAGCATTTCAAAGCTGGTAATACAAAGACATTAAAACACCATGGGCCCAGTACAGCCGAACACCTGTCACCTGTGGGAGGTCACACTCCCTATGCGTGGTTTCTTCTAGAGCAGCTGTTCCCACAGATGTTCCGCACACACACTGACCGTATGGAAGGAAAGGGTTCTAAGACCAAGTAAATAGGTGAAGCAAAGGTAGTTCAGTTTCTGCTGTCCAGCTTTCCAGGCCTTTAATATACTTGTAACCGGCAAGGGGAGGATTCAGATTTGGCCCCATAAACCTCCTTTTGCAGGGTACTATTGGAACGTCAGTAACGACATACCTTTTTTTTTAAAAAAAATAGTCTTTCCTCCCAAACTGCCTCTTTAGAACCCCTGTTTTTTTTTTTTTTTTGAAGGCAGGGACCTTCCGTGTGACCCTTGTTAATCTCAGATTCGTCATCCTTCTGCTTTGGTGCCCTGAGTCTGGCATTACAAGCAGGCATCCCTGTGCACGGTTCCTAGGTTCCTCTTGATGTTAAAAGGCAGCGTCTGCTCGGGTAGATGCAGTCACCTGCCTTTGCGACTCCCCTACCCCGGGATCCCCGTTGCAGGCAGTGAAGAGTTTGCTCGGGCAGGGGAGTAGCTGCCGATCACCCCCCCCTTTCCTTCCTTGTGCTAGACCAGGTCCCGAGCAGCACACATGCTTGGCGATGCTCAGCAGCGCTCAGTGCCCGCGCACTCTGTGCCAGGGAGTCCTGGAGGATGTCCCTTCAAGGTTCTCTGCTGCTCACAGGCAATGAAGGAAGATCCTTCGCGTTCAGTGTGTTCTGTGATGTGTGACTGATGTTAAAATACGGCAGACCTGACTCATTTTTGTTTTTCGATAGTCTGTGTTCTTTGCCTGTCTCATGATGATAATCATCATTCACCAAGTGCCTGCTCTGTGTAGGAAAGTCGGCACGTTGCCTGATAGACAAGGAATTTAAACTCCAAGCAGGACAAGTAATGTGCCCCGGGGAGAACTGGTGCACGTGAAGCCGCCATCCATGGGATTTTACTTCAGCAGCGTGGTCTTGGGAAATGCTGAAAGGGTCTTTGCCTTTGAGGTGACGATGTTTAGTTTACCTTGGTGTTTTTCCTTCCTAGGGATGCTGTGAAGAAGTGCTTTGCTGTGTGTCTTGCATAACACACTGCCAGTTTGCAAGGCTGTGGAGGGCACTGTGCACGGAAACTGGAGTTTTGCAAATGTCCTCTAAACCTCCGTCAGACGACACGTGCCTTTCATCTTGCCGCAGTGCATTGCTGCGATCCAGCACTGGCAAGGGGTGCCTTTGGAAGCAGTGATATGTACCCAAACCCAAATGTGTATAGCACCGTCAGAGGTGGTTCTGTCTTACAGACTGCAGTCTTCCTTATGACCTGTCTCCTCTTTGGATGGTGTCAGTCCTTGTGAAATAGCAACAGTTAAGCTTTGGGGACCACAGATTCTGAGGTGTCAGTAGGCAGCTCTATCAGATGGAGCAGAAAGGGGCAGAATTTTGGGCTCAGCAGAACTTTGGGGGACCATTCCCACTGCCTCGTCCAGCACAAGTGAGCTGCTTCCTTGGGGCCTGAGAACAAGTAGTTCTCCTCCCGGGTCCCAGGAGAGCTTGGCTGTGGGTAAAGTAGAGAATAAGCTCCTCTTCCGTTCTGATCAGCCCGACTGTGGGGTGCACTTTCTGCTGCTCAGTGGAGACTTTCTCCTCCCCTCCCCAACCTTCACTCTGAGGAGCAGCCAGACTCAGCCCGTCGGAAAGTGAAAAGCCTGATGGGTCCTCCCTGTTTCTTTTTCTTTGTTTATAAATGTTTGCATCTGAATTGATTTTTATTTTCCGTTCTCCCTTGGAGTTGGGCCAGAGGAAACTTGGTGGGAAGACAGATTGGTGCTGGGCCAAGCAGGAAGGAGGCGTGCCTGCCCAGCACCCTCTGAACCGTCCCGCGATGGCATTGGGCCTGCTCCAGACACTGGGAAGACTAGTCTGGTGCCGACTATGTGCAGAGTATGCTTGTGCTGTGATCTTATCTGGTGTTCATGAGAGCCTTGAGAGGAAGCATGGTGTTGCCCTACTGTGCGGTCCAAGAGACTGAGGCTCAGATTGGGTTCCATGCCTCCCAGAGCTCCCACTGCAGCAGAGTCGAGCCCAGAGCTGGCTGCCTCAGCCTCGGTCTCACAATTCCGTTTCCTTGAGGGTCCTGGTTGCCCCACCCACCATCTAACTCTGCCTTGTTTGCAACGTCCTAGCCTGCACCTGTTCTGGATTGTGCAGGATGTGACATTGCCCGTGTGCCCTCTCAGCTGCACGGTGCCCCCTGGCCCGCTGGTGCCCAGTCTTGATCAGCTTGAGTTCCCAGCAGCGCACACTCTCCAGAGACCTCCACAAATGCAGCGTCTCTGGATTTGCCATCTGCTGCTTGCCTGGGGCACTTGGCCGGCTCTGATTCCTGTTGTGTACCTCCAGACCAAAGGCAAGTGGTTGCACTGGTGGTCTCGTTGCTTGTGTTCATTTGCTGGACCTTCCCTGTGGCTGACAGCTTAGACTGACCCTCTGTGGAGGCTGGATAGGCATGGATAGGCTGGTGGGGCGAGAGGGTGGGTCAGTCTTTCCAGGACCTTTCTGTGCCAGCGAAGGCGCCTGCTGGAGTCGTCAACCTGATTTCAGTCAGGAAGGGACCCTAAGTGTGACCCTTTTAAATGCTGGCTTTTATGAGGTTCATTCATTTCCCAAGGGCCTTGGGAAACAGTTCAGATCCCAGAAGGGCCCAGGTGAGGTCAGGGCTCCCTGATGTCAAGTGTGGGGACCAGCATTGTCTTAGTAAAGAGTAGGTGAAAGTGTTAGATAACTGATGACCCTTCGAGGTGACAGGACAAATGCTTGACATTAATTCACCTAACATGTTTAGAACAGGTAAACACTGCCATATATTATCTCAGCAGTGCTCCGTGACTGCCCAGCTGTGGGTGCGGCCTGCAGCAAAGCAGCAGCCCCAGAGGACTGGGGGCTCCTACCAGCTCCGTCCAGGAGGGGGCACCAGAGAAGAGTCATGCCCGCAGCCTTTAGGCCTGTGTTTCAGCCTAGGTCCCACACCTTGTGGCCTGTTTGCCCCAGCTATGAACCGGACACTTGAGGCAGCTTTTGACGACTGTGTCTTACAGCATTTTCTAACTCCCAGTTTTTTCCTGCAGTTGCCTTATCCACTTATGAAGTGGAAAAAAATCTTCAAACTGCTGGAGCCTTGTATCTAGCGGCAGCAGCCATTAAGAGCAACCTAGTGAGTGGAGCCTTAGGGTCTCTGACTGGGCTTCAGGGATGATGGCTCTTGTTCTGCTGCTGCTGGCGGGGGAGGCATTGCTGCATGGGAGTGATGGGAACTGTGGAGAGGACCCTTCTGGGGAAGTGGTGTTCCGTAAGGATAGACTTCCAGGTGTGGAGGAAACTTTGACTCGAGTTTTGCCTCTTCTGGGCTGCTGACTTCAAATGCTGCATTAGGAGGAACACTGCCTTCTAGATCATTCTCACAAAATGCACTGCTCAGGGGAAGCCGTTGATTCTCTCCTCTGCGTGGCCATTGCTGAGACCCCAGCTCAAGGTGGCTTGTCTGTGTCCGGTCCTGGGGTTTATTTTGCTGCTGGAGCCTCATCTCGCTCTTGAGGTGTTTTTGCAGGTTGTCTTAAGGACCACCTCCTTTCCACCTGTCAAAAGCTGAGAGATCAAGAGATGAAACTGAAGTTCATCCAAATAAAGTTTTGATACTTTCGATACTTCATTAGAGTAGGTAACAGTTGGGCCTTTTCCGAAAGAGATGGAGGACTGGGCTGGTTGTGCCTCGATTCTGCATGATTGACAGGGTTTTCAGTACTCATGACAAATGATGAAACTTAATAGGAGGAATTGGGACGTGCGATCCATGATTGTGGGTCCTCTTTCCTATGGGATATTCTATGCCATGCTTTCCTTATCTTCTGATAAATTCTCACTGGAATCACCTGAAGAATTACATATACTGTAAAATTCACAGCCTAGCCTAGAACCTCATTTTCAGAAAATAAAAAAAAAGCATTTAAAGCATGATGTTTGCTAAAATTTTTTAACTTTAAATGAGGTGTTTTTTGCAAGGTTAACATGTACAGTAGTCTATAGATAGCATTTTAAAAAACAATGAATAGGCCTTCAGCTGCAATTGAATGCAAATTTATATTTGTGTGTCATTCAATACACATGCACAACAACGGAAGCAACTCTAGAACTCTAAATTGCTTAGGTTTACTGAAAAGGTAGGAGATTGATCTAAAAGTGCTTTCAGTTCCTGGTTTTATGAGGCTCTGAGCGCCCATGTGCTCCCGTCAGTGAGGAGGAAGGTGTGGAGGGGTTTGATCTCCCTGTGGGTTCTTTCTGACCCTGCTGTAACGTAGGTGGCACTCCCAGGTGTCTGGTGTTCATGCTTCACAGTTGGTCTGTCAGGCGCATTGCAGTGTGGTGAGTGGGGCGTAGCAGAGCTTTGCCCAAACCGCATCCATTCCAGCAGGAGCTGACACTAACAAAATGGGTGTCTGTGGACAGGCTGATAGGAAGCCAGGGGAGAGTGGGAGCAACAGGAGAAACTGCTGTTAAAAATGAAAGATCAGCTCACAGCATCACAGATAATGTATGGAATGTACACAGCATAATGCCACTCTATTGATAAATAGCCACCAACAGTAGCAGCAGTGACAACCAGAAAGGACAGATGGCCCCATCTGGGCTGTTTTTGGAGTGTGGTGTCCTTGTCAGAATCCCTAACTTCAGATGGGGCTGGCGATGCAGCTCAGGTGGTAGGTAGAGAACCTGCCTGACAGCAGGAAGCTTCGGCGTGATCCTGACACTGGGCGCGGTGGTGCAGGCCTGGTGCAGGCCTGCAATCACAGCTCTGGGAGATGGAAACGGAGCTAGGTGTGCATGAGACTTCTCCATCTGATGGGGTTGGATCTACGGGGACCTGCCAGTTGAATGTCCACACTACGAGAAAGGAGCTAGACTTTTATCATAAAAAAGTGTTCATTTTGCCCTCTTCAGTGTCTTTGCTTGACTTGATAAGGAGAGGAAAAACGCGTGCATCTGTTGGTTGCTTTTTAAATTCTGATTGCGTAGTTGAGCGTGAGCTCAGGACCTGGTGAGGGCTTGCCCACTGCTCAGGGCTGTGACTCCTGGGCTCACTCCAAGCACCTTTCCCCCTCAAAAAAAAAACCCCCAAAAAACAAAAACAAAAAACCTATGGTGAATTTGTTTGCCTTCAAAACTTTGTTGCTTGCTCTAATGAGTTTTTAAAACCTTTAAAAACCACGATTTTTGGGCTGGAGAGGTGGCTCAGGGGTTAAGCCTCTGCCTTGCAGGTGGAAGGTCCTGAGTTCGAATCCCAGATCCCACGTATAGACGCCAGGCGGAAGTGGGGACGGCCTGCGTTTCCGGTCCTGGTAGGGCGGAGCCTGTGAATCCCGGGGCAGAAGGAGGCGGAGGCGTCCATGGTGGTTCCTGAATTCGTCCGTGGTTCTACACACACACACAGACACACACACACGCGCACATACATACGTACACATGCACAATAGAATAAATAATAATAAAAAAACAAAAACAAAAACCACGATTTTTGTAATTGTACAGATATAACTAACTTTAAATGTTACTGATTGTGTAAATGAATTTTATATCCAAAAATATATTCTTGAGTACTACTTTTTCTATCTGGAGAATCTATTTCATATAAAATTTCTTTTTACAAACTTGTTTAAAAAAGAAATGCTTTTGATAATGACCTATTGCTTCTCTCCTGTCACAATTATCACTTTGTCTTTTATCCCCCCCTTTTCCAATAAACAGTGGAAATAATAACCTTTAACAAATGTCTGTTGTTCATGTCTGTTTTTTCTGGGAATCACTGAGCCAAAAGAAGACAATGTAACAATAAGATTAGATCATGGTATGTATCACACAGTGTAAGTATTTAAGAATTCCAAAATTCTTTAGTCCTTTTTCAATGACTTACAATTTAAAATGGACAGTTTTGAGATTTCAAAAGGTAGAGAGTATTTATTTTGGATATTGCATAACCTTGTTATGAACAAGGTTGTTCATAACATTTCCTTATTTTAACATCTAAGATTAGTAAATTTTTTTTTTTTTACTAATTTTAACTAGTTTCACATCTAAAAGAAAACTGAATTTAGTTCAGCTTATTTTCATGTGTCTGTATGGGGTGTGAGCCTATGTGTATGGTGTGTAGGCAGAGGGTGAAACTGGGAATTATCCTTGTTCTCTCTTCACTGTATTTGTTTCAGCTTGGGTCTTTAAATCCCAGAACTAGTCTGGCTAGCCAGCCTGCTCTTGGGATTGTCAGGCTCCACTTTTTGGGACTGGAATTAAATAAAGGCAGGTCACTGGGCATTTTTATATAGGATCTGGGGATCTGAATTCTGACCTTCTGTTTGTAGAGAAAGTACTTTTAACTACTCAGTCATCTCCCCAGCCTTGTAGTTCAATTTAACCAATTTTATTTGAGCAAGAAGAAGATTCTATAATCATGCAGGATTCCATGTCAAAGGTGAATTTTTTTTTTTTTTTGCGCACGTGTATGTATCAGTGTATCTGAGGGCACTGTAGATGCCTGTGGCATTCCAAGGAATCATCCTGGATTGCTGCTACCTCTTTTTTGCTTTGCTTTGGGATTCCCCAGCTTCTGCCTTTCTACTCAGAACCATTGGTCAAATTAATCTTTTCTTCCTTAAGTTACGTGTGAGTATTGTCTCACAGCAATGAAAGGAAAAGTGACTACAGCACTATTTAAGGTAGAAACTTGAAAGGTTAATGTTGAGCCCTGCTTTGGTGCATAAAGTTCTAAACCCAGCATTTTGAGTAGCCAAGATGGAAGATGACTTGAGCATAGGTTAGGAGCACTCTATCTAAAAAAAAAAAAAAAAAAAAAAAGACTCTGCTGTTCAGTTGCGATTTAAGGATATATTTCATTGGAAATGTTTTAGTTGCAATTTGCTAATTTAGGATATTTTTTCACATTTATTCATTAGATAGGATTATGTTTTCATTCTAATGCACTTCAAAATATTTTCTTGTTTTTGTTAGCTCATTATTTAGAAGTCTATTGATTTCTAGGCATTTGGAGAATTGTCAGTTTCTCTGTATTGAGAGAACAAACTCTAAATTATCTTCTTTACATTTACTGAGACTTATTTTATGGTCCTACATCTTAGTCTTTTTTGGTGAATGTTCTATGTGTATTACAAAGAAAGTAGTGATAGTTAATCCTGGGTGTCAACTTGACCACACCTTGGTATTAACCAAGATCAGCTGTCAGACCACTTGAAGACGATTATCTGGATCAATACATTTACAATACAAAGACCTGCTCTAGATCCGATTGGACCCTCCCAGTAGTGGACCAGATAAAAAGAACCACAGAACAGAAGACTGAGAAGAGAGATTCTTAGCCTGCCTCCAACTTCAGCCACCAGCCATGTCACCTCCACCATGAAAGACTGTTTCTCCCCTCTGGAACTGTAAGCTGAATAAATCTCCCTTTCTCCCTTAAGTTGTTTGACTTTGAATGCTCTCTCACAACAACAGTTAAAAGTAACTGTTAGAGACAGGATATGTTTTCATTCTAATTCACTTCAAAATATTTTTTTGTTTTTATGTGGTGTCTCTGTTAACTCATTATTTAGAAGTGTATTGATCTTTAGGCATTTGGGGGATTGTCAGTTTCTCTGTATTAAGAGCACATATTCTAAATTACCTTCTTTTACATTTGCTGAGACTTATTTATTTTTTTTTACACATCCCTGACCCCCCAGCTTTAATTCATCTGTGGCCTAGGGCAAATGCCCCCTCCTTCCGGATACAAACATGGAATGGGCCAGATGGATTTTGTCTGCACTCCCCAATGACAGCCATGATTCAGAACTAACACACTGTCAGTCAGACCTGGAAGAGCTAGGCTCACAGGTGGTCCCCACCTGAAGCACCTGATGGGTGAGCCTCCAGGAAGTCATGGAGGCAGAAAGACCACCCCTGCACCTATGCTGGGTAGACCAAAAGAGCAGTGTGTTCTGGAAGAAAGAAGCTGGGCTGGATCGTGGCTGTTGGAGGAGTGAAAAACTGAAGCTGAAGTGGAATCCTTTTCATTGTTCTCTTTGGAAATACATAGTTTCCAGCTCCCTGATATCTGGCAGGACCTGTGATAGTTCTGACCACCGAAGTGGGCAGCGGCGTTGAGCTTGCCAGCAAGAAGCGGCTTCATAGGGGAAAGATTCTGCCTTATGGTGGGCCAAGGCCGCACCCCCAGTCAGGAAGCGAGGTGTGCTGAATGCTGGAGCTCAGTTCCTTTCGTCTTTACATCCAGTGCAAGACCGTGGTGATGAAACCTCTCTGGAAACATCTTCACAGACCTATCCAAAGGTGTGTTTCCACGGAGCTTCTAAACCTAGTCAAGTGGACAACGAACCTTCTCTAAGCCTCTGTGACTACTTTGGGTAACTGGAGGTGTTAACACCTGCTCCTCCGGGTGGTTAAGGGGGTCCTCTTCATGAGAAGTGTTCAGATGGTTATAGTTAAACCCCCCATTAGTATTTCTCCTGGGATCCAAGTCCCTGCAGGGTTTCTGGGTGACAGGTGAGGCTACCTGGGCGCAGGGTGGACGGGTGCCAGCCATGCTTCGTGAAAATCAGCTCCCGAAACACCCATGCCGATGCCTTGGAGACTCGAGCGGCTCAGCTTGATCGAAGGTTTTCTCCAACTTGGCACAGAGCTAATTGTTTTTAAAAATACTCAGAGCGCGTGTGCAAGTCTAGGGGAGGGGAGGGCGGCAGGCGCTGCGGCAGTGACACAGCCCCGCCTCTAGGGGGCGGGCTCGGGGCATCAGATGCTTCTCAGGGTAGAGGCGCAGGCTGAAGGAATGATCCCGCCCACTCCGACAGTGCTGTTCCTGAGGCCCCCACCCCAAAGTGTCACTGTGGCAGTTTAGGGTCCTCACCCAGGAAGGAGTCTGCGTGTTGCCGAACCATCCTGGGAGACACACACATCAAGGCTGGCCCCGGGCATGCCTGTGAGGGGTTGTCTTGAATGTATTAATCGAGGCAAATGCCGGCAGGGGTCCTGGACCGTATGCGCGTATCCATCTTTGCTCTGTGCTCGAGGCAGCTGACCGAACTCCACGCACAGATGCAATGCCCCCTAGTTGCGAGGCCGTCCCCTCGAACAGTGAGCAGAAACAAACCTTTTGCCTTGAGCTTCCTTCTGGCCAGGGGTTTCCCACGGCAACAAGATAACTAAAAAGGTCAGGATCCGTCTTTTTTCTGCTGCCTGAAGGACCTTTTGCTGAGACTTATTTTATGGCCCTGCATCTTAGTCTTTTTTGGTGAGTGTTCTATGTGCATTACAAAGAAAGTCTGATCTTCAGATGTTGAGTGGAGTGTTTCGTAAATATCAGTTCATTCGCTTTGGTTAGTGGGAAATGGGAAAATTTGTACTGACAAGTGTAGATCATCACAGTGCCACAGAGTTGTTTCCATGCCCTAAAAATTCACTGTGTTCTGCCAGCCTATCCCTTCCCAACATCTGGCAACCACCAGTACTGTCTCCAGACTGCTGCCTCTTCCATAATGATGCCATGAAGATACTAGAATAACTCAGTATGTTGCCCTTTTAGTCTGACTTCTTTCATGTAGATTCATCCATATTTTATCATGGGTCAGAGGTCTTTTTGTACATCTGCATGCACACATGCATGTGTGTGTGTATATAAAAGGGCACTTGAGGATATGTCAGTGGAGGCCCAAGGGTGATATTGTGGACTCATCCTGGATAGATTGCTTTACCTCCTTAGTGCTTTTCTCTGAGGATTCCCAGACTCCACCTTCCAGGACCTGAATTATATCAACTGCCATATCTGCCTGGCATTTTTTTTAAATGTGGGATCTGAGGATCCAAACTCCCTAGCTCCCAAAGCTCATTTCTTCATAATGCTAAATGATATCCTGTCAACATGGAGTCTACAGTTTATTCATTTATGTACTTACTGCCTGACATCTTCATTGCTAACAATTTTTGGCAATGACAAATCTGCTGTCTGTCTGTGGGTTTGTGTTTAACTCTTTTGGTTAGGTACCAAGGGATATGATTGCTACATTTTACTTTAAGATTATGGTTGGGATCCAGCGAGAATTCGGTAGTAAAGGTGCCTGCTGGCAAACCTGTTGATCGCACTTGGACCCCCCACAGGACTACATGGTGAAAGGTGAGACCCTCCACCTCTCTCAAATAAAACCTGAAAGATTATGGTTGTTTTGGGACTTCTAGGTAATATGAGTAGAAGCTGCCTCTGTGTGGCCCAGTGAAGAGTCAGGATAAGAGAAAAATGACTTGGGACTAGAGAGATGGATCAGAGGTTAAGCCTCTACCTCACAAGCAGAAGGTCCTGAGTTCAGATCCCAGATCCTCTATAAAAACACCAGGTAGATTCCTGAAGTCACCCGTGGGCCTCTCGCTATACACACACACACACACACACACACACACACACACACACACACGCTGCCCTCTGATACAGACACACACAAAAAAGGACTATTCTGAAGAGAGGGAAGCTCTTTGAGAATTCAGAGGTAATGAGTGATTCAACAGCTGAGAAGTTAAATAAGAAAAGTTAAGTGAAGCACAGCTTTAGCTGCCTGGCTGCTTCCTGCTGGAGGAAGAGGAAGCAGCCGTTTCACCCAAGAAGAAGCCAGTCTGCCCTGGAGAACAGAGCCGGGCAGTCCTACCGGAAGAACAACCCCCATCCTTGGCCAAGTTTCAATCCAGCTGCGGGTTTTGGTGAGGCAGCTGGCAGATGGGTTACAGGAGGGAAATGTCATTTGTCCTCTTTAGAATTTCGAGAGCAGTGACTGGGCGTGACCTTGCGAGAACCTCTCATGTAAATCTGATCCAGTCCAAGTCCCTGGGGGCAGGGAACATCCTCAAATCAGGGAGCCTGAGTTTAACCTGCCACGGGGTGAGACATGGCTTAGGAAGGGTTGAGGACAGGGGGGCCGGGTCTTACCATCATCATAAGCGAAAAGATCAGGTGGCACTCGGGTCAGCAGTGATGCGCGGGAAAGGCAGGCTCATCCTTAGTGCCAGAAACAGATCTCATTAACAAGTAGCACAGAACATGAGGTCACTCGGTGACCCCCACGTGAGGCCTCACTGCTGTAGAGTCTCTGAAGAATTCTGAGGCTCCTATGGGCTACTTGACATCCACAGCTCTATTATCCAGTGGGGTAGTTAATGCTTGCTGGTGTGTATGTGTGTGTGTCTGTGGTCTGTGTGTATCAGAGGATACTGTGTGCCTGAGGAGGCCCAAGGGTGATTTTGGGAGTATTCCTGGATTGTTCTACTTACTTTTTCTTTGCTCTGGGGTTCCCCAGATTCCACCTTTCAGGGATAGAAGTGCAGGCCACTGCCATTTCCACTGGTGTTTTTACACGTGATCTGAACTCCGGTCTTTCTGCTTGTGAGGCAGAGGCAACCTCTGATCCATCTCTCCAGCCCTGTGTGGTAGATTTTGAAAGCGTGAAGACAGATCCTCTGTCCATAGAGGTCCCAACGCTGAAGTAATTTCCTCCACCACCAGTGCACCTAGGAGACAGATAAGCTCCAACTACAACAGCCCCCAGGGAGTATGATCTTGGGGGTCTCAGGAGGCTGGGCACAGACTGCCAAGCTAAGTGGCCAGCAGAATCCCCGGTATGCGAAGAAGGGAAGCTGCTGAGTGAAGACAGCTCTGGCTCGTCCTGGACACTTCTCCAATACAGGCTCAATGGCAGCAGAAAGCATAGGAAAGACAAGAGGGGACAGGCTCAGCGGGCTCTGATCCTCCCTCCCCCACCACCATGCGAGTGACTGGCCCCCCCCCAGATCAGGGCAATCTAGAAACATCAGCTACCTGGTGCTCTCCATGATCAGCATGGGGCTCTTTTCCATTGCTCCCCTCATTTATGGCAGCATGGAGATGTTCCTGCCGCACAGCAACTCTGCCGCCATGGCAAGGCCTACCGCTTCCTGTTTGGTTTTTCTGCTGTCTCCGTCATGTACCTGGTATTGGTACTGGCAGTCCAAGTGCATGCCTGGCAGCTGTACTCTAGCAAGAAACTCCTAGACTCTTGCTTTACCAGCACACAGGAGAAGAAACGAAAATGAAGCTGCCTGATGAACAGCTCTGAGGAGTGAAATCTGGGCTTCCATTGAGCAGAGTGAAGGAGGTGTTGTTCTGAATTCTCCATTGACTTGGGCAGCTGTGGTGTTGATGCCTAGTGTCAGATATTGTATTCTCTGTTAACATCTCCTGAGGTGGCAAAGCTATATTTAATATATACCTGACTAGTTAAACTGGGTGACCAGAGACTGCAGAAAATACTTCAGCTGGTTGAAATTAAGACCCTTCAGGTTTTTTTTCAAGACCGAGCCTTATCCTTGCTATCCCTTGGTCATTCCCCCACTCCTCACACTTCCGTTCAACACCCTTTCTCCACCAACACTGAGAGAGATAAGAAGTAAATAAGGTTCTACAATATTGCAATCTATGGGTCATGGGGCAGGAAGCTGCCCCCTCTGCAGACAGAGCTCTCTACTGCAAACCATTTTAATTAAAAAGAACCTCAATAAAGACTGCCCTGTTTAAAAAAAAATTTTTTTTATAACCATAAACTATACACAGCTTTAAATTTTTTTTTTTTTTAGGGCTGGAAAGACGGCTCAGGGGTTAAGACTCTGCATTGCAAGCAGAAGGTCCTGAGTTTTTTGGATCTCAAGTTCCACATAAAAAAACGCCAGGTAGAAATGGCTGCAGCCTGCACTTCCGGTGCTGGTGGGTGGAGCCTGAAAAATCCCAGAGGGCGCAAAAAGGAGGTAGAAGCAATCTAGGATGATTCCTGAAGTCACTCATGGTCCTCTACAGGGACACACAGTGCCCTCTGATACATACACACAAAATAGATAAAAAGTTTAAAAAAATTTTTAAACTGTATTTATTTGTGTGTGCATGCGTGTGTGTGTGTGACAAGGCACCGTTTGTTCCTGTAGAGGACCAAGGGTGACTTCTGGAACCATCTTGGATTGTTTCTCCCTCCTTTTCACTTGTCTCTAGGATTTCCCAGGCTCTGCCCACCAGGGCCAAAAGTGCCACTGCTGTTTCCGCCTGACATTTTTACATGGGACTTGGGATTTGTTTTACGAGGCAGAGTTTTAACCCATGAGTCATTTCTCCAGCCCCTCTTCTACTTTTTATTCCATTAAAATTTTATTTGTATAAGCATGTGATGTGTGTGCCACTGTACACATGTAGAGGTCTGAGGACGGCTTTGTACAGTTTGTTTTCCCTTGACATGGATTCTGGGATTTGTGTGGCAAGTGCCTTGAATCCACTGAGTTATCTTGCCTGTTTTATTAGCATTATTGGTGGTTTTATTCATTTATTTTTTTAGAAAGAGTCTCATATAGCCTAGGCTGGTACTGAACTTGCAGTGTAGTCAGGGCTGGCCTTCAATTCCCAAAGGCTGAGATTACAAGTATGTGCTATCATGCCTGACGGCTTTTTCATATTGAAACATCTTTTATGTCTTTATTTCTTACTCCTCTTCCAACATTCATCTAATTTTGTTAATATATATTTTTCCCTTTAGGACATAATCTTTCTTCCTTTTTTTTCTGTTTTGTTTCCTGTGTCTCTTTTTTTTTTCATAATTACCATTATTTTGACTTTATCTTACTGGCTTTTTTTTTTCTTTCATTAAGAAAACACTTACATTTTTAGTTTTCTTCATTTGTTACATTTCCTTTATTCTATTTACAGCTTTCTCACCGTGGGGGAATTTTTTTGAGTTTGCTCTTTATTAATTTTTCTTTTAAAAAATTTTCAAATTTCATGCTCTTTTCTCTTCTCTACAACATCCTTCTCCACTCTTTTTCCTTTTTTTACTTAATGTTGATTCTCTATTTTTGCTTTTTTCTTGAGCATATATTATCTCATTCATTCATTGGTTACACATTTACCTTAAACAATTTTTAAGATCATAGCACATTTTACATTAGTTTTTACATCTTTCTGCTTTATGAGTATTAGTGATGTGTTAGTAGCTTTAACAATTTGAAGTGCATTTCCATTTTTCTATGGATTGATGCTGCAAAAAATACTTAAAAGGAATACTATGCATAGAGGAGGAAAAAAGGTACTTTCAATCATAGGAAACAAACAAAAAACACAGGGGAACTAGAAAGAAATCTCTCATGTCCAACGTAACAAATTAACAAACCACTGGAGAAGAAAGAAAAAAGCAAACAGTTGAGCTAACTAGGAAAACAATTGTAGGAATTAGTAAGTATCTTTCAGGAATAACTTAAGATATAATGGCTCAGGCAGCAGGATTCAAGCCCAGCTTGTGCAGCATAGCGAGTGTGCAGCATAGCGAGAGCTTGTCTCAACCAAGAGCAGCAGTCAGAGCTTTGGAATCTGTGAGGGAGAATAATGAGCCTAGCCGAGGACTAGTTCTATGGTAATGTGAGGACGCAACCCTAGGTTGGTGCATCAAGCCTTTGAGTCTAAGAACCACAGTAATTTCTTAAAGATTGGACTCAAATGATGTAACAGAGAACTGAACTCTGTTTGCCATTCTGAGAGGTCGTACTAATCCAAACCACCACTGTCATTTTCTGGAGTGTTTATTGATCTGTGTGTCCACATCTAACACCTTCTGTTTGTCGTAGTAATCTAGAGTGATCTTTTCTTTTCTTTTTTTTTTTTTTTTAAAGAATTTTTTTTAAATTTATTTATACAATTGTGCGTGTGTGCGTATGTATGTGCGCGCGTGTGTGTCTGTGTGTGTGTAGAACCACGGACGAATTCGGGAACCGCCATGGACGCTTCCACCTCCTTCTGCCCCGGGATTCACAGGCTCCGCCCTACCAGGACCAGAAGCGCAGGCCGCCCCTGCTTCCGCCCGGCGTCTATACGTGGGATCTGGGATCCGAACTCAGGACCTTCTGCCTGCAAGGCAGAGGCTTAACCCCTGAGCCACCTCTCCAGCCCCTAGAGTGATCTTTTCAAAATGCATTTTTTTTCCCCATTCTCTTTGACCTACAAGACTGTGTTCTGGCCTCAACTTAGCTTTCCATTTTCGTTTTTCCTAGGAAGCCTCTTTTGTGCCCATGGTTTCTAAACTCTTTGTGCCTTTATTTCCCTCCTGGGCTCAGTTACTTCCTACTTAGCCTTCAGATTTCAGAGCAAGCCGCACACCCTTCCCTACCTCCCTGGCTTTAGGCTCTTCTAATTCCTGTGAAGGTGGCAGCTGGTTGTCTGTACCAATCACTGTGTCCACAGCACTGAGCACATTTTACAACTGAACAGACGCTTAAGAAATATTTGCTGGATAAAAGCAAAAAGAGAAACATTTGCCGAATGATTGAAAGTATAAATATATAAAAGAGGTTGTGAACCTATAGAAAGACAGGTTTTTAGCCTACAGACAATATGTTGCTTATTCAGAAGATTTAGACTTTCTTGCTGTCCTTGGATGGAAGGGTGACTTTCCTGTCCCCTAATCTCTGACACATCTGGGCTTCTTCCCTTGTGTTGAGTCCTTTGGTTTATCTACCTTGCATGATAGTGCATTATACAGTGAAAACTACTGGGAACTCAAAGTTCTTTTAACCTCGTCATACAGAAGCTTAGCTGAATGTTTCCTGAGTCAGGAAGATAGTCTGAGGGACAGAGGGTCCACGGGAAAAAACAGCATCTCATGAGCCCCAGAGTCCTGTAGACAGGGAGGAAACCATAAATTGCCTCGCGTGGATGGAGACTTTGAGTGGAAAGAAGTCAAGGGGTAGCAACTAAAAAGTCTAGTTAAGCAAGCCCCTCCCCCATTAATCAGAGAAAACTACAACCTCAACCTACCCAGAAGAGCCAATCAGAACTTAGAGGAGGAGCATCCATAGATGGGACACTTGCCCATAGAAATCCAGTTCTACCCACTGTTCTGTGATTGACAGTCTCCTGTAGACTTTCCCTACGGGAGAATAGGGAGTGGGGAGTTTCTTCTGTTGCTCCCTGGAATGAAGATTCTGTTTGCTTAAAAATTTCTACCTATGTGTCCTGTTCTCTAATTCACAATAGAACAAAGGCGAGGATCTGTCTGCAAACCCCTAACCTGTTGTTGTCAATTCCATATTGTCATTAAATCACTGGGGGGGGGGTTAGAAGGGTGTTCACACAGATATCCTGAAACTCAGTGCAGAAACAATCTCATGTGTGTGATATTTCTGGTGAAAGGTAACAGGCGTTTGGGGGTCTGACGAGCAGTGGCTTGCAGCGGCCTGCCTTTCAGACACGGAAAGCTATCTTGAGAGGTTCTTATGACATTGTTCTGGAACTGACCCGAGCCACTAATGAAAGAGTAATCCTCCCAAATCACCCCCGAGCTAGTAATCCTGCACGGCTGCGTGTCGGTGATTAGAAGAGAAAGGTAAGAGCAGCTGTCTTTTTGTTCGTCTTAATTACGTCCATGTACCTGGGAGAGTGTTAATTTCCTGGTGACAAGGAGAAAGGTGTTAGGTTTCTGCAGGGACTGAATGTGCAGACGCGGATTCTGCCCTGGGGAACAGGGGGCTGGGGTGCGTGCGGTTCAGGAGGGCTCCGGCTTATCAGCTCAGGTTGCGTGACTTAATTTCTGTACTTTAAGTTGGATGCATGGGTCACCGTGTGCCAGAGGACACGGTGGTGCTATCAGGTGTCAGCTAGACAGTGAACCTTAATTAACAGCTCATCACCCCGTCTCCCAAGGTTGCTGGGGCAGTGAGATGGAAGCCAAGTGGGCAGGCAGAAGAGCATCCTTTATCCCCCCCCACCCCATATCCCTTCTCAAGGTGGTTACAGGACAGGACTTCACTTTTCCTTATCTTCCAGTTCCAGAGCTCCAGGTAGTGTCCTAGAGCATCTTTATAGTCAGCCTGTGAGCTGTTCATCAGATCCAATGCCTATAGACAGCCCAGCAGCTCAGCCCTTGTCTAGACTGCTTGAGTCCCCGGGCTGGAGTTCTAGAACCGAGAGATAGATAGAGAGAGAGAGAAGGGGAGAGAGAGAGAGAGAGAGAGAGAGAGAGAGAGAGAGAGAGAGAGAGAGAGAGAGAGAGAGAGAGAGAGAGAGAGAGAGAGAGAGAGAGAGAGAGAGAAATGTCTCTGCTCATGGTGAACATGGGATGCCACTCCCTTCCAGGCCTTTCTTTGCTTCCTGCGTTTGGTTCTGTCTTCTGAGTTGTCCACTCGGATGCGTGAACGGTCATCCTGGAAGCCTCCAATCTTGAAAGCCATGGCTCTCGGTGATGAATTCCTGTGGGCGCCATCCTCTGAATACCCGCCTGCTGCGTCCTCTCCTTCTCCATTTTCTCCCCTCTCTGGGATCTGCAGCATCTGCTTGCCTGCCCGTGTCCCACTGCCCTCCTCAGCAGATCCCACCCACGCCACCACCAAAGGGCTCTTCCCAAATACGGATCTGACCAGCTGGCTGACTTGCTCAAAATTACCCAGTGGTGCCTCACCGCCCGCAGAGCATCTGCCAAACGTCAGTGGTTTCTTGTTTGTTTGTAAAGTCACAAAATTCACTAATTAAAATCTACCACTAGTAAAAAGAGAGAGCAGGAGAGTTTTGAGGCACACAAGACGTGATCTTCTGCATGTTAGTCTTCATCTTGGTTTCATCATGGATATTCCAGACATAGACACATTTTTCCCCCCCTGTGGCTGACCATGGTGGAATGGTTAAAGAATATCAGCGAACTTTGTTGAGTCAGTGTTAGTGTGTACATCGGCTCACATGAGCCTATTTCCATGGATCAATGATGAATATTTTGGGGCTGGAGAGATGGTTTAGGGGTTAAGAATCTGTCTCACAAGCAGAAGGTCCTGAGTTCGGATCCCAGGTCCCATGTAAAAATGCTAGGTGGAAATGGTGATGGCCTGCATTTCTGGTCCTGGTGGGCAGAGCCTGGTGGTGCAGAGCAAGAAGGAAGTAGAAGCAATCCAGGATGATTCCTGAAGTCACCCTTGGTCCTCCACAGGGACACACAGTGCCCTCTGACACACACACACACGCTAAATATTTTTTTAAGTGATGAATATTTTGGTGGTATTAAGACGGATATTGCCTTTGTTAATTGATCTTGTGGTTACTGGATTTATGTTGATGTGTACATTCATACTTTTTTTTGTGTTTAGTCTCATGAAGAATTTCCAGAAGATGTACCCTGATGTAGCCTCAGATTGTGAAATACAGTAGACGTTAGTAGGGAGGAATCGAAGATGATCTCATTTCACAGCAAATTCATAGCTTTTCACAGAAGCACCTGCCACATTTACCAGTTTTAAACTTAATTATGTTTCTGAATCTCATTTTTTTTTCTTGGTTAGCACTCATTAGATTGATGAAAATGTAGTACAATATGACATATTCATCTTCATTTTAATTATAGTGATATCTCCTTAGCAGCAAAGAGGGCCATTCACATAGAGCATTAGGAAGTCTATGAGCATCACTGACAGACTCTGTTGGTATTCACAGCTAGGGCTTCTTTGCCACTGTTTCTTTGTTTTGAGGCTGAGTCTCATATGTAGCCCAGGTTGGACTCAAATCTTGTCTTTGCTGGGACTAGAAGCATCTGCCATATACCAAAAAAACCTGTCTTCATACTACCTTTAGTGATTTCTCAGTTCTACTTATCTCTACAATTGATACATTAGCATATGAGCTTGAATTGCTTTTCTCTTTAGATTTATCTTTCACTTAGTCCCCGCTCTTGCATACGATGACAGACTCCCCTTTTCTGAGTCTCCCTAAACAACGTCCCTTCTAAACGTCTACTGATTGTGATAAACCTGGCAATGTCCCGCCAATTGTGACTTCTCTTTCACGGTGAGGCCTCTCCCAGTGTAAATCTCCATGATGATGGGCAAATGAATGTGTGAAGTGAGGCTAGAAAGTTATCATGAGTACATTCATAAAACCTGAGGATGTTTGGGAGATCACATAGATTTCTATTCAGCTCCTTCTAGAATGGAGTACAAAAGAACAGAGACATTAATTAACAACAGGACACAGGACAGTTTGTGGCAGTCTAAAACCCATATTAGTACATACTTTCTTATGGAACTTATTTTTTTTAAGGGTGTGTGTGTGTTGCATTGCATGTGTGCATGTGTGGTCACATGCACAGAGGCCTGAGGTTGCTGTTGGAAACCTTTCTCGATTGCTTTCCCCTTTATTTATTAAACCAAAGCCTCTCAGTTGAACCCGGAGCTTGTTAACGTAGCAGCTGGCCTGACTTGCCGGCTTTGTCTGCGATCCCAGGTCTCTGCCGGAATCACAGTCAGGTGCCCATGTCCACTGTGCCTTTATGGAAGCTCTGGGGGTCTGAACTCTGTTCCTGGAATGCCAAATGCTTTAACTGCTGAGCCATTTTCCCAGCCCAACACTGGGAGTTTTTCCTGGCAGAGGAGCCGCGTGGAGAGCGTGCACACGTATAAGCCTCCACTTGCACAGCAAGCCCTCAGCGGCTGGGGTTCTCCTGGTCTTGCAGAACCGGCCCTTCACTGGGCGTAAGCAACTGAAAAAGGAACCCAGGTATTTCCTGGTGGATCTACCCCCCCCCCCAGCGTAAGATTCAGACAAGCCAGTGCAGGGAGCGAAGAAGCCCCCATCACCCGTGCCTGGATATTTAATCGACTTCTATGCAGCGTTCTAGGTTCTTCTTAGAGGATGTTCTTTCTCTAATTCTCCTTTCCCTAGAGAGCTTCACCCATGCCCTCTTCGGAGTGGGACTGTATGTGAGATTCCAGATGGATGCACCCTCAGAAAGGGTTCTTGCTTTGCCAAACAACCCCCAGTGAAGTTACCTAGGCAGCAAGTTTTCTGTTACTCTCTGATGACAGGCAAAGGGGATTTCGGTAATCAGGGTGACTTTGAGGCACAGCTGCCGCGTAGTCATGATCTGTGTCTTAACGAGGGATGTGGGGAACATCTGTCTGCTGCTCACGCCTGTTGGAACAGGCTGGCAAACAGCTGGAGCGATGGTTGACGTGGCTGGTGACAGAACAGTATGGGTGTCTTTCCCTGCAAGACATTAGCAGGTGTCAGGATTTTTTTTTATTATTTATTCATTTGTGCGTGTATGTGTATGTAATGTGTGTGTATGTGTGTGTGTAGAACCACGGGTGAATTCGGGAACCGCCATGGACGCTTCCACCTCCTCTTTGTTTACTCTGCCCCGGGATTCACAGGCTCCGCCCTACCAGGACCAGAAACTCAGGCCGCCCCTGCTTCTGCCCGGTGTCTATATGTGAGGTCTAGGATCTGAACTCAAGACCTTCCGCCTGCAAGGCAGAGGCTTAACCCCTGAGCCACCTCTCCAGCCCCAGGTGTCAGGATTTTAATGGACTTGGAATTCTGCAGTTTCCACATTGTATCAACAGGACATGTTTTCATCCTCTTTAAAGCTAGGTATTGTTTTTGGTTTTGTGTATATATCTTTGTTTTATTCGATTTGATACTTTGCTGGAATCATTCCTGGAATATGGAAGACACACACACACACACACACACACACACACAGGCACCCACGCACGCACACACGCACGCACAGATAATTAATCTACATTGTCAACAAGCTTGCAGTCTTAACAGCTCTCAAACTCCCGGATGGATGTGAGGTAGCCTGTCTCCAGCTTCTGCCAGCCCACCATGCCTTTTCCTCCATGGAGGGACTATTTCTCCCCTCTGCAACTGTAAGCTGAATAAATCTTCTTTTTCTCCCTTCAGTTGCTTGACCTTGGGTGTTCTCTCACAGCAACACAAAGATTATCTAGTACCTCCCTAAATGGTTAAATTCCCCGTCTGTGATGGTCCCAAGGCAGATGGAAGAAATGCGATTAGACTCCTAAATTATGCCTTATATTCTGTCTAGAACTTTTACTAACTACTCTACCAAGCTCAGAGACCTTCCCTGTAGTCTCAGAGATCCCTCCTTCACACTCCCATATGAAGTCTATAAAAGTGAGACATTTCCTTTGTTCTGTGGGCTGCTGGTGGATCTCCTGGATTTCTCTTCTTCTCTGTAAGTGGCTGGTGCTATTAAAGGGTCTGACACCTGACAGCTGTCTCAGGGCATCTCTTAGTTGAACCTGGCAAGAACTCATGTTGGTTAAGACAATGGTGCAGTGTAGTCATGTGTGTGTGTGTGTGTGTGTGTGTGTGTGTGTGTGGAAGAGGGCACTGTGTATCCCTGTGGAGGCCCAAGGGTGACTTCGGGAATCATCTTGGATTGCTTCTACCTCTTAGATCTGGGGTTTCCCAGGCTTCACCTTTCAGGCCTGGAAGTTCAGATGCTGCCATTTCCACCTGGCATTTTTACATGGGATTTGGGATCTGAACTCAGGTCCTTTTGTTTGCAAGGCAAAGACTCAATGACACTTGAGTCATTTCTCTAGCCTCAGATTTGCTTATTCTTTTTACTATGCTTTTATTATTATTTTAGTGACTTCATACATGAATATAGTGAATTTATAATTCCCAGTCCATCCCCCTCTCCTCTTGCCATTGTAACTCTTCTCCCTTTGCGACTCCCTCTTATTTTCAAATCTTTTCTCATGTGTGGCCTACTGTATTTCACCTGTTTAGACTTGTTATTTTATCTGTGCATACCTACCTATGATAAGTTTAACTGAAACCTTGGGGACAGCCAGAGGCTAACAGTAGTAGTGTAATAAAGTAGAACTATCGCTGGAATACCCAAGCTTGTGCTTCCTGTCTCTACAAATGCCCATGAGCAGAGACATGAACTGAATCTCCAAGCCATGCTTTGTTCAGAGAGCCAGTGTCCCAAGAAGGCAGTGGATTAACAGCCACAGTGTGACTTCCATCTCATCTGCAGCTAGCAGATCACACTGGCAGTGGGAACAAAGGCTGTCTGTCAGTCATGCCAAGGTTCAGGCTTGGCCCTCTGGGCAGGCTGTCAGCCTTGTCTCTGAAACCCATCATATGGGGGCTTCTCATAGTCAATGCTACTTTACCCCATCATCTCCCAAAGTTGCCAAACCTTGTGTTCCTCCCAAGGCACCTTCTGGGCTAGAGCTTACTCCACAACAAGCAAACCCTTAACGACGTGTATGTTCTGTATCCGCTAAGAGATTTACAATGTAGTCAGGAAGATTCCTTTCTTTGTGTGTGTGTGTGTGTGTGTGTGTGTGTGTGTGTGTGTGTGTGTGTGTGTATTAGAGACACTGTGTGTTCATGTGAAGGAGGACACTGTGTATTCATGTGAGGATGACTTTGGGAATCACCCTAGATTGTACTACTTCCTTTTTGCTTTGCTCTGGAGTTTCCCAGGCTCCGCCCTCTAGGGTCCGAAGTACCTGCTGCCTGGCATTTTCATGTGGGTTCTGGGATCGAAGCTCAGGACCTTCTGCTCGTGAGTTAGAGACTTAACCTCTGAGCCATCTCTCCCACTCATGAAGATGAATTGCAAATGTGCCTCTAGCTGTACTGCCTGCCCTCTATTATAACCCTTATATCAATATAATATAATTAAGTGTAATAAAATACACCTTGAGGCCACTAGTAAGTACAATATGGTGTCTTGAACCCAAACACTAAGATGCCATGACAGTAACCTGATTAACTGAATGTCAGGTTGGACCATATGATGTTGTCAGCCCTATTCCTTTGCTTAACTCGAAAATATTTAGCCCAATTTAACCTAATGGTTGAACTGAAAACTAATGTATGATAAAGTGACCATCTTTCTATCCTCCAGTTCTGATAGTCTATAAATACAAGTAAGATTAGGATACTAGCCTTCAAATTATTTTGGGAGGGAGGAAAAAGTAATCCTTACCAAAGAACTTTCAGCACAGATAGGCTAGGTACCAGGAAGGGAAAGATCAAAGAAAGAAGGCATTTTCTTATTGGGTAGACACAAAATAGTATGCTCCTGTTAACTAAGTTGGTCATGAGTTTCTTCACTAAGTGGAACCAAGAAAAATGGGTGCAAAAGAACAGCACATGTAGGGGCCATGCAGATAAGCCTAGGATAGAGCCTCTTGCAATACACAGTGGAGTGTACGCTCTTCACATCCAGTCTGGCCTGTCTAGACAATGATGCTACTTCCTAGCAAGATTGCCTTTGAAGTTGTCTTAGGTATGTCAGATTGAACCATGATTGTTGACCCATCTTCTCTGTTTTATATTGAAAATAACAGTTTCATCTATTTAACCTAAGAGTCGAATCTGAAGTTAATACCAACAACCTTCTCCCAAGTCTTACTCAGCGATAGGTGGTTTAAACTGCCTTAATTTGGGTCCTTCTTGGCTTCCAGCCTTCACCCATTGCACTGCGTGTCTTTAGTGAAATAAAAGGTTTCTCCTAACTTCAGCTTCCTGGGATATGTGGACATTCACCATGGAAAGTGAGAGTGGGGCTGGATGTCTAAAGGGAAAGGCAGAATTCCTTGTGGACCAAGGATTAGGATCACTGCATAGTGTCTACTTTCATTCATTGGGGGCAAAGTTTTGCCTAGACTAATTTGGTAGGAACTGCCTTTTCCTTTCCCTATCACTAAACGTAAGAAAAATCAGGGCTCTGGATTCTCCGGAGAAGGACAAGATTCAAAGCTCTTCTGTTTATTGAGGGTGGTTAGGACCTTCCAGAGGTGTATGGAGGGGATCTGTCAGGAGAGAGATGAGCAGAAGGGATTGTCTGGGAGAACAAGGTTTTGAGCTCTTTTTTCTTTTTCTCCTGACCTCAGACCCAGAGAATGGCACACGGAACATCTTTCTCTGTTCTCCAGTACAGGGTCTTGTTTCTTGGCATAGTGCCTTTGATTTTCCACACGAGCTGGTTGCCTGAGCATCTGTCCAAGGTGCTGGAGCAGGCCAGCCTGGGCAGGAATCAAGTTTGTTGCATTTCCCCGGGACCTCTTTTCCTATAGGTGCCACATGCCACAATTCATAGACAAACAGCATTTGCTTGATTGGTGCAGTCTGGGCCTGGAATAATTTTAATTAACGGGAAAATGGTCCTCAATACACCGATTAGACCTCTTCAGGTACAACAAGATAAAAGCCTGATAATTTGGATGGAGTACTCTTCTTAAACGTCTACTCTAGCCACGTCAGCCAATGGGAAAGCCAGGCTTGCTCCACCTGATCCAATGAGTAATTAAGAGAGGGCTTTTTTCTTCCCCACCTCTCCCCTCCCTCCACCCTTCTCCCCAACTGAAGCTTAACAGGTTGGTGGTATAATTTGGAGACTTTCAGGGGTGTCGTCCTAGAAGCTTAGGCCAGAGCCAAAGCATCTTCGTGTCCTTCCCAGACACTGACCAGCGGGATTTGAAAAGCAGGCAAGAGAGGGAGGGAGCTGGAAGCAGTTTGAAGCAGGGAAGGGAGCAGCTGTCAGTAAAGTTTGAGAAGGGCCTTCTCTCTTGGCTATGAGTGAACTGGGCGCTCAGAAGACTGGGGATGGCACTGTGTCTCGCCTGCTCAATGTGGTGGAAAGCGAGCTTCAGGCGGGCAGGGAGAAGGGCGACCCTACGGAGAAGCAACTTCAGATCATCCTTGAGGATGCGCCCCTCTGGCAGAGATTCAAGGAAGTCACTAACGAAATGATTGTGACCAAGAACGGCAGGTGAGTGCATCTGCCGCTCCGCCTGGGCTGGCACAGCTTGGCAAGAGAGACCAGTGGCCTTGACTATTGAAGAGGCTGCCGCTGTTCATTCGGAGGCAGCAGGGTTGGATCGAACATACTCAGGAAGGACGGTCTCCGCTGGCTGTCCCCTAGCCAACTTAATTAATTTCTCTAGATCACCAGAACAGTGGAAGATGAAGCCACCTGTCTTATACTCATGTTAAGTGGAAAACCTGGGAAATTACTTTGGGAGGGGGGCATGCCCAGTGTATTGGGGAAATGTACTCAAATGTCAGAAAATAGTATTATTGTTTGACTCTCTGTCTACCCTGGAGCAGACCTGAGCTCCAGCTGTATTCAGATAAGGTGGAAGTTGGTTTTGTTTGGAAACTGGATGGCTTCCGCTTGAACGCAGCAAACTTGGCAGGAAGTTTTGAGTAACTAAAGTTTTTGGAGCACGCGGGCAGATTCGACCACCTCGCCTGTCACTCCATCTGCCATCAGGTGTGATTGTGTGTGTGTGAGTGAAAGGTGTTTAGTGAGTGTGACACGCCATGACACACTTCCTCAGAGATAAGAGAGTTGTCTTCCTGTGTTCTCTGCAAGAGGGAAGGATGAAAGGAAACCGACCTATGCTGGTATTTCCTGGATTCTGTGAAATCAAGTCTCAGAGGGACTGCTCAGAGAGGAGAGCTAAGGTTTTGAAAGAAAAACCTCACTGCCTACAGCTAAGCCATGCTGATACCACTTGGTTGATGCTCACAGATCTTTTAGTACTTGGAAACATTAGGGTACAAAACATGGAAGGGCACTTTCAGCAGTGTTGATTTGTGACACCCCAAGAGAAATTTTGCTCAGAGAGGAAAGTTGAAGGCAAGTGGAACTTTAGGCAAACTTTTTTTGAATTTCATTTTTTAAAAATTTTATTTATTCATTTAGTGTGTGTGTGTGTGTGTGTGTGTGTGTGTGTGTGTGTGTGTGTGAGTGTGTGTGTGTGTGTGAGAGAGAGAGAGAGAGAAAGAGAGAGAGAGTAGTAAGGGTGACTTTGGAAATCATCCTGGATTGTTTCTACCTTCTTTTTGCTGCATTCTGTGATTGGCAGGAAGTGCAGGCTGCCTCCATTTCCACCTGGAGTTTTTCTTTTTCTTCTCCCGTGGGATTTGGGGTCTGAACTCAGGACCTTCTCTGCTTTGAAGCAGAGTCTTAACCCTTGAGCCATCTCTCCAGCCTCACAGACTTTTGTTCTTATGAAAAGTTGCTTCCATTCCTGATGCATTAGTTTTCCAACTTTGAATAAAACACAGCAGAAAAAATGAACTTGTCCTCTTGGGAGAATCAGGAACTTGAGAGCTGTTACATGACTTCAGGCTGCTTTGTAAGTGGAAGTTATACTAGCAGTGGAAATGTTCTGACTAATCTTGTTCAAGACTGATTCAGCAAGATTGATGGTTTCCTCTCTAATAGAGTCTACATATGTTTTTGTTTTATTTATTGCTTATTATTCATATGGATAGTTTTTAATTGCACTTATTCCTTCTTTTGACCTGCAGTTCCATATTTACTTTGTGCCTCTTTTGTAGAAAGAAATGTAAAAACATATGTTTTAATTTTAAGGAATTATCACAAATTCGCAACAGGATTTAGTATCATTTGAAGATAAGTGATGATCTGTTGCACAGACTTCATTTTGTCTGGTTATGGGTAACATTTTCTGTTTGTGCTTTATATTGTTGTTTATATTGCAGCAGTCACACTGGTGCCCAGCCTCTACTATTTGTCAATCAAAATAGTCATCTATTAAAGATGAGTGCAATAAAATGGTTAAAACATAGCTCGTGTATTTTAATGAAAGCCACAAGTATCTGAAATGTCATAGAATCCGTTTGCATAATAAGCTAATGATAACAGAATGCACTCTTGCTACCTAAAACTAGTATTTCTTTTACTATTTTTATCTTGGTAAAATTTATTGTATTTAAAGTTAGGATTCTTCATGTGTAAAGTCATAATAATGAATTGCGTGAAAAAATGATCTTTGGGGGGAAAAAGTGCAATCATGGTCAAACTGGGTCTCATCCATGAATGAAATCTTTCTTAGAGTCTCTTAAGGTCTCTGAGCCCTTAGCCAGGCATTGACAAGTTCACTTTATACTTTAGGGACATCCACAAGAAACTGATGTTAACAGTGAATGAACGCAGCTCGTCTCAGTCTCTCTAGTTTTTCATAGGAAGACGGCAGGAGCACTGCGCTGTTCTTCACACAAATGTAGTTTTCTTGGATGTCTCTTCCTTCCCCTCTCCTGCCATGTCTGCCCCAGTGCCTCCTTTGTCCCCGTTCTCTGGCAAGAGGCTCCCTGTGTCTCCAAATTTCTGTCTTCCATGCTGCTCTATAGGGAGTTATTTGTGGCCCTTTTCTGCACAGAAGAATGTACTTGGCCGAGGTTCTTCTTGTTCTCGGTTCGTAGTTTTTCAGAAGCTTCAGCTGAAGTCGGCAGGTAAATTCTATGAGTATTTGTTTCATTGCCTCCTTTCCTCCCCCTTTATTTTTCTCTCTGCCTTTTAAAGTTGCAAACTTTTAGCTGTTCACATATGATAGTCTTTCAGTCTGTATTTCCTTTTACCGCCATCCTTGAAGCTAGGAACTTACACGTTAGGTTGGAGAAATAATTCCATTCTGACTATAAAGGCAAATATTAATAAATTAAATTTATAGTCCTTCTCTCGCTCTCCTTCTCTTTCTGTGTCTTTTTTTTTTCTTTCTCTTTTTCTAGTGATAAAGCATTGTACATGCTAAGCGAGGTTCTACATCCCTAGCCTCCTTCTGACTTTTAACTTTGGGGCATGGCCTTTCTGAGTCACCCAGACTGCCCTTGAATTCACCTTAAATTCTTCTTCTTTTTTTAAAAAATGTTTTATTTTATTTGAGAGGCGGGATCCATGTGTGTAATTATGGAGACAGAACCCAGCTTTCAGAGGTCTCCTCTTGCCTTCTAGTATGTTGGCCGTGGGGATCAAACTCAGGTCACCAAATTTGTGCAAAGATGCTTTTTCCTTCTGAGCCATTTTACTGGCTCCAGGTTTTGAACTTCTGATCCTTTCATTTCAGCCCCTTGGGACAGTAGCTGGTGCTACTGGGTCCAGTGCTGTCATTTCCTCAGCCTAGAAGATCCTCATCCAAGGAATAGTGCTGCATTTCAGATGTATTTCCAGGCAGCTACATTGTTTTGACTTGGTTAAATTCGCCATCAGTAGTTTTGTTTTTAAAGGAAGTTAGAAACAGTGTTTGCTTTGGCAGCACACATACTAAAACTGGAATGATAAAGAAAAGATTAGCATGACCGCTGTGTAAGAGTGACACAGAAATTCATGAAGCATTCCAGATTTTGATGTATTTTTTAAAGTAGAGACATTTTATGATATAAATGGACTGTCTGTTTACTGTCTGCATTGTGTTGGGTACTGCAGAGTTTGAATCAGTTGATAATTAGGGTGTGTGGGTGTAGTAATGCTTAGCCGATGGTAGTTTCAGCAAGGGCATGTGTGAGAGAGGAGAAAATTAAGTTTCTGCTTCAGGCAGGTTCATTTTTATTTCTGGATGAACCATGGACATTTTTCTTTACTCTGAACTTTATAATTACAGTGTGACCCACCTGGAAGTGGAATGCCCTTGCTGGCTTGTGTGTAACTGACACTTGCGGCTGTGTTTAGATGTGCTCACTTCAACATGTCAACATCCATGTGCTATGCATTTTACACACTTACTGCACATCACAGCATATACATACAGACACACACATACACACACACACAGACACACAGCTCTGAAAGCTGTTCTGGTGAGCATTTGGTATCTGTTTTACTTGGGCGGGGAGATTCAGGAAGGCTTCTGCTCTTGACTGTCTTTAGCCATGGTTCAGAGGTAAAGCCTTTGCTTCAAAAGCAAAAGGAACTGAGTTCGGATCCCCAGATTTCACATAAAATTTCTGGGCAGATATGGTGGCAGCCTCTAGTTCCAGCCCTGGAGGGCAGAGCCTGTGAAATCCCAAAGCTAAGAAACAGGATAGAAGGACGGTCTGGGAGGATTCCTGATGTCACCCTTGGGTCTACACAGGACATACACTCGAGTGCCCTCTGGTACACACACACACACACACACACACACACACACACACACACACACACACCAAACACACATACATGCAAAGAACAGGAAAAAGTCTGCTTCCTTTTCTGTAGCTTTTACTTCTAAGCTTCTTGTGGGGGAGGTATTTTCTAATATTTCCCTGTTGGTGAATAAAATCTGGACAGCTAGCCATATAGCAAAGCCAGAGCCCAAGTTTGTGGGCAACACATCATGAAGGCTGGGCAAGCGAGGTGTCTGGGCCAGCACCTATTCATTTCCTCACATCTTCTCCTCGGTCTCTCTCCACTGCCCTCTCTGGAGAGATGTTATTTCATGGATGGATTAAGTGCAGTTACTCTGTGAGTAGGAATTGAGTCACATATTTCTAAACTTGGGTTTCTCCATGGTGAGTTGCATTTTAGGAGGAAATGGAGGAAAATCAAGCCGATTGGAAGTATATTTCATCCCTGAAAGCAAAGCCTTGCTTGCGTGTGGTGACTACAGGTACAAAAATGATATGTCAAAGATGAAGGAGGACAGGAAGCAACGTGGGAGGAGAGGAATTTGGCTTAGAAGCAGTTCTAGTCCCAGTTAGAAGACCTTTGGAAATTGACAGACTTACTCATTTCACATCGCCATGATAGAGATCAAATGAACATGGCATGACTTGGCTCAGTCACAGAGTGATTAGAAAGCAAAAATAATTGTAAAGTTCTTGACAGATGGAATAATAAGGACATAATAAAATGGAATAATAAGGACACTCAATCGTTATACCATTTTTTTCAGATATGACCTCTATCCAAGAGACAGGACACTCAGGCTTCTTTGTTTCATCAACAGTGAAGCTGTGATATGATTCACATAACCTATTACTCATTCATTTAAGGTATAAGGCTCAATGTTTCCACATATTCACAGAGCCATGAGCCCTCTACAGTAAGTTTTAGAACATTTTTATTGACTACTCCCCAAAGGAATGCCATCACCTGCTCGTGAATCTACAGACTTACCTGTTCTAGTCATTTTATATCAATGGAACCGTATAACGGATAGTTCTTTGTGAAAGTGTGTTTTTAAATTTTTTTTCACTTAGCAAAATGTTTCTAAGGTTCATTTACTTTTTATTGGAAATTTTAAACTTTTTAGTGTTACACACATGAACATAGTGAATTTATGGTATTTTCACCCTTAATCCCCAATACCACCCTCTTCTTTAACCTCTTACAACCTTTCTTTCATCTCCACTGCCAGATTCCCTCCTATTTTCAAATCTTTTCACTTGTGTGGCCCACTGCTTTTCATGTGGTTTGATTTGGAATACCTAAGCTTGTATCATAGATATCAGCAAGTATTATAGATCAGTGGGGTTACCATTGAGGAAAGAGCTCCTTTTTATCCCCAACAGCATTAGTCCTCAGTCTCTCAGAGAGGTGTGGGGTTTTCTTGCAGTCTTTCTGCTTTCATGGTGAGGTGTTAATAGTACATTCCCTGTGCAGTTCTTATGAAAGTATACGTACCTGTCATGAAATCATATAAGCCACAGCCTTTTTCGGCCCAGAAGATAATGTCTATCCTACCACTGTCTCATTTCAGGCTCTTACAATCTTACTGCTTCCTCGCCTATGATTTTCCCTGAGCCTTGGGGAAATAAATAGATGTCCTATTTAGGGTCAAGGAGTCCACAATCACTTATCTTCTGTATTTTGACCAGTTTTGCTTTTCTATAGCAAGCACCTTCTGTTGTATGAGGAGGCTTCAAAGTTGAGCGCTGAGTGCCTCTCCAATCTATGGGTATGACGGGTGTTTAGAAGACTGTTTGATGTAGTGTCTTCATAGCTGAACATTCATAGCCTTCTTTCCCCCTGGAAACTGTTTTTGAAAGTTCATTTATTTTGCATCACCTATCAGTACTTCATTCCTTTTTGTGATCAAATAATCCCATCGGATAGATAGAGCTTATTTTGCAACTGTTACTCAGTTGACGGAGCTGTGTGTTCTTTGCCCCTCAGTTACTATATTTGTGTGCCCGTTTTGTGCTGGTATGTTTCGTCCTTCCTGCATCTACACTGAGGAGTGGAATCCTAAGATTAAAT
This sequence comes from Typhlomys cinereus, assembly GCA_023101885.1. Classification (NCBI taxonomy): domain Eukaryota; kingdom Metazoa; phylum Chordata; class Mammalia; order Rodentia; family Platacanthomyidae; genus Typhlomys; species Typhlomys cinereus. The sequence goes on along the minus strand of JALPQD010000025.1, from coordinate 11,200,554 downwards.
TACAACTCCACATATAATCAGAAGAGGAGCTGTCAGACCATCTCCTTAAGTGAGTGTCCCATTTTGTACCCTCAACCAGCACTTGTATGAGGGGGTTTTTAATTTCTCTACATCTGTCGTGGTTTGAACGTGAGCCGCCTTTTACAGGCTTGTGTGCTTGCCTATGGATGACGTTAATTAATGTGTGGAGAAAGGTTCGGCACCATTAGGAGATGAAGCCTTGTTGGGGGAAGGAACAGTAGGGGCTGGGCCTTGAGATTTGGTGACCCGCCGTGCTTCCTGTCGGAGTTCGTGCTGCTCTCTCTGCCTCCACAGTGATGGCTGTGACCCGGACACCTCCAGCTTCTGCCTCCATGTCACGCCTTCTGCTGAGACTATGCTGCCACAATGGACTATATCTTCCCTCTGGAACCGTAAGCCAAGTAAATCTTCCTTTCTCCCGTGAGTTGTCTGTGAGCATTGTCTCACGGCAGTATAAAGACGAGAGAGTGCAACCGCATCCTTGCCGCCCCTTGCCATTGTCCAGCTTTCAAATGCAGCCATCCCGGAAGGTGCGAGATGGCCTCGGACTCCTGTGTTTTTTTCAGAAAGCTGTGATCATAGTTTTGTTAAAACCTAAAGCACCATATCCTGTTTCTTCTCCTGAGGTGATGCCAGGCACTGTAGAGCTGAGATACTGACAGCGCACTGACCTGGGGGGAGTGGCGTGAAATACACACAGTCCCTCCCTGACCCCTCAGTCCCTTGGGCTTTCTTTCATCTTCTCAGCACGCAGCACTTCCCAGCATTTGGCACCATACCGCTGTCTCTGGCAGTTGCATATTTCCCTGTGCAGCTCACTGTGTGGGGAACAGGCACTTTCTATGCTTTCTCTTTTTCAAAACTTGCATGTGAGGGCCAGTGAGATGGCTCAGCAGTATGGTGCCTGCCTGCAAACCTGGAGACTTGAGTTTAATCCCCGGAAGCCCACAAGAGGGAAGAAGAGAAACAACTCTTTCAGTGTTGAACTCTGACCTCCGCATGAGCACTATGGAATAAGCATGCCTTTGAGATTTTTATGTACAATCTGGAGATCCCAACTCAGGTTCTTTTGCTTTTGAGGCAAAGGGTTTCATCCCTGAGCTATTTCCTCACGTCCCACATTCACGTACTTTTTAATAAAATAAAGTCAAAATGAAAGAGAAAAAGCAAATCTTTAGCACTCTAGGAAAGCCGTGAGACAGACAGACAGAGGTAATTTCTTTGCTTATTTCTTGTAAGCAACTAGCTTCTTAGTTCTCAAAATGACCTAACGCGTTCTCTTTGTTACCTCTGTTTCTTTGCAAATGACATTTGTGTATTTGGTGGACAAATGTCTACACTTGATCAATATGAGTAAAGGAAGGCATTAAAACATGTAACAAAGGGAATAGTCCACACTGATAGGAAGAGGAAAAAGCAGAGAAAAATCTGACTGTTGGTTCTATTGAAGAAAAACCCAAGGACAACTGAACAGGACTTTGCGTTAATGGGCAGACTCCCAGGTAGAGGAGCGTGATTTCAGTTAAGGTAAAAAGAAGTCATCTCGCAAAGGGAGAGGAGAGAGGAGGGAAGTGCAACTCTTAGCCAAGAATCTATACATAGAGTGCATCATGGGACACACGTTTCTTTTCTAGAAATCGTATTTAACTTAAATACTTAGTCCAGTCTATTGAAACTAATTTTCTTTCCTTGAGCCAGCAAGACAGCCTTATGAAGTTGTTGCAGGAGCTCAGTGAGTTAATTTTTTTTGGAGTCCTCGTTCCCATACCTGGTGATGACCTTACACTACCCCCGTCCCAAGATCTTCAGAGAGCAGCTCTGCTGTGTTCTAGAATCTATCTTGTCCACTCTGCTTTTGTCCTGCTGGACTGGCAGAAGCCACTTTCTTTGACTTTTCTCTATGGAAATAAGAAGTCTAGGCAGAAGAGGAGATAATAGATCATGGCTGTGGGATTTCTCCTTGCAAGTGGGGGAGGGATATGAAAAAGCTGACGCACCCTAAGCCAGATAGTTAGACAGAGTCTCCAAATATTTGTGAGAAGAAACTTACTGGTATTGTTGTAGGGGGTAAAGAAGGGTCAGTGGATCCAGGTCTACACATCTCAAAGTATACTCCTTGAGCAGAAATTCCCACAAAATGCTCAGAGGAATGAATCGTCCTTCCACTGTTGGTAAGTTTAGAGTACGTACAATCCTACCTCTTCTCTGCATTCATGATGTGTGGTAGTACACACAAGCCTCTCAGAAGTCTTGGAGGAGGGCTGGAGAGATGGCTCAGGAGTTAAGACTCTGCCTCGAAGGCAGAAGGTCCTGAGTTCAGATTCCAGATCCCACGTGAAAAATACCAGGCAGAAACAGGGGTGGCTTATACTTCTGGTCCTGATGGGCAGAGCCTGAGAAATCCCAGAGTGAAGCAAAGAGGAGATAGAAGCAATTCGGGATGACTCCTGAAGTTACCTTTGTGACACAGCAGTGCCCTCTGATACACACACACACACACACCCCCACAATGAATGATTGAATAAATACTTATTTTTTAAAAAAGAAGTCTGGAGGAAAGGAACTTGTCTAGCTGTAAAGTCAAGAGTTCCCGTTTGTGTACTTTACCGGCATGTACTTTTCTATACATGCTATCATCATCATTGAGGAATTGCATTCTTTGTGACTTTGGGAAGAGCTGACTTGGGGCATTACGATGCCAGGGGAGAAATCTGTGAAGACAGTTGTCTGTGAGAATGAGGCATCTGATGATACTTGGGGTCACAGCTTCCTTCTGCGATATGACTAATCATGGTCTGTAGACACTGCACAGAGCACAGTGTTTTATAGTCAAGCCCCAAGGTCGATGCACTCACAGAAAAAGAGTTCTGGCAGAATTGGGGCTGTGGTTTGGCTGCTGTCTGTGAACTTTCTTCCAGAGCATTCCATGGATGGTCAACTCAGAGGTAGTGTGGCCACAGGTTTTCTTTAGCATTCTTTCTGTGGCTGCTTCTGACTTTTCTCTTAAGAAATATTTGATTTAGTTATGAGGGTGGAGGAAGAAGAAAGGGAGGAAGAGAGGAGCCAATCATGCGTCCTGGCACATGTGTAGAGGTCAGAGGACGCTGCTGGAGTTCTTCCACCATGAGGTCTCTATACTCAGGTCGCCAGGTTTGGGTGCAGGGGCCTTTCTGCATAGAGCCATCTCTCCAGCCCCCGTTTCTGACTTTTCTTTCAGACGGATGTTCCCGGTCCTGAAGATCAGCGTCTCAGGACTGGACCCCAACGCCATGTACTCCTTGCTGCTGGACTTTGTCCCCACAGACAGTCACCGCTGGAAGTATGTCAATGGAGAATGGGTGCCGGCCGGCAAGCCGGAGGTCTCCAGCCACAGCTGTGTCTACATTCACCCTGACTCCCCCAACTTTGGGGCTCACTGGATGAAAGCTCCCATCTCCTTCAGCAAAGTAAAGCTGACCAACAAGCTCAATGGAGGCGGGCAGGTACGCGCCGGCCCCCCCCCCACCAATCAAGAAATATCAAGGGTGCATTTAGGCAATTAGAGGGGTCCTCAGCAGCCTCTTCTCCCACAGAAGCCAATTATTCCCTGGAGTCCAAATGTAAACAGGAATAAACAGCTCTTAATTGGCGCTTTCAGTTTTTAATGGACTTCCTGATGTTAAGAGAGGGAGAGAGTGCAGTAGTTTACTTAATCATCGGCTTTTTTCAGCTTTATCTTGTGTGGGGTGCTTTTTATTCAGTCCAGGAGGGAGACGTTCATGGGTACCGGGGTTTTTGTTATTCTCTCCCCCCCCCACACTTTTATTTTTGGTGGAAGTGGCATGTTGGCAATAGACGAATACCATAATAAAAGCTGCTCCTAAATGAAATAATTACTTCCGCTGCTTGGGCATTATGATAATTATCAATAGAATATTGAATCAGCTTTGGTTTTTCAGAAAAAAAAATCCGACCGAGCCTTAAATAAGGAAGGTTTTATTTAAAGTCTCCAATTAGAGTAAACATGATTTGGGGACTTTTCCCTCTTGATGTTTGTGGCAGGATTGTGAATACCAGGCCTCTGTATAATGTGGCTGGCTACTTTATAAAACATTAGTTGTCTCTGTTAGGTGGCTAGTTACTTTACAGAATGCTAGTTCTGTGTGTGAGGTCGCTAGTTACTTCATAAAATACTAATTCTCTGTATAAGATTTCTGGTTACTTTATAAAATACTAGTTTTGCATGTAAAGTTGCTAGTTACTTGATAAAATGCTAGTTCTCTGAGTGAGGTTGCTGGATACTGTATAAAATTCTAATTGAGGTTTTTAGAGACAGGGCTGGTAGGAAAAGGCCTGCCTTTCTCCCCAGCCCTTTATTTGATTTTGTTTGCCTCCTGCCCTCAGTCTATTCCTTCCCTCTTCTCTCCATGCTTTGCTGCTGGGGGCATAGGAGTTCATGTTTCAGGAGGGATAATGTCACTTCATGTTCTGTGGTAGCCAGAATATTCTAGCTCTTTGTGAAATTGAGAATTTTAGAAAATAAGCTATAGGGGCTACTAGATCTCATAGCAGAAAGCTTTCAATGACTTTTTGCTTGAATCCTAAAGAGAGGATTATGTATAACCATCTCAGGCAAGATTTCCTTACACTGTAGTCAAACACATGTTTTAATGGATGAAATGTGCACTCTTGTGTTGAAGCAAAAAAAATGGAAGCCAGGATTTGGGCAGAACACAGGAAGCTCTTCTTTCTCTGTCTACCTCTGACTCTTCTCTAAGTGTTGGTATGATGTTCCTGGGATCTCCTGAAAAATTTCCCCCTCCCATTCATTTCTTAAAGGCACAGTGACAGTTCAGATGACCTAGCATTTCATGTGTGTGTCCCTAGCTCGGGCTAGTGCTGAACCTAGGACCAAGCAAAGGTGCAGGCTGCCCAATCGACTGTTATATACCAGGTTTGGCTTTCATATCTTTTTATTTTCTTTCCTCCTTCAATAGATAATGCTGAATTCTCTACACAAATATGAGCCCCAGGTTCATATAGTGCGTGTTGGAGGTGCCCATCGAATGGTCATGAACTGTTCCTTCCCTGAAACGCAGTTCATAGCTGTGACCGCCTATCAGAACGAGGAGGTAAGTTTGGAAACACACAGCAGCTGAGGATTGCAGCGAATTTCTGTTCCCACCGGCCTGCTGCAGGGCTGCAGAAAGGCTGGATTCCTTTACAGAGAGCAGTTACATTTTCTCTGCACGCTTGCCTGAGCTAGATCTGCAATCTCATTCCACCTATAAGCACCATCTGATTTTCTCCAGGGCCCTCCAATGAACACATTGGGCGCCATCCTTGAAGATTCTGGGTCAGGTGCCTGGCTCTTTCAAAGCTTCCATACAAGGAAATGCAGATTAAAGCAGCAGGAAGCTATTGGATTGCCAAGGATGTGTTGGTAAAGGTGGGAGACCCCTCTTTGAGAGGGCAGCTCGGTAAAGATCTGTCTGTCCAGATTCTGACCATATGGTCCCCATTGACAGAACAAGCCCATCAGGCAAAAGGCAATAGATTCACCAATAGAAAGCAAAGCAGTTAAGAACAACCAAAATTCTACCGATGGGGGGCTGGGTATATGAAATGTGGCATAGCCTCCTCATCAAATATTGTGAACATTAAAGAAGAGCTATGGCTGAAAATAACTGCATAGAAAAAACACCCATTATGAACCACTAAATCATAAAAAACCAATAAATAAAAAATGAGTCAATTTATGGGAGGAAATTTATAGTTGCATATAATTTATGTTCAAATTTGTTGTGGAATCGTAGTAAGTGTGTGGACAAAACAGCCTTTAAAACCAGTCATTGTAAGGAAGGAGTGGAATTCCAAAGGCAAAAGAAAATATCTTTTTGCCTTTTGTTTTTTACTTTTTCTCAGCACTCTTACATGCTACAAGTTCATTAATGTGTTTTTTAAAAAAATAAACATATATTACCTTTATTTTTTTAAGTAATCAAAAAAACTATTTTGATTTTTTTCTTCAGTTGCTCCTGGCAAATAAGCAGGCCTGAGATCCCTCAAGAACAGGATGGACCCAAAGCAGTTTACCGAGAGGCCAGGCTTGGGATCTGATGATTCAGCCAGTGTCCTAGTGACTGAACAGTAAAGACCCAACTGTGCTCAGACAGTGAAACTTGGCAAGCAGGACAGATACTCAGTGAAAACCCAAAGGAGTGTGTGCAGTCGGATCAGTGGCTCAGAGTTCCTTCCCGAGCAGGAGAGCGGAGGTGCCGGCCGCCCTGCTTTCCCGGGCACACCCAGCTTGCTAAATGCCAGGCACGCTTCAGGAGCTCAAAACCAAGACTCCAGAGTTCCGACAGAACTCAGGAGTCTCTAGCAACACGCAAGTGTACGCAGAAGAGGGTGCATTGTTGAGCTGCCATCATTTGAATCTTGAATGTCCCCAAAGGTCTGGGCAGTGAAGACTAGGCCCTAAGGGTGACATTGTTGGCGGGTGTTGGTGCCTTTCAGAGTCGGAGTCTAGTGAGAGGTCTTCAGGTCCTTGGGGACATGTCTTCAAAAGGGATTTTGGGACTTTTTTTCTGCTTGGTCACGGGCATCTGCTATAATGTTCACCTCACTTCGAGCCCAAAGGAAAGGGGGAACTTGATCTTCGACTAGAGCCTCCAGAACTATAAGGCAAAGTAAACCTTTGCTCTTTACAAGTTGTTTTATGCATTTGTTATAGTGACGAAAGGCTGGCTAATACCCTGGCCTTTGGCAAATAGGAAGGAATGAGAGCCGTGGCACCCCGGTGTTTAACTTCATCACTGCTGAGAGAATCTGCCTTCTAGAAACTTCTCTTTAACCCAGTCTGGCTCATGGCAATAGCAACCTTCCCTCCTTTCTACCATGCTCTCTCTCTCTCTCTCTCTCTCTCTCTCACACACACACACACACACACACACACATACACACACCTCTGCTCCACTTTTCAATCTCTGGGTGGAGTCTGGGTACAAGAGGGAGGGTGTGGTTTTTATATCTCTGGGAAGTGTCCCAGCCCTTTGGTGTCCAGGCAGGTATCCCACCCTTTTCCCTCGCCCTTGCTTCCTTAGCCACAGGCTCTTGTCCCTTTAATGTGATGGTATCTCAGAAGCTTTTCTTGGCTGCAGGCGCCGGCCATGCTTTGAGTCACCTGCTGGACTCTGGAGACCCAACTAGCAAGAGCCCAGCTTGAAGATGCCCCCTGAACTTGAACCTGTGCTGTGTGGACTCTAACCGTAGACACGTCCTCCGCCCCAAATCTCCTTTACAAACCCTGCTGGTGGCATGTGTCACCAGCTCCTTCCAGACAAGAGAGGGCACACGTCTTTCCTCTCTTCTTCTCCAGAAAGAATTCTGCTTTATTTTACATTTCTTTTGTTTTTTTTTTCACCAGAGTGCCCGATCTCTTGCTGACCTAAACATTTGGTTCAATTAAAAAAAATTTTTTTTGTTGGCTATTGCCATTAAAATGGACTGGGTATTGTTACAGATGCTAGAAATACTGAAATGGATAAAACACAAGTACTTTGTCACCAAGGCCTTTCTGCACCAGTTGGTGGGAAAGGAACATAATCATCTCTGTCTCTTCATCTCCTTCTCCAGCTTGGTCTCTGGCTCGTTTCTGGTTCTGTTGCTGCCTCTGCTTCTGTGTCTCTGTTGTTGTAGCTACAGCAGTTGGCTTTGATGAGAAACGAAGCACTAAGATCAACAAAGCTTTGCATCTTTCACCTATGCTGAGAACTGTCAAATATTTCCTTTTCATTTTAAAGGATGTGGCTAAATGGACAGGGGCTTATCATAGTATATTATGGGAGTCGGTGCTGTTCGCTATTTGAAGGGGTTCTGGTGGTGTAGAGTGATAGTGGGTGAGAGTGAAATGTGTTTTTGCATTGCCAAGGCCCAGGGAGTCGGCGATCGTGCAAGAGTGAGGGGACTGATGTTTGACTGCCCACTCTATAGAGGCAGGATCGCAGCAGTAGAGCTCTCCACATGGGTTTCAAGTGACAAGAAAAGGAACTTATGTGTGGTAGGGGCCCAAAGATTCTTAGGAAAAGTGGAACACAAGTAAGGAAAGAATTCTAGATCTAGCATAGGGCTCTGCTATTTCTTTGCTTACTTTGTACAACGTTTATCATTTTCACCATATGCCATCATGAAATTTTTTTTTTGCCAAATATGGTGTCATGGAGAGTGAACGCAGGATATAGCAAAGAAACATGGGGGAGGTAGGAAAAAGGGTAAAAGGGAATTATTAGGATGTCGCAGAAACTCACGGGTGGAAGACAAGTGATCTGCATGGCCGTGTGTGTCTCAGGTTTTCACTAATGTATCTTGTTTTTGCAAATTCAAGATTACAGCTCTCAAAATCAAGTACAACCCTTTTGCCAAGGCTTTCTTGGATGCTAAAGAAAGGTGAGTAGAGAAATTTCAGGAAAATCTTATGAATTGAGTTTTGCAGATGTAAGACTTGTGATTTGCTTGAAAGGAACTAGGGGCTGCACTTTCAGAAGAAATACGTTACAGTCTCCAGTTCCACATTGAACAAACTCAACAAAATCCAACCACAATTGGGAGCTGTGGAGATGACTTACTGGGTGAAAGTGCTTACTGTGCAAATATAAGGACCTGAATCAGAATTCCCAGAACCACATAATAGCTAGGTGTGATAGGACATGTATATAATATCTGTCTTGTCCAATGGTTGAATTCATTTGATGATGTAGTGGACATACTTACATCAAATTTTCAGACAACAGAAGTCGTAAAAGACAAATGGATACATGAGATGACAGAGTCTAAGTTCCAAAGGACAGCAGCATTCGATGAGGAAAGACATTCACAAGTTCGCAAGTTCACAAGTTCCCCTGTAGGGCCATTAAATGTATCTAGCATGTCGCATATATAATTGTGTCCCAAAGTCTTATGTGAATCTTAGCTGCTCTTATTATTACAGGGACTGTAATGACAAGTCAGTAAGATCAATAGAGCCACCTATCAATACAGTAAGAAAGGAAACAGAAAAATTGCAGTCAGAGAGAAACACACACTTGGAAAGCGTACTCCGGAGGAGGGAGCAGATGAGAGGATGGTAGCTCTTGAGTGCTCTGATTCCAAGAAACTTTTGGCTTTCTGTGGAGACTTTGGGGTTTACCATCTGCTGGATTTGAATTGTAAACTTCAACTTGCATTACTCTTTTAGAAATCACCTTAAGGACATCGCAGACACAGTCTCTGAGAGCCAGCACGTGACCTATTCTCACTGTGAGTCTCACCAACAGGATGCGGGAAGGGGGAGCACAGGGGGCTAGAGCGGAGCCGACTCCCCCCATTGCTCAGGCCCAGTTGCAGGTCATTTCTTCCACCCAAAGCAAATTTATGCCCTTTTCCCAAGAGGGTCTGTGTTCCTCGGGTGAAGAGGGTTGACCAAGACTGAGGCAGAACACGAGAATGGAAAGAACAAATTTCTATGCCTTTGTTGTTATGTAAGGCCAAGAGTTCTTCCGCGAGCATTCTGGGTTTCCACCTTCACTCTCCCTGCTCAAGTTTCCCTGTCCTGCATGTTCTCTCTTCTTAATAATTGGAGTTTGTACCCACCCAAAGGGTCCCATAGGTGAGGAGGAAGACTGCAGGGAGAACCGGAAACCACTCTATGATTCCAAGGTTGTGGTGGGCACTCCTAGTGGCTCCGTCTCTCTATGCCCTAGCCCAGCAGAGAGAGGCCTTGTCACTGAGGGAGCCCTCCGACACTGCAACAGTAACCCACGGGCGGTGATGTCAGCATGGAAAACTTACCCTCCATGAATTCTTTGTTTTTAATATTCTATCTATCTATCTATCTATCTATCTATCTATCTATCTATCTATCTATCTATCTATCTATCTATCTATCCATCCATCCATCCATCCATCCATCTATCTATCTATCTGTGTGTCTGTCCATCTGTCAGAGGGCACTGTGTATCCCTGTGGAGGGCCAAGGGTGACTTAAGGAATCATCCTGGATTGCTTCTACCTTCTTCTTGCTTCACTCTGGGATTTCCCAGGCTCTACCCACCAGGGCCGGAAGAGTAGGCCATCTCCGTTTCTGCCTGGCATTTTTACTCGGGACCTTCTGCTTGTGAGACAGAGTCTTAACCCCTGAGCCATCTTCATCTTTCCAGCCCCAACCCTCCATGAACTCTTGAGTTTGGATTGTCGTGGTTTGCTGAAAGAGATCCATCCCTGCTGCCACTAGAAGGCTATGGCATTCTTCACTCTGGTCTTTCCCCCATCCCAAGGCACCTTCTAAGCCAGATGTGTCAGTACAGCCATATAGCAACTATCAGCGAAGCACTTTTAAAGTGATCTGGAACTCAAAGTCCTTTGTTGAGGTCAGGGCTACATGCAGGGTCGCGGTTCCCCAATGTTAGTTTAATGTTCTTGGCAAACATCCTGCAGAGTAGAACCTGTATGGCAAACTAAGCCTTCCTGGGGGCCTCTGAAATGCTTTTGCCTGTTGGACACCTGAATCATGGTTTTGTCACTGTAGAGAAGTTGTAAAATTTCTCTTTCCTCTCTACAGTGTCTATAATTTTCCTCTGAGAAATGATCAGTTGATAGCGTAACAGGAAAAACATGTAAAGGTGTGGAAACATGAGGGCCATGAAAAAAATATGAGACTTAAGGAGAGTATGACGTGGGTGGAACTTGAATGACACTTTGAGCTACAGAAAGGGCCTTTAGGCTGCTGGGGGTGGGGTGCAGAGCCGGTGACACAAATGATGATGAGGGATGAGGAGAGCAAGCTGCCTTATTTTGTAGCTAAAGTTGCCCAGGTGGCAGTCTTCACCCAAGCCGGCCTATCTCCTGGAAGCTGGGCAGGTCCAGATATGGACTATAAGAGGAACCCAAGGATAGCTTGTTTACAACTGCTGCTGATCACTGTGACACATGACCTCCCCCCCCCAAGGACAGATTTCCAGAGCTATTCCTGTGTGGAAGCCCCTGAACAATGATCTCAGAATGTGCTAGAAAAGTATATTTTGGGGCGACCTATTTCACTCTGCCTTCTTAGAGCCTTTGGCCTACATTCATACAACAGTGGAAAAACGAAGATGATGAGCATTTCTTGGGAAGGATCCAATCCATGCTTTGTAACAGGAATGATATTTAATTTGTTTCTTATATTTTAAAAGATTTTTAAGTAATAGCAGTGGATTCTGATACTCAGCTCCATTTCCACATTGTTCAAATTCAGGCTCAGTCCTCAGTCAATGGCTTCTGGGCTACCTGTTGTCCTGTCTGGAACCCATCTGTCATTCAGCTGAGATCTTGTTTCATGGCCTCCAATACGAAGTCTTTGCATTGCCTAGGAACTCACCTGAAGTAGAGTGTTCCATGTGGAATCTTTACCAAGTAATTTCCATGAAGTATTTTGCAACCTTCCAAAAACTAGTTGTTCAAAAGGCTTGTTGTGCAGCTGTGCAAAGCCAGTGCCTTCTTATTTGCTGTATTCTCAGAATCCTGTGCGTAGGTTGCTGAAGGAAGGCATTGCCTGCCCATTGAATAGAAAGAGAAGGGCCGTCACTCTTTCTGTATAACTACATTAAACATTGCCAGGTCGGTCAGTGAGCTACCTATACATCAACATTTCCTGGACTGACGTTTACTCTAAGCCAGCAGATTCTTAACTTTCATGGTTCTGTCAACCCCTACGAGATTGTGTTTTGTATTGGTGTATTCTAAGGTTCTTAAGCACACCCATAGGACCTGTACCTCGTCTCCAGAGAATGCAGGTCACCTGGGAGTCCTGGGGAAGGGGAATGGCTGCAGGGGGTGGCGGCATTTGACCCAGGCAGCCATTGGCATCATTCACAAGAACCATAACTGTGCATCGCCGCTGGTCGCCTGATTTTGGTGTGGAAGTCTCAGCGTCTTCCTCTTGTCTGCTGCAGTGGGAGGCTGGATCTTCACCAATCCAGATGGTGTGTGCGCTGCAGGAAACACCAGTTACCAATATGGTGGTCCTTTGCCTCTGCCTGCTCCCCACACCCACCATGGCTGTGAGCACTACTCAGGCCTCCGCGGACACCGGCAGGCTCCCTACCCTTCCGCGTACATGCACAGAAACCATTCTCCCTCAGGTGCGTGGTTCTGCTAATTAAACCCGTGGGTATGGAGCAGGTGGGGAAGGGGGGAGTGAAATGCATACACAGCTGGTAAAAAGAAGTAACCGAAGGAAGATAGCACCCTTTCGTTTAATGTACATATGCATAGAATTGGAATTACTTGTTTTCTTTTACATACTAATATTTGACAGTGCAGCTTAAGGTTTTTTTTTTGAAAGTTTGCGTGGAGCTAGAGATCGATTCCAGTGCCTTGTGCGTAGCAGGCAAATGTTGTGTGTTGAGATACGGCCCAAGCGGATCTCCTGGTTTGAATGGCCAGGATGCTGGGGTATTGGGTGATCTCAGGCTGATCTCTAAAAGCCACGTCAAGTCATGGATCTAAAGCACCAGTCTTGCCTCCCTGGCTCTCCCCGTTGCTATAGTCATGGCCCAGTCCAGGAGTACTGGTTCGGCATTGGATTAGTAGAGATGTCTTGGGGAAATCCCTGTTTATGCAGGCTTTGTTTTATTTAGTTGGAGTCATATAACCCCAACTTTTATAACTTTTCCAGCCTTTTTAAAAAATTGTCAGTATAATTTGTGTGCTTTTCAAATTGACTGTTGTCTGCCTTAGTCTTGTGTATGCTCAGACCTTGCCTTGTATCAGATTTGTTTTTTCAAAAAGAGAAGAAATTAAAAGAAACGTTTTCATCAGTGCAACAAGTAGTTACTGAGGGCCGAGTGTGTAACAGGCTCTGCTGTAGGGGCACAAATGTATTGGTCAAGCACCCTGCAGTGTGGGGACCCTGTGCTAATAAAACCATTGAGTACAGTGCATGGCATGGGGTGCCACTTTCCTTCCTCAGTCACACCTGAACTCTGCATTTGCAGAAGCTGCCTGGTCACAGTGACCTATCCCGGGACCCCTCAGGGGTCCGCTTCTGGAGCCCTCCACAGCTGCTGTCCTTGGCTTAATGAGAGTAGAAACTGGCAGTAGCGTCTCGCTCTGCTTTGAGGTTCTTTTCCGTGCTCTGCACGTGAAGTTCCTTCTGCGAGCTCTTCCCATCGCAGGTTCTTCTAGGAAGGTGATTAAGACCCAGCCACTCCCCTGGAGGAGCTCAGGGCTACAGAACTCCGTGGATAACGAATCACAGTCCACGAGCCTGAGTGGCCTAGTGTGGTCCTCAGAGCTGCCGCCGCACCGTCCTGGGAGCTTGTTAGAACTCTCGCTCCTCTCTGCTAGTCCGCTTTTTAACAAGATCCCCAGGTGTTTGTAGGTGCACTGACATTTCAGAGGCGAGCTATAAAACACGCCAGCCAACATGCTGTGGGAATGAGTAAGAGCAGCAAGGTCTGTCTAGTAGGGTAGAGAAGGCTGTCCAGAGGAGTATTTAAATATAGCCAAGGAGCATGAAAAGGTCAGAGGTGAAAGTGGGTGTTGCAGTTCACCTGCATGGTTGCTGATAAATCACCATCAAACAACTTAAGGGAACAAGGGGTTTATTTTCTCTTATGATTTTCCAGTTACAGTTCCCAGTCCAGCTTGACAGGAGCTCACGCCAACACCAGGGCAGAGGGAACTGACCACACCATCTCTACATAATGGTTGAGAGAGGAACGATCCTTACTTGCCAGACCAGCATGTCTGGCCAAGTGTTCACAAGGATGCCAACTTTCTCAACCAGCTCTCTGTATTTTATTCCAAGGCCTAGTACCACCCACTATGGGTTGGGCCTTCCTCATCAGCTAAACAATCTCCTGCAGGTTTGCTTTGGGCTTAACTCAACCACTAATTCTCTACAAATGTGCCCAGAGCTCAAATCCTCAATTGTCAAGTTGACACCTGTGCCTAACTATGACAGTGGGCAAGAGTGAAAAAATGGATGACTTGTGACACAGGCAGAGAGAAGCAGTGCTCTTGGGGGGAAAGGAGAGCTGTAGTCAATATAGACGTGGGGGTGGTGGTGGGAGGAATGGGGGGTGTTCTGGGCTGTCTGGGCAACAGATCTGGATGGGAATGTAGAGGGAAGGGGACAGCTAGAAGATTCAAGAGCCGAGGCTGAAGAGTTCAAAAGTCCCAGGCATGAAAAAGCATGGCCCAGGGTGTTATAGAATGTGAGGGACGGAGTCATTAGCAGGACAGGAGTTTAGCTCCTCACCGTTGTGGAGGCTGGGCAGTCTGAGAGGAGTCAACGTGGTGGGCGAGGGCTTTCCTCCTGTGTGCTGATATGGCAGAAGTGTCTTGTGGACGACAGAGGCAAAGGGGTGAGATTTGCTCTTCTGAGGAACCCAGTCCAGTACTTTCTCCCCAGTAATGCTACTATTTCAGTCTTGAGGGCTCTTGAAGGCCCGATTTCTCAACAACATTGCATTGGGGATTAAGTTCCTAGCACATGAACTTTGGGGGGACACATTCAACCCTTAGCACCAGGAATCAGATTAGAATCTTCCTCTGGTTTTCTTCCTGACTTCTTCCCTTTCCTTTCTTCTTTTCTCTTATATACATATTTATACAAATGAAAACTCAAAGAAGTAGAAGACACTATCTTCATATGATTATATACATTTAAAGTGTATAGTCTGATATTTTGATGTACATATACATAGCAAAATCATTACTATGTTTAGGCAAAAATAATGCCCATTTTTATGTAGTTACCTTTTTTTTTAGTACTTTAATTATTCTCTTTTAGTAAATTTCTAGAATATAATACAATGTTATTACCATTAATTTTTTTAGTTGAGTCAAAATTTTCATGTAGCCCAGACTGGCTTCAAAGTACACAGTCTAGGTTGATCTTGAACAACAACTTCCTCTTCCTCCTTCTTCTTCACCTCTTCCTCCTCCTCCTCCTCTTCTTCCTCTTCCTCTTTCTCTTCCTCCTCTTCTTTTTCTTCCTCCTCCCGTTCTTCTTCATCGTCCCCATCCTCATCCTTGTCCTCCTGCTCATTTTCTTCTTCTCTTCTGTTTTTGTGTATGTGTGTAGAGGAGCACATTTGTGTGTGTCTGGAGGCCCAAAGGTGACTTCCAGAGTATCCTGGATTGCTCCATTTCCTTATTGCTTTGCTTTGGGATTTCCCAGGTCCCACCCTCCAGGGCCAGAAGTAAAGGCCACCACCGTTTCTGCCTGGTGCTTTTACGTGAATCTGGTACCCAACTTCGGCCCTTTTGCTTGTGAGGCAAAGGCTTAAGCCCTGAGCCATCTCTCCAACCCTAAGTTTGAACTTCTGATTCTCTACCTTCACATGATGGGGTTAAAGAGATGTGCATCCCATGGAGTTTATGTGCTGCTGGGGATTGAACCCAGGCTTGGTGCATGCTAGGCCAGCATTGAAGAACTGAGCTTCTTCCCCAACCCACAGTACCATGTTAGCTGCAGTTCACATGCTATGTGCATCAGGTTCATCTTCCTGCGGCTGAATGAATACAGGACCCGAGCAACTCAGGGGAACAAAAGGGTTTATTCTTGCTTACATTTTCTGGTTAAGGTCCATTATGATGATTAGAGAATTCATACTAATATTAGGGAGCTGGCCACGCAATAGCCACCAGTGGAGCTGAGAGAGGGCCATACTTTCTCACTTGCCGTTCTGCCAAATCACAACCAGATCCCCATTTCACCACCTGCGCAGGGAATTGAACCACCCACCATGGCCTGGTTCTTTCCACATCAACTAAATAATCTTCCTTCGGGCTTGCATTAACCACGTTTTCATAGGTGCGCTTGAAGACTCAATTCTAGTAGTGAGGTTGATCCCCTGACTGGCACACCACGTATTGGACTTCTCGGCGTACTTGTTCCACATTTCTGCACACGTGTGTCCTTTGACCTCATTCCCTCACCTTCTCACTTCTGGTACCCACCATCCCTTCTTTGCTTCTATGCGCCCAACATTTCTATACTCTATAAAAAAGCGAGTCCTTGGGAGAAGACACTGCTCTTGAAATGTTTAAAATCTGCACTGGGATCACTAAAGAAAATAAATCCTGGACCTCAGAAATCTGCTCTGGACTTTGGTGCCCCTTGGACTGGATGGGAGGGGATGCTGCTATGGTCCTTCTTGCAAGGAGAGAGTTAAAGTGGAGAGGCGGATCTGTGCAAACGGGGAGTTGTTGCTAAAGATTAGAAACTTTAAGCCCCTGGCGTATGGTTGGCATTTGATAAACCTAAGCTTCTCCTTTCATTTCTGTTTCTCTCAGAAATTTCCGTCCGTCCGTGGTACCTGTAGCACAAGCGATAGTCATAGTTTGCTGTAGGATAATGTCGTTGGTCCCATGTTCATATATATTCCATCAACTAAACTGCTGTTGTTTCCTCCCCGCCAAGTGAATTTGATAGAGAGCTCAAGCAACAATCTGCAGGTTTTCTCGGGACCTGATAGTTGGACGGCCTTATCCTCCACACCCCATGCCAGCATCTTGCCAGTACCCCACGCCAGCGGGCCAATCAATCCAGGGCCCAGGTAAGATCAAGAACAGCAGCTTGCTCATAGCTGAACTCGGAGGTTTCCTATGGGGACTCGTGTGCAGTCCTTTTCTGCAGTGGCAGGTCCATCTAAGCCACAGTCCTGACTCTAAGCTACTAGGAAGTGACTATAACAACAGGGTGAATCTTTCCTCGAGAAAGGATGGCGGGAAAGCATGTATTCAGTGGTTCGCTCCTTCTCTTATAGCTGCAGCTATGTTCTATGTCTAAGAAGGAAAAGACAGACAACCTGTGGTCATTTGTCTTGTATGAGTCAGAAAATCCTTTAACCTGATGCTGTAACAAATAGATGCTGGGTTTAGGGGATAGAAGGGAAAATACAAATTTACACTGAGAATCAAGGTCCTGAATTGTCCATATCCACAACAGGACGCGTGGTGGCTACCTGAGTCACAAGTCCGCCTATGGGACTAAGTTAGCATGTAGGGCCCTGTGGCTTAATTCTTATACCAGAGACTTGCATTTGGGTTTGACTTCTGGAAGTCAGAGCATCAGCCTGGTGGGGTGAGACAGGAGGCACCATGGAGTGTGACAGATAGGACCTCTTATTGACTTGGTGCTTTGGGCAATTTGCTTGGCTTTACACAGGTTGGACTTTCTCATTTACACGTACACTGAATGTCCTGCTCGCAAAGCACTGTGATGTGTTCTCTCATCGTCATGCTCACTGTAACTACAGAGGGGATCACAGGGTTCTGCGTTATGTAAATGAGAAAGCTGCAGTCCTGATGTTCAATGTGGATATGCAGAATTTAGAGAGGGCCTAGAAAGGGATTCAAAGTTGAACAATGGGACTTGGGGATCCATCACATTCGCTGCAGGTCTAGGAAGCGCAAGAGAATGAATGGGATGACCTTTGACCCAGGGCAGTGCTTCCACATGCTCCTGTGTTAAAAATCACCCAGGAACGTTGTTATAATGCAGAATAAAGTTAGGAAATCTAGGTTGGCGTGGAGATCTGATTTCTACCAAGCCCTCAGGTGCTACTGCTATCCACAGAGGTCTTGAACTGTGATGGTCAAAGCGATAGCCACTAGCCACTGAGGTTGCCAAATACCTGAGGTGTAGCCAGTTGAAGTTGAGATGTGTGGTGAGCAGAAAGTGCACACAGGGCTTTGAAGACTTTGTATGAAACAAGATCCTGGTATTTTTTTTTTAAATAAATGTATTTGTAATGGTAACATTTTGAATATTTGCAGTTAAGTAAGATATTGATAGGTTAATTTTTTTCTGTTTTTCTAATGTGGCTTCTAGCAATTTAAGTTTGCATTTTATTTCTTTTGGACAATACCAGCCTGGAGGATTATGAAAGAACACTGATTTGGGTTGAGGTAGAAGAAAGAAGGAAAAGGAAGCACAATCTCCCCCCCCATACTACAGTCAAGTGCCAAGTTCTGTACTGTATATTTAAGCAAGTGTTTTTTAGTATTCCAAGACATCTACTAGGCAGGAGTGAAAAATCAGTACTTCCATGCAACATAAATGGATCACAGAACATGGGCAAAATATCAACTGGAACTGGTGTGAGAACTTCCTCCTTGCTGAATAGCTTACACAGCACCAAGGAATACTGTAGAACCTATTGGGGGAGAGAAATAATCACAGGTCTCATCAACTCACGAGATCTGCAAGTTGCAGTAAAAATCACCATGGCAACAGGTGACAACGAACAGCTTTCTGATCAAACTCAAGACCTACTTGTCAGAATGGAACACGTTTCTGTTAGTGTTAACTGGAACAAGAACCTAAAAAAGGGAAGGAAATAGACCAATAGGGGAAAACAGCCTGTAAACCTATAGGTTGGAAGACAGTGCACCAAACTGCCCCGTATATAGTTACTATTATACCCATAGATTTGAAGAGCATTTAGCATTCAGCCTAGAAGTCTTCTTCTACAACGGAGGTAGAGGATCTCAACACCCTGACAGGATGCAGCCTAGAGCAATGAAGTGGACAACAATAGCCAGCCATGATGCAGAGTACCGGTGACCTGGCAATGCTCATCCAGAATCAGGCCAACCTAATCTCTCCCCATCCTAAGGCTTAAGAACTTTACAGAAGAGAGGGTTGTAAGATCATAAGAACCTAAAGATGAGAAGGTCCACTATTGAATAAGACCGTCCATTCAAGGCAGGGCTGCTGCATCCAGGAACTCACTGTAGTGAGACTTGTCCTTACCAGACCTGCATAATGACTGACATATCAACATGCTCCCATAGACTGAAAGGAACTCAAGAGAGATAAGAACATATAGTGGAAACCTTGTTTCCACTGAGTGAAGGGAAGGATGGCTTGGAGAAGTGTCACAGAAGCCTGAATCCTCACAAGAGTAGACAAGCTAGAAGGGAACCCTGGGTCCACAGAAGCGGTCAAGCAGGAGGGTGTGAGGGAGGGGATAGATTGATGAAGGAAAAAGAGGAGAATGGGAAGGAGGGAGGATGGAGAGAAGCAGGGATAAATACTCAATATGCTTGTAAAACTAGGAAAAATCAAGTAATAAAGCCAGGAAGCAAATGCTTGTGACTTGAGAAACCAGGTTTCCTCTAACCTCAGGAGAGGCTGTCATTGTGCAGGGTCTTGGTTTCTGAGTGATTACAATTACCATGGAAAATAATGCGAAAAGTAGTCTATGATATGCAATCAAGAAAATTTATGATACCTTTCTGTGCATCTGCTATGAGAACTTCATTCTTTTTTTCTATTTAAATGCCAAACTGAGATCACGAATTTCTACGTGAGATTCTAATTATAATGCAGAGATTAAAATCTTACTGTTCCTTCAAAAAAAAAAATCAGTACTTCCTCGGTGGAGAAACAAAGGTGCCATTGCCAAGTGTCCTTGAAGGTCACATAGTAGAGAAGCTCCGAGTCTGGTTTTCCCGCTGGTCCAGAAAGCATCAGAAAGGCTTCTGGTGAATGTTATACAAGAACCCCCTCCTTCCTCCCGAGACAGAGGCTGGAATCCCAGCACACTTGGTGGCTCAGCGACTTCTGCAGGTTTGGCATGACCCTGGAAGGTCTGCAGACTCTGAAGCATGGCAGAGGGTGGAGGCTGGTTGGTTTTCTTTTGGATTCCGCTAAACATTTAACCCATCCTTGTGAAAGGCTAATATTTTTTTCCCTGAGAAAAACAAAGTGTTCGGTACTATTACTGACTAAAGAGCCAACTCTCACAGCATTAGGCAATGTAGGAAGCCTAAAACGTTAGAATAATGGCGTTGACCAAGGCTCACAGCATTGGGCTACTGTTCCTACGGCAGCCACGGGCACCTGAGTTTTCTATTAATGTACAAACTTGGCTGCACATTTTCATACACTGGGAAGCTTTAAAAATAATCCTAATACCTAGACTGTGTGCTAGACCTGGGGGAGGGGATCTAGTCACCAGTATGATTCCAACATACAGCCAAGTTTTCGCACCTGTGCGGTAGAAGTAGAAGGGGCAAAGGGATTAGCCCAGCTCTCCAGCCTTTCTACCAGAAACCAGAATTGAGAGGCGAGGACCAGGATGTCAGACACTATTTACAGACAGTCATCTGTATGGCAACTTTGAGCTCAGTCTTCATAGCAATCTCAGAACTGTGCAAAAATTGTTCCCCCATCTCTTGACGCTAAAGAAGGCGTAAATCAGAAGTCTCAGAGAAATAACCTGTCCAAGGTCACAGAACTTATATCGCCGGTTTCTTTTCATGCTGTATCACCTGTTTTGGCACAGAGGAGACCAACCATGGTTTAGTTTAAGTATCTTCCTTTCTCTGCCCTCTCGATTTTAGACAGCAAGCAAGAGAGACTCACGGGAGCAGAAGATAGTTAATGATCCGATAATTGTCAGGGGCAGGATAGCACCAGAATCCAGTCTCAGGACAACTAAACTTATTCCTATCTAGGATACCTCTCGGTTCTGGTGGCTTTTCTGCCAATCTGTGTCACAGCCAGAGATACAGCTGTGGGCAGTTTTCTTTCTACCACTGTCGCTATGTGCATGTTGCTAGGTGGCATAGCTCGCTGGGGTGTCATCAACGATTTCCTTCTCTCTGTGTCTCTGCAGCCCCTATCCATGCCTGTGGACCATCAGCAACGGAGGTGGGGGCCCCACAGGGCCAGGCCCAGAAGTGCACACCAGCACTCCAGGAGCATTTCTCATGGGTAACACAGCTGTGACTTCATCTCCGTCGATGCTCCCTACCCAAATGCCCACTTCGGCTGGGCTGGAGGTCCTAGGGGAGCCTTCGCTGACCAGCATTGCTGTGTCCACCTGGACGGCAGTGGCCTCCCATTCTTTCCCGGGCTGGACTGGACCAGGTGGTGGGGGGCGCCATTCTCCCTCTCCTTTGGACAGTTAGGCTGGCTCCTAGGAGCTTCTATCAGCAGAGACCTGTCCACGTGTAGATGCCTAGATTCCCCATAAGCTGATTCCGCTGAGTCACGCTACAGGGTCTCCTCACCCAGAGGATGGGAGGGGGGTTGGATAGATGACACCGGAAGTAGTCTGATCTGGGCGATGCTGGTTCTGTTACTCACATCTGTCCATCATTTTCCGTGGCATTCTCGTGTCTGTGCGCATGTGCTCGCCACACATAGGCACTCAAGTCTGCTTTGCCTGCGTACCTTCCTTGCTCCGCCCCTTGCTCCCCGTGGCTCTGGAAAGTCTCGCCTTCCTCGCTCTGCAGTTGGTGCCCTACTGTCAAGTGAGCTCAAAGTTCACCACTGATTCCTAACTTCGTACAGCCCAGGAGAGTGTGTGCGACCCCAGGGATGGTTTTTGCTTTGAGACCAAGAGAGGATGTGGGTTCATAAAGTTAGCAAAGAGGATGAAGCTAATCTTGTATTGCTTAGAGAAATATGTCTGGGATTGAGGAGATGAGGTCATTTCACTCCCCAACTCCCATGTGGCGGCTCCCCAAAGCATGACTTTGGATCCCTCACTCCAAGGAGGACCTGCATCCTCTGGTCACCTTCACGCCTCCAGCTTTAGCTCCCTCTGTTCCGCCTTTAGCACTCTGCTCCAGTGAAGGCAGACGGCTCTGTCTTCTGAACACTGGCTGCACCAGCCCTCCTCCCGTGCCTGAAGTGTCCTTTTCCCCTTTCTACCTATGTGGCAGGACTTGCTACAAGGCCACTCCCTGGGTCGATCACCGGTGACATGTTTATCCCCCCCCCCACCTTGCCCTGCTTCTCACCTGCTTTTGCCTCAGGAGTAGAGAGCTTGCCTCATCCTGTTAACTGCGAGTGTGTCTTTCTCCCCCTAGACTGGAAGCCCCTTGAGGGCAAGGCCTAGCCTTCCTGTGTCCGTGCCTAAGCAGCACCTAGTACTTACTGTGCCTTGATTACCATAGGTGCCCAATAAACATTTGTTGAGTTGAACTGGTGTGACGTGCGTGTTTGCCAAAAAGGCAGCCTGGAGTCGACTGCAAGACAGAACTCAAGACACGTGTCCCGTGACAGGGTAGCAGGTCAGAGTGGGAACCCAGGGACACACTGGTGCTAAGCCTGGATCCTCATCAAGAGAAGACCAATTCTGTGATTCATAGTGATAGATGGAGATGGGCGTCGATGAGCCATTATTTCCAAACACCAAACTCCTTGCAGCTACTGTTCTGGGATCCGCTGGGTCAGCTGTTAGAAATACAGGACCTAGGGGGTGGAACGACCTCATTTCCTCAATATGTATACGCTTCTGTGTGGGCGAGATGCTGCCATTCTTCCCTTGAGCTAACAGGCTCAGAGAGCTAACATAGGTTTCCGGTGTTCTACAAGCGCCAGGAGGCAGAACTCTGATGGTGAAATCACATCTTTACCCACAAAGTGATGCTGGTGGAATATGGAGAAGGGACCCAAGCAGGGGCCGTTAGCATGGCTGCTTGGTGCTGCCCTTGAATTCTTGCTGCTTTTCCTGCAGGCTCCTGGGCTGTTGCGAAGAGGGACATTCCTACTTAAATGGACGCTGACTGCAGGGGGAGGGAAGAGAGAGGCGAGAGACTCATGTGACCAGAGCCTCCTGGGTCACAGACTTTCATGTCCTGCAGCGGATGACTGATTCCAGGAAGGACTAGGTGACAAGAAAAACGTCTCTGGGAGATTTCCAGAAATGCTTTGGGATAGATTCTGGTAAAAACTGAATTTGCTGGAGAAGGTAGGGTTGAGTCCATTATAGTTTGGATAATTAATGAAAATATGATCTCAAAGTCTGCTTAATGAAGCCTGCAAATGCCAATTGTAATTAGAAAAGAGGCAGTTGATTTTGGAATAGATTTGAAAAAAAAGTGCACTTGTTGACACTTAACAAACAACAAAAAAGTAGCCCAAATGTTCAGAACACTTAAGAATTAATTTATATTTTTAAAATTCACAGATGGGTTGAAGTAGAGAAATATTTTGTGTTACAGTGATTATTAGACTTTGAAATGGGGGCAGCTGTTGATGAATTAGACCACTGCGGTGAGCCTGCTGCCAGCGGCCACAATGAGTACCTTGTTCCACAGAGGATGAGGTGCTGGCCGCCTTTGATGTAGACTTCTCGGGTAAAACCAGCATGGACTGGGTTTGTCCAGACTGACCTGGTCAACATGTTACACTGGGACATACGCTTGGGAGTTGAGGATCCTGCTGTTCTGACCACAAGGGGGAATTACTTTTTTTTTTTTAATGAAAATAAAAGAGAACAGAGATGAACAAAGAAATAAATAGTGGGAAAGCTAAGGGATAAGTCACTCATTTGTGGCCTTAAATTCTTCCTGCTGTACTTTTCTCAGTCTCCTGTAGGTGGGTCTGTTGTTTAACTCAACTATTTATGGGAGGCAAACTGCTGGGTAGAAGCTTCTAGACCTCTTGACTGCAGTAAATACAACTGCTTGTTTCACTTTAGACACTCCTGTCTGTTTATTGCAGACTTACTGAATTCATTTCCAAATACTTGGTTGCGTTCTGAGGCCTAGAAACATCTCTGTGATGCTAAGGGTTTCTTCTCTCAAGCTGTGAAACTCCATGCTTAGAGCGTGGCCCCAAATGGGTAAGATTTTACTTAATGGATCAACATTTACATCTGGAAAGTCATGCAGCTCCCAGCACTTTGAAACATGGACATAGAGATTGACTTACCCAGAGGTTCCAACAAAGATCCTGGGCTTTGGGGTCAAGGACACAGCCTTGGATCAATTATTAGGATGTTAAGAGGCAATAGTCCAATCAACATAGGAAAATATATGAAATAGAGGAAAATATGGCATTCTTCCAATGTTTCCATTTCATTTTTCGTGGTATCTTGTAAGTTCTGAGGAGTCATGCTGCAAGTAGGATAGGAGGGGCTCTTTTTAAAAATTTTTAGTGTGTATGTGTGTTGCAAAAGATAATTTTGTGGAAGTCAGTATTCTCCTTCCACCTTTATGTGGATTCTGGGGATCAAACTCAGGTTGTCAGACCTATAACAGCAAACGCCTTTTTACTCACTGGGCCATTTCGCCAGCCCAAGGGGTGCTTTCCTGAATCTTCTAGAGTTGTACAGAAACTTGGGTATCAGTAACTCTTTAAGTGATGGATTTAGTATAGCTACAATTTTAGGTAATTTTCATAGGATAATTTCTTAGAGGTAGAGAGACAGAATGAGGGGGTCCAAGATGTTTGTTAGATTTCTAGTGGCATCTGCTAGCTCTTCTGACCCCAAATGAGATGTTTAGCTCTATTTACTTGATGATAGGTTAAGTCATGACTTCAACGGTCAATGTATATGCTAAAGACTTGTAAATATTTCTTTAGAACATATCTGTACTCTTGGTTCCAAAGTCCATATATGTTATACTACAAGGTTCTTGTAATTTTTTTTTCCATCTACAGATGTCTCGGTGTACTTATTTTATTTTATTTTAAGGATTTTTTTTTTTTTACTTATTCAATTGTGTGTGTGTGCGTAGCACCACGGGCAAATTCGGGAACCACCTCCTCCTTGTTTACTCTGCCCCGGGATTCACAGGCTCCGCCCTACCAGGACCAGAAACGCAGGCCGCTGCGGATTCTGCCTGGCGTCTATATGTGGGGTCTAGGATCCGAACTCAGGACCTTCCGCCTGCAAGGCAGAAGC
Organism: Typhlomys cinereus; assembly: GCA_023101885.1. Classification (NCBI taxonomy): domain Eukaryota; kingdom Metazoa; phylum Chordata; class Mammalia; order Rodentia; family Platacanthomyidae; genus Typhlomys; species Typhlomys cinereus. The sequence goes on along the minus strand of JALPQD010000025.1, from coordinate 11,175,871 downwards.
TTAATCCCTGAGCCACCTCTCCAGCCCCCTACTTTGAGGATTAAGGCAGAGTTTATTAGAGGAAAAAAAGAATGGAACTCAAGGATGTTAATCCATGAGTCCTGGAGAACTCATGGATTGTAGGCATGGAATCCATGAGGGGTGAGAGAAAATTCAGGTAGGAACTTAGGAACTTCAGACATGGAATACTGTGAGGAGCAAGGTCAAGCAACACTTTAAAACACTCCTTCCTCCTCATGTAGATGAAAGGCATCACTATTTACCTAGGTACTACAACCAGAAACTTGTGCTATCAGAGAATTTTTGTTTTCCACCTCTAATTATCCAATAAGCCTGTTCTATGAGAGATTTTTGAATAAGCTCCATTATCAATTTCTCTCAATTTCATTTGCCACTACACTCATTTATCCAGAAAGGGAAAGTCACGGAAATAAGCCTGTGCCTTCTCACTCCAACTGAGAAAACACTTTAGACACTTGCCTGCTGTTACAATGAAAGATGAATCAGAATTTGATTTGAAATACAAGTGAGTGTTTTTCGTACTCAAAAGTTTACTATTTCCTTGAGACCCTTGGAAGCAAAGAAAGGATGACCAGGATGCGGGGGACCTATACAAGCAAGGATGGGATGTGGAGGATGTATACAAGCAAGGATGAGAAGTTTTAAGGGCTATTTTAAGTTGTTAAGTATTTAAAACATTTAGAAGCATACAGCAGGCACATAGATCTTATATCTTCATCACCTGTAGTATTTTCCTTTAAATAAGCAGCCACCACCATCTGTGTCTGAGACTATCAAGATGATACCCATCGTATTTGATGTCCTCTCAGAGACAGATGCCGTGAAATGGGCCATTAGACCTTCACTGGGGATTCTGACCTTGATTAGCACACCTCCCAGTCATTAGGGTGTGGTTCTCCCTTACTCACATGTCTCTCAGGACCTTGTGATCTGAGTACATGGGCTGAGGAGAGTTAGTTGAAGGGATTCCATCTGTGTAGCTGTGGGAAAGCCATGCTGGGACGGGCTCTCTGGTGATGGAGCTGCCTTACAGTCATCCTGTAAATAACCCCAGTGAACTTACTGGTTCTCAAATTGGACCTTGGCATAACCATTCCTTTGGTCTGTGGTTGAATTTCTCTCTGGGTGGATAGACGGTTGTGTGATGTCTTCACAGGAAAAGTATTCACATAACTCTGATAATATTAGATTAAACGTTAACTTATTGCTACATTTCTCAAAATACTATTTTTTATTTCCTTGTAGTTTAGAGATGGTGTCTTGTCTAGTCTGGCGACAAGCTTTCAGCTTCTAAATCCTTCTTTTGATGGATCTAGCTTCCTACCTCCTCAGCTTCTAGATCCTTCCCAAATAATGTCAGCATGTGGGGACAAAGAGCTCAAATCATGAGCTTATGGGGGACATTATGCATTTTCACTGCTTTGACATGTGATACACACACATGTATTTGTCAGAGAAGATATTCAATTCGGCTTGGTGAAGACCAATTTTATTCCCTCCTATTTTCCTTAGCAAAATTATCTCTTTGTGTTGGGTGATGCTGGGCACTCTGGAATCTGATAAATGGGAAACTGAACTGAGAATACATTTAGTTTGGAGGTAGTAAATGTCCTGGGATTCTCAGTCATTTCTATGCTGTAGCTGACTCGGCCTACTCAGACATGCTTTTCAGGGTTCTCTTCCTGTCCATCATGTGAAAATAAAGTGATAATAAATATACCCTATGGTACACAGCAATGGAAAGTCACATGTGAGAGGCACGGTTGAAGTGCACATGCTGAGAGGTTATGGTGAGGAAATTTATTCTATATATGTAAACAGAGAATCAGAAGTCACTGACACCTAGTCAAAATGGAAATTACTTCCTGTCAGGAATATACTCAACTAAGAGGCAAATATTGCCACTTTATTTGTCTTTTGATGGCTGTTGTCAAAATGGAATGCATTTCATCTCCCATTTATAAGACAAACTCTGTAGTGGTGCTATAAGCAGAAAATATGTGTAAAACAATAACTGAAATAAATGGCACAGTTTCCTAGAATCCAACAATTCTAGAATTTCGCATGCAATTAGATTTCTCAATGGTTAGTTGCAAGGGGGAAAATGTTCTAAAGCTCTGTTACGGAAAGCTCCCACCCTATACCACATTTTAATCACTTATGTTAGAAAAAAGACTGAATTATTGTTCTAGTTTGTCCATCGGAAATATGAACATGTATGCAAGTGTGTGAGCAGGTGCATATACCTGTGCAAGCATGTGTGGAGGTTGGAGGTGGATGAGTAAAGGAAATAATGCTATAGAAAAATTGAAAGGGGAGAAGGCATAAAGAAGTAGGCAGAGACTCTAGCTAAAGAAGTTGTTGATATAAGGCCAGAGAGATGGCTCAGTGGACAGAAGTTCTTGTTGTGTCAACCTGACAACCCGAGTTAAGAGTCCCAGAACACAAGAAAGACTGCGGACGGTGGCTCACAGATCCTAGCACTCCTAGGTGAGATGGAGGGCAGAGGCAGGAGAATTGCATGGGAGTTCAGGGCCCAGCTAGGCTGGAGCATGGAGAGCAGCAGAAACAAGAGAGACCCTGGCCCAACAAGGTAGAAAGAGAGAATTGACTCCCAAAGGTTCCACCTCTGACCTCCACTCATACATGTGTGCACACGCACACGTTTGCACACACACAAATAATAATGGAAAAATTAAAACTGGAATATAAATGTTCTGTCATTTTTGGAGTTGGAACCTTTAAGCTTCTGGACTTTTTTTTTTTTTTTTTTTTTTTTACAAAAGACCAAGTAATCTGTTCTGTTTCATTATTTTGGGTTTTGTGTTATATGGCACAGTTAAATGCATTCTTAAGTGTTATTATCACTTACTTTAAAAAGTGATTTCAATCATCTTAAATATATTTATTCTATGTGTTCTTCTTGATTACTGTACTATACCCAAGTTTGGGGTCTAATTCTGTATGTAGCATATTGTATGTTTGCTTTCATTCATGACTGATTTCTTATTCTTACTTATAGATACCTTTGATTATGAGTTCATCTTTATCAGGAATTCACTGTTTTTCTCTCTTTGTCTCTCACTCTGTCTCTCTGTCTGTCTCTGTGGTTTGAGTCATGAGCATGTCCTTTTAAGAAGATTTCCATTTGAACCAGGTACAGTACACACCTCGGTAATCTCAGCATTTTGTAGTCTGAGGTAGGAATGTCATGAGTTGGTCATCCTGGGCTAAATAGTGAGTTTGAGGTTAGTCTGGTGACACAGTGAAATAGTGAGACACTGTCTCAAAACTATGACAACAAAGGTTGTGTTTGCTTCCACTGTGTATCTTTGACTTATCAGCAATGGTTCCAAATACTATTGCTAATCATCATCTCAAGCTTTGTGGTGCAAAACCAGCAGCATTTAAGCAGCCTGTGAGTTCTCATGGACAAGAATTAAGCACTGATTCAGCAGATATGTCTGATATTAGTTCTTATGGTTTCTGGGACTTCATCTGAGAAGAGCCAAGGGCTGGTAACTGGATCATCTGAAATCATCCTTCTTTATAGGTCTGGTAGTTGACAATGAATGTCAACGAGAACTTTGGCTCTCAAAAAATTTATGATCTCATATCTACCCCAGGGACTGAGCAGGGCTTTCTGAGTGGGCTTGGGGAAGAGAACCTGGGGAAGGCTAATTTGCCTCTTAGCAAATCCAGCTTTGGGAACCACAGAGCCTCACTTCTGTCATGATCACGTGATCATGGCTCTGTGTCTCTGTGTTGTGCCAAAATCACATTGAAATAAAAGCTTGTGTATGGGAAAGGTTCTTTGGGACTATTTTCTTTGTGTGTGTGTAGCCTGTGGAGTCCTAATGTGAGTTTAGAGATTATCCTGAATTATTCTACTTCCTTATTGCTTTGCTCTGAGGTTTCTCAAGCTTTGCTTTCCAGGGTTAGAATTACATGTCACTGCCATTTTTACATTCGAAATCTGGTGATATGAACTCAGGTCCTTTTGCTTTTGAGGCAAAGGCTTTAACCCCTATGTCATTTCCTCGGGTCACTTGCTGACTGTTTTTAAAAACAACTAACCAGTCTTCTATATTGGCCCCAAACCAGTTTAACGTTACTTGGATTTTCTCACCTGTTAATTTTGAACAAACTCTAAATCTAAGTCTCAGGCTCAAGGAGTTAATCTAAGAGTTTTAAACTCTAGGTTTTAAAATCTTAGGAGTGAACTTTTCTTCTGGAGTCTAGATGAGGATGGGAAACCTTCCAGATAGATTTTGCTGTATCAGTCAGCAGTTTTTCTCCAAGTTTACTTCTTTTTAACTGATGGAATAGATTTTTGAAAGCAGAAAGTGTAGCATCTCCTTTCTCTTTGAATTTCTAGCAGCGGACATGGGCATTTCCCACATGGCGGCGGCTCACAGAGGGCTTCTGCATAGCACTGCACTAAAGCTGTCTTTGATAGTCAGGTCATGCTTCTGTCCTTTATTGAGACTCCATTCACTTCTGCTGACTTCATTATTATATGTTGATACAATTTTAAAAGTCATTTGTTGTTTAAAGACTCCCAGTAAGTCCCGGAGCGATAGAGGCTATAAATGTCTGATAAATTAATAATGTTATGATTTTAGCATTTATGTGATTTCTCGTATTTGTAAAGCTGCAGACATAAATATTTCAGCATAATGGACTTTAAAGGTACCAGAGTGGAAAATCGTCTCCCCAGTTCTGTCCCCATGGCGACACTTCCACTTCTATTTCTATCCAAATGCAAATGAAGATGCATCTCCTTCCCTCCAACTTATCCCCTATAGATTGTGAAAGTCTCAGCCTAGGACTCCAATCATTTTTAATATACGCTGATGCTCCCCTCCATCCAGGCTGAGCGCCATCAGTTAGCATTTCAGCAAAACAGCACGGCCGTGTGTCTTCTGTAGTATGATGTGTGTATCTAAGAAGTGAAGAGCAGAGAATAAATGAAACCGGGAGAAATCAGCAACATGCAAAATGCATCTCAGCTAAAAATTTTATGATCTCTAAATATTATACTTACCGTTACTTAGAGAAGAACCTTCTGATTAACGATTCCCAGTGTGTCTCTGTATCTCTTTTTAACCCTCATACAATATTTCCCATTTCTGATGTGATACATGCGTCCTTTCAAAAGGATAGTCACAACAAATTTCTGATGTGGTCTTCATTTGCATTCCTCCAGTAAGAGGATTGTGGGGATTTGTCATGTTTTTGATATATGTCTACTCAAGTCTTTTGTCCGTTTTTGAGTCAGATTTGTTGTTGTTGTTGAGCTAAATTTGCTCACTTTTGTCTTTATTATAACTGTGGTGAGTATAGAAGAGGTCTTGTGTGAATGTCATTATCTTGGGGATACATCAAAGAGAGAGTGAGAGAAAGAGAGAGAGAGAGAGAGAGAGAGAGAGAGAGAGAGAGAGAGAGAGTATCCCTAACAGCCATCATACTCATTTGTAGGAAAATTGACACCATATATTTTCCCTGAGAGTTTGCTTCTGGTTGGTGGACAAAGTTCACTTCAGCTTCTCCATATGGAAAGTCAGGCAGGTGGCCTTGGTGATTTGCATTTCTGGGGGATTTCGTGCTTGAATTTTGAGATCACGTCCTCTTCTGAGACAATCCAGGTTTATGTGTTCAGTGCTTTCTTCAGAAGGCTGAAGAGCTAGAGAAAAATCACACTATTTGTTCCCCTATTCTCCATGTGGAGAAGAAGCAGGTACTGAACTTGGCTGGGTGGGTGGAAAGCTCTTCATGGGAAGGTCTTCCTGGGAAGGTCTGTGGAGATTGGGGCAAGTGATCATGACTCCCCATCCTGGTGACGGGTAAGAAAATACGTGCCAACGCTCTGGGCTCTGCCTCCTGTAGTCTGAGCCAACCTCGGCCTGGAACTCTGCAGACCTGTTCCCAGCCTCTTGGGCTACTGCAATCCTTCACTTCGCGTCAGACTCCTGAGTCGAACACTAGGTGGCAGCAGAGCCCAGTTCACCAACCTCCCGGCTCTGAGTACTCCTCTTCTGCAGAAAGCCATACTGCAGGTTTTTCCCTTTTAGAGAGAGCGCTACCCATGCAAAACTAGCAGCTTTAAAGAAAGTCATAGCGTTGGCAGAAACAAGCCACATGGCTTGTGGGATAAGTAAAAAGCACAAGGAAGCTTCTTTAGAGACGAGAATGAGGGTAGAGCCCTGGGGCTTGGAGGTGACAGTTCAGCACTGGAAAATGCAGTAAGGAACAAGGCTGGGGTTTGAGGGTCCCTATTCTGGCTGCTTGGCAGGAGGACTGTGAAGATTTCCTGAGGTCTTGGCTGTGGTGGGCACGGATCTGCTTGCTTGAGTGAAGGACATAGAACTCAGGCATCTCTGATAGAGATTGGTGGACCCCAAGCAGGTGTCAAGATGGGGGGGGGAAGCAGTTGTTTTATGGAGAAGGGTGAGAGGGTGGGAGACAGGGCATCTGCTTCTCAGGGAGGTGGTGGATGGAATTGCTTCCTGTTTTGGTTTCTTTACACGTTGCTGCAACAAAACACTGGCCCAAGCAACTTAGAGATGGGGGAGAAGGGTTTCATGAAATGTGTATCATTCCAGGTTACAACCCATCACTGCTGGGAAGTCATGGCAGCAGGAACAGCAGGTCACATCACAGCCACAGCCAGAACAGAGAGCAGGAGCCAATGCATGTTTGCTCACTATTCCCCCCAGCTTTACACATCTGGACCCCCAGCCCGGGGAATGGTGCTGATCACAGTGGGTGCTGTCTTCCCACATCAGTTCATGCAATCAAGACAGTTGCTCATAAGCATGCCATCCCTCTGGGAGAATCCCTTTCAGGTATGGATGGACACGACACTCAATACTCATTATCACACATACCAGACATAACACTGCTGCTATCTATATTGTGAAGGGAAGAGAAAGATACGTGGGGTACAGAGCTGGCAGCAAATGCAAGTAGATTAGGGCCCCCAGAACCTCGGTTTTATCTCTGTAATCTGTGATCCTTATGGTCATGATGGCCCTTAGAACTTGGTAACCTCACCCCTCTCTCTTGTATAAATTGCTATTTCTTAGAGTGCTGTCAAAGTCTTTTCAAGAAGCCAGCCTATGTCAGCTGAGACTGTTTTGCTCACAGAAGTGTTCTTGCCTGGTTGAGGGCTGCATGTCCTTTTGGGTTCACTGATTTCCAGCAAGTGATGTGAATGGTAATAAAATGGGAGCCGTGATCATGCAAGGCTGGTCGTTCTGTCAGAAGCTTCTCCTTTCTTCTCTCCCCATCTTTTAAGGAGAGAATTTCAAACGGCAGAGCACCGTAGGCTTACAGTGGCAAGAAACCTGCCTTTGCCACCTGTTTGGCACCAAGTTGATTTCCTTACTTTGGAGAATCTCCCTGTGCCTCATGGAGAACAGGGAACGTGGTCCATGGCTCCGTCTTTCAGATAACTGTAACTTCTTGTCCTGGGTCAGCACGCCACTTACACATGCAAATAAGCTTAGATTCGTCTATGTAGTGTTTGAACATTACATGAAATCCTTGCATCTTCAGTCAGGAATGCTTCTTTATTAATCCCTTTATGTCTGTGCATGGGGATCAATTAATTTCTTTGCTTGTGATGCAAACTGTCCTGGTGAATCTATATGCATGCAAGGTTGGCTCCTAGCTTGATTTTTCTCTGTGCTCCAGATTTGCTGTGCTGAGAATCAGATTCAGTCTGCTAGAGGGCCTGCAAAGGAGGAGACTGTCAGGATGAATGCTAGACAGATGTCATAGCTACTCTTTTTTTTTAATTTTTATTTATTCAACTGTGTGCATATGCGTGTGTATGTGTGTGCGCGCGAGTGTGTGTGTGTGTCTGTGTATGTGTAGAACCATGGACGAATTCACGAACCACCATGGATGTCTCCACCTCCTTCTGCCCCGGGATTCATAGGCTCCGCCCTACCAGGACCAGAAGCGCAGGCCGCCCCTGCTTCCGCCTGGCGCCTGGCGTCTATACGTGGGATCTGGGATCCGAACTCAGGACCTTCCGCCTGCAAGGCGGAGGCTTAACCCCTGAGCCACCTCTCCAGCCCTGTCATAGCTACTCTTAACTGTTGCTGTGAGAGAGCATTCAAAGTCAAGCAACTTAAGGGAGAAAGGGAGATTTATTCAGTTTATGGTTCCAGAGGGGAGAAACAGTCTTTCATGGAGGAGGTGACATGGCTGGTGGCTGAAGCTGGAGGTTAAGTCACTGCAAACATCCTGGAGGCTCAGAGCTGCTCAATCCAGTAGGCCAGTGGGTGATGGCTGAAGACTGGAGGATTCCTGGAGAGTCAAGACACAGAGAGTCTCTCTTCTTCCTCTTCTGTTTTGTGGTTCCTTTTATCTGGTTTGCTACTGGGAGGCTCCAACCAGATCTAGGGCTGGTCTTTGTATTGCAAATATTCTATTCAGCTCTAGGGCTGGACTTTGTATTGTAAATGTTTTGGTCTGGATAATCTCTTTAGGTGGCTGACTTTAGTTAATGCCAAGGTAGTGGTCAAGTGGACATCCAGGATTAACTATCACACAGACCACACCCCCCCCACAGTGTCTCCAACCTTGGGTTGACAGTTTTAAAGCTCGCAGAGAAGTTTCTGGTTGTTGATCTCATTTGCCCTTTGCCTTGGCCGTGGAGGGAGGGATGCTGTGGACTGTGAATGTGAGGCTCCAAGAGGTCAAGCAGGACACTGGATCAGGACACTCATCTGGGAAGCAGCAGGACACAGGATTGCTTGCTGATCATAAAGCCTATACTTTCCTTTTTTATTTTCTTTTTAAATATTTTTCATTTCTCTAGCTTTTCTCCAGTGCTTGTCCCTGCCTCCCTCTCTCCCCCTTTCTTCCGTTTCCACCCTCCCCTTCCTTTACCCATCTATTCCCTCTCCCTCCACCCTCTGTCTGCTTCTGTGGGTCCCAGGGTTCCCTTTGAATTATCTGCTCTAGTGGGGGGCTCAGGCCTCTGTGACAGATTAAGTGGCCCTTCCTTGGGTAGACCTACTGATAGGGCACTCCCTTTCACCTGTCTGGCCCTAGACCCTAAGGTTTCCACTGCATGCAATTGACAGGTCAGCCATTGTGCAGGTCTGGGGAGGGTAAGTCTCACTGCAGTGAGTTTCTCCTAATTTTCAAATGTAAGTTTTGTTTGCACTTGTGTATTAAACTTAGCATGCTTATCGCAGAAAGACAAATGCTCTTCACATTCCAAGTGGTCACAAGTAGAAAGTGAGCAGGTGTGGCACAAGCCAGCGGGTATCATTTGGTTCTTCTCCTCAAGATTTCACAGTCTTTTAAAGCAGTGTCGCCAGTTGGGGCCATGTGTTCAAGTATGTGAGCCTGTGCGGTACAGTTCACAGTTCACATTTGTGCCTAAACAATGCTAGATGATCATTTTTTACTGAGGAAACTTGGAGAATATAACTGGGACTTTGTGGGGCTGACATTTATGCTATGAAGAGTATCTTTGAATCATATATATATATAGATACATATATACCACGTATATGAAACAATTATATAAGAAATAATATATCATATTCTTCTCTTTATTTCTTCAGGGTAAGTTCCTTAGGGTGAGATGACTAGTCTTAAAGTTGAACTTCTTAGCTGGGTGTGGTGGCTCATTCCTGTGATCCCAGCAGCAGGAGACTGTGAGACAGGAGGATTGCTGGAGTGGTGTGAGCTCAATCTGGGTTACACAGCCAGATTCTCTCAGAAGCAAAACAAATGAAAGAACCAACAAGAGTAGTAAATTCATTGATGACCCTTGCCCCATATTAACAATACAAAATGATTGTATCAATCTATCTTATTTGACAAGTAAGGAAATGAATGCTCTAATTTTTAAGAATCATGTCTACCAGCATTAGATATTCCAATTTTGTTTCCATTTTTTTTTTCAAAAAGCGTCATTTCATTTTTCACAAAGTCTTGCAAATGGTTGTGAGAGAATAGGCAGTCTGCTTGGTACCTAAACTGCTTTTTGTCCCCTTGGCTGCTGTATGTGTCTTTTTTCTTCCATCACCTTGAGGGGAAATGGTCAACTACCAACTCAGCCATTCACCTCCACTGAGGTGGAGGATTTGAGAGATGGGTCCTGAGGCTGCAGAGCGACTCAAACAGCTCTCCCATCAAACCAGGGAGATGCCAGGTCTGACACGTTCCCCCATCTCCCATTCAGTAGGCTTTCCCATATGAGGTGCTTAGGAAGAAAAGCAAAGGATACTAGTCAGACTCCACATCTTGTGAAAAAGCATTATGACAAGTCTGGGAAAGAGAGACTTTGGCAACCTGGCTGGATTGGGGGGGGGTGCCTTTGAAATCTTGTTTGGTCTCAGAAATTTTACCACACAGAGAAGTTGAGTCAAGATAAAACAAAAACAACAACAAAAATTCCTTTTCCTGTGATTCTTTTACTACTTTATTCATAATTTATTTATTTTCAGTGCATTCCAAAAAGGATCTGATGCAAACCTGCTTTGGTCCAGAAGGGAGAATGAGAAACAAGAGACTGGCTTCTCACAGTCATGGCAAGGTGGTGGCCGTGTGCTTTGCTGAGAGAATGTATAGATATGTGGTCAGGGCTTTGTAGCTGACAGTGATACCATAGACACCAACATACAGCAGATAAACAAACCACTGACCAAGATAACATTCAAACACCCACTTCATGAGGCATTATGAGTACATTGAAGTGGATGTAGTGATCACTTCCTACTTGTTGCAGAAATGTCTGCCTTAGACTCATGTGTTCACCTTTTGCTTCCCAGGTGGTACAGTTCAGGAGGGCAGTGGAACCTTTAAAAATGTTTTATTTTATTTTTATTTAATGTTGCATATATGAATATAGTGAATTTATAATATTTTCAACCCTTAGTCCCAAATCCCATCTCCTCTCCTTTTCCCCTTTACAACCCTTCATCTCTCCTGCTAGACTTCCTCCTATCTTCAAAACTTTTTGCTTGAATGGCCCACTACGCAGTCTGTGATGATTTATGTCTGACCTGATTCATGCTCCAGCAAGCATCCCAAATCAGTGGCTATACCATTGAGGAAAGCATCCTCCTTTTCTTCCCCATCAATATTAATTCTCATCAGCCTCTCAGGTGTGGAGGCTTTAAAAGGTGGAGCGTTGCTATAGGAAGTATATAGCTGGGGGCAGTCCTACTTCCTATCCTTTCTTGCTGTTTCCTAAGTGTGGATGCAATGTGCACTAGATGTCATGTAGTCATGTTCCCTTAGCCAAAACAAACCCCTTCTCTCCTGAAGTGGCTTTGGTCAGAGTATTTTTATCACAGCAACAGAAGAGAAGCTGAAATACGACAGGAAGAAAAGATGAGAAATTAGCATCATCACATCATTCCACTGTTTAGAGCAGGATGAGCATTTGAAAGCTGTAGACTAGGGTGCGCTTGCTCTCTCTGCCTGTGACTCAGGACCATGCTATCGCCTTGGAGACTGTAACGTCTGGCTGGCTGCTACTACTGTCAGATATACTCAGGTCGATAAAATATTCCCCTTTCTTAGCCTGAGGTCTTCTGGTTAGGGCACAGGGCTCCATCTTTACCTTAGCTCCGTCCTGTCCTATGTCTTATCCATGACAGGACGTAAGAAAATAACTTGCAGTCTTGCAGATGAGGCAAAGCTCAGAGGCAATCTAGTAACAAGGATGGCAGGAGGGAGATTTTAGAATCACGTGGAAGCTTGGAATAATAAGGCCTCAGCAAACAGGATGACATGCAAATGTCATGGTTTTGGAAAAGAAGCAATCATCTAAACAGAGACTAGTGCAGTTCATGGGGAAAGATTCAGGAGCAATAAGATACGCAGCTAAGGAGATAATGAGAATTCAGAGGCTTGCCGTATCTAAATGAGGATGAAGATGCTCCCTTTTGCTGAGTCTGACCTGCCTGCTGAGGACAGCAGATGTGGACAGTGATGGGTGAAGTCAGGAGCAGCCCTCCTGGATGGGTGGGCGACTACCAAGCAGGCAGTAGAGTGAATAAGGGGAATGAAAGTGACAGGCAAATCTCAGATAAGATTTTTCTACAGAAGTGAGATTGAAGTTTCTAAGTGACCTTGGTTTAGGTCACCCTCTTGGTTTAGGATGGAGAGAACTCCATACTAATAGGCCTGGGAATATAACTTTCCAGAGCGTCCCACGGCGAAAACCCAGTCTATCTCTTCACGTCCTCTCTGTTGTATTTTCCTTCACAGAACCCTGAGAAAAATTTTCATTTGTTTCCAAGCAGTTTTTGAGAGGGAAGTGTGATTTGGTGTGTGATGCTGGCCTGTGGAGTCTGATGGTCTGGGTTCGAATTCTGGTCCACTATGTACAAGTCCTGATGCTATTTACTTCTAGCAGTCTAACTTTAGGAATATTTGTTCACTTCTCTGAACTTCTCCCTTATGGTTTCCTAATCTAGAACCCAGAAAGCTTCAAGCATTAATTGATGCAAGTTTTGCAAAGGGCTTAGAAGAATGCATATATAATTACTTTATGTTTACATTTATCTATTTTGAGGCAGGGTCTTGCTATGTATCCCAGGCTGATCTCAAACGTGTAATCCTCCTGCTTCAGCCTTCCAAATGCTGGGATCGTAGGCATGTACACTGTACCCAGATATTTTTCTGGACTATGACATTATTATCTTGGGTCCTGTAAGATGGCTTAGTGGGTAAAGACTCTTGTTGCTTAGCCTGATGACCTGAGATCAATCTACAGAATACTTGTGGTGAAAGAGGACTGACTCCCACAAGTTATCCTGACACCATCATATGCACCATGGTATGCACTGTCACATGCCACACACACAGGGATATATAGGCTCAAGAAAAATAAATATAAAAAAATTCAAATATTTATGACAACAAAAGGTTCATGAAAGCATGAGCTCTTTTTTTTTTTAAATTTGTTTGTATGCTAGGATAAAATAGATACTCTGCAAATATTTGAGATGTGTGCAGGCTGAGTGAGCAGATGTTTCAGGCAGTTCGTCTGGTAATGGAGTTTCCAGAGGTCTCCAGAAACAATATAGGTGCTTCTGGTTGCCCATCAAAAGCTGAGGATAAAACCCTGTTGCTGAAGACACCACACACTTTGGTCATAGGACATGGAGAAATCAATCTGGAATTGAAGTTTTCCTTCCTGATGACTAACTTTCATAGTGCCAGAAGAGGCTTCGAAGGCTGCTGGGGGAGAAAAGACAGTTTTACCTAGACGTGACTACTAAAAGCTACAACAGTCATCTGTTTGGTAATATTCACTGGCTGGTGCAATAGTGGTATGAATGTAATGGGGGTAACCAACCACTTTATGCCTGGATTTCAGGCCTGCTCCACAGCAAGGTAGAGTAGTGAAGTGCTAAGCCTTTGTCCGAGAAGCTTCCTTTCGCAGTGGATGGTGGTTAGCACGGAGGATCACAACTGGTCCGAGTGCAGAGAATAGGTGATTGTGGAGTGCTGTGTTAAATGGAACATCTGTCTCGTTTTGCCCCACTTCCAGAGAATATCAAGGAAGAGGGACAGAAAGACTGTCAGAGACAGATGGTGTGAGTGCTGCCAAACAGTGTCTTCTGCACATAAGAAGCCTGTCACTCCCAGGTCAGCAGTAGGCATCTTCCTCAGTTGTATTCCTGTTGTTGAATCTGGAGCTCATTAATTCAGCTAGACAAGCTGGTCAGGTCCTCAGGGTTTGCAGCAAGTACTTACCGACCAAATTATGTCCCCACTGCTAAGGCTGGTTTTTTTGGTAGCTTGTAGAGAGTGGATTCCTCCTATCAAGAATCAAGAAATCTGAATTTCTCCTAAATAAAAAATGAGTTGGTACTATGGTTTCAATGTGTCTCCTCAGAAATTCAAGTATTATCAATGTGACAGTATTAGGAGGTGGGGCCTTTAGGAGGTAAATTAATCCATATTAATGGGGTCGGTGCCATCATAGACGACCCTCAGACTGTTCTAGCTGCTAGCTTTCTTCCATGACCTTCTCTCTACTTTCTGCCGTGTCAGCATGGCACGTAGCTCTGCCCTTGCGCCTGTGGTAGTCATAGCCTTCCTCCCCACTAGGGGGCAGTACACCACACAACATCTGCTGCGTACCCCATCAGGCATTTGACCCTTCTGGTCCTGTCTTTTATTTTCTGTCTCTCTTTTCGCCCTCTCTGTGTCACACCCTCTTTTTCATTCTTTATTCTCCAGCTTAATAATATTCCCCCCCTTTGTCCAGATTCTGTAGGAAAATCTCCTTTGCTCTAGCATCTCCTTTTTCTTTGTGTAGTCCATTTGCAGACCAATTTGGCTCATCACTGTTGAAGAATGAATATAGCTGCCAGTTGTCTCTCTGGAAGGGAAAGGAAAGTTCTGTAACAGAGGTGAAATCAGGCAACTGGGGCAGCTGTGATGCAAAGTCCTGGAAGTCACATCAGAAACTCTGCCCAAGTCTCCAGATTAAACCAATTTTCATCATGAAATCTGCTTCATTCTGAAGGATGGAAATTCAGCAAACAAAAACCTGAAAGGCAGAAAAGTAATGAAATAAGAGAAAAATATTACACCCTAAGCAAATGTCCAGTCTAATTTTACTCATTTTAAAATAATTTTCATGGTATTCTTTTTTTTTTTTTTTTGCATTACACTTATCTTTTTTCTTCCTACTGAATGGTTTTGCTTTTTTTTTTTTTTTGCAGCTGTATAGCATTTTGTTTAAAGTTTGGCAGAAACTCATCAGCCCCCTTTAATAGCAATAAGTCCTTAGGAAATGCATTTTAAGCTTATAAGTATGGACTTTGACAATGAAGCAGCATAGCCCCTTTGTGCACAGAAACTGTTGGCCTGGGCTTTACTGGACCCCCGCTCTTCATCACTAGACTGATTCAAGACAAAGGAAGTCTGTATCTGGCACCAGGCGGCTCTCCGGGAGAGGGAAGTGCTGCTTTTAGCACTGATCCCAAGACACACGTTCTCGTCACACTGGGAAGACCCCCGCGCTGGAGGCGGCAACCAGAAGGGGAACACTGGGCTTCTGAGTGGACCTGTTATCTCTGCCATCCTTCCCTTTCATCTTCGGGGTTCACTTTCTCCTCGCTCCCTTGTCTCACCCTTGTCCCTGTCACCTTGGCTATCTCCTGCCTCTCTTTGTCGGTCTGGGACACTTTACCACATCAGTGAGCCACTTCATCCACTGAAGTCACTTGGCGGTCTGGGAATAGATGCAGCTAAAGAGGGCTTGGGGACAGGGTCCCTGATAGCAGCAGCTGGTGCATGATGAAATGAGATAAGACCTATGGAAGGTCTGCAAGAGCATGGGGAGGGAGAGGAGCGAGGGGTGTTAGATCTAAAACAAAACAAAAACAAAAACCAAGCCCTCTCATTTGCATTTTGAACATTGAGCCTGAGATAGTTTGCTCCAAGGAAAGAATCTAGTTCCCAGACAGAAAGGAAAGAAATGCTTAGGACCATTCCAGTGTCTCCTGACATTAAAAAATCACCTCCACCTCTCTGACTTGGGTCTGGGTAAAGGACTCCTTGGCACCTAGGTGTGCTAGCCCACAGGCAATGGTGGGTCTGTGGGATGCGTCTGGGATAGAGGTGTGGTGGTAGGGTGGGTCAGCATAGGAGGCTGTGGAGCTCCATCACATACCAGAGTAAGTCAGCCCGTAGCGGCCTGGCTCTTCTCCTTGGAAGTGTTGGACTTTCCACATGACCTTTCGGCTCTACCACACAGGCAGGTGTCATCATGTGCCTCTGAGGCAGTGTGTCTGATACAGGTGTGCTAGTTAGATACATAAACGTCAGCTTGACAATTGAAGGCTGAGCTCTGGGCATATCTCTGGAGAATTAGTAGTTAATACAAGTCCTGAACAAGCTTCTAGGAGATCACATGACTGATGTGGGAAGACCCACCCCCTGGTGAGTGGACCATTAGAGAAGCTGGATGGAGCTGGTTCAGTGCTTCTCTTTTGGCGAGTTGGCCCCTTTCTCAGCAGTCGCTGTGGATCTGGAATAGCCTGGTCCCTTGGCTCCTGCTGCTGGTATGTGCTCTCCTGCCAAGCCGGACTATGACCTGTAATGGAGAATCATCAGCAAGAAACCTCTTGGTTCCTCTAACCCCACTGGCCATGAATTTATTGACAACACACAAGCAAACTGCAACAACAGGGCGTGGCCCAGGTCATGTCCAGGACGTAGGAGACATGTCTAGAGTCCTTCAGGTCTGACTCGGGCAGCTCCTTTGACAAGTCTCCCTTCCATGATACCGTGTAGCCTGTTCTGTTTTGGAAAAATAGCGCCTTACAGAAATTCATGGAAGGGAAGGAAGAAAAGAACTTGCCTATCTGCACTAGCCTACATTCCATTTGTCAAGGGTCAAATTTTACTCTGTGAATATTGAATGACCACACTTCTAGGAAGTCAGAAGGCTACTTGGTAGTTAGAAGTAGTTAGAAGCTGGGAACACGGCTGGTGAGCATCAAAGAGACCGTAACATGGTTCATGCGATATATCCTGTTTGTTTTCTTTTGTAGAAGTGGAAACAAGCCAGCAACTGAAGAACTGTTCCAAGGTCATGGCAGATAAATTCTAGGTATTCTAGCCAAACACAGTCTGGCTCCGGAAACTTTGGAAGACCAGGATGCAGAATTTGTAATTCACATAACAGGAGGAGTTGTCATGATTTGAATCAGTTGTTCCCTCAGGCTCATACATGTGCATCTTTAGTTAGTGTTCATGTTTGGAAGATTTGTGACAACTTCGGGAGACATATCTGGCTGGAAGGAGGCACATCACTGGGGTGGGTCTTGAGGTCTGGGAGCCTCATCTTGCTTCCTCTCAGTTTGCTCTTGTCTTCTCTCCTTGCATGATAGCTTCAGTGATCTGAATCAGCCTCCTGCTTCTGCCTCCAAGCTATGCCTTCTGCAATTAAATTCCTACCACCATGGACGACATCTCCTTTGGAATCGTAGATCCAAACTTAAGATCTCTCTTAAGTTGCTTGCATATAGTATTGTCTCACGGCAACAAAGAAGAGTAACTGTATTAGAGTCACTAAAGGGTTTCAAGCAGAGGAGAGACAGGAGACAAAGAAAAAAAATCAAACTCTCTCTCTCTCTCTCAGACAACTTGTAGAAGTTGGTTCTTTATACCATGGGAGTTCCTGAGATCCACTTCAGGTCATCAGGCTTGGAAGTAAATGCATTTACCTGCTGAGCTATCTTGCCAATCCAAGCTTTTTTTTCTTTTTTTAAGAGAAAGCCTCAATTTTCACTGTGCTCAGTCTTCCCGCCTGGCTAACCTCAGCAGAAGTAGGTGGCCCCAGATGAAGAACTACTTTGGGGAGTCCTTGTCTGGATCCAGAGGTTCATTTGAACTAATACACTGCTTCACATCTTTTCAATCCATTCGATTTTGAATGAAGTTCCGTGGGGGCGGGGTGGCACTTACAGAACACTCGCTCCAGATCAGACATTGCTCTAAGCCTGCTGCCAACCTAAACCAGTCGGTAACGCAGCACAGAAAGCTGCATCAAGACAGGTACTGACGTCATCCTCACCGTCAGATGAGAAACCACGGCTCGGAGCTACCAGCTAAATGTGGAAGTCAGAACGGAGACAGGCGGTCTGCCAGAAGGACCCATGTTCTTAATTAAGCATAGCAGAGGCCTCGCTCTGCATTTTAGGCAGAGCAATGGCGTGGCCAGGGAGAGGTTTTGATAAGAGCACTTTGCTTGCAGTGAGAGGAAGTCCCCCCGGGACCGTAAAAAGGAAGACCCCGGCCAGCCGCGGGGCTGTGGAAGCTGATCTGTGAGCGCGAGTTGCTTCCTGCAGAATGAAGGGGTAATGGTTACCCCGTTACCTCCACACTTAGGCTTTTTGGTAGCTGGATAGATAGACTCACATTTGTGGGTGTATGGGGGAAAGCAGCAGCTGGGGAAGCAGAGGGGTGGGATGAAGGGGAACATCACCTGTTACTAAGCTGAGAGCCTGTAGAGGAAAGTGCAGATGGGCAGGGATACAGAAGAGGTAGGGCAGAGGAGGAAAGGTCCAGAATACCCGCTCAGTGAAATCCAAGGAACTTGGAGTCCAATAAAGGGCAAGACGCCAATCCGATGGAAATGAATAAATATTCCTCAAGCACGAGGGGGCGCTAGAGAGGCCTGCCTGGGACATGGGCATGAAGGGGCCCTGCGAGACAAGCAGACCTGGGATCACGGGTTTGTCAGGCTCTGCTCTCTGGCCACAGCAAGGTTGCCAGGCTGCTCTGCACCGGGATTGGTGAGCTCGTGCTCAGCCTTCCCTTTTCACCTGTAGGGTCTCCTTTGTGGTTGTAGAGGTGAAGACCGTGAAAAAATGGGAGAAGGTGGGGGGGGGTGTTTCAGCACTCACTGTTTACATTCTCTTGCACCGGGCACCCCATCAGCCGGCAATTCATGCACCTTTAGCACCGGAGAGGGAGTGCCTGAAGACCTGCAGTGCACATCAGCAAGTCTTAGACGTTAGTTATAGCTGGGAATACCCGAAGACAAAGGGACCATCAGAAACCAGGAGTCGTCAGGAGTCGTCAGAGGCTATAGATACGAGTTTTGCAGTTTTGCAAATCCAGACTGGGGAAAAGTCGGGCAGGCATCTACCTTCTTCTAGAGCCCGGGAGTTGTTTCTGAGACAGACTGATTGCTGTTCTCAGGACGTGGAAGCCTCCGAGGTCCTGTTTCTTTGGAAACACAGGAGTGACCTGTTCTTTGGGTTAAAGGCTGAAGTTGGAGAAACCCATGACTGGCTGCTGAGTTGCAGCAGGAGACGCACTGCGGCTGTCCTGGCCGCCTCCCTGCTGCGCGCTGACTCATTCCCCTCCGCGACAGACAGATTGTATCTTGCGTGGGAGTCGCTGTGCAGGGCTAAAGCTGTTGCCTTAGAGTTAGAGGAATTACAACCTGCCTAAGGGAATGACTGTTCTAAATCTGCTCTTTTAATGAGGTTTTTTTTTTTATTATCATTTTATTAATGGGCTCCCAGGAGGAAACAGCAGGTATCAAGGTCTTCAGAAAAACGTTTGCTTTTCTCCTTGGGAGGTGCTCGGCCTCTTGGCTCTGAATTCTACACCCCGCAGTCAGATCAGACATGACTTTCAGTGTCTCTGTGGCTGGCATGAATCCCGGGCTAGAAGTCCCTCTGTTAGGCCACTGCTTGGAATTGGAGGCTCTTGGGGGTCCTCTCACTGGCAGATGGTATCACCCTGGGGTCTGATGACTTAGCAAGGCCCTGAAGAGG
This sequence comes from Typhlomys cinereus, assembly GCA_023101885.1. Classification (NCBI taxonomy): domain Eukaryota; kingdom Metazoa; phylum Chordata; class Mammalia; order Rodentia; family Platacanthomyidae; genus Typhlomys; species Typhlomys cinereus. The sequence goes on along the minus strand of JALPQD010000025.1, from coordinate 11,156,555 downwards.
CATTATGGCATTATTCTTCCATTATGTTTAGGATATGTCAGAGAAGAGCAGGCAGCTGCGAAGGGATCCTGGGCAAGAGAAAGAACTGATATCATATGTATTTTTGTGTGTGTGTGAGTGTGTGCATGCAGTGTGTGCAAACGTGTATAAAAGGGCGCTTGAGTACGCATGCCTGTGGAGGCCCAAGGGTGACATTGGGAGTCATTCTGGATGGCTCTACCTCCTTATTGCTTATTACTCTGGGATTTCCTAGCTCTGCATCCCAGGGCTAGAATTACAGACTGCCTACATTATCTGCCTGACATTTTTTTTCTTTTTATTTATTTATTTATTTTTTCTTCCACTCATACAAAATTGATAAGTACCCCATTCCCCTTTCTCCCTCCACCCCTCCTTGGACCCCCTTGCTCCCTCCCCCCTTTTCCCCTTCCTTCCCCCCTTTCTCCCAGTGCCCCTCCCCCCCATTCCTGGAGCATCCTTTAGTGTGCATGTCAAACTTCCCTCTGGGTCCTCCTCTCTGATGAGGTGTAAGGACTCAGTGGCATTGCCTAGAGCTCTTTTTTGTGTTCCTCTTTAGTATAGGAACACTATTGTGGCTATTAATCCCTTGCCTCTAAGGATCGTAGTGCCTGTGATCTATGCTAGACTTTGTGGATTCAAAGACATGTTCATTGCGCAGGTCATGCAAAGTCCTATTATGATTACTTCGGTCCTAACTTGTATGGAGTATCTTGCATATCGTTGCTCTTCCCCATCTTTAGGCTCTTACAATCTTACTGCCCCCTCTTCTGCAAATTTCCCTGAGTTTTAGGATGGGGAGAGATTAGGCTGGCCTGGTTCCAGGTGGTTAATGTAGAGTCTCTGATGTTCTGAATTATGGTTCGTTGATTTTTTTTTTCAGTTTTGCTGCTCCTGCACTGCCCTTAGCTCCATCCTGATGGGTATTGGATGTCACCCCTTGGCCAGAGATAAAAGCCTGTTAAAATAGAGTCTTATTATAAGAGTAGATTCAAAGGTAGATGGAATAAGAGTAGGAGCCTGCAGTGAGGGGGGGGTCAGTCTCCCATTTGCAGGATGGTTACCTTCTATCTGCCAGACTCTATGCCCTCCTTTTCTGGTAAATCCAGGGATTCAAGATCAGGTCTTTTTGCTTGCCAGGAAAAGGCTTCAACCTTGGAGCCACCTCTCCAGCCCCATATGCCTTTTTTTTTGGTGCCTGGGTCCAAAGCTCACCCCTGGAAGGGGAAGCTGGGCTGGAGGGATCGTCGTTGCTTATGCCAGACACCTCTTTGTTCTGTGTTCATGGATATGTGGTGAGAACTCCACCTTTAGCTGTTGTAGTGTGAGAAACTCCAGTAGGGTCATGTATAACTTAGGAGGTATGCAGGCCAATTTTTATTAATTGTTATGGGAATGAGGGAGTCTCTGAGCAGCGAGAGTGCCACTGGGCATTATGAGGCAGGCTGCACAGAGCACCCAGCTGGCTTGGTATCCAGTGTATTAGCTGTTTGCTGATCATTGCAGTTGCTTTTCTTTTACTACTGTGAGCCAATACTCACGTACAAGGGAGAAAGGGAGATTTATTTGGCTTATGGTTCTAGAGGGAATATGGTCCATGATGGACAGCTGAAGACATGACTGAAGGCAGAAACTGGAGGCTGGTTCAGGTCACCACAGCCACCAGGAATCAGAGAAAGCAAGACCAAGGGAGGATGCTGGGTTGGACCATTACACCAAAAGACATCTCTCTGTGATGCCCCTTCCCCCGCAAGACTTTATATTTTAAAGGAGCCACGACTTTCCCAACATGAACATCAGCTAAGGAGTCAAACACACGAGCCTGTAGAGGGCAACTCCCATTCAAACCAGGACACTGAGTGCCTGGTAGAAGCTGGCGCAGAAAGACAAAAAGCAGGTCCACAGCTTCCAGGGACAGCCCGATCTCTGGCTCTTCTCTGGAAGAGTTCAGGCTTCCTTTAAGCGTGCTTGAACTTTGACAGTGTGACAACTGTCTTGCAGTTTTTTTTAACTAGCTTTATGATTTTGTGTTGGGTCACATTCATGACTATCCTTAGTCAGATGTGGTAAATAGGACCTGGTGACATCCTTGGGAGAATTTGAAGGGATAATTTAGGCAAAGGATGTGTTCTGTACATTGTACATCTTGTACATTTGTCCATTGCTGCCACATAGATGTTCAATCCTGGTGGAAAGAATGGATGACTCAAAGAGATGAAGGCGTATCAAGTGTGCATATCATTAGATCTATGCTGTGTGTTTAATGGGAAATGTCACCTGTAGGTTTATGCATTTGAACACTTGGTCTCCAGCTGGTGGCACTGTGTTGGGAGATGGTAAAACCTTTAGGAGGTGTAGCCTTGCTGGGGGAAGTGGGTCACTAGGTGTGGGCCGTGAGGCTTTATAGCCTGGTACTACTTACTGACTGCAGTTACAATGTGACCAGCGGCCCTATACTCATGTTGCCATGAGTCTCCTATCATGATGGACTGTATCCTTTCTTCAACTATGCACCAAAATAAATGCTGCTTTCCTTAAATTGCTTCTTGTCAGATATTTGATCACAACAATTAGAAGAGTAACAAATACAGTATAATATCTAAGCTGGTTTCTTAAACTACTTGCAAATGTAGGGAGGCGGTGGTTAGGCTAAGATGGGCTGGACTGCCATGCTCTCAGGGAGTGTGAAGGATGAGGGACAGGGGACTGGTCAAAGGTGGGTCTCAGAATGGTTCTGGATTATACTGGAGACATAAATTAAAAGGGGGCTCAGGGTGTGTCATCATCGGGGATCAGAGAGGCAGGGCAGGTTAGGACATGCAGATAGACTGAATGAATGAAGGAGGGGCTTGGAGATCTGGGACACTGTGCTGCTAGGACATCATCTCTGTTGGAGATCTGTTTCCATGGACAAGGCAAGCCCATGTCTTTGAAAGGAGGCAGAGAAAAGATGGTCCTTCCAGAAAGTACACTGCTTTTTCTCTCCCTGGTCTGAGCACCTAGTAAGCCTTCAACTAATATATACTGCTAGGCATGTTTCTCTTCTCCTTTTAGCTTGTAATAATATCATGGACTGTTCCATGTGCTTCGGTTGACCCCATCCTGATGCTTACTGGCTGTGCAACTGTCTTAGACACTCTCTCTTGGGTCCAAGTCCTCTTGGGCATTATCGCTGAGCTGAGGTCATCATCCAAACAAGTGAATCCTGACTTGTAGGAAGGCATATGGATCTAATTCTATAGTGCAACAGCTTCATGTCTAGACCTGACATATAACAGGCATTCAGTGAATATTCACTGTCATTAGATTGTGTGGCGTGGAGTGACTAGTGCAGAATAAAGAAGTGAGGACAGATGCAGTCTCCTTTGGTGATCACCTGCTCTCAGGGACAGGTACATGCCCTTGGACTTGGGGCCCAGGCCTAGCAGGGAGTGTGGGAAACAGACCTGGGGTGGGACTGAAGAAGTCACAGAGAAGGCATGAGAATGACTGTGGCTGTGGCCAGCTCCACTCTGTACGCACAGAGATCTGGGTTTGGGTCTCTGTTTAGCTTTTTAGTATGAATGATGTAGAGTCAGGATTTCTGATCATTAGGAGGCGCCTCTGCAAAACCTAAAGGATAATTCTCCAAATATTTCCACTTCTCTAGGTCATATACTTATCAGCGAGACCCAGATGAGGCTTTATCTGTGAAAGTGCCTAATGAAAATGTAAATTACCATGAAATATTGTGACATGTATGATTCCTCCATCGCATTGAAACCTCGATTTTTCTAGCACCTTTCCATCTCAGAGTCATTTGCATTTTCAGAGAGATTCTAGGGGGAAAAAAGGTTTAATGATGTGAAAGGAATGAATGGGGACTGCTGAGATACTGAAAAGTCGCTTCTATCCAAACAAGCCTTCCGAATATGAATCCTGGGGCCGTGGTTGCTGCAGGGAAGAGATGTGAAGTGGGCACAGTGCCCCCCCTTCCTCTCCACTCCCTTCCTTTTTTTAAATCAGCTTCTTAAATTATCAGGTGTCACAGGGTCAGGACGGGATTTCCTTCCTCTGAAACTAAGAAAAAACTGTGAAGCAGGAGTTCGTGGAACAAGTAGATGAAGCTGAATCAACAGCGGGCTGACCTAGGATACGGGGCAATAGTTGGGTTTGGGGGAAGGAAGCTCAGACTCTGTGACATCTTGGATCAAGTGTCCAGTATCATTTATTTCTTCTGCCAACTGAAGAGACACCTACCAGCTGAACGGCCCATTGACTTTCAAGACCATGACTGGTTTGCTATATACGTCATCTGAATGTGTCTGGTCCCTGACAGACCTTTACACAAAAGAACACTGGACCTATCTGGGGGTCATGCAGGCCCGTCGTCTTTCGTCTTTCTTCTATTCTTATTTCTAGAGATGAAATATACAATATAAAACACTTACTCCTAAATATGGATCAATACTCTGATCCCAGAGAGCAGGATTCCTGTTGCTTTCACATAAATCTCATAAATGCAAGTAATATTATATGCAAATATTGAACCCACTTGTATGAATTTAAAAAACCCTTTACTAAGCCCTACTGAGAAATGTTTTTCAACTCCTGTTCCAGTGCACGGAAACCTGCTTTTTCATATGGTTTAATCAGTCTGCACCAAATGCATGTGTAGGGAGAAGGAACCCCTCTCTTGAAAGTGGGAGGGAACACCTTGCTTTTACAAGATGACTGTGAGACATGAATGAGACTCTTATTCCCACAGTTGTGTGAGAAACCAGGGGACTGAACTAAGGAAGGCTGCAATCAGGAAGGTACAAAGGTCTCTAGGGAAACCATCATTGAAGGAGCTGCTTGACCAGAAAGATGACAGAGCAAGTGAATTCCAAGACTTTCCAAACCGGCAAGGCACCCTGTTGTTTATCCTCTCATAGGACTAGGGAAAATGTATTCTACTCTCTGCTTTTTTTTTTAAATAAAAAAATCAGGGGCTGGAGAGGTGGCTCAGGGGTTAAGCCTCCGCCTTGCAGTTAGAAGGTCCTGAGTTCGGATCCCAGATCCCACATATAGACGCCAGGCAGAAGCGGGGGCGTCCTGCGCTTCTGGTCCTGGTAGGGTGGAGCCTGTGAATCCCGGGGCAGAAGGAGGTGGAGGCGTCCATGGTGGTTCGCGAATTTGTCCGTGGTTCTACACATACATAGACACACACACACACACACACACACACACACACACACACACAGACACACACGCACGCGCACATACACATGCATATGCACACAGTTGAATAAATAGTAATAATAAAAAATTTAAATAAAAAAATCAGTTATTAGTAACCTTCGCAAGACGACTAACATTTGTACGTATTTCTCTCTTCAGCTTACCTTTTCATAACCATCATGTTCATTTGCTTAAGAACATTAACTGAGCAATGACTGACTGGTTTTTTACATCATGGCTTTTTTTAAATTTATTTTTTCCACTCATACAAATTTGATAGGTACCCCATTCCGCTTCCTCCCTCCACCCTCCCTGGATCCCCTTGCTCCTTCCCCTTTTTTCCCCTTCCTTTCCCCCCTCCCTCCCTTTTTTCCAGTGCTGCCGCCCCCCCCCCCCATTCTTGGAGCCTCCTTTAGTGTGCATGTCAAACTTCCCTCTGGGTCCTCCTCTCTGATGAAGTGTAAGGACGCAGTAGCATTGCCTAGAGCTCTTTTTTTCATGGCTTTTAATAGCAGCAAAGTGTGTGAGTGCTACTGAAAGAAGCTTTCGCACTAGACTCTTCATTTTGAATTCAGTTTTAAGGAACTCCATTTAAATGATGACAAGGATTTCGACAGGGAAGAAATCAAGAGATCACACTATTGAGAATGTGGCTAAGAGCAAGCTTGAGAGAAGTGTAAGGAAACCAAAGACAGGGTGAGATCCAGTGTACACATAGAAACAGGACACAGACTCAAGTTACACTTCGCTTAGAGTTTCTTGGTGGTGGGGGGTGGTATTTTGAAAGAAAACAGCTTATTCTTGGCTGTGGGCATGACAGACTGAGAAGGGTCAGTTGGCTCTGTTAGCTCGGGGCCCTTCCTCTTGACTTTCTCCTCTTCATGTGATGCATAGAGAGTAATTAGTGCATAGACCATGGAGTAAACTGAGAGGACTGCTTCGTAAAGATTCCAGCCCTGTGGCCCTTGCCCTTCAGTTCCACCCCAGCAGCCCAGGAACTTGCCCTATCGTTTCATACACCAGTGACCTACTTGTAGCACACTTGTTGGAAAACTCTGATTAAAAAAATCCACCTAGCCGCTGGGTAACCAACCACCTGCTTCCTAACCCTTATCCCCATCCCTACCATGGCAGGGAACACACTGTAAAACAGTCTAAACAACAGTGGGCAGGGAATAAATTGAGAGTTGACAGGATCAGATGTCTTAATACTAATCATAAACCCAAGAGGAAATTTTCTTTTTTTTAATTAAAAATTTAATTATACATTTGAAAATTTTTTTACCAGTTCCCTCCCTCCCCCCTCCTCCCCCTGAACCCCTTCCTCCCCCTCCCCATCTCCCAGTGCCTCCCCCCCAATTCCCAGAGAGTCCTTTATTGTGTACGCCTAACTCTCCACTGGGTCCTCCTCTCCGATGACATATAAGGACCCAGTGGCATTTCCATAAGCCTTTCTCTTGTTCCCCTTAAGCATAAGATCACTACTATGGCTGTCAATCCCTTGCCTCCAGGGGTCTCGGTGCCCTTAACAGATGCTAGACTTTATGAGGGCAACAGTGCGCTGGACATTGCGCAGGGCATGCAAAGTCCCATTATGATTGCTTTGGCCCCAACTATTGTTGAGAATCTTGCAAATTGTTGCTCCTCCCATCCTTTTCCTCTTACAATCTTACCGCCCCCTCTTCTGCAAATGTCCCTGAGCTCCAGGATGGGGAGAGATTAGGCTGGCCTAGTTCTATGTGATTGATATAGTCTCTGAAGTTCTGGATTATGGTTTGTTGATTTTCTTTTGCAGTTTTGCTGCTCCTGCAATGCCCTTCACTCCATCCTGCTGGGCACTGTATGTCACCCCCTGGCCAGAGACAAAAAGCTGTTAAACTGGAGTCTTGTTGTAATAGCACATTCAAGGGTAGATGTAGTAAGAGTAGGAAACCTCAGTGAGGGAGGGGTCCATCACCCATTTGCAAAATGATTACTTTTTATCTGCTAGACTATATGCCCTCCCCTTCTGGTGAGATCAGGAAAGAACGTCTGTGAACTTAACCAGGTTTCTCATTACTTACTTGCAGACCTTGATGGAGGCCTATTTTCTCTGCTGTAACATGGTCCCCTCTCTCCTTGTTTCTGGTGTGGCCCTCCTACCCCATCTCTCTTGTTCATAATCCTTGCAATTACTGTGTTACATAGGTTTTTTTTTGAGTGTCTCAATGTGGGCTGGGTGAGTTTGGTACTAGGAGCCACCTATTAGGGAGTACATACGGCGCTTAATTTTCTGGGTTTGGGATACTTCACTTAATATAATTCTTTCTAATGACATCCATTTCCCAGCAAATTCCAGTAATTCATCATTTTGATGGCTGAGTAGTACTCCATTGTATAGATGTACCACAGTTTCCTTATCCACTCGTCAACTGTTGGACATTTAGGTTGATTCCATGACTTTGCTATTGTAAACAGTGCTGCTATGAACATGGTCGAGCTTGTGCTGTCGAGGCGAGGCGAACCTCTGCTGCATGGGGGGTTATTCCCAAAAGTGGGATAGCAGGGTCATATGGCATTTCAATCTTTAATTTCTTTAAGAATCTCCAGATGGCTCGCCAGAGTGGCTGTATGAGCCTGCATTCCCACCAACAATGTAGGAGAGTTCCCCTCTCTCCACATCCTCTCCAGCATTTGTCGTTGTTTGTATTGTGGATTTTTGCCATCCTGACCGGGGTGAGATGATATCTCAGGGAAGTTTTGATTTGCATTTCCCTGATGGCGAAGGAAGTGGAACATTTTTTCAGATATTTGTTAGACATTTTAATTTCATCCCTGGTAAAGTTTCTTTGAAGTTCCAGGGCCCATTTTTTAATTGGGCCAGTGTTTTCCTTGGAGTTTAGTTTTCTAAGTTCTTTGTGCACTCTGGACAGTAGAGCTCTGTCAGATATTGGTTAGTGAAGATTTTCTCCCATTCTGTGGGTTGCCTTTGAGCTCGTGTGACAATCTCTTTATCTGAACAGAAGCTCTTTAATTTCACAAGATCCCAACTGTTGAGAGTTGGTAGCAGTGACTGTGCCATTGGATGTCTGTTTAGGAAGTGTTGGCCTAGCCCAATCAGCTCAAGGGAGTTCCCTATCCTTTCAACTATGGTTTTTATAGTCTCTGGCCTGATATCAAGGTCCTTGATCCATTTGGAATTAAGTCTTGTACATGGTGACAAGTACGGTCTCCAGCTTCTGCATGTGGAGATCCAGTTTTGCCAGCACCATTTGTTGAAGATGCTGTTCTTTTTCCATTGGATTCTTTGGGCCCCTTTGTCAAAGACCAAATGACTGTAACTTTGTGGGCTTATATCTGGGTCTTCAATCCTTATCCATTGATCTGTGTGTCTATTTTGGAGCCAGTACCAGGCTGTCTTTATAACTATGGATTTGTAGTATAGACTTAGGTTTGGTATGGTAATACCTCCAGCTATGTTTTTGTTACTCAGGATTGTTTTTGCTATCCTGGGTCTTTTGTGCCTCCATATGAACTTTGAGATTGTTTGGTCAACTTCTTTGAAGAATTGCTTTGGGATTTTGATTGGTATAGCATTGAATCTGTATATTGCCTTTGGTAGGATGGTCATTTTTACGATGTTGATTCTGCCAATTCAGGAACAAGGGAGGTCTTTCCACCTTCTGGTGTCTTCTGCAATTTCTTTCTTTAGGGTTTTAAAGTTTTCATTGTAAAGGTCTTTTACCTCCTTAGTTAGGTTTATACCAAGGTATTTCATTTTTTAAGGGGTTATAGTAAATGGTATGGTTTCTCTCAAGGCTTTTTCACTTCTTTCATTCTGGGCATATAGGAAGGCCTCTGATTTTTGCACATTTATTTTGTATCCTGACACCCTGCTGAACTTCTCAATTAGTTCCAGGAGCTTCCTGGTGGAGTTTTTGGGATTACTCAGGTATAAGATCATGTCATCTGCAAATAAGGATAGCTTGACTTCTTCCTTGCCGATTTGAATCCCTCTTATGTCCCTTTCTTGTCTTATGGCTTCAGCTAAGACTTCAAGTACAATATTGAATAGAAGTGGTGAGAGTGGACAGCCTTGTCTAGTTCCTGATCGAAGTGGGAATGATTCCAATTGTTCCCCCTTGAGCATAATCCTTGCTGTGGGCTTGGTGTATATAGCTTTTATTATATTGATAAAGGTTCCTTCCATTCCCACTGTCTCTAGTGTTTTGATCATAAAAGGCTGTTGGATCTTGTCAAAAGCTTTTTCTGCATCTATCAAGTGTATCATGTGGTCTTGGACTTTGGACTGGTTTACATGATGAATTACATTTATTGATTTGCGTATGTTGAACCAACCTTGTGTGCCGGGGATGAAGCCTACTTGGTCCCCATGAATGATCTTTTTAATATGTTTTTGAATCCGATTTGCTAAGACTTTGTTGAGAATCTTTGCATCTGTGTTCATCAGGGAGATCGGCCTATAGTTTTCTTTCTTAAGTGAATCTTTATTAGGTTTTGGGATTAAAACGATATTAGCTTCATAGAAGGAATTTGGTAGTGTTCCTTCTTTTGCTATTTGATGGAACAGTTTAAGGAGTATTGGTGTTATTAACTCCTTAAATGTCTTGTAGAACTCTGTGCTGAATCCATCTGGTCCAGGACATTTTTTGGTGGGAAGATTCGAGATTACTTCCTCAATTTCCTTATATGTTATAGGACTATTTAAATAATTCACAACTTCCTGATTCAATTTAGGTAAGTTGTGTTTACTTAGAAATTCATCCATCTCTTTTGTGTTGTCAAACTTCACAGAGTATAAGTTTTTGAAATATGATGTTATAATTCTCTGGATTTCTTGGGTATCAGTAGTGATAACTCCATGTTCATTTCTAATTTTGTTAGTTTGGGTTTTCTCTCTCTTGCTTTTGGTTAGTTTAGCTAAGGGTGTATCAATCTTGTTGATTTTTTCAAAGAACCAGCTTTTTGATTGGTTGATTTTTTCTATCGTTTTCTTAATCTCGATTTCAGATATTTCTCCCCTTATTTTGCTAATCTCTTCTCTTCTACTGCTTTTGGGATCAGATTGCTCTAGTTTCTCTAAAGCTTTAAGATGCATTGTTAAGTTGTTTATTTCTGATGTTTCCATTTTTTTGATGTAGGCATTAAGAGCTATGAACTTACCTCTTAGAACAGCTTTCATTGTGTCCCAGAGATTTTGGTAGGTTGTATTTTCATTATCATTCACTTTCAGGAAATCTTGAATTTCCTTTTTAATTTCTTCCTAAATCCAGTTCTCATTCAGCATCATAGTGTTAAGTTTCCAGGAGTGAGTGTATTTTCTCTTGTTTGATGTGTTGTGGATGTCCAGCTTTAGGCCGTGGTGGTCTGATAAGGGCACAGGTTAGAATTTCAACTTTCTTGTATATGTGTAGATTCATTTTGTGGCCCAATATGTGATCTATTTTGGAGAAAGTTCCGTGTGCTGCTGAGAAAAATGTGTATTCTTTGGTGCATGGGTGAAAATTTCGATGGAGATCTGTAAGGTCCATTTCTTTCAGGGTTTGATTAAGTTCCAACGTGTCTCTGTTAAGCTTTTGACCTGTTGATCTATCCCATGTTGAGAGGGCGGTGTTGAAGTCCCCAAGAATTATCGTTTGGGGGTTGATTTCTTGCTTTAGACGCTGTAGGGTTTTCTTAATGAATGTGGAGGGGCCCGTATTGGGTGCATATATGTTCAGTATTGTGAAGTCTTCCTGGTGAATTGTATCTGTGACTAAAATGTAGTATCCATCCGTGTCTCTTATAATTTTCTTTGGTTTGAAATCCACTTTGTCTGATAGCATAATGGCTACCCCTGTCTGTTTTCTGCTTCCATTTGCTTGTAGAATTGTTGACCAGCCTTTTATTTTTAGAGCGTGCCTATCTTTTGTGGTGAGATGGGTTTCCTGCAGGCAGCAGATTGATGGATTGTGATTTTTAATCCAAGTTTGTAATCTGTGTCTCTTGATCGGTGAATTAAGTCCATTAACATTTAGTGTTATAATGGAGAAACTATTGTTAATTCCAGACATTTACTATGTTTAGTAGCTTTTATAAGTATATTGCTTCGCTTTTAATGGTGTTATATTTGCCTTCTGTTCTCCTGGATATGCCTGTTTTTTTCTTCATGCTTGAGTATCATTTCTAGCATTTTTTGAAGGCCTGGTTTGGTGGACATGTATCCCTTAAAGTTGTCTTTGTGCTGGAAAATTTTTCTTTCTCCCTCGATCATGACTGATAGTTTTGCAGGGTAAATCTGCCTGGGTTGACATTTTTGCTCATTGAATACTTGAAGTATGTCTCTCCAAGCTCTTCTTGCTTTTACTGTTTCGACTGAGAAGTCATTTGTTATTTTAATAGGTTTACCTTTAAAAGTGACTTGTTTTTTCTCCCTTGAAGCTCTCAGCACCAGTTCTGTATCTTGAATGTGGAGTGTTTTAACTATTATTTGCCGCGGCGTGCTTCTATTTTGGTCGTATCTGTTTGGGGTGCGGAATGCGTCTTGTATATGGATGGGCCTCTCTTTTTTTAGATGAGGAAAGTTTTCCTTGATGATCGTTTGAAAAATTTCCTCGGGGGTGGTATTTTGAGATTCTTGCTCTGGTATTCCATGAATACGCATGTTAGGCTTCTTCAGGGTGTCCCATATCTCTTGGATATTTCTCTCAAGTATCTTTTTGGCTTTAACAACCTCTTCCATTGAGCTGGTTAGTACTCCCACTTTATCTTCAAGGTCTGAAATTCTGTTTTCTGCTTCATTAGTTCTGTTGATAAGACTCTCTGTGGCATTCTGGGTTGAAGATAACTTGTCTTTTAGCTCAGTTTTAAACTCTGCTTGAGTTTGTTTTAACTGCTCTATGCCACTTTTTGTTTCTTGCACTGTTTTTCTCAACTCCCCAAGAGGAAATCTTCATCTAAATACCTCTCATTTTATCTTTGCATAGGAGAGGATTAGAAGAGGCTCTCAACACCCAGACAGGACGCATCTAGTGCAGTGGAAGTGCAGTGAAACAGACAAGAACAGCCAATCAGAGGAGAGTATCAGTGACCCAGCAATGCTCACCTGGAATCAGGCCAGCTAAGTCTCTCCCCATCCTAAGGCTCAGGGAAGCTTGCAAGAGAGGCGCAGTAAGACTGTAAGAGCTTAAAGGTTGGGAAGTCCACCACTGGTCAAGACAGTCCACTCAAGGCAGGGCTGCTGCATCTAGGAACTCACTACAGTGAGACTTACCAACACCAGACCTGCACAATGGCTGACATGTCAACATTCCCCATAAACTAGCGAGAATCTCAGGAGAAATAATTATGTGCAGTGGGAATCTTAGGGTCTAAGGCTAGACAGGTGAAGGGGAGATACCTCTCAGTGGGTCTACCCAAGGAAAGACCACTTGATCTGCCACAGAGGCTGAATCCCCATTAGAGTAGGTGAACCAGAGGGAACCCTGGTTCCCTGAGACCCATAGAAGTAGAAAGACAGAAGGGTTGGAGGGAGTAGAATGGATTGATGAAGGAAGGGGAGAGAGGAAGGAAGGGTGGAGAGGGAGAGGGCAGTGAAAATTATTCAATATGTAAAACTAGGAAAAAATTTAAAAATCCACTTATTTTCCTCAAAGGAGAAAGAATTATATTCCGTGAACCTAACTGAAACTAACAACATTTCTTTTGTTCCAGATTCTCTCTGGCTCAGGCCACCATTTTCAGTTAAAAGATATTTACTGAGTACCTACTGTGTGCCAGGCTTTGATTAGTCACCAGAGAACCCTACATAGCAAATATGTGCATTCTGAAGATCTGTTGTGGAATCTCAGCTACTCCAGCCCACAGGCAGGAGGGCAGCTGCCACCTCACTGGGGTGGGGCCCAGAGACTGCTGGAACGGTCTGGAGCAGCAGCATGCGAGCATCTGGAAGTTTCGGCGGGGCAGTCAGAGGAAGCAATCAAGGAAGGAAGCACCTTAGTTGTGGCTGGAATCTGGTCTCCAGGGTCTCTGCTAAAAGTTGGTACTTTGGCAACATTTTTGAGTTTCAGAGACTTTAGTGCTGGAGCAGAAGGGAAGAAAACAGTTAATGTTGGCTGAGGATGTGGCTTAGTGATACAGTGCTTACCTGCCCTATGCGAACCCTGGGTTCAGAGTCCATTATCCCAACCAACCAACCAACCAACCAACCAACCAACCAACCAGCCAGCCAGCCAGCCAGCCAGCCAACCAACCAACCAACCAACCAACCAACCAACCAACCAACCAACCAACCAAGTAACCACCCTACCAAGTAACCACCCTACCAAATAAGCAAGCAAGCAAGCAGGACAAGAAAAGGCAAAGCTAATGCCACAGAGTGGCTGAGGTAACCATCCGATGGGCAACTAGAGGTATTCTGTGAAGATTCCTCAATATTCACATGGAGCTGGGGATATGGTTCAGGGGTACAATGTTTTTTTCTTTTTTTTCTAGTGCATGTGAAACCATTGGTCCGAACCGAAATACTGAAACAAAAGGATATGAAGACTTAGGAGGGAGATGGGACTGTAATAATAAGGGTATCGTCAAATTCTATTCTCATGGGCAAAATGTTTTTGTTTCCTTGCTTGTCCTAAATTCATATGCTTTGTTAGTGATAGTGGTAAACTCTAGTGTAGGACTGGAAAGAAGACTTGGAGACCAAGACTCTGCCTTGCAAGCAGGAGGACCTGAGTTCGTAAAAATGCCAGGCAAAAATGGCTGCGGCCTGCACTTGCAGCCGTGGTGGGAAGAGCCTAGGAAATCCAGAGCAAAGCAAAAAGGAGGTAGAAGCAATCCAGGATGACTTCTGACGTCACCCTTTGTCTGCCACAGAGACACATTTGGTCTTGTGAAATACACACACACACACACACACACACACACACACACAGAATAAATAAGTAAACTCCAGTGCAATGATATTTGGTGTTAGAGCTTTTAGGATTAGAGTAATTATAATTAATAACTAATTATAACTTATATAATTCTGATGAGGTGATTAGTGGCAGCAACACCAGATTTTGCTTTTTCTCTTTCTCCACATGCAGCTATGGGCAAGGACCAGGTGTGAATGCAGATGTAATACAAGAGATGAGAACTGAGAATGAAACTAATCTTTCTGGCACTTGATTTTGTGTATCCACATCTTCAAATCAGAGAAAGCATTTCTGTTTTTCAAGTCATTCATTTGTGCTATTTTGTTATCTCATCTTCAGTAGACTAATACTGTTACGGACCTTGCAATCATTCTCATTTTAATTACCAGGGTATCTTGAAAAACATATACAAGTGTGAAGGCATATTCCGCCTTTCATAACACGCATTCTTTAAGCCACATTAGTGGAGTAAGCAGGAAGTAGAGGGATGCTCAAATAGCTTTTATGCTGGATCCTTTAAAGATAGTACCACTTGGTGTCACAACAGAGTGTGTAGCGTTACTCCTATTTTATAGACGACAAAGTTAGGGTCATCTAGAACAATCTTCTAGTAAGTACCCAGATTTGGACCCCTGATATTGGGTTTACACATACACACACACACACACACACACAAAGACACACACAGGATTTCATTGTGCACAGTGGTTAAACTAGGAAGTGGAAGAACTGGTCTTATATCCAAGGTCCACCTGAATTCAAATTTCCTTCTCTTTTTACTCCATATTCAAATTTTTCTGTATACTAGGAGGATTGGTTTTCTCCTATTCTAAATCTCTATCTCTTTTGTAACAGGATTGCGTTCTACTCTTATGTAGCTAGTTGTTATTGGAAAGCATGATTCACATTTGTGATAGGTGTGACAAAACATGTTCCTTATTTATTCAATGCAGCTTTGGTTTGGACGAGTTTTGGAAGCAGAATGGCTCATTTTGTACTCCCTATATAGACAAGCTAACCTTGAACTTACGAATTTCTTGTCTTAGCTTCCTAATCGCTGGAATTACAGAAGTGCACCACCAAACTCAGCTTCCTGTCTTTTAGAAACTTTATGAAGTAATGCTTGATTTTTTAAAAAAAATTCTTCTTTGTGTATGGGGTGTGTATATGAGGTATGTGCATGCATGCATGCATGAGTGTGTTTGTTGCATGTGGGTATGTGTATGTGCACGTCACTTGAGTGTGTGTGTGTCAGTGGAGGTCTGAAGGTGATGACGGGAATCATCCTTGATCACTTTTCCACCTTGTTGTGAGTCTGAGTCTCTAGTTAAACCTAGAGCTCACTGTTGGGGCTAGTCTCATAGCCTTGCTATGAGATTCCCAGGATCCACCTTCCAGGGCTAGAACTATAGATGGGCCACTGTACACTATCAGGCATTTTTACACAGATCTGGGGATCTGGATTCAGGTACCTTTGCTTGCTTTGTTTTCAAGGCAAAGGTTTTATCCACTGAACCATCTCTCTATCCCACAATGCTTGATCTTAAAAAAGTATCCATAATGTACTGTAAAGTATGAATGTCATATGAGCATATGTACTTATGTATCCTGAGTTAGCTCCATTGCTTCATGTAAACTAGTTAGCATAGAATCAAATTGCAGTTTCTCGACTAGGTCTCCTGCCTTCTAAATTAATTCTCTCTGACATCCCATATCCAGATGTCTTTTATGTGCATGAGTACAGTTTTTGTATTCCTGCTTGATTGGGAAGTGTCTATAAGGTGAATACTGTAGCTGATCCATTTGCTTTTCTTTTGATAGCACTAAGCACAATGAAACAGGCAGGTAAGTGCTAACGCAGGCTGCTGGTCATCACGTCATCTCCCATGCAATGGGCTAGGGGGCCCCAAAGATACTTATTTATTAATTAGTAGTTCAGCAATATGGATAGCAGTTAGTAGGACAGAGGTGGAATAATAGGTGGATACACTGGGAAATTTTGTCTCTGGAAATGCTATATTATTAACTCCTTTAATTATTGAATATTGTTAAGTATTAGAACATGATTGGGAATATACAATAGCTAATTTAAGATTGGCATAAGCATGCATATATAGGTACATATTTATACATAAATTGCAAGTATATGTGTTATGTCACAGTTTACCTGTATGTTGCCGATATATTCATGAGAAAACAGCTTCTGGGAACAAGGGACTTCATTCTGACTTACAATTGTCTGCATGTAGTTCTTGCCCAGCTTGGTGGGGACGCTCAGACTGACACCAGGGGCAGAGGGAACTGGTCACACCGAATGCCCAGGACTGCTGAGAGAGGGGCACACCTCACTTGCCAGGCATGTCTGCCCAAGTATGCCAAAGATGCCAACTCACTGAATCAGCTAAATAAATATGGTTGTGGGCTCATGCGTAGGGAATTCACTGGTCTTAATCAGCTTAGTTTTGGAGCTAAGCATCGCAGCAGCCCCAGCCTTGTGCTGAAGAATGCGGAACTTTACAAAGCCAGCTTCCCCATCTTATCCACCTGCCCAAGAAATGGTTCCACCTACCCTGGGTAAATCTTCCCTCATCAGTTAAAATAATCTCCTCCAGGCTTGTGCAAGGTTTAACTCAACTACCAATTCTTTACAAATGTGTCTACAGCTGTAGCCTTCAATTGTCAAGTTGACAACTGTATCTAACTATCACATTATATATGATGGAAAAATTTTGAAAAATTATTTGGGCCCAATTTGACTTTTATTAATATAATATTAGCAGGGATACCAAAGATACCTTTTCAGGCAGTCAAATTCGTCAAGAAGCAAAACTGTAAAGTAAATGCTTTGGGTGGGGCTAAACCAATTGCTCTTTGGTGAAAAAATGGTGGCGGATGGGTCTAAGCCAATCTTCTCAGGAGTTAGGAAATGGACAAATAGCATTCTTCATTTGTTAAGTTGAATGAAAAACTGACCTAGCATATTAGCTGTCTTTGCCTCTCTGAAAGTATTTGATTAGAAATTTTACAATCACTATCTCACATTGCTCTGATTTTTTAAGTGATGCTCAAAACATTCAGTTCGCCCATTTCTGAGATCTATTTTCCTCTTGTTTTTAACTTAAAATCATAATTAAATACAAAAATACTTTTTATATTTAATATGAGCACATGACAATGTAAGTTTATGATTTGGGTGGGATTTTGTAATAGACACACCTTTAAATTGTAATGTTTTGGAATGTATTATGGGATTGTAATGGGAAAATTAGAACATGAATGTGGCAATTTATTTTATGGAGCCATTTGTAGGTCTCTTTGTGACCCTCACCTTTTCTTGCTGTCTTCTCAATTGCCCTAGGAGAATTACTTCTTGTAAAGGTTATTTGAACATGTTCTATTTCTGAGTTAAAAATCCCTTGGGCCAGGTATGATGGATGGCACACCCTACAATCCCAGCACTTGGTAGGTTGAACTCCCCCATCCCTCCTCAAGAAAAAACTCCCCTCAAAGCACACACAAAAAACAAGAAAAACATCATCTCAGTGATTCTGAATTTTCTTGTGTGTGTGTGTGTGTGTGTGTGTGTGTGTGTGTGTGTGTTAAGCCAGATTTTTAAGAAGTTTCTAAAAGTAAGTTATACATACTTTCCCAAGAAAAGGCTCATATAGTATTAGGAGCTTTGCAATTTGGATAATAAGCTAAAATTTCCAACTTGTTTCATCTTGAGAATTTAAACTGCCAATCATACCTCTTGTTCTTCTTCCTTTTCTGGGATCCTTTCTTTTCTCCTCCTAAACCAGCGAGTACTTAGAGTGGGGAGTCAACACAGTTGATAGTTACAGATTATCCCAAGGCAAAGCAGGACTTCACTCAGCTCTGCTTTTAGAATATTGGGTTGATCAAGGCAAGAGCCTCAATTCACCCTATGCTCAGTTAAATAACGAACTCATCTGGCAAATGGCACTGAGAACACAGTGCACATCAGACTTTTCAGAAAGTCTAAAAAATTCACAGTGACTGAGATGTGGGTCCCTCCCTCAAGGGATTCACATTTGGGATGTGGTTCAGCTGAGAAGCACAATGGCAGGACTTGATGCCCTCATGAGATTGGATGGTGTCTTGAATCCTAACTGCGCCTTACAGATCCAGCCTGCTTTCCAAAAGGAACAGAATGATCAGTGTTCACAGGCAAGTCTCCTCAACAGGCACATCTTGTCAGCAACAAGCATCTCAGTACAGATTTTTGTACAAATTTCAAGAGAAGCTGGTTAAGTAAATTCCTGGAAGTTGGATTTACTGGATCCAGGGCTTTGCATGTCTAAAATTGAAAACAGGCTCAAATTACCTTCCAGAAAAGGTTGTGCCAGTTCTTTAAATCAGGAACATTCCTGACATTTATGGATGATGACACTTGCTCTGTGATTAATTTTGCAAGAAATATTGATATTTCCTTCCATGGATCTCCAGGTAAGTTCTTGTTTGCTTGAGCAAACTTGTGTTTCCTGGGAGGATTCCCTGGTAGGAAGAGACTCACTTTTTGTTCCATCTCTGCAGCCCTGTTTCTGGAATCTTACTTGTGCTTTTCCTATCCTGACCCCCCAATTCATGTCTCAGTTTCTCCCTGGGGATTGCTGTGAACATCTGCACACACCATGCATGAAAGGACAGGGCCAAGGGTGTGGGCAGAAGCTGGAGTGTGACCTCTTTTCTCCTACCAAACCAGGCATTCTGGTCTGAAGTTGAGATCAACTGGAATAAAGACTTAGAGCTGTAAGTGCAGCCTATTCGCCTGCCACATGCACGCAATCAGAAACTAAATCTTAAAGCTGTGTTTTATTCAGAGAGCCAGCAATCTGAGAAGGCAGTGGATTGGCATCCTAAAAATCTGACTTCCATCTCATCCTTACCCAGCAGTTTTTAGGGTTTCCTACTAGCTGTGACTCAGAGGGTATATATGAGTCACTTCTTGTCACTGTGAAAAAATACCTGATCCACTCAATTTAAAGGAGAAAAGATTCATTTTGGTTTGCAGTTTTAGACATTTCAGTCCACGATTACTCGGATCTGTGTTTCTGGGCCTTGAATGTGGTAGGGGGTAAAGCTGTGTCCTTGATGGTAACCAAGAAAAGGGAGAGGGAGAGAAACAGAGAAATAGAGAGAGTGAGGGATAGGGAGTGTGAATGAGGGAAAACAAAGGAGAGAAGGAGAAAGAGAAAGGAGAGAAAGAGAAAGGGGAAAAGGAAGAGGAGGAGAAGGGAGGAGAAGGAGGAGAAGAGAAACAAAAAAAGAGCTAGAGAGAGGGAAGGAACGAAGAGAGAGAGAGAGAGAGAGAGAGAGAGAGAGAGAGAGAGAGAGAGACAGAGAGAGAGAGATCCTTTGGAGATAAGTTATATCATCTAAAGGTAGCCTCCTTTCTCCAGCTAGTCCCATCTCCTAATGGGCCACCCAGGTATAAGCTTTGCAATGGTCCCATCCGCCGTGCCTTATGTCATGCCTGTACGATCCCATTACTGCACCAATGGCTGGGCACCAAGTCTTCAACCCTTGAGCCTTTGCAGGAACACTTTATATCCAAACCATAGCAACCAGCTTCCATGTTAGTGTGCTCCTGTGGTGTGCCCCTGGGGACATAAACCTGGCCTAGGACGGAGCAGAAGCCTCAGCCTCATGAGCTCATTCTCCTATAGTCTTTGCTGTCTGGCTGTGCATCCTCTGTTCTTGCACAAAAGCTCTCTGGCGCCCTGGGGACAAATACATGGGCTTTGCTGTAGTTTATTTTGCTCCACTTCGTGTTCAGATTTGACTGGCGGGTTCCGTTCTGGACTGGTCTATGCTGGCCCCTGTGAACCTAAACCCTTGTTGTAAATCATGATCCCATTGGCCTAATTTTGCAAGTGACAGGGCTGTACAGATTAATATTAGCTGCTGTACCAGATTCACACTGGATTCCCAGCTACCCAACACAAGAGGCGGTTATTTCTGGTTCGAAAAAGAACTGTGTTCAATGCAGCGAGATAGGGCCCTAAGCACCTTCTGTATTTTGGTTCTACTATCTTAATCTCAAGCAGAGGGGGAGAAGAGATGGAGGAAAAGATGTCATCTAGACCCAAAAATGACCCAGTCACTTCTGATCACTTTTCATTTTGTGCAAGAACTGGTCACATGGGCCTAGATAGAGGTACTATGGTTTGATTATGAGCACTATCCTTCAAATGTGCATATATTTAAAGACTTGTTGTTCTCCAGGGTAATGCCATTTATAGGGATTGTGGACTTCTAGTAGGAGGTACTTAGACCACTAAGAGATTGTGAAACTCTTCCTTTTTTCTCTGCATCTCTACCTTGAGGTATGACCACTTACTTCTTCATGTGCTCCTGCTGTATCCAACAGTTATCCTAACTGGAAGACCTAATCTATAGGACTCCATGCCTAGTCTTGGATCTGACCCTCCAAAGGTGAGCCAAATAAATCTTTTCTCTTTAAAGGTAATTGCTGGGCTAGGGAGATTGTTCAGGGGTTAAGACCTTTGCTTACAAGCAGAAGGACCTGAGTTTGCGTCTCTACATCCCATGTAAAAATTCTGGATGGAAATGATTGTAGTCTGCAATTCTGGTCCTGGAAAACAGAGCCTGGGAAACCCCAGAGCAAAAGCAATAAGGAGGTAGGATAATCCAGGATGACTTCTGGTGTCACTATAGGCACACGATTGAAGTGCTCTCTCTCTCGCACACGCATGTGCACACACACACAGAGGTAGTTCTTCAGGTATTTGTTACAGTGGCCAAAAGCTGGCTAATCCGTGGAGATTGCTGGGAAATGTAGTCCTGGGCTAGGAATCTGCTCCTCTGAAACAAATTCACATCACCGAAGGGGAGCACTTAACCAGCAGGCTGCCTTTGGCACGGGGTTGGAGGGTACATAGCACCAGGGGCCCCTAGCTTCCATTCAAGCGCTTTCCCTTCTGTTCTGCACGAGGAAATCCTCCTACAGTCACATGCCACTGAGCAAGGGGGATACTGCTTAGAAAAGCATCTTCAGGTTATTCTGTGGTTGTGTGACTTCAGAGTGAACTCACACTCGGTGACGTAATCTCAAGGAGACACCTGGGTCATATGCAGTCATAGGCCGCAGAACTGTCTCCATTGTGTGGTCCGTGACTATGTGTTAGAGCCCTGGGTGTGCTGAGACGTCATGTCAACTGAAGCTTCATGTGGGAATGGGTTCAGAGGAGCGCCAGGCTTTAGGTTATCTTTGATTGGATTTGTCTGCTTGTGTCTTGGGGTGAATACCGACTCTTCCCTAGGCTCTTCCCGTTTCCTCTTTTTTTGGGGGGAGGGGGCATCTCGAAGCAAAGTCACAGATAAATTGTCATGAAGGCCCTTCAGGATTCACTCCTGGCTGCCTGGTGAAAAGGTTCCTTTTTGATGGTTTTGACCCGAGAGTGACTAGGGAGCCAAGGTGCTTCTAATAAAGCAGTCTCCCCGCTTCCCTGCGGCGGAGGAGGGACGGGCTGCTCTCAGCGAGATCAGCAACTCAGGGAATCAATAAAATCGGAAAGCCAGGGAGCAATGAGGCGGGCGGCCCTGGCAGCAGCTGCCCTGCGGAGGTGTCCTCCGCAGTGACGTCAGAGGCGGCTGCGGTCGCCATGGAAACCTCACCTGCCTGAGCGCGGTGGGCGGGCGCGGGCGCTGACTTCAAGGCTCCTCTGCTTTAAGGACCAAGAGCCCATAAAAAGCACCGCAATCACCAGGTGCTACTACCCAGTCTTCGGCATCTGTGGGTGGAGACAGCCAAAGAGGGTAGATGATGTTGCAACAACCTGAAGGGCGGGCAGGGGACAAGAATTCTTTCACACAGATCCCTTGAGTTCTAGAAAAAGGAAAAGTGTGAATTCACCTTCCACACACTGCTCTTCACCTCCGCCTGTGTCATAGGAAATTTCCTGTTGAATTAGGCAAGGTATTACCCTAGAGTCCCACCGTAGGATAGGGAGAGGGTTCTGGAAGTATTACTAAAGATGGGCACCATGAAATGCTAGCATGGTGGAGAAATCTGTCATAAAAATAGCATGGATGAATCTTAGAGACAGAACCCATTGGATGTGTTTTATCTTGTTCTCAAGGGGTTTACTTTCTAGTGGGGGAAACAAAGAATCGTTGTAATCATCTGCTTGGGTATAGTGATACGTCTAGTTATCTTTGGTTGAATGTTGAACACTTTATATAATACGCTATAAAATCTCTGGATAATGTCAGTCTTCTCCCCAGAGAAGTTATATTTGCTCCTGGCAGGCTACTATGTTACTGGCATATCACCCTTATTCTTGTTTGGGATTGAGATGATTCAGAGCTATTTCGAAATGTTGTGAGAAGTTGTGTGTTTCATACCCATTTTTTTTTTTTTTTTTACTTCTTGGAGATAGCTCTTCAGGGGGTGCTTTTTGCTAAATAGTGTCCCCAGCTAAGATGTCTGTAACTTGATGTCCAGTAAATGTAAATGTCTTATAAAAAGACTTGTAAATGTCTTAGGCTCACGATCAAAGGGAACTGAAGTTGTGATGGAATTAATGATGCAAATCAGTTGATCTTAAAATAGGAAATTTCTAGTGGGTTTTTCTGGTTGTTCCAACATAATTATAGGATCCTTGAAAGTAGAAGAAAGTGGTAGAGGATGTCAAAGATACATGCACTGTGAGAAGAATTCAGCCTGCTGTTGCCAGCCTTAGAGATGGCAGAAGTGCACCTCAGCCAGACGAGGCCACTAGCTCCCAGAGCTTCCAGAAAGATATGCCACCCCACTGTCACTGCGGTTTGAGCTCTCTGTCATATTTGTAACCTACAGGAAAGTGTGATACTAAGCTCATGTGGGTTTAGCTATTAAATTTATGGAATTTATTGCAGCAGGAAACCAATAGAAGGGATTCTAGCTAAGAGTTATCGATTTCCAGAGCATTTCTTTCTGGTGAAATCTAAACACATTTGTCTTTGTAATACCATGAGCCTACTGAAACCTTTGCCTTTTATCTTGGTGTCTAACTCTCTGACTTTTTTTTTTAACTAATGATATATCTTTATCATTGTACTCTTCCCCCCCCTGTACATTTTACATGCAGCTGAAAAATAAAAAGCTAGGGAGAGAACATTATGAATTCACTATTGCTGGCTTATCGCCCATTAAATGAGTTAGCATAATTGTCACTAAATTTACATATTGAGAAAATATGTAGAATACTGCAAAAACACAGTAAAAGCCTGAAGTTTTCCCTTTTTTGTTCAAGAAATCCCTTTACTTCTATGTTTCATACCATGTTATTCTTTTGGCTCCAAAATACAGTGCTACTACTACTGTTTTTCCTCCTTTTGATCTTCTTTTGTCCCCAGCACCAGAACTTCCAGAGCCTTCTCACTCTGATGCCATCTTTTTATAAAGCATTTCGAAGAGCTTCGATGATGCCTGCTGAAGGGAAGATACTTGCTGCCTATGTTTTCTCCTGTTTTGCTGTCTTTTCAAGCCAGGAGCTCTCTCATTTTGGAAATCTCTTCTTTTAGCTTGTTGCCCTCCTCAGCAATTGCCTCCTGACTTTTGCTTGCTGCTTATAAATGGGCAACAAGTATTCAACATCCTTTCTCTGCATTTCTTTTCTATTTTCACCTTGAGCCGGTTTGTGTTCTGAGCTGTAATTTACGCTCCTCTGATATTGAGAGTTATCAGGGTATTTGTGGCGCTGCTATTATCATCAATAGCATTTAGAATGTCCTGGGAGAGTTGCTTTTCTTGCTTAACCTTTTCTCCTTCTCTATATGATGGCAGTTGAGAATTCTGCCACTGAATGACCCATGTTGAAGATTTCTTCCCTGTATCATGAAGGCTTTGAGAAGAGTACTGGTTCTCTGTTTCTTGCTGTCTCCAATTCTGATGTTTCCTCCATTCAGGAGAGTACTTACTGGTTGGTTTTGTGACAGTTTGTTTTAGTTTCACAGCAACCCCCCACTTCTGGTACCAAATGTTTGTTTAAGTTTCACAGCTCAATGCTGTAATCAATGCCTGATCCAAAAAAGCTTAGGGGAGCAAAAGGTTTTATTCCAGTCCACAGTTATGGGTTCCAGTTCATTATGAAGAGAGACTTACAATATCAGGAGCTGAAGAAAGTCATCACTTCACATCTACTTCACGAGCAGTGGGCAAGGACCGATGCTGAATACTTGCTTGCTTGCCTGCCTGCCCACCAGCTTACCGGTGCTCCATCAGCTCCCTCCTTATCTACTTGCTCAGGGAACGGTGTTACTTTCTGTGGGCCTAGTCTTCTCACATCAATCCTTCAGTCAAGACACTTTTCTTTCCAATTTTAGTTTATTTGCTGCCCAAGGAAGCACACAAGACAATTTTCCAGAGGTCTGTCTTAACTAGGTAATTGCCTAGGTGTGAGTTTGACACTTGAGACTAACCATCACAGAGCCTAAGAGGTGGACTCTACATACAAGGTACTTCTGTGTCTTTCTCATAATAGTGAAATAAAGCTTGTTTATGTAGAAAATAACTAGAAACACCGAGCACCGAGCATCTTTTGGAAAGATGCGGCAGCTCAGAGCGGTCAGAGCATAAAGATTTCAATTGAGATGTAATGAAACGACGCAGCCAAACATTATAAGCTCTTGTCTCTAGAAAAATAACAACCTTGAGTCTCAGTGCTTTCTTGTCAGCAGAGTTTGGCTAATTGTTCTGCAATTAATCAAGACAGTTGATTGAATTCATAGAACCTAATGAGCTAACGTCATGATGGATTAAAGATCCTAAGGGATTTGTAGGCTATCTAACTTTGGTTATTTGAAGAGTGTGATTTTAACCTGACAATCGAGTTTCTTTGTAAACAGTGTGGCACTCAAATGGATGGCACTTGTATCTAGATTAAACAAGATGAAATTAGGTGGTATTTTGCAGGCTCTGCAGTTTGCTTTCTGGGAAGGGAATCAAGAAAGCAAGCAAGCACCAAACACCCTTGATTATGTAAGCAGTAGACCAAAGGCAAGGACTTCTCACGGAATTCTGACTTATACCTTTGCTTTCTTGGTGCTTTCACACTCTACCTGGCACGTAGGAGATGACTGGTTAACTCAGTGGATAAATAACTAAATGTTTACTGAGCATGGGTGGTTCAGTGACAGACTTCTCACCTGCCATTATACAGAGATGGAAACTAGGTTAGGGAAGAATAATGACTCTCTCAGGATATTTGAAACTCTGCTGATGATAATAGCAACACCACAGCTACCTTGATAACTCTTGAGATCAGAAGAGCATAAATTAGAGTTCACTGCTTACTGAGCAAAGTAATTAACTACCCATGTGTGCAATGCATCTCCAACAAACTAATTCGTTCTAGGTCCCATATTAGGTGCTGTAATTATTAATGAAGTATGGGAAAAATAGATAACATAGCCCCTCTCCTGAAAATGCTTCCAGGCTAATCAGGGTAGTTATCCCCAACAAGTATCTATGCATGAATTTATGAAGCAACAGATCTGTAACAAGAATGATGTTCTGTTGGACCCAATGGGAAGGATGGAGACAAGGGAGAGAGGAGTTTGGAACTCTACTTGTTAGCTTTATGTCACCATGATAAATACCTGCTAAAGCCAACTTAAAGGAGGAAGGGTTCTTAGAACTCACAGTTTCAGAAACCCCATTGTTTCTGGAATGGGGGACTGATGCACAACACCGTGGAGAAAAGACATGGCAGAGCAAAGATGCTCACCTCGTGAAGGCCAGGAAGCAGAGAGCACATCTGTGCTTCCGACTCTTTTGTTCCATCTGGCTCCCAGCCTGTTGGATATAGTACTGCCCATATTCAGGGTGGTTCTTCCATCGCTGGTTAATAGAAGCATTCTTCTAGGCTCACCTAGAGATTTGCTTTACTAATCTCTAAGGCACCTTCCAATCCTGTCAAACTAATCATTGAGATTAATCATCATAAGAGAGTTTCTGAGGAAGATACATTGGAGTTGGATCTTCAAGTATGAACAGACATTTGCCAGACTGGGAAACCACAGGGGATGATGGGTGTGAAGATGGTGGTGCAGCAGCAGAGAGCCTTGGATGAGCACTGAGCGGCTTCCTGTTGCAGCACATGTGGGAGGGGACAGGGGATGGCATTGGAGTGTGGTTGAAGTCATTCCAGGCCTCCTCGATTCATTGGGACCTACCAGGGAATCTGTGAAGGGCTTCCAGGTGTGAGACACAAGGTCAGCTTGGAGTTTCAGGAAGCAAGTGGCTCTTGAGTGGCTTGGAGGAGACTCAAAAAGGGACGGGATCCTCAGTATTGATAAGCATGAGTTAGACATTCGTGAGGGAGAGGGAAGAAAGAGGAATACAAAGTTCTGGTCAAAGTACATTTCTCTAAGTATCCTTTCATCTGCAAAAGAGGAAAAATATTTCTGTCACATAGAGTTTTAAGGAGAAATTGCATGTAAGAATCTGAGCACGTATTGCACGGCACAAAGTAAGCACTTAGTAAATATTGGCCGCTCACTATTCATTTTGGGAGCCACTGTGAAGCCCCTGTCAAAGGGGGCAGCTGCAGGGCTGGAGAAGAGGGGGAGGGGAAGGAGAACCGTTGGGAGGCAGATGCTGAGTCATGTCGCTTCTCCCAGTTGGAAGCGGTTTTATGCTGACATTTATTGTGTAGAGTCTGCTCTGTTGGCCTCATTATAAATTTGAGGTCCTGGGCTGTTTTGACCTTGGGCCATCCTGAAGTCTCAAGCACAGCCAGCAAAACTGGTGTTAATTGTCAGCAAGGGAGGCCTGGCTCTGGGTGGCAGACGTTGCACCTGGGGGTCTGCCTGTCTGCTCCTGTTCTAGCCTGTTTTGTCTCAGCACTGTGCTTTGTGATGATCGACTGCTTGTTCTTGGGTAGCAGAGCCACGTGGGCCCCTAGTGCAGAGCTACAAACATGATCTGAATAGGGAAGGAGGATCAGACCTGGAAACAGGCTTCTGAAGTCCCCAGCTGGCTGTTTTTCACAAGGAATGGGATCTGAGAGGGCCAGGAAGGACCCTTCCCTTCTATTGCTTCTTTCTGAATTCATGCCATTAAGAATCTAATCACATTGATTTAGCAGCTTTTTGTCATCTACTGAAGGTAAGCACAGCAAAGAAAAGGACTATAATTAAGGGTAGGGATAAAAATTTTAGAAAAATAAGTAATAATAATAATAATAATAATAATAATAATAATAGTGCAACAACCAATATTTACAGAGAACCATCAGGATTTGGCACTGTGCTGGGTGCCTTTTTCCTCAGTCTTACTTAATTTTTGAGTGTTGTACGAAGTCAATTTTATGACACGCATGAGCAGGAGGGCTTAGGGAAGTAAAAACGCTTGCTTAAATGTGCACAGCATTCATCTTTGATAGTACTGTGCTAGAGCGAGTAAGGACTAGGTTGAGGGCAAGAGTTAGACAGGGATGAATGACAGGGATGAATGATGGGATGTTGGGTAGATGCCCCAGGAGAGGAGAGAAAAGGAAGAATGAGAAGGCAGAGGAGACACTAAATTCTGACCAAGAATGTCTCTGCTTGAAAGTGTATTTTTTTTTCCCATTTTTCCTCTCCATTCTGTTAGCTATTACCTGTTTAGAGCTGCTGAGATAATTAGAAGCAGACTCTGACTATAGATAAAGTTGCCCAAGAGATTTGGTTTTCTTAAGTCTTTTCAACCATGATCAGCATGAGCAAAATATTCTCTACACATCAGGATGGTTGACATAGTCTTTGCATTTTCTGTGCAAGTCTCAGGGCATGAAGCCCAGTAGATGCTCTGGAAGGAATGTGAGCTTCAAGGAGTCCTCATTAAGAAGTGGGTTGCACATCTCAGAGCCTTGCAAATACCTCTGCTTTTTCCATTCTCAGTGATGAAGAGAGAGGGTTTATATTGTTGCATTCAACGGGGACCAGCAGGGAATCTAATGCAACTGGGCTTCATTATTTATTGATGATTGCTTAGTCAGCTCTTCTGAGCCACTTAAAATTTTAATCCTAGATTCTGACCTTCCACTGGGGCAGTGGGCAGAGAAACGACAGACAGAAAAGGCATTTGGCTCCTTCTCGGTGTCATGGTAACACATGTCACCATCCAAACCCAGGGTCAAGATGGCTGGTTTCATGAGCTCCAAGGGATGTACTGTCCAAGCTGTCAGTGTAAAAGCAAGGACTCGATTTGTGCAGCTCTGAGTGGTCTAAGAGCCGGAAGTTCGAAGGTCTAGGTTCTGCTCTGTTGCCTTGGCTACTGTGTTCCCTTTCTATGCCTTAGTCATTTGGTCTGGAAGATGGAGATGCCGGATCACATGAGTAATTTTCAAGTGTATTGAGACAATCTGAAGAGTTGAGATATCTTGGGGGGGGCAGGTCTTTCTTTCCATATGTTTGAAGTATATTGTGTCTAAATATGCTGTGAATCTCTATTTGTAAAAACTCTTCGAAAAAGAAGCAATTCCTCATTAGTAATACCAAGTCTATGATAGAAGGGCTTGTGGACTACTACAAAGTCAAGGTATCTCAAACTATACTGTTTAGGATTAATACCTCTACCTTGGGGTTAAGGCTTGTGAATCCAGGGAGCTCCCAGTAAGATGTAAAAGTTAGGTGGATATCCTCCAAGGACTGGTAGAACCCTATATGATCTTGGAACTTAAATCATAAACATTTCTAGAAAGTTTTATTTATTTATTTATTTATTTATTTATTTATTTATTTATTTATTATGTGTGGATTGGGTGTGTATGTGTGAGTGTATGTAGAAAAGAATCTTAGAGAGAGAGAGAGAGAGAAAGAGAGAGAGAGAGAGAGAGAAAGAGAGAATGTGTATGCTTGTGGAATCATCCTGGATTGCTCTACCTCTTTATTGATTTATTTTGGAATTTCCCCATCTCTATCTTTCAGGGCCGGAAGTATAGGCTACCACCATTTCCACCAGACATTTTAACATGGGACCTAGGGATCTGAACTCAGGTTTGAATTTTGGTATTAATGTTTGGGAAGGTTGTGATACCTTCAAAGCACAGAGCCTTGCTGGAGGAAGGCAAGTCACAGGCGTGGGGTGGGGTGGGCCTTGAAGTTTGGTAGCCTGGCCCTGCTTCCTCCAGCTTGCTCTTACTTTCTTTCTTTCCTGATGTTTGCAGTGACCTCAGCCAGGCTCCTGCTTCTGTGTCCAGCCATGCCTTCTGCTATGTGATTTCTGCCATAATGGACATATCCTCCCTGGAAACATACGCCAAATATATCTCCCTCTCTCCCTTAAGTTGGTTGTGTATGAGTATTATCTCACAATAAAAGGAAAAAATAACTATGAAAGCTACATATAAATAACTAAAGCAGATAATCAGCAGTGTAGTATATTTATTTTCTAATCCTCTTCTTTTTCTAATACATGGTCATATGCAACAACGACTTAGTACAGATTTAATTTGGAATTAAGATAATTTTCTTAAGCTCAGTTGAGCAATAACATAATTATTAAACAAATCATTGTTTGTATAATATAATATCACTTCACATATCATTATTAGAATTAATGCAGCAGAGGTGGAGAGGTGGCTCAGGGGTTAAGCCTCTGCCTTGAAGGCAGAAGGTCCTGAGTTCAGATCCTAGACCCCACATATAGACGCCAATGGAAGCCGGGGGGGGGGCGGGGGGGAAGGCCTGCGTTTCTGGTCCTGGTAGGACGGAGCCTGTGAATCCCCTGGCAGAGTAAACAAGGAGGAGGTGGAGGCGGTCCATTGTGGTTCCCGAATTCATCCATGGTTCTACACACACACACACACACACACACACACACACACACACACACATACATACACACGTGCATACACGCACAATTGAATAAATAATAAATTTTAAAAAAATTTAAAAAAAAGAATTAATGCAGCAACTTTTTCCTGGAAAAAAAAATAACAAGTAGCCACCATTTTGTCATCACAGTTGTGGGTCTCAGTGTGCTAAAAAATAATCTGAATGATCTCTGATTTGGTAATTTTGACCTCTCACCTAATTTTGAGAAATTTGAACCATGTATAAATATAGGGAATGAATTATTGCCAGAACTAAATTAAGGTGAACCTCATTATTATAGATTGCTTAAGTGAGGAGAGAGGAAGTCATGACGGAATCAACCTAGTTTCTCCCCAATCAGAGTCCTAGAAGAAAGAAGTCCTATGTGGAAATGGCGATGCATGAAAGCATATGGCACAGAGAAATGAAGCCACACTGACCAAAGAGAATGTCTCAGGTTAGCGAATGGTGGATAAGCTTAGATTGATTGATTGATTGATTGGTGAGTATGGGCGTGGCTGTGTAGAAGAGGTGCTTGAATGTGTGTACCTGTAGACAGAAGGGCGACTTCAGGATTCATCC
Source organism: Typhlomys cinereus (assembly GCA_023101885.1). Lineage (NCBI taxonomy): Eukaryota > Metazoa > Chordata > Mammalia > Rodentia > Platacanthomyidae > Typhlomys > Typhlomys cinereus. Next base: position 11,126,031 of record JALPQD010000025.1, on the reverse strand, counting down.
TGGATTGCTCTACCTTTTTACTCTGGGGTTTCCCAGGCTCCGCCCTCCAGATCCAGAAGCACAGTCTGCTGCCATTTTCATCCAGCACTTTTACTTGGGATCTGGGATTCACACTCGGGTCCTTTTGCTTGTAAGGCAAAGGCTTTAAGCCATGATTTTTTTTCTCTCTTAACTCAGGTGGCTTAAGAAACCACTTATGGCAAAATTTGTCCTTTTTGCTCATCATAGATAAGTTCGTTTTATATGTTTGTGGCTTTCTGAGTAGCCATGATGGCTCATAAAAATCTGGAATTTTTTTTCCAATTTTTTAAAATCTAGCCAGAGGGTAGGGAACTTTTCCAGAATTATGTTCATAAGGTTATAATCCAAGCCTTTTTATTTACACGGAGTATAATGTGATGTTATATATCTTTGGAGGTAAAAAGGATACACAGTAGTGAACTAAAGCCTGGAAACCAGGACAAGGGAGATGGGCTAAAATTAGTCACATTATCTGGTGTCATTCCATCAATCTGATGCTTGGGCCCGTCCTTAGATTTTCTGTTGTGTGGTTTCTGGAAGGGGTTCCTGAGGGTCCCCTACAATTAGCTGACAAGATTCATCAACGTTTTGCCATCTTGAAGTACCCAAAGGGTAGCTCTGGTGATGAAACCCAGCATCCAGGCAGGGTGTGTGTGGGCAGGACGTGGGGCCAACTGCACAGCGAGCATCAGAGATAATTTATTCCAGAACATCTGGGCTGGCATCAGAGAGGGATCTGAGCGTCCAGGTCTGTTGAGATGTCAAGTCACCCAACATTTATTTTATTGATACGTTTATTGCTCTGGCATTGACATGATTTCTATTCTTATGTTTTGAGGTAAACACAAATCATTGATTCTAATTAAGAAAGATCCCAACAACTTCTCTAGGCTGAAGTAGGTTCCATTTTGGATCAAAATAATCTGTCAACTACAATCACAAATTAGAATATAAAAATAAAATTATCATAGTTTATAATTCCAAAATGACCCAGTTTATGTTGCTATATTTAGGACTTTAAGCCTATTGTTTTCTTGATTTGACATGTCAAATACAGAATGAGTCACACGAAATTCTTTTAAAATGAAAAGTTTTTATGAAGCACTTAGAAAATGTAAGTTAAGAAAAAGCAGTATAACTCTTCATGCAAAAATATGCACAAGTAGAATTTTAGTGTAACTTCTTAATTTTTAGTCCATTTGATGAAAATTGTTCCTGATCTTTCTGTTCTCCGTTTCCCACATTTGAGATGATGTATAGTTTTTCAGCTCTTCAGACAGACTTGTTCAGAGGCTCAAATGTTTGCATCTAGTTATCTTATGCATATGAAAGCATTTGGAGAACATGAGAGCACAACATAAACACAAGCTAGTGCAGGCTAACGTGGACATCTTAGGCTGTTTATAGGAGAAAAGCATCGTTGGAAATGTTCCCATCAGGAGTGCCATGACACGTGGAGGGGTAATACAAGCAGAGAGACAACATTGGGTGGTGGGGAAGATTGCAGATCCATGGATGGATGCTGAGACCTCCATCTACCTTGCTGTGCATAATAGGGGCATGCTGGATAACTTCTCTCGGCCTCACTTCCTCATCTAGAAATTATAAAAGATTTCCACCTGGTTGATGTGAGGATGGAATCCCAAAGTGTGCACAATGTACTTAGCATATTGCAGACCCGTTCGAATGTCAGGAGTATGTAAATGGGCATGATCCTACTTTCAGTTTTATGCTATGAATTGGCTATATGGATATGAGATTTCAATCCCTTTTTGTTATGAGATCTTTAAGCACTAAGTGATGGAAACTGAATGGGGGAAACATGAAAGTTTTGAATTTGTCATGTTGTATCTACTGTCAGATCTGTAGTATAGAAGTGACCTCAGAAAGGGAGTGGTTGATGATTTAATTTCGTAGAGAGGTCTTGGATGTGGTCACTGAACACAGCCGTGAGTTCATTTATCCACTCAGCAAACCTTTAAGCAAGCACTCAGACTGTGCAGCTGGGTTAGAAGACAGGGACATGTTTATAAGAGGGTAAATGCAATTCTGTTAAAGAAGTATTTGCTTTAATGGGAAAATACATGTTACACATATTGAATGTAGTTGCAGTTGCTAAGAGGGAAACTAAAGTAGACAAAAGAACTGAACTGCTTCTGGAAGAATCAAGGATAGATTCAGTGGCCATTGTTTTCTGTTCTGAACCCAGGAGCATGGATGGCCAGTACCCGGCTGACCTCTGGGGTGTTGTTAGTCGGGGTATCTGTTTCTGTCAGGGAAATGAACTGAGGATGACCACATATCCTCTGCTTCTTACTGGGGTGTTGCCCTCCTGGGGATTGTAACTAGGGGAATGTGGAGGTGACAGTCTCCTTGTTTGCTCCCTGGCTTTCTCTGGCTGTGCTTCTCTGTGGTGGTTGGGGTGTGGGCTGTGGGGATAAAGATGGCTGAACACCCGTAAAGAGCTCAGAGCTCTTAAAATGCAGACCTCGTTTGGCAGGGATTTCTGTGACTCGAGTCTATTATCTTCACAGCTCACAGTTTCATGGGACATTTGTGCAGATGAAATTGATCAGCATCAGGCGCAAAATAGCCGTTGCCTAGGCAACCAGCTGATGACTCATCTGGCTCCGATGCAGCCAAAGCTCTGAGACTGCAGTAATTTTCCAGATGCTTAACCTGCGCTCTCTCTCTCTCTCTCTCTCTCTCTCTCTCTCTCTCTCTCTCTTCTCCATCCTTCACTGCTTGCTCCACACCAGATGCTCAAGCCCTGGGGGCTGTGCCTTGTCCTATCACCTATTTGGTGCTCTTCACTGATGGCAACTAGACACTGTCAGGCTGCAAACAGCTCTTGGTCACAGGGGTTCCAAGATGCCACTGCTTGTCCTTAGTCGGACAGCGCACCAGGGAGGCTAGCCCCTTCTCTTCTCATCAGAGTCTAGCCTGAGCTCATCCCTTCGTCTCAGTGATCTGTCACCTTTTCCTCTGAGGACAGGCGGGTTCCCCTCGATCTACCCATGAAACTGTAGAGCCCTCCCACCCCTGACTCTCATTCCGCATCTCATTCCATCTTTTTTCTACTCATAATCTAGGGTCTGATTTCTCTAAGCCCGTCTTAATTATTTATTGTAATCTTTTCTAAAATGCAAAGTGATATGAGCTCAAACTATTTCTCTTCTTAAGGCATTTCATTTTGATAAAAGGATTTGTGAAAGTATTTTGATGCTCCTTCCAAGGAAATGCATCATAATTAGCCTTTCAGATAAGGATTTAGGGAGCGGGGCTTGGGTGGTGACTGTCTGGTAAGAAGGTCTTTCCTTCCACATTGTATTAGCGCTTATGATGTTATGATGGGGGTAGAGTGGAGGTGGATCAGATCCGGGGCTGAAGGAGAAGAGCTGGTTTCTTCCTTCAATGACTGCAGACATTGCCAAGGCGCTAGCAGAGGAGGAGGCTGGTATGGCATCACAATTTGGAGAGTGGAGAAAGATGGGCAGTCCAGCAGGACCTTTGGAATTGGAACGCCTCTGAGGAACAAGATGGCAAGGACAAGTCAGGTCTGGGTATTGGATCTGGAGCCCAGGAGGCAAGCATTCACGTATAAATGACATATATTAATCCATTTAGGCAAATGCAACAAAATGTCATGGAATGAATGGGTAGATGATAAACATCCAAAACTTACTTTTCATGCTTTTGGCAGGCTGGCAAGTCCTTGATCAGGCACTGGCAGATTTGGTGCCTGGTAAGGGCACATTTTCTGGCTTAAAAATGGCGCAAACTAGTTGTGTCCTCCTGTGATGAAAGTGGACCGGATACTCTTTTTATAAGGACACTAATCCCATTCATGAGGTTCTACCCTCCTAACCCAGTCACCTTCCAAAGCCCAGCCTCCAAATACTGTGGTACTGGGACTGGGAGTAACTGGAGAGATACATCAGACCACAGTAGTAAGTAAACATGGGGTGGTGGAAGAAGATAGCTGGGCAGGAGCCACAAAAGGAGAGAAGGGTGGATGGGAAGGCTCGACTTGAGGGATTCAGGCTGCAAAACAAAGCAAAGCAAGGGAAAAAAATCCAAACCAACCCAGAAACAAAACAAAACAAAACAACTTCCAAGCAAAACCCAACCCCCAAACTAAATCAACCAATATTGTAGTAGGGAAATGGAATTCATCTTTACAGAGGTTTCTTCATGGAAAAATCTTGATCATATTCTTCAGGAATCATCCTGAGTTGCTTCTACTTCCTTCTTGCTTCACTCTGGGATTTTCCCGGGCTTCGCTTACCATGGCAGGACATGTAGGCTGCAGCTGTTTCCACCTGTTTTTACCACCGACCTGGGATCTGAACTCAGGACTCTGCTTGTGAGGCAGAGTCTTAACCCTTGAGCCATCTCTGAAGGTCAAGTAGACCTTTAAAAAAAACATTATCCTCCTCATTCTCGGTAGCAAATAGGGATCCTATGGTCTCTTTCAGTAGACCCCTGCTAAAAGATTAGGCGGGAGAAGGAGGTTTGATGATCAAGGGGCTACAAAGATCTGGGAGAGTCTTTCAACCGCACTGTGAGCTTTGTTGGTGTTGGAAGAACAAATGTTAGAAAAGAATGACAATTCCAAACTTGTTAAAGCAATTTCTTTGTCTTGATCTGATGGACAACATTAGAATAATGAAGATTAAAAGTGAAAATGGAGACTGTTAATAATGATAATCTTCACGATAAGTAAGCCCTGCAAGTCACAGGCACGATTGTCACCTATAACCATTTTGATCTATATCTTTGTGCACATTTTCAGGATTTGTGGAGAAAATATCACTCCACGGAGTGTGGAGGGATGGCATTAACGATAGTGTATGTTTCCTAGTAGAATTATGATTAAAGTCCAGAGCTAAGCCCAGCAGCCTCAGAGTCATATATTCAAGGTTTAGAGAAACAGGATGAACTGCCACAGCCAGTCGGCTTTCAAAGAAATTTTACTACAAGGATATAAAGAGATTTGGGGACAGAAGAGCAGACAGGCCAGCTTGTAGCAGAGTCTAGCATTTGTGATAAAATTACTTCTTTCTGCCTTCTCCTTCCTTTCTCTCCCTTCCCTCTTCTTCCTCCCCTTCTCTCTCTTCCCCTTCCCTTTCCTCTCCTTCCCTCTTCTCTCCACCCCTCCCCTCTCTTTCCTCCTCTTCTCTCTCTTCCCCTCTCCTTCCCTCTCCTTCCTTCTACTCTCCTCCTTCCTCTCCTTCCCTCTCTTCCTTCCCTTTCTCTCTCCTCCCTTCCTCTTTTTTGCCCTCCCTTCTCCTCCTTTCTACTGTCTCCAGCTATCTTCTCTCACCATTGGGCTTGTCTCTGAAGTCATTTCCAGGCAGATTTAACTAAACAGAGAGCAGCCACTCTGAATGTGGATGGCGCCATCCTTGGGCCCGTGGGATCCAGGACTGAATGAACAGGAGACCGTGATTGCAGCACTTGCATTATGTCTTTGCCTCCTGAGTGTTGACAACGTAACCAGCTGCTTTCTTCTCCAGTTGCCATGTCTTCCTTGCTGTGATGGACTATGTCTATTTTCAAAACTAGGAGTCCAGATCACCCTTCTTCCCTTCAGTTGTTCCTGTCAAGTACCTTTTCACAGCAATGAGAAACTAGTGCAGATGGAAAAGGAGACAGCCAAATACACAGGCTGCTGCCTGTGAAGGCTTTTCAAGTGTAGTCAATGACATTGGATTCTGATTGGTACACTGGAAAGCACTTGAGTCAAGAAACTCAAACCAGGTCAGTAACCCCAACACTCAGGAGGTAGAGGTGGGAAAGGCTTAAGTTTAAGCTATACATCGAGGTCCTGTATCAAAACAAAACTAAAAACCAAAATAACATTCACAAAACCTGCATGATCCCAAGCAGCTTGATCTCGTCCCTGGAGTTGAATTATCTTAATTGCGGAATGAGAGACCAGGTAACACAGTCGTTCATTGTCTTCTAAAGATTGATGTTTCATGACCTGTGACCTGTGTTTCATGACTGTGACCTGTGTATAAGAGTCAAAGAAACAATGGGCTAGAAATCACATGCCTTCAAATTTTGCTAATTTTATTTTGCTCTTCTTTCTACTGCAGCTATTGATTGCATCAGTAAGGCTGTGGGTTGTAACCGTCTATCTGCATGCCTGCCTCTAGCATTAGACTGAATTTCTGGAGCCAGGGTTCCCCTCTTTTATCCATGTTCCATGTATCCATTCACAGCTAATGTGCTGTGAATGCTGGTAGGACCGGCTCCAGAAACAGTGCTTTGGTAGTTAGATGCAGGTGGGACGCTGAAAGGCAATGGAGAAGAATGGGCTTTGATGTGTCTGGGTTCCAAATGTTGCTTATGGGCCTGGGCAGGTTAGTTTTTTTTTTATAACTATTTTTTGCCTGTGTGTGGTGCGTGCGTGCATGTTGAGTGTATCAGAGGGCACTGTATGTTGCTGCGGAGGCCTAAGGGTGACTTCAGGAATCATACTGGATTGCTTCTACCTCCTTTTTGCCTTACTCTGGGATTTCCCAGGCTCCACTCACCAGAATCAGAAATGAGTGCAGGCTACTGCAGTTTCCATCTGGAGTTTTTATGTGGGACCTGGGATCTGAACTCAGGACCTTCTGCTTGTGAGGCAGAGTCTTAACCCCTGAGCCATCTCTCCAGGTAAGAAGTGAAGGCTGGGGGAGGTTAGCAAGTTAACAGCTCCTGACAAAATATTTCAGGATATTCTGTGTGCACTTTGCAGAAAACATCTTCATTTTCTGCTCGGGCTCATGTTCTCTTCAGGCTTACTCAGTGTTTTCATTAGCAGCGGTGTGTCTGTGGGCCTCTGCAGTTTTCTGAAGAAAGTTCCAGGTCTGGGTGGCGGGTGCAATGCAGGTTTTTGCTGCAGTGAGTCCTCAGACAGACTGTTGCTGAGGAAGCGTCTCAGACAGCCTGGAGCTGGCTTTGGGCGGCTGCTTAGCATAGTAATGCAGTTTGTCTAGCAAGGGCATCTGAAAACTGCAGTGTGGGTGTTTTGCTTTGAATCTGATCTTGTCCGTGAACTCTTAAAGAGTAAGCCAAGGCTTTCGTCTTTGGGTCTCTTCAGTACTTTTAAGATCTTCTCACTGGAGTGGTGGTACCTACCCTGGGGTGTGGGGCGGGAATGGGAGGCTTTCTTTGATTTCTAATGGGTGGGGGGACACTAGCTGTGGAACTTCCTTTTTACTCTCTGTAGGAACAGAAAGGAGATAGATCATTCTGAAGGAAGAGGCACTTAACATTTACAGATCTTGGCCCCTCTAATGCAAGACCAACCATCTAATGTTGGGATAGAAATGGACAGACTGCAAAAAAAAAAAAAAAAAAAAAAGAAAACAAAACAAAAAACAAAACCTCTCTATTCAGAAATGCTACTATGGCTGAGTTATTATTATCATCATCATTACTTTTTGTAACTAAAAGGTTTTTTTCTGTAAAGAATAAAATTATATTCTAAGAAATTTTTTTAAAGTCCACCGATTTTGGACCTAGCAGGATGACTCAGCAAATAAACGCGCTTGCTGCCAATCCCAATGGCCTGAGTTCAGTCCCTGAAACCTATGTGGTGGAAGGAGACAACTGATTCCTTCAAGTTATCCTTTGACCTCCACGTGTGTGCTACGGCACATGCATGCACATGTACACACATACTCTAAATAAATAAATGTTTTAAAAAATCAGTGTCTTCTTACTGCCATAATTTAGCATTGCTTTCAGTAATTATATTAGTACTTATGCTTAAGGAAAGATTTACTTCTATGGTGTTTTACCTAGCTAATCTCTTTAATGTGCAAAGAATCCTGCAAAGAAGAAAATTCTTTTTTAAAAAAAAACTTTATATATTTATCTGTGTGTGTGTGTGTGTGTGTGTGTGTGTGAAAGAGAGAGGAGAGAGAGAGAGAGAGAGAGAGAGAGAGAGAGAGGTGGGGACACTGTGTGTCCCTGTGGAGGACCAAAGGTGACTTTGGGAATCATCCTGGATTGCTTCTACCTCCTTTTTACTATGCTCTGGGTGTCCCAAGCTGCACCCTGGTGGGAAGTGCTGCTATTTCCACTTGGTGTTTTTATGTGGGACCTGGGATCCAAACCCAAGGGCTTTTGCTTGTGAGACAGAGTCTTAACCTCTGAGCCATCTCTCCAGCCCAGAAGAAAGTTCTTATCTGCATGTTCCTCAAGGAAACTGAGGCTCCAGTAAGAAATGACTCTTCTTTGGTTACACTAAAAACCTTTCCTTTGGTCCTTTCCCTCCTGGATGCTGAGATGCCGCTTCCGCCTTCCCAGACATCATCTCTACCCCCTCAGTGTTCTCTTTGTCCATCATTTTGCAAAAGCAAATGGGGCTCAGTAAGAGAGCCTGAGAGCTGGCTGGCTGGTTGTGTCTCGTCACTACAGAGAACTCAGGAGCTTTATTTGACTTATGCTGTACATTGATGAAGCTGTCAGGCACTATCAAGAACTTATAATACTATTACTTTGTGAAATTGGTGAGAGATATGTGGCATGTGACAGTTCTTGGGCATCCCAACCTCAACCTACAAATGAGTTTTAAGTGGTGATTAGAGAAATGTGTCCTGGGCCGTGGTTCTTCCCACCAGAGTCTCTTCTTTGTTTCTTGTTCTTTCTGGGCCACATTTTTGCTTTGTCAACCCTAAGAGGCATCTTCAGCCATGTTCCTTCTGTTCTTCTGATGGTAAAAAGTGGGCGGTGAAGGGGAGCGCTATCTTGGGCTTAGTTTCTCTCTTTGACCGTGCCCCTCAAACAGTCATAGGACTTTGAGGGAGCCCATCTATCTTTCTGGGTCTTAGTTTCTTTCTCCAGAAAATAAGGGCATTGGATATGTGAGAGCATGTAGATCTCCCAAGAGATGGTTTTAATAGGGAGTTAGGATGCTCACAGTGAGAGAGGCTTTAAATTCTAGTAGGGAGTCTACTATAGGTGTCAGACACTGCTGAATTCCTTGGTCAGGGATCCAAACATTATAGTAAGTCCCGTTCCTGCCTTGGATGTGGGAGCCACGTCTTGCTTCTTCTCATGAGTGAGGGGAACCTGCTGGCTGACTGTGGACGATTACTTATTGCTGATTACTTCATTTGCAGGGCGAATGCTCTGTCAATGACTGGCAGTGGATGTGATGGTGTCTGGGAATAATTGCCATCCCCCAAGAGGCCTCTCCCACTTTGCCTGATTAAAGTTAATCAGCTGCTGCAGAGGCTGTGGACTCCTAATGATGTTAAGTTTGGAGAAGTTTAACTGCAGATTCGCTTCAACATGATTCTTCCTGACACTTCTCATAGAAAAGGTGTCAAAGTGTTAAAATGGACGAAAAATAAAAATGTTTGCTTTACCCGAGGGGAACATTACCTTCTTACAGAAATGATTCCTAATCCTTAATTTGATTTGACTCAAGCATTTATCTATCATGGGGTCCCTTACAGACCCTACTTTCCTTCCTTCCTCCAGTTATTTCTTTCTTCATATGCATGTTTATTCTTTCTTCTGTCTGAGATGGAAAAAAAATAGCTTTTCTTTTCTAATACCCCCATGTGAAATTATTTTCCCGATTTGAAATATGACATGTGTACATTGTAAAAGATTTGGAAAATATGAAGATGCAAAGAAGAAAATCATGTCACTAGAATCCTTCCCCTGACAGAGCTGTGGTTAACGTTTTGATTAATCTTCCTGATTTTTCTTTTCTAGGCATATGTTCTTTAGTGACAAAATTGGGATGCTGCTGTATAATACCCAAACTTACTGTATCAAAAACATTTTGGACCTGGGAAGATGCCTCAGTCAGTAAAGGAAGGTCAAATACAAGGACCTGAGTTTGGATTCCCAGCACCCATGTAGGGTCGTGCATGGTGGCATGTGTCTGTAACCCTAGGCTGGGGGAGGGGTGACAGTGATAGGCAGATGTCCTGGAGTTGGCTAGCTACCCCGCTGGCCAACTGGAGAACCAGGTTCAGTGAGAGACAGACACTGTCTTAAAACAAAGAAACTACTGACCGACAAACCAAGCAACAACTTATCAACAACAACAACAAAATACAGTGGAGAAGTGAACGAGGAAGATACTCGGTATTGATCTCTGGCTTCCACATGCAAGACACACATGCATGTGCCCCCCCCAAGCACTACCTTGCACACACCCACACACACACATTCAAACACATGTGTGCACACGTTTTTCTCTGCTGTCAAATATTATCTGAGAACTTTGTTTCAATAACAGTGTCACATTTCATCGTGGGGTTGTATCGTAGTTTGCTAAGTCATTTTTATTTTATCTGACATTTAGGTTCGTCAGATAGCTCCCCAGAGTTGTGTCTTTTCCAGTGATGATTTTGTCTTCCATCATCACAGTTCTCTGTCGTCGTCGAGCCTTCCCAGAACCTTCTTGCATCTTCAGGTACACGAGTGTCTCTTCAAAACGTTAGTAACCTTGGGCTGGAGACATGACTCAGGCGCTAGCGTCTGCCTTGCAAGCAGAAGGTCCCGAGTTTGGATCCCCCATCCCATGTGAAAACGTAAGGCAGAAATGGCCTGTACTTCTGATCCTGGAAGGGGGAGCCCGGGAAACTCCAGAGCAAAGCAAAGAGAAGGTAGAGCAATCTAGGGTGGTTTCTGAAAATACTCCTGGGATGCCACGGGCACACATAGTGCCCTCTGATACACACACAGAAACAGACACACAGACACATGCACACACACACACACACACACGCACACGCGCACGCACACGCACACGCACGCACACACACACACACACATACACAGAAACACACAAAAATAAATAAATTTTAAAAATGTTAATATCATAGCTTCAGATGCTCTCTGTCTGGTCAATTCAGTCTCTGTGGTTTGCTGTGGCATCACGGTGCCACGTGCTGAACATCAGTGTGCCCCCAGCTTCCAGTGCTGCCATCTTATCCTCCAGGGTGCTGGTACTTGGAGATGAAGACATTAGGAGACAATTCAAGACATTAGGAGGCAATTCACTCATGAAGACGGAGGCTTCATGTTGTAGCTTTATTACATGTTGCAAAAACAGGATCTATGACCCAAGCAACTCTGGGAGGAGGGTCTCATGTTCGCTCCAGGGTTCAGGCCCTCTTGGGGAGGAAGTCACAGCAGCAGGAACTGGTCACATCACAGCCACAGGCAAGAGCAGAAAGTAAACGATGTGCCCGCCTCGATTTAGGCAGTCCTTCATAGACATTCTCTGAGGCTAACTAGTAGATATGGACTCAAGAACCCACCTCCTGGGTTTCAGGTTGATAATTAATACAAACCAGTACATTTTATATGTGGGATTAGTGCCTCAGTAAGAGGAGAGATAGGAGGGTGCAATGAAATCCAGTTACCTGTAAACTCTTCCCAGATCCTCACCTTGCTACTGTCTACATTTCAGAATTGTTGAAATAAATTCCATCATTCAAGCCCCCCTCTGTGGCATTCTGGTCTGTGTCATGTAGAGACTCTAAAGCAGAGCTCTGATAATGTCACTGCCTCTGACAATGACCAAGTGCACCTTAGCCTCCCACAATCTCCTCTCCATACCACATGCACACCACACTAATTGTCATGTATCATGTGTGTCAGGCTTCCTGCTCATGATCTCTCTTCTGACTGACTGTAATCCACAGGCACGATCAATAGGATCAATATTTAAACATACACACACACACACTACTGATTAAAAATGTCAAGCTTCAGCCTGTGACCTCACACTGGGACGTATAACATGATACTAATCCATTTGTCGATACACTTTCTGTGAAGATTATTCAGCTAATTGGTTATGCACAGAATGACTATACATTGGTGCCCATGTTTCTTCGTTCTGCCTCGTGGTGGTGGTCCAGTTGATACTGAGATAGATTAGGCATGCCGTTTCTCCATATTTTCCTGACTGGCATGTCACTCCTGTAAAGCAAAAAGAGTGGTGACATTGTCTGCTCCCCATCTTCCAGAACCTATTCTGACTCCTGGGAATCGCTGACACTTTTTCTCAGGTTTATCAAAGAGCCATTATATTTCTTTCTCCTACGGGTACACACACACACACACACACACACACACACACACACACACACACACATACTCACCCTAAAAGCATCTGTGTAGTTTGCCGATAAGCTGATAGAGAAAACCATGTGCCTGAACTGGTCTTAGGCTGCATCTCTAGTCTTTGCAGATCTTTGCTCTGGGGAGAACTTCCCGTCTGCTGGGTTCTTGCTCAGGTCACAGATGTAGCTGCTAGCTGTGCACATAGAATGTGTGCATTGCAGTTTCTTTCCGTTGCTGCCACGGATGCAGGATCTAGACAACTTAGAGGCTTATTTCAGCTTATGATCCCTGGCTACAGGAGCACTGCATCTGCGATCCCAGAGCTGCAGAGCTGGGATGGGCAGATCCTGGGGACTGGTTGGCCAACCAGTCTGGCCAAAACGATGAGCCAGGTTCAATGAGAGCCCCTGTTCTGACAGGTGAGGTGAAAGTGAAAGAAGACTCATGACATTGACCTCTGGCTTGCACAGCTCCACATGTCCCCCCATGGGTGAGTGTAACTGTGGACATGTGTGCAACCACACACACACACACACTCACACACACACACATGCATACACACATGCATGCATGCATAGGCACACATACACAGGCACACAGGATTCTTATTGTCTATCTTTGGGTAAAAAGTTATGCCCCAGATCCTCATTAAACATGGCAAGGTATTTGTTCTTGTTGCAAGCACGTCTTTGAAGGCTAATGTGGAGACCTGGGCACCTAAGGAAGCTATGTAAGTGACTGTGCCCGCGTAGCTCTTCCCTCATCCTTCTCTCCCCCCATCACAGCTATAGGCATCAGCAGCTAATTGCTGAACTATTTCTTTCAAAACCTGAGCTCAGCATCTACAACTTCTTTACTCTGTAGTGTAAATGTCTGATGGCCTTTTTGAGGGCGTTTTTCTCTTTCGTTCTGTCAGCAGCCCAAACCCTCAGACGTTAGAATCATGCTGTAAGGGAATCAGGGACCATCCAAGGGGCGAAAGGGCTGTTTCCGAAGCCTCTTTTCAGCACTGTGAATATTATTCAGAAAGTTGTTCCCGTGTCAGTCCCTATAGGGCTCAGGGTAACAGGTGCTTCATGTAAGATAAAATGCAGCTCCTGGGACAGAGATTTTCCGAAAGAATTCTCCATCCTTATTTTCCTTTTCCTGCATTGCTGGCTTAGATAGCATCGTGTCATTGCGACTTGTATTGCGATCTGCAGATCCTGCGTTTTCACAAGTGGAAGGCTGGCAGCAGCGCAGGTCTGCATTGAGCATCTGTGAATATCATATGTCTAAACGCTCAGATGATCCTTTGTGTTGTTTGACAACGAGGTCCTTTTAATTACGATACACACATTTTTTAGACATCTTGCTATGACACACTTAATAGACTTTGGCGTAGCGTAAGACATCGATTTTAGTTGTCCTGGGAAGTGAAGGAAATTCACCTGCCTTGCTTTGCTGTGGTTTGTGAGCTACTGGGATGGTTTGGCAGTGAACTGTGGCATCTCCAAGGTACTGAGGAAGCCCTGCAATCAAGATGATGGACTCCTAACTGTGGTCAACATGTGTTGGCTTCTGTCTTCAGTTTTTCTATTTTTTTTAATCTCCGGTCATGTTTTCAGGAAAACTGGTCTGGCCTCTCACGAGTGCCGTACTGAGCCGTGTTTGGATTGGCTGCAAGTGAGCGGCGCAGGGAAGCTGGCCTCCACGTTGAGTCACTGCCTGGGAGTACGGGTCATGTGATCTGGAAACGCTGAAGGTGCTCATGACATCATTCTCTTGTGTGAAGAGCAAGCCCACTGAGTGCTAATACAAGACGTGAGAGCAGAGCATAGAGGCCTGTGTGTTGTTGGATCCTCATGGTTTCACCTGGAAGTGAAGCCTTGCTTGTATGCTTCTTGCTACATAGCCAAGGATGGCTTTGAACTTCTGGTGCTCTTGCAAAAACTCTTTCTCCCAAGAGGTGGGCTTGCAAGTACAAGTGTGTACTACTGCTGTGGTCTAGCTGCAGCCTAGCTGCAGCCTGGATCCAAGAACCCGATAGGCGGACAAGGAGTCGGCAGATATGAAGAACAGCAGACGCACAACTCCGGGCTGAGTGAATCTGAACTTGTTTATTGAAGCTTATAGCAGCGTTTATATTAGAAAATCTAGGGTAGGGGGCAAAGAATGTGCTGCTAAATTCACAGGGAAACATCATTATGTAAAACGTATTTATTCCAGTTAACAAAGAAAAGGCAAGAGTGACATCTACTTGGTATGTGGGACCAATCTCCAGGTAGAATTAAAAGCAGGCATGACACTTAGTTGCTAAAAGCAGAGTTACCTGGTCCATGCATTAACATATCTCAAATGTGCAGGGAAGGAACTGTAGGAGGAGGTGATAACCTAGCCAGTTCCAAGAAGAACAGAACAGAACAAAATAATCTAAGAACAGATAGGAGGTAAATTCAACTCCCAGAGGAAGGAATTCGCCTGTCATTGTCTATTCAGACAAGAGGCAAAACTCAATTTACAAAAAGGGGAGTCCCTAACAACTATCCATTTTAGATGTTAATGTGTCATCCCCAGAGAGCCAGGTTTTAGGCCTGACAACCCCCACATTTCCCATATTTATTCTAGATAAGCCATGTCTGTCATAGTTAAGCACAGGTGTCAACTTGACTGTTGAGGGTTTGAGCTCTGGGCACAGTTGTAGAGAGTTGATGGTTGAGTTAAGCCCAGAGCAAACCTGAAGGAGATTGTCTAGCTGCTGGGGAAGAACCAGCCCATGGTGAGTGGGATTAGGCCCTGGATAAATCACAGAGAGCTGGTTGAGAGAGTTGACATCCTTCTGTATACTTAGCCAGAGATGCTGGTCTGGCAAATAAGGATTGTCCATTACTCAGCCGTTATGCAGTGATGGTGTGGCCAATTCCCTCAGCCCTGGTGTTGGTGTGTGCTCTCCCGTCAAGCTGGACTAAAAACTGTAACCAGGAATCGTAAGAAAGTAAACTCCTTGTTCCCTTAAGCTGTGTTCTGGTCATTTATCAGCAACCTTGCAGGTGGACTGAAACAATGTCCTTTCTGGAAAACGTCTTCCTTGAAGCAGTTTTCTCCATGCCATGACCTTGTCAAAACAACATAGTTGGATAAAGACATGGCATACTACCTCATGTGATAATGGCTACTTTATTTGTTCACTTATTTTAAAAAATTTGTTTGTTTGCTTGTGTATGCTAGGAGCAAGTGTGTGGAGGTCAGAGGACAAGTCTGTGGAGTTGGTTCTCTCCATCTACCTTAAGGTGGGCTCCAGGAATGAACTCAGGTCACCAGACTTGCACAGCAGGAGCTTTTCCCTGCTGTGCCCTCCTGTGGGCCCTTCTTCATCTCTTCTTTCATTTATGTGGGAGACAGGTAGCTGGAAAGTGAACCTAGGGTTTTATGCATGTGCTTGACCACTGAGCTCTATTCAAAGTTATTTTTGGTTTTTGAAGCAAGGTCCTTAGCTGGCCTGGAATTTGTCATGCAAGAGTGGAACTTGCTGTATAGACCAGGTTGGCCTGGAATGTAACAGCCTTCTCTTCCTGCCTGTCCCCTGAGTACTGGGATTACAGGCATGTATCACCGTGCCTAACTGATCTGCTCCCTTTCTAGTTCCTGAAAAGCTGTCTGATTCCACAGGAAAGTCCTTCAAAAATCCCTATACAAAAATTTCCAGATTATATACAAAAGTCCTTTGGACCTGTGAATGAGAAAATAATCTGACTTTTCCTGTTACAGTCTGGAAAACATACTTAGAAACATAATAATTCGTAAAGAAAATGGACAAAAATACCTTCTTAACTTTCCAGTCTCAGTAACATTATACTTAGCCCAGAAAGCAGAGTCTTTAATCGTGGATATGACTTGATAATCATAGGTTGAGACTCATCGAATGGAAGGTCTACTGCTCCATCTTTTCAGCTACGAGTTAGAGACTCAGGGTCCTCATGTATATAAAACGAGATCAATATTTCACTTGTGTTGTTACAACAAAATCAGATAATGTGAAAGAGAAGGTCTGTGAAAGCCTGAGCACATTAATATTAGATTTTTTCATGCTACCAAAACTAATGGTATTGAAAAAATACCATTAGAAAGAACATTTTGAACTTTGAAAAGTAGAAAGAGAATAGTGAAATTAACATCTATTTTTCTATCACCTAAATAACACAACTGTCCACATTTTGCCTTATTTACTTAATCTGCTTTTATTTCTAATTTTGCTGAAGCATCTTGTTTTCTAGATAAAGTCTTGCTGTGTAGTCCCGGTTGGCCTCACCCTTGTGACCATCCTGCCTTAGCCTCCTGGGTTTCAGGTGTATGTTACTTGCTGTGATTTGCTGGAGAATTTGAAATAAAGTTAAAGATATTGTGATGGTTAGTATTGTCAACTTGATATCTAGCAAGTAGGCCTTGGGGCTCACTTGAGGGAAATTCTCTTCATTAAGACTGGCCTCTGGGCATGCCTGTGATGAGAGAGTGTCTTGATGCCTTTATTCATGTGGAAAAAGTCTGCCCCTGGTGGGTGGGACGGTTCCCTAGGCAGGTGGTTATGGGACTGTATATAAACAGGGAGCTAGCAGAACACTGGTAGGCATTTGTTCATTCATTCTTTGACTGTGGATGTGATATGCCCAGAATTCCCTCAGTTTCTGCTGCGGTGCCTCTCCTGCCATAATGAACTGTGAGAGGAAATAACCCTCCTCTTCCCTAAATTGCTTGGGACAGGTGTTTTGTTGTAGCAATGTGTAAGGAAACTAAAACAGATAGTTTTATTTTTTTCAGTTAGGATCTTAGGTAGCCTAGACCGGCCTCAGACTCACTATGTCAAGAATGACCTTGAACTTCTGCTCTTCCAGTCTCTACCTTCCGAGTGCTGGGATTATGGGTAAGTGCCGCCATACCTAGTTTATTCGGTGCTAGACATGCCAAGCAGGTACTCTACTGATTGTTCCCAGGCCTGAAGACATAATTTTATTCTAATTCTAAATACTAAGACTATAATTTTAAAGAACATATTTCCCATTTAACTATAACATCTCTCCGTTCTTTTTTCCTTCCCTATCCTTTCCTTTTCTTTTCCTTTTCTTTTCTTCTTTCTTTTTGTCTTTCTCCTTGATTTTTTTTTTTGAGACACTCTTACTTTATAGCCTAAGTTCGCCCAGAACTCAAAATTTTCTTGCCTCGGCTCCTAAATGCCGGAATCACAGGCATGCGCCACACCCAGTTTACAGTGCCAACCTCATCTAACAAAAGAAATGCTAATTTTTAGTCTATGTGCAATTTTTTAGTGGTTTGCAAAAAAAAAAAACCTTTCTAAGCTGATTTATTCAAATCAGATGCAAATGTGATGCTGCCAGTGCGCGCTGCTTTTCTTGCGGGTGACCACTTAAGGAGGTCAGCCTTGGTTCTCTTGGTTGCCAGTCAGCAGATTTGAAATTCCCCAGCAGCAGGCACAGGAACGTGCTTTCAGCTAACTCAGTATGTGAGTGTAAGCAGATCAATTATTCACAGCCATCGATGCATCGCATTTTGGGGGGCAATGGCTTGAGGACTTGAACTGTAATGTTTTTCCCAGTGTGTCTCAGTGTGCAGACACAGATGGCTGGTTACTTGCAGGACAGGAAGATGAAGAGCGATGGTGGGTCTGAGGTGATTCTAAAAGGATGACAAACTCGTTTATATGTGGAATCCAAAGGAGCCCAGTTTATAGAAGCAGGGGAGGATGGCTATCGCTGCAAAGTGGGGGGAGAAGAAAGTGGGTGATGTTTGTCAAAACACACAAGCTTTGGTTGTGAAAAAGAATTAATTGATGGAGAACCTACGTATAATACGATGTTGACAGTTAACAATAAGATATTGTTAATTTGTGGCTTGCTGAGAAAATCTATTAACTTTATTTTTAATTAGCAAATGATTATATGTGCTGATGGGACACGCACATATAATGAAACACTCTCAAATCAGAGAAATTAACGTGAATCAACTCAAATTTTATAATTTCTTTGTGATGATAGCATCTAAAATCTTCCCTTTTAGCTATTTTGAAATTGTCAATATATCACACATGCTATATTAAATAGTCATAGCTCAGAGAGATATGTGACTTCAATTACTTGTAGATTAAGGTCAGACTCAAAGAATAAAGAGCTGCGGATTAAGAGATGTGGAGAAAGAGGAGATGCTGATAACAGGCTAACGAGTTGGAAAGGGGGACTAATCTTGATGTCCCCTTACATAGCAAAGTATCTACATTTAATGATGTAAAGATATGTTCAATTAAATCTGCACACCTCCCACACCCACATAAAATGTTAATTATAAAGAGTTATGAGATGGATTTGTTAACTAGCTTGGTTACTGGAATTGTTTTACAATGTATACACATATCAAAACATCATGCTGTACCTGCTAGGTATATAGAATTTTTCTTAATAAGCCACAACTATTTCAGTAAAGCTGTGAAAAATGATGAAAACTGAAGTGTTAGAAATTCTGCAAAATGAAATATCCATAAGACAAAAATGACTATGAGAAACATAATGCAAATCAGTGCCAAGGTTGGGCTTCATGCAAAGAGTGTTTATATATAATCTCTCTGGGATATGGAATCCTTCCAACTGTATTCATGTTAGTCCAAAAACCATCAATGGCGTGAGGAAGGGTAAACACTTGCGCTGTGCTGAGCAATAACACCGTAGCATTGGTATTTTTCTCCTTCTGTTTCTCTTGGGGGTGGGTCATCAAGTCTTACTGACCTACAAGCAAAGGCAGTTAAGGTGGTCTTGAGATCAAGAAGTTGCCATGCTCAGTGGTCCCCCAGCATAGGCGAGGAGGTGACGAGGAGGGTGTCTGAGTGAGTGGATTCTGCAGGGGTGGACAAGATGGACTAGAAGCCAGTTTGCAATGAGGAGGTCAGCTGAGAGGCTCTTGGGTTATAAAACCAATGGGAACATTCATTCTACTCTTCACATTCTCCTTTTCGACCATTTCTTCTTCTTCTTCTTATTATTTTTTTTAGTGTTCATACACGAATGTGATGAACTTAAAATATTTTCACACCTTTCATTTTACATAGTTCACACCTTTCATTTATGTTATTTATATGCATTTCTTTTGTTAGAGGTTCTTTTTATTTTTTAATTATTATTTTATTTTTCTAGTTTTATAAGCACATGGAGTACTCGACTTTGCTTCCCTCCATCCCCCTCCCTCCCATCTCCCTCTCTTCATCAATCCATCCTGCTTCCTCTCACCCTCCTGTCTGTCTGCTTCTATGGACTTCAAGGTTCCCTCTGGCTTGTCTGCTTTTGTAAGGGATCGGGCCTCTTGTGGTATACAAAGTTGCCTCTCTTCCGGCCACCCCTCATATGCCCTCATTAGATTATATCTATATATCCATGAATGGTAAGTACCTCCTGCAGAGTAAATGTCCAATATATAAACACTTCTTACTGTATTTGATAAATTAAAAAAAGTGGGTGCTGAAGTGAAGAGATAGCTTAGTGGGTAAAGTACCTGCTTACAGTCCTTGCCACTTGAGTTCAATTCATGAAAGCCCACTTGATGGAAGGAGAGAACTGATTTCTCAAAGAAGCTATCTTCTGATTTCTGTCTGTGCACCGTGGGGTATGTGTGTATGCCTTCTCTCTCTCTCTCTCTCTCTCTCTCTCTCTCTCTCTCTCTCTCTCTTTCTCTCTTTCGCTCAAATAAATAAGTAAAACATAAAAGTATGGATGCTTATGCATGTGTATCTTGATTATGAAAATTTCTGTTCCTTTGGGATCTGAAAGGAAGATAGGTATAGTCTGAGAAGTTTCAGATTTAAACTCCAAGGATAAGAAAACAAATTCCACTAGAGATGAGGGCCTGGAGAAACAATTCTGAAGGCCTATAATTCCTCAGTATCTAGGAAAGCTAAGAAATAAAATTCAGTTTGGATCTTGAGCAGAGTAGCAAGACAGGGGGAGATCTAAAGTGGAAGTAGGAGAGGAACCTAGATTTAGGGGAGATTGGACAAGGATGGAAGTCGTTATTTCCTGGCTTAGGTCTGACAGCACTTTCCACGCATGGAAGGGGCAGGACAGACTTGGGTTCAGGCTCCAGCTCCACAATGTACAGCCTTAGGGGAAGGGCTAACTTTACATCTTTTAGTTTTCTTTTAATCGTGGTTTTGGTAATTGTGTTTACACTGAAGTGACACTTTGTTTCAATTAGTTTGTGCTGTGTTGTTCCCAGACTTCCCTCTCTTTGCTAACCCCGCCTGCAGGACTGTTGCAGTGAGCCTGCACTGTTGCTGATAAACTCACCACCAAATGGCTTAAGGGAACAAAGGGTTTTATTCCAGCTTATGGTTCTTGGTTACAGTTCCTTGTCCAGCTTGGCAGGAGAATCCACACCAACATCAGGGGCCGAGGGAACTGGTCACACTATATCCACAGGACTGCTGAGAGAGGGACAGTCCTTACCTACCTAACTAGTATGTCTGGTCAAGTCTACCAAAGGATGCCACTTCCCTGACCAGCTCCCTCCATCTTATCCACCTGCCCAGGGACTAGTTCCACCTGCCATGGGCTGGGCCTTTCCCATGGACTAGACAATCTCCTAAAGGCTTGCTCATGAGCCTTTTAACTCAACCACTGATTCTTTGCAAGTGTGCCCAGAGCTCTAACCATCAACAGTTAACTTTACACCTGTATCTAACTATGACAACAACCCAACCTAGCCACCCTTAGTTTAAGGAAGAGTATCATGCCCATAATACTGTGGAATTGAGTTTTTGTGTTTCTTTAAAATTTCAGTAAACATAATTTGTATCTGATATAATGTAATTGTGATTTTGATCCTTATAAGCCACCCCCTGCCTTCTTCCCTGGGGTCTGGAGTTCTTTCAGCATGATCCAGCTCTTGACTGCTGGCAAATAAATGTACTCATAACTCGGTATCGTGTGGCATTCGTCTGTGACTCCTGTGGGTATGATGGTATCTCACAGATATTTAAAGAGTTATAGCTACGGAACCTGCATAGTTACCAAATCATGGAGAGAATCTGTTATTATCATAATACATAGTCTTCCTTCTCTATAGATAAGTACCCAGAGACTATTGCACCCGAAATGTCATTACCCAAAGTGAAATAAATAAAGGTAACACTGGGATTTATTATGAGATAGCGCTTTTCTATAATGCTCTGAGCAATGCAGCTGGCTTCTGCTTTCTGTTCATCTCCCAATTCTCATGGTCCACACAGAGGGTCTGCAGCTGTTCATGATAGAAGTCTCTCCCTAAGTTCTATGGCCAAAGCTTCATGGACCCACTTCCAACTGGCCAGAGGGTCTTGGAAGCGGCAGCACCCTTTGCTCAGCTTCAGTGACAGAGCTACTTTCTCCAATTTCCTCAAGACCCCAACTATGTGTTGCTAAAGCAAATTTATTTCCTATAAGAATAAGAAAGCAAGGTGTCTTTGCTTTCCCAGGAGAGAGGTTTACACCCCAGTTTTTGACAGGTTCTTGTCACTGCATGAGGGTTGCCAAGAGAGAAGTGAAGGCTGGCAATTGGTCTGTCTACTCTCAATTTTTATTTATAGATTTTTTTCATTTCTGTACTTGTATGTGTTTTTGCATGGGTGTGGATACATGTTGTCATAGTTAAGCTCAGGCGCCAACTTGATTGTTAAGGGTTTGAGCTCTGGGCACAGCTGTAGAGAGTTGATGGTTGAGTTAAGCCCAGAGCAAACATGAAGGAGATTGTCTAGCTGATGGGGAAACCCAGCCCATGGTGGGTGGGATTAAGCCCTGAATAAATCACAGAGAGCTGGTTGAGAGAGTTGGCATCCTTCTGTTCACTTGGCCAGGCATGCTGGTCTGGCAAGTAAGGATTGTCCATCTCTCAGCCGTTATGCAGCGAGGTATGGCCAGTTCCCTCAGCCCTGGTGTTGGTGTGTGCTCTCCCGTCAAGCTGGACTAAAAACTGTAACCAGGAATCGTAAGAAAGTAAACTCCTTGTTCCTTTAAGTTGTGTGATGGTCATTTATCAGCAGCTATGCAGGTGGACTGCAACACACGTGTATGTACAGGCATGCAAGCATCTGTGCATACGCTCATTGTGCATGTGAAATTGAGGTTGAAATGGGGAATCATCCTTGATCACTCTTTCATCGTATTGTTTAGAGGGTGGGTCTCTAAATCCAGAGCTTGCCTATAGGCCTAATCTGGCTAGTGAGCTTGCTCCAAGGATTCCCAGGCTCCAGCTTCTGAGGATGGAATTACATGTAGGCTTCCATTCCCACTTGGCATTTGCCAAAGGCTTCACTGCTGAGCTGCTTTAAGTCCCGGCACTCTGAGAGGATAAGAGACAATGAAATAAGGAAAGCTAATCTTTTCTTGTTTTTTTTGATGATGATGGACAGGTAATTTACATTTGGTCCTAATCAATCTGAGGTGCCTTGGAGGTATATAACAGAGCTGCTAAGAATGCACTGGTCAGTGGTCACAGGATAATCAGGGGATCTGGACTTGTCATGAAAAGCTGAGCTTTGTGAGAGGTGGTGGTCATAGAAGCATGGGAGGGGATTATTTTCCTGGGAGAGAGGACAGGGAGGATGGCGGCAATCTGAGGAATCCTTGCATCTCAAGCCCAGGGAGAGAAGGACGAATTGGCCAAGAGAAGGTTAAAGTAAGCTCATTTTGCTAATGGAGGCAGTTTACATATTGAAGGTCAACAGGGGGCTGGTGAGATGGCTCAGTGGGTAAGAGGTACCTGCTTGCAAACCTGGTGAACTGAGTTTGATTCCCACATGGTGTGTGAGTGTGTACCTACTCTCTCTCTCTCTCTCTCTCTCTCTCTCTCTCAAACACACACATACACATAAATATTAAAAAACAGTCAGCAGGAAGAAATCTATTGTCAGGAGATGGGTGCCCAGGTGAGAGAGAAAGGAGAGAAGGAGAGAGAGAGAGAGACTTGATAATAAGGTATGTTAGAAAGGTAGATAGGGATGGGACAGCATCCAATCCCAAAGTATTTATGTGATATTGGCACACAATATTTTGCAGAATTGTTGGTAAGAGACAAATATGGGCAGAAGCTACAGAACTCCTGGTGTTTGGAGGACTGGTGTGATTTGGTTTGGATTTCTATGCTGTCATTTCTGAGTCGGAGGAAATAGCTCAGTGAACTCGCAACAGCCGTGCATTTGTACAGAGACTTTGTTAAGACCAAGAAAGGTTCCGACTAGGAAAAGTTCTCCTCAAACATTCCCTTCTTCAGCTGGTGTTGCAGCTGTGAGACAGCACTCAGACCCAGGCAGAAAGAGAGGGGGTATTTATTTGGCTTATGGTTCCAAAGGAGTCTGTCATAGTTTTCTTTTTGCTATTGTGAGACAAAACTCATTCACAACTTGAGGGGAGAAAGGGAGATTTATTTGGCTTCCATTTCCAGAGGGGAGATGTATTCTATTATGGCAGAAATCTCTTAGCAGAAGGCATAGCTTGGAGGCAGAAGCTGGAGGAGGCTCGGGTCACAGCAACCATCATGGAGAAGAGACAGGAAGAGCAAAACTACTAGAGGAAGGAGGGCTGGGCTACCAAACCTCAAGGCCTGTCCCATGTGACGTCACTTCCTCCAGCAAGTCTCCGCTTCTCAAAGGTGCTATGAACATCAGCTTGGAATTCGAACACGTGAGCCTCTTGGGGGTCAACTCATATTCAGACCATGAGAAGAGAGGACATAGTTCATTATGGCAGGGGTCATCGTATAACAGAAGGCACCGATGAAGGCAGAAGCAGGGTGTTGGTTCGGGTCACCGCAACCATCAGGAGACAGAGAGAATAAGAGGAACTGGAAAGATCAGGGCTGGGCTACCAAACCTCAAGATTCATCCCCTGTGATTTGCCTTCCTCCAGCAAGGCTTCGCTTCCTAAAGGTGTCACAACCTTTCCAAAGATTCACATCAGCTTAGGATTTCAAGCACATGAGTCTGTGGGGGCAACTCAGGTTTAAACCACGGCGGTTGGTCACTCGGTGTTCCTAGTGCTCTGTGCCTAGGTTTGGCCTCAGTGGAAAGACCCAAGGCAGCCATTACTGTCCCCCCCCCCCTTTTATATTTTCCTCAACATAATCATTCAGCCTTACAGGGCTTATTTTTAAATCCCATGAATCAGCTCTCTCTTTCTCTCTAATGAAGCATTTCAGCATTTGGGTCAGTCTTTGTAGAGACATTCTGCAGAACTTGAGCTGACAGCTGATTCCAGCTGCACAAGCAGTTTGCAGAAATAATCTAGATAGTTATGGGGCAGGAAGCAGTCATGCTACAGACAGAAAACATCCAAGAAATCCAGTGCTTCCGGCATGGACTTAGGTCCCATGACAGTGGGAGAGGAATTATGTTAAGT
This sequence comes from Typhlomys cinereus, assembly GCA_023101885.1. Lineage (NCBI taxonomy): Eukaryota > Metazoa > Chordata > Mammalia > Rodentia > Platacanthomyidae > Typhlomys > Typhlomys cinereus. Next base: position 11,101,510 of record JALPQD010000025.1, on the reverse strand, counting down.
CTGAAAGGGTTGTTGCTGTGCATCCGTTTGCAGGTTTTAAAGACTGTTGAATCGACTTGGTAAATATCAGCTGATGATTCATGATGTCCAAATCTCTGTGTAAGAGACAGAGACAAAGCTTGGGCCACATCATCAGAATACTGAGGGACGGATGGATATTTAGAAACAATGCCATGATTTTTTTCTAATAATATAGGAAAACCAAAGCAAAAGGGTAATAGGGGAGTAGGGAAGGGGAGAGCAGTGGGGTGTGTGTGTATGTGTGTGGTGTACACACGTGTGTGTGTGTGTGTACACCAAGGTAAGGGCAGTGGATATGTGTGTGTTGTATTTACGTGCATGTGTGTCATGGTTTGAATGTGAGTTGCCCATACACAGTCTCAGGTGCTGAATCCTTAGTAGTTGATGTTTGGGAAAGTTATGGCAACTTTAGGAGTAAAGCCTTGGTGAAGGGACACCCCGGGGCAGGCCTTGAGGTTCGTTCCTCAGAGTTGGCTGTAACTCTCTTGCCTCCACGGTGGCTGAGGTGATCCGAACCAACATCCTTCTGCTCTGCCTCTATGCCATGCCTTCCGCAGTGAGAGTCTCATCATAATAGACTATTTCTCCCCTGGGAAACAAAGACAAATCCCTCTTTCTCTCTTTAAATTGTGGTTGAGTATCACCTCACAGCATAAAATGAAAGTAACTACAATAGTGTGTGTGTGTGTGTGTGTGTGTGTGTGTTTGTGAATGTGTGATGAGGTATGTGCATGTGCTAAGATGAGGGCAGTGAGTGTGTGTGTGTGTGTGTGTTCTGTGTGTGTTTGTGAATGTGTGATGAGGTATGTGCATGTGCTAAGATGAGGGCAGTGTGTGTGTGTGTGTGTGTGTGTGTGTGTGTGTGTGTGTGTGTATGTGTGTGTGATATGGTGTATTTGGATGACACGGGCAGAGTCAGGCAAAGGCTGGACCTTGTAGATATCCACATGGAAGTCAATTTTCACACAAGACCTTGTAACATGGGTGGGAGTTTGCCAGACAGAGATGGTGTGGAGGGACCAGTCAAAGGCCAAATGTGGGATATGTTTGGGTATCATTGCACTCCAGGCTAGGGTGGAGAATGTCCTGTTGTGGACTTGGGCTTTGTTTTGTAGGTGGTGGGAGCTGCTAAGAGGTTATGGTTTTATTCAGTAAGTTTACAGGCTGCGCTGTGTGATGTGGAGCCAAGAGAAATGGGAGGCTGCTGTGAGGTCCCAGGTGGGCATGCGTGAGGCGGGATGCTGAGGAAGGACATGGCAGCTGAGGGAAGGACAGAGAAAAGGAAGGGGAAAGTCAGCTTGACGCCCATGTGGTGGCTCATGCCTGCAATGGCAGGACTCTGGAGGTGCCCACAGGAAGACCGCTGAGTGTACTCGCAGATCGTAGTTTGGGAAAGGACATAACATTATTGGGAGCGGCCGAAGTTTGGCCTAGATATCTCTTAGGACATTGATTTTAGGTCTGCCTTTGTCTCTGGTCTTTTTAAAGCAGTAATCACCTCAGCAAATGATTACTCTGATATCTTCTCTGCATGTTGTCCTTTAATGAACGCTGCCCAGAATAACTCATCTTATCCAGCACAGCAAGGGTTATGCCCTGCAGCTGGAGCGCTGGGCCAGAGCAGGCCTGCCACGGCAAGAAAAGAGCCTGACCCAGGATTAGGTTTGGAATGCAAAGCACAGTGCTGAGTCATATCAAGAAGATGAGAAGTGGGGAGGGAAGGACACCACGGAGAAGACAGTGAGCAGGAAAACAAACAGCAAGGTAGCAGATCCCTATGCAAATGAACCAGATTTTATGTAAATGAAGAGGGCAGCCTCAGTGGAATTCCGCATCCTGACACGTCTCCCAAGGGGGCTGTGGCCTTTCTGAGGAATCATTGCAGCCTGCAGGGGAGGAGAGTGCTTCTCTGCAGTCAGGGAGCACTGCACTGCAGCGAAGGGGAGCCTGCCGCAGGAGGGCACTGCGCAGAGGGGAAGGGAGGGTGAAGGATGGACATGTGGGTGGGCGGGCTATGCTGAGGTGCCTACCTAGAGCAGGTGCATCTGCACTGCTGCACTGTGAGAGTACTCTGTATCTGTCCATGCCAGAGCTCTGGGGAGAGCTCGACTCTGTCTCTCTCTCTCTGTGTCTCTGTATCTGTCTCTCTCTCTCCTCTCACAAGGAATCAGTGTGAGTTGGCAAAACACCTATCTAATCAAGCAAAACTCTCCTAAACTATTTCCTAAAGCAACTATGAAGTAAATAAAATTGGTCCTTGCAGTATCCTTGATCCGTGGAGGATGCTCAGTGTGAGTCCTTTTCCTCCAGGGCCACAGCGAAGGCCTGGTTCTATGCCAGATTTGTGTGACTTTGGAGTTATTGGCTATCTTCCCTAAGGCAGCAGCAGCAGCTCCCCTGAGTCCCTGCCAGGTGACTGTCACTAGGGAGAGGTGAAAATTGGTCAGCTGGGGACCTTTTGCAGCGTTTCACAGAGACAGGTAGAACCTTCCAGGCTGTCATTATGTGAAAACCAATGTCCAGGATCACTGCTCTGTGTGGAACATTCACCCTGTGCCCAGAACCTTCCCAGGGACTGTGAGCATGCAGAGATGTTTAGTACAGGGCCTGTGCAGGCCTTCTAACCTGGCTGGTCAGTGACCTTAGTACTACTGGATGGATTATAAATTCTAAAGCTCAGAAACAGATACTCAGACTCCAAGCGTGGTCTAAGTTTCAGAGCACACAGAGAACTTTGATTTCCTCCTGCTGGAATTTTATCATTGTTGCCAAAGATAGTGGTATCTGTATGACAACAGCATCTCACACTGAATTAAATGGACTGAGCAGAATTCACAAGGGCAAATAAAACCAATATTTATCACTATGATTGTTGTTCTTATTATTTAGCATTATTTTGTGCCAGGCTCCATACCACAGAAATCTTTATTGTAATCCATAAAGGGTATGTCCTATAAGCCACAGTTTAGTTGAAGCGATGAATGTTCTGGAAGGCAATTCAGAACATACAGGAAGAACTAGCCTCAAATATAGGGCTTTTTTTTTTTCATTTTCAAACTTTATTTATTTTTCAAGTCTTCATATAGTATATATTATACATTGAACATATCTCTCCCACTTCTACCTTCCCTTTTCTTGCCTCTCTCCTCTTGTGTTAGTCCCTGTGTCCCCTTAGTTTACTTCCACTTTCATGTCATATGTACATACATATTTTATGTGTCTAGTTAAAAATAGAATCTGCAAACATACAGTTTTTCATTTTTGAGACAGACTTAATTTTAACTTAATATGATTATCCCCAGTTGCACCCATTTTCTTGCAAATGGCATGACTTTATTCTTATTTATGACTGAAACAAATTCCATTGCGAGGTCAATAAGATGAATCAGCTGGACAGGGCACTTTCTGTGCAAGACTGATGGCCTGAGTTTGATCCCTGGCGCCATGTAAAGGTGGAAGGAGAGAAGTGACTCCATGAAGTTTTCCTCTGATCTCCACATGCTTTATACACATTGCATATGCAATGATAATAAATAAAAAATTCCAGTGTATATGTAGATACTATATTTTCTTTATTTCTCTTTTGTTTCGGAACCTAGAACAGAACCTAGTTGCTTCTGTAATTTAGCTGTTGTGAGAAGCACTGTGGTTCACACTGATATGCAGGTACCACTGCGCTATGTTGACTTGAGTCTTCTGAATTTTAGGGCCTTTCTGACTATAAAGCCAGTGATTCTTTGGCCATGTTATGTTGTCTGCCTTTCACAGGACGCTCCAAGGAAGCATAGAGAGTAGCAAGGAGTGGCTAGAGATAAGTATTCACTGGAATCCATCCCCAGTGACCTACTTCCTTCAACCAGGTTCTACTTCCCAAAGCTCCCAGAACCTCCAAAATAATACCATCAGATGGAGACCAAACATTTACAACATGAGCCTGTGGGGGGACAGCTTAGAGTCCAACTATAACATCCAGCCCCTTCCAGCCTCCTTCTTTTGTTCGGAGGCCCCACGCACATGTCTTACTGAAAACTCACCCAACTGTGCAATGGTGCAGCTAAAGGAACTCAGAATTTTATATCCTGGGTCCATATTGCAATTATGCTTTTTATTGGTTAGTTGCTGAACCACCTGGGCATGAAGACTGTGTTGATTTTACCATTGACTTCCAAGGAATTTGAGACTGAAGTTGCAGCCCTCGAATGAGAGTGCCTGTGTGAAGTCCGTCAGGCGTCAGGATTCTTGTCATGGAGCAGTGGGGTGTATGTAGGGTTTTGCATTTGAGATGCATATAACTTTAAAAATTTCTACTGAAAATAGACCCAACACTGCGTTGTTGGCAGACCGTTGTCTGCATGCAGAAACCTGCTGGCTTCAAGGAGAGGATGGAACTCCAAGGAGTACCTGACAGAATGGCCTTATCATCTTCTGCAGGGATAGATGGGGGGGGGAGAGACAGAGAGAGAGAGAGAGAGATGATAGAGAGATGAGAGAGATAGATGAGAGATGAGAGAGAGAGAGATGAGAGATGAGAGATGAGAGATGAGAGAGAAAGAGATGAGAGAGATGAGAGAGAAAGAGATGATAGAGATGAGAGAGATGAGAGAGAGATGAGAAATGAGAGAGATGATAGAGAGAGATGAGAGAGAGATGATAGAGAGATGAGAAAGAAAGATGAGAGAGAACAATGAAAGAGATAGAGAGAAAGAGGAGAGGGGGGGGGGAGACACCTTTCTTGGCTGCTGTCAAAGCAGCGTGGGTGGCAGAGAGCCGCCAGGACAGCACCTGACTGTCTGTGTAGCAATCCTCTTTCCAGCACAGAACTGCTGATAGCATTTCCTAACTTCACTTGGCTGACATTGATAGGGCTGAATAGAGGCCACCCGAGTCACCTAGGGTAGCAAAGATGACCAGTAAGAATGAAAGGAACTGAAAGGGAAGAATGAAGGAAGGAAGAAGGAAGGAAGGAAGGAAGGAAGGAAGGAAGGAAGGAAGGAAGATCCAGCTATGAGCCATCCAGGTTTTTTTTTTTTGCCTAAGCCCCTCGATTAGTCTGCAATTGGAAGATGCATGACTGTTTAATCCATCCCTGGGCAGATGGAGGCTGAGGAACAGCCCATAGCTATAGGAACTGGTCTTATCCGCTCAGATGGTTTCCATCTTGGATTTGGCTTGGCTTCTCTCTGGCTAATCGTAGAGATCTATAGCCATATCAGACATGCTGCTGACCAGGAGCACATGGATGAGGATTGACTCTTCTTCTGGGGGCAGGAATTTGTGGCTGCCGATGAGGGAGTGTATCTCTGCTTTAGATCTTGAAATCTCACATGCTCAGAGGGGTTTCAGCAAATGCCAGGAGGATTTGGGCGGGTTTGGGGTTTTCAGTCCAGCACTTAGCCAACCTAAGAAAACTACTTAGCATCTAGACCGAACTAAGAAAGTCTGATTCTAGAATATGGATGTCAAATTATCAGTATATCATGGGGCTTTAATAGCTATTACTGGCCCATTACAACATTCCCTAAATCTTACCAGTTCTTTTCAGCACGAGAAGTCTGTCTCTTCCTGCCATACCAGAGCTTGAGCTCAGGGATTTACACATGCTGGATTCTAGGCAAACAGTTCTGCCATTGAGTCACAACCCCAACCCTTACAAGCTTTTATTCTGAGATACAATCTTATCGAGTTACTTGAATTCACTCGGTAGCCCAGGCAGGTTTGAACTTGGGATCTTCATGCTTCAGCTTCCTGAGTAGCTGGGATCGCAGACCTTTGCCAACTGGAAGTCTTTTCAGCAGAGTTCTAGGAGCTGTCACTTGAAACACATTCATTTGCGCAGCATCTATTTATCACACATTTACTTTTTGTCAAATGCTGGGGCAAGCACTGGGATCAAAGGCTGAGCCAAACCAGAAAGCATTTCTGCACTGGAGAGCCGGAGGTTATCCAAGCTGTCATGCCGACAGATGTAAAATGGCGGTGGTGACGAGGTGTGGGTCAAGGGAGAAACTTACAGAGCTGAAACAAAGGGTCTCCTGGTGGGGAGACCAGGGGACAGCAGAGAGGAGGGAGGTAGACAAATTGGGGAGGACGGGGGAGATCACCTCAGACAGTAGAAGTCTTGTGCCAGTCTGAGCAGAAGCCTTGTACAGAGACCTGGGATGGGTCAGAGGCTTGATCTGCTTTTTCAGCCAAGTTCATGGGTTTGATTTGATTCTGATAATCACGGGAGATCATGAGAGGAGTTTTATGTAGCAGAGTGTAGTGCAGTTTTGCTGTTGATCCTTTTTTTTTGCTGGGTTGAGAGTGTCTTGCTATGTAACCCAGGCTGGTCTGGCATTCACAGTCCTCCTGTTTTACCCTCTTGAGTGCTGGAATTCACCATGAGTCACCATGTTTGACTGATTTGCGATTTGAAGAGACCCTTCTGGATAGTGCGGAAGTGCAGACTACGGTGGAGGAATTATTGTAAAATGGGTAGACCGAGGTATTAGCTCATGATGTTTTGATATTTGCATTTTATATTGTGAATTGTGGTTCAACATATACACACTCATAGCCTGGAAATTACTTTTTTTTTTTTGGCACATATATGTGTGTACCATACTTGAGTGTGTCTCTGTGGAGTTCTAAGGCTGACATCAGGGATCATCCTGGATTGCTCTACCTCTTTATTGTTTTGCTCTGGGGTTTCTGGGCAGGAAGTGCAGGCTTCTCCCATGTCCATCTCCCACCCCTGTGGCATTTTTATGTGGGTTCTGGGGATCGGAACTTAGGTTCGTTTGCTTTCAAGGCAAAAGCTTTAACTCCGAATCATTGCCCAGGCCTGAAATCACTGTTTCTAAGGAGACGGGTTCTGGGGTTCTGAGCTGACTCAGCACTGACTGAGAGAAGTACTGTCACCCAGCAGAAGATCTCCCTGGTCAAGGATTTTCCAGAATGGTTCCCTATCCCTGACCCAAAGTCAGAGAAACTCCGTAGGCATCTAGATCAATGCTGAAGATAGGATTTAATTCCCCTTCCCATAATTCCCCTTCTCATAATATTACTTGGCCTATGACTCCATGGAACATATCTGTAGACAGGATGTTTGTCCCTAAAGGCCTCCTGAGTTGGCAAAGACTGCACCAAGTGTAAGGCTTTCCTTCGCCTTCTCCAAATGCACCTCCTGGCCAGTCTTTCCAGGCCAGCGAAGATCTGTTCATGGGAAGCCTCCCTCATCTGTCCTTTCCCGCATCGTCTGTGATCTGGAGACCACACCTGCGTCCTTGTTCCCGTGAATCAAGCTCAGAATCCATGGCTTCTCAGACATCAGAGCCCAGACATTTGGGATGTGGAATGTACCACGGCACCCTGCATTTAGAAATCTGACAAGGTGCGGTGAGCTGAGCTGTGGAGAGCTGGTTTCTTCGGTTGCCACAGAAACCAAATCCGTCAGGATTTAGTATAAAATTACAGGGTGCCCACAGAGATGGTATTAAAACACTTGTCTGCTGTGGCTTTTTTTTTTTCTCTTTTCTTTGCAAATGGAACCTTCCCAGTAAGTGGTAGTAACAGCTGTGAAGATGGATGCGGGTAGCTCAGTATTCTGTGACAGAGCTTGGAGTCTCTGGGTGCTTTATAGATGGCAAGGGCTTAGATTTCCAGTAGAGGCAAGATTACTGCTCAGGCATCTCCCATCCAGACTCCAAGATCTGCCAATGATGATATATATGAAGGGAGAGAGTAGAGAACTGAGTAGAACTCAGAGCTGCCATTTTCAAGACAATAGCTGCCAGCTGCATGTGGGTGTGGCTACTGAGCACTTGACATGTTGACTTGTCCAGGTTGAGCCATGCTGCAAATACAGAATATACACTAGATTTTTAAAGGCAGCATTGTGTTAAAAAGTAATGTATAATGCATTTTGCATATTGAATTGATAATATTTGGGATATTTTGAGTTACATGAGGTAGAATATTAAAACAATTTCCGCCTATTTCTTTTTGCTATTTGTAGTGTTGTTCCTAGAAAATTTAAAATCCTTATGTCAGAGTTAAAATTCTCATTTAGAATCCTGTTGGACTGTGCTGGTCAGAGATTGCTGTGCTAACACTTTGGATTATTTTTGCATTAATTGGGGAAGTTGTCTAACCTTGAGATACTTATAGATGGAGATATTTATTACCACTTAGAATTTTCACCAGTTTACTATAGAGATTCATTGCTATGGTATCTTCTGCCTGACACCTTTCAGATTTTCCCACATTTGCCCAACTGCCACGTGTGTTGGCTGACAACGTGTGTTGGCAAAAGGGCATGTTGTTCAAAGGAGGTGTCCATCTGAGACAAGTCCTTTAGGATGATTCTGTAAGTGGTAAGGTGATCTGTGTAGTATGAAACATAGAAGGGCCAGAGATCATGGAAAATGGCTCAGAACCTCTAGGTCATCACTATTGTTTTCAGAGACACTTATATCTATGACTTTAATGTAGGCTGTCTTTGAACGGCTTATGGAGGAGGAAAAGGTGGTTGGTCTGTTTTCCGTCTTTGTAACAAAACATCTTAAGATGGAGACTGTAAAGAAAAAAGAGTTTCATTTAGTTCAGAGGTTTGGAGGCTGAGAATTTAAACAGCATTTCATGGGCTCCTTGGTTACTTCCCCTCCTGGTGATGCACATGGCTATATTAATCCTTTCTGAAGGCAGCACTCTAATGACTTAATCACCCTACATTTAGGAGGCTCCACTTCCTAAAAGTTGTACCGCTTTCCAACAGCTCCATCCTGGGGACTGAGCTGTCAACATATGAACTCCTCAGGTCACACACAACCCACAGTAAGACCCCGGGTGCTGACTATAGGTGAAGGTTTGAAAATGAACTGCTGCGAACTGAATCTTTGCTTCGGGATTGCCCTCCAAAGGAGAAACGAGAAGAGATGCTCTAAGCAGGAATACTTTGGGCAGTAGACTTAGTCACTTTGTGCAGATAGGCAAATGGGCCAAAACAGAGATATATGTGAGTTCTTGAGAAGGGACATATGACTGGGTAGGGTTGGTCAGGGGCCTGGCTAAAGAAAGGTCCAATGACTGATAGCAATGATTAGGTCTAGGCATATAGATGGGCTGATGGGAGTGAGTCTAAAGAATTAGAATCTAGTGGCGTGCTCATACCTCTGTAGGGTAGCCACCTCGAAAGAGGCACCTAACCAAACAGAATGACATCATCTAGCCTTTGTCTGTAGCCATCCAGTACCTGAACAACTGATATCTATCTGAATTATAGTATCTGTAACTGTGGTGATAAGGATTGGGGTGATCCATGTGTTATAAACTAAATAGCTTCTGTATGGGGCCGTGCCCTCGAAAGGTAGAATTCATGGATCTAAGAACAGAGGAATATCTTGTTTACTACCTCTCGATGACTCGCTTGTGGTGATGACCTTGCTCCCCAATGGATGTGAACTCTGTGCCGTGTCCAAGCAGGGAAGTGCTTTCATCTGTCTAGAAGATGATAAGGGCTGTTATGCCCTAAGCTGTCATTGCTCTTTGTACTAAAGATCAACAGGAAGGGAACGGGGTCATCCAGCCAATGGGAGTCATGGTCCCTGACAGGAGGATGATGTAGTGCTACTACCATGTAGAGGGGGCAGGAAGGAATGTGGAGGGCATTCAGATACCACCTTGGGGCCCCTCTTGATACTTCACCACTCACTTGAGGCAAGTGGGCAAGCACAGCAGCCATGCACAGAGACAGGTGGGATTAGGACCTGAGCTTCTTCAAGGATGAGGGTTTGGGAACCTCACTGGCTACCTAGACCAGCACAAGTGTTTTTGCAAGGGTGAAAGGAATCTAGGATGGGCAGTAGAGGAGGTCGAGGAAGAATCAGATGTTTTAAGATTAGATGAAATAATGATGAATTGTCTTACTAACCATCCAGACATTTCTCCAGGTAGAAAAAACAGCCAGAATAACAGAGAAAGGGCAAATTTATACAGTGGGACAAGTGATTTGTATAGTGCAATAGGTACACTGTGCTGGATACTAGTCCTCAGATGCTGGGAGTCTTGACTACTAGTGACTCATTATCTGAGCACCTCTTCAAGAATTACTCTCATCTGTGGGGAGCTCAAGATTCTCCCATAGGGAGGCCCACATCCCCCAATGATTGATTGGTATGGAAAATGAAGACCTGGTTCATCTGTCTTGCTTCAGTTTTGTAAGACATTCCAGGGCCTGACCTTCCTTTAATATCCTCCTTCTCCTTTTGTCTAGTCTTGCTTCTCTCACCCATTCAAAGAAATTATTTCCCTTGTCATTCTGTCTTTGGATGCATTTCCTGTACTACCAGCCTGGAAGCCATTTTCTGGTGTGGTACAAACAATGCTGAGCTCAGCTGTGGAAGCTCTGAATTCTAGTTGGGATGCTAGTGCTTTAGAGGAGGCTTGGTTGGTCCAGGTTGGGGATATCAGGAAAGATGTTTGGAAGAGGTGATTTTTTTTTTATTTATTCAGTGCTCCGTACATGAACCTAGTGAATCTATGAAATTTTCATATCTTAGTCCCGTTCCTGTCCCCCTTCCTATTCCTACTATAAGTCTTCATCTTCCTTGCCAGTCAGTCTCCTTTCTATTTGTACCAAGTGATTGAGACTCACTTCTAAGTGCAACTTTTGATGTGTACAATGTGGATTGGGAAGGATCAGCATTACGTGGAGAACATACTGAAGCTCTGGGAATCTTTCAGAAACCCTCCACTTCATATACACACATACCAAGAATCGGAGGCTTAAATGGCTTTTCCATCATTTTCTGCGGAGAGTGGACACACTGATGTCTGGGGTGATGGGGTTCATCATCTCTAGATCTCTGATGTCACGGGTATGATCAAAGAGAAGGGAATTTGAAAGCTGGACCTCGATCATGCTACTGCGTGGCTCTGGGTTCTAGAGCGCTGCAGGTGAGGAGGGGGATCATAGGAGCGATAGAGGTCTCCGCCTTTGAGAATCAGGAGGATTCACTCATCCCACATTGCCAGGAGATGTTTTGCCAGAAGGCTTTTCAGACTTCAGTGTTCAGGGGATGCATCCAGGCTTTTGTTCAAATGCACTTTCAGCAGGTCTGGGATGGGGCCAGAGATTCTGCATTTGTAACACGTTTCTAGTCATCAGTGCACCCGGCCCACTGACTAAACATTGACTGTCCAGGTGGCAGGGAACAGCTTGCAAACTCTGGGGTGCATCAGAAATACTTGGGAACTTACTGAAACTACTCACTATTGCTAACTCGGATTTGGTGGTATAGGATGGTTGCCCCTAATTTTAACAAACGCCAAGCAGTTGAGGTATCTATCCACTCGTGGTTTGAGGATCAGCAGTGACTGCTATACAACCGTGGGCTCAGTATCATTGAAGCTGCTCGTCCACAGACACAGCGGGCATTCAATGTGGGCTCAGTGCATGTGACAAGAGCAAGAGCCCCTGGACAGAACACTAACCTGGGAGGATTGATGGCAGTTTCCTTGGAACAATGAAAAGGCAGAAACAAAATATATGGTTCCTTATACCACACATTTTTGAAGTAGCTCTAACTTTTCTCACAAATGGGGATCTTAATGTCTATCTCAGGGTGATGGGCGTTGATGGTGACTGTGACTTACTGGAAGTTGGTTTGTGGTTGCTATGATTCTGGCAAAACTGAGGTCGATGTAGCCTGAGGCCAAGGTTCTGTTCAAAAATGTCCTTCTTTGTTCCTTGAGTTACTCTGATTTACTCTAAAAGGCTTTCTTAGGCTATTTAAGGTGTTATAATTATAATAAGGTGTAATGTTATATGTGGAGAAATAGGCTCACCTGTTCTTAGTGTCCATGATGGCTTAACTACTAGCTTGCTTCTCAAAAGATGCCCTGCGCACTGCCAGCTGCCCAGCTAATGGATGTCTTTGATGCCTGGTAAAGAAACTCTGCTGCCTCAGTGTACAGGGTCGGCTGGGCCTCAGAGTGAGTAATGGCACGTTCCCATAAACCCACCCTCCCTTCCAAATGTGCACACCACTTTCCACCTGCGGAGAGTCTGGCTGTCTTTGCTTGTTCATCGAAAGCAAATAAGATGACCACCAAGGAGGCACAGTTGGCAAGGCAGCCACGATCGCAGGCGAGCCATCTCATAGAGTCTCTCACTGCACCAGGGACAGGGGAGGGGGAGGTCATCATCCAGCTGACCCAGGACCTGCACTGAAGGCCTCAGCCACTTGCTGGCTTTATGAGCTTCAGCGAGATCAAGCTGGAAAAGTGAAGTGTGTAAGAGTCCCTCAGAGGACGGAACCTGTGAGGAGACTGAGAAGCAAGGGTCTGGGTTGGTGGAACTTCAGGACAGCAATGCTGGCCTCATTCTCTGGGGAGGGGAGTGGAACTGTCCAGGAAGAGGAAGCGTCCGCATTGACTTCTGACCTTCACAAGAGCACTGTGGATGTTTCCAGGAGAATGGAAGGCCTGTGTTCTGCCTGATGACCACTTTTTGTTGAAATAGAATGATGAGAGCTCTTGATGTTTCTTCTTCCTTTCCTTAGTCCTTTAAAGCTGTCTTCCCAATTCATGCTCTCTGGTGCTTCCTCCTTGTATTTAGCTAGACACCTGTCAATCTCCTTGAGGTATTTTTTAATCTTTTTTTTTTTTTTTTTTTTTGTTGTTGTTCAGTTCCATTGCCATTGACAGCTGATTTTATAAACTCAGTTGCCTAATTAACTTAATTAACACTCACCGTAGGCCTAATTTTTATCACCAACAACACTTGGGGACCGGGTGATGAACAAGAACTGACAAACGGGTGGAGTTCGTGAAACACATGAATGTCACGAGGCAGCTGGTTTCCTTTGGGGGCTTCTGGCATGCGAAGACAAAGCACTTTTATTTATTTGTGCGTAATGTAAGCACGTGGGTGCACACGTCTGTGGGTGTGTTTGCTTTTGACTGGGTGTGTGTGGGGGGGTTCAGATGTCTCTTCTGTGGTCTCCTATTGCTCTCCACCTATTTTTTGAGACAGGGTCTCTCACAGCTAGACTGGCTGGCCATTGAGCTCCTAGAATCTCTATTGTCTCTGTCCCCCCAGGTGCTGGGGCGACAGCTGTGTGGCACTGTACCTGGTTTTTATGTGGCTGCTTGGGGACCGGAGTCAGGTTCTCAGAAGCAAGCACACACTTTCCTCACTGAACATCGCCAGTCCTCAAAGCCCTTTAATGTCTTATTTAGTCTTCAGTGAGATGAGGGTTTTCCTGTAAGAAAACGTAAGTCCCATCTATAGACGGGGAAGGTGATACATTGTGGTTATATAAGACTCTGGGCTGTGAAACTTCCTTCAGTAGAAGGCGTGGTAGGCTGCATTCGTTTTATCTGCTCATGGCTGTGTAACTGCTGCTCTGCTCCCAAGACCCTTTACAAGTGGTGGGATGAAAAGCCAGCAGCGGCTGTAACTGGATCTTCTTCAAATGACCACTAGGAAAAAAATCTCAGGAAACTTTGTCAGGTGAAAAAATCATTTTATTTATCTCATCTGTTTATTGGTAGTGCTCAAAAAATAAGACCCTTAGCTGGGTGTGGTTGGGACTTATAATCTCAGCAATCAGGAGGATCTTGAGGTTCAGGTCAGCCTAGGCAACTTAGTGGACCCTGTTTTATAAAAGAAAGAAGGCAGAAAGGAAAGAAAGAAAAAGAAAACTCATAAAATAACAAGCTGGTATGTTTTCTAAGGGGAGGATGAACAAGGAAGAATATGCCAACAGTCTCTAGGGGCCCGTGTACTTTTCAGTTAATTTTAGGGGACTAGAACCCACAGGAGGCCAACAGATTCCATAAAGCCAGAAGAGTGGATTTGATTTCTGAAGCTCCTGAGAAGGAAATGAGACGTGAGGAGCTCAGTCCCTCCCAATGCCAACTGGCGGGAAGCCCTTCGCAAGGCTGCAGCGATTAATCAGGCATTGGGCCTCCTGTCAAGGGACTTGGCCTTACTAGAGGAGATTTGCAGACAAACTGCCACCGTACAAAGCACAATGCAAGAGAGACAGGACCCTCGCCAGAACCACCGCTGGAGATCGGCAAAGCAGCAGTAGGAAAAATTCCTGCTTTAGTTTCTACCTTGGGCAAAGAGATAAAGGAGATCTGAAGTAGTTTGATGGCATCTGATGAGGGAACAGTTTGTAATGGAATAAAATGAGGCCTGTACCACCTGGTGCAGTTCTTTTTCCATTTAGAGCTTCAGCTGAACTAATAGTAAGGAGGAGGAAGACTGTGCTTGTAAAGGTTTGGCCAGGATTCTCCTTGGAAGAGGCCCTGGCTTACATCCAGCTGTGGGGTATCACTTAACATCTTTATAGGTGCCATCTTCTTCCCTCATCACGGAACTCTGGCATCTTCAGATACAGAGTAACCTGGAAGTAGCATCACTGGGTGCTTTGAGCAGGTCGCTGCAGGCAGGGAGGGCCAGAGACAGCAGGTGGCACTCCTTCCTTCTGAAAGTAACTGCTGTCTGCAGCCTGGCTTGCAGACTGCCCTCTGGATGCGAGCCCACTGAAGGCTTGACAGTCTCAGGCATCCAAGGGGACCAAGGCAAAGAAAGCCAACCAGAACTGCAGGCCAAATTGAGCAATCTTTTGACCCAAACACACCTCGGAGGCTGGGCTAGGGCTTGGGCTGCAGCGCTGATCCGGGTGGACAGACACAGCCCCCTTTCTGTGACCTCAGCATAATGACTGCATTTAGAGAGGATAATGAATCTGTAGTTACAAACACTCACTGCACCTTTCTGGGTTTTAGACTGTGACAGACAAGAGTCAGGTCTTGGGGTTCAAGGTGACATAGAGGATGTAAGGGAGGTAGGATTCTGGGGGAATCTCTTGCCTGGAAAAACTGAACTTTACCCAGGAGACACTGGACTTCTCAGACGACATTGGGTCTGCTTTGAGACACGTTAAGAAAAGCAGCACTAAACCATCTCAGCGATGAAAGGAAAGGATCGCCGAAGTGGAATTCATAAAGCTGGCACGGCCGGGCACTGGCTGTTCTAGTTTCATTGCCCATTGCTGCAATGGAAGACATGACCCAAGCAATGTATCAACCAAGCAATGTTTGGTTGGCTCACAGTGCTGGATGACAATCCATCTTTGCCGGGATGTCACAACAGCAGGAGCCGGAAGCAGCTGATTTCATCCATCCACAGCAAGAGCAGAGAGGATGAATTAATGAACACATGCTCGCCTGCCCCCTCTCCCACTTTGTACCATCCTGGACCACCTGCCTAGGGAGTGGCCCCTCCCATATCAACTCATAGAGTCAAGATAATCTTTCCTAGGCAGGTTTAGAGTCTGTCCTCCAAACTATCATGTGACCATGTGACTTTAGATGGGTCACTTTTCAGTGGTCCTCAGTTTCACTTAGATATCCAGCATTGATTAATTGCTAAAGTCTCTTCCCAGAAACACATACTGTGTATGTGTGTGTGTGTGTGTGTGTGTGTGTGTGTGTGTGTATGAGAGAGAGACAGAGAGACAGAGAAAGAGAAAGAGGAAGAGAGAGACAGAGAGAGAAAGAGACAGAGGAAGAGGAAGAGAAAGGAAAAGAGATTTTTGTAAATGAGTAGCTGTGTAGAAAAATAAGGCACAATAGAAATAAGAATAAAGAAAGTACTTCACTTTGGTTCTGTTTACATCCGTGGTCAGGACCATCACACCCACTTCAGAAAGTCGCACCCACACCATTGCCCTGGGAATTGAGGCTGATGTTCTCTGGCAGCACGAACCAATGCTTACGGGTCTGTTCTCTTCATGTAGCTATTAAAACAGCTAGAAGCCTTCCAACAAAGTCCAAACCATCTACTTTGTGGAAGCAACTTTGACAAATCAGGTTTCAACGGTGAGGGAATAAGTGAATTCTTCTTTCGCTCCTAGGCACACTAGAAATGTGTTAGTAGGATGAAGGGAGACATGAGTGACAGGTGATGGGGATCAAGTGATTACTGGGTGTATGTGTGTGCATGCACCTCTGCATCCCTACCTAAAGGGCGTGGCCATCTGCCACCGAACAATACTTGTGCACTGCTGCATGGAGGCCAGGTGCTACAGATGACAGTGGAATTCCTGGTTCTGTTTTTAAGTTTACTGTCTCCTCAGAAAAAACAATCTATATTTTCCTTTCAGCTAAAGAAAAAAAAAAACAAATGTGGTTCACAGGGGTGAGGTGCCCCTCCTAAATGGCTCCCTTCCAACTTCTTCCACCTCGCTTCTTAAGCTTTGGGTAAACACAGTCATGAAAAGGATGCTTTTCAGATGGAGGGACACACGTTTGCATTTGCTCTGCCCTGATATGCAGATGGTAGCTGGTATGTCCTGTTGAGGATTCTCTTTGGCGAGGACGTGGTCTGAATCCTGATGGTTTCAGGAGCCAGATGTGGCCAGCATGCGGATCTCTGGCTGCTTCAAGACATGTCAGGCACACTGGACCCCGGCTGCACCTGCAGTTGCCAGCTGCCAGGGAAGCTGCTGATTCATCGCTGCAGTCAGCTGGCCTTTAGTGACTGGAACAGCACGGGGCTTCTTTGTTATTTTAAAGCGATAGTTGACACAGACAAGGACAAGGGAGTGATGTTCCTGGATGTGATCCTCAGTGACAACTGAAATAAATATTTTCATCAGATGACTGGGCAGATTTATTTTAATTAGCCTTGGAAGGATGCAGCATCTGGAGAAACTCTTCAATCCACAAGAAAATGTGTGTGTCAAGTTAGGGCCGCAGTAGCCATAATTGGACTTTGCATGACCTGCGCAATGACTGACATGTCAGCACCCCTCCCCCCAAAGTCTAGCATGGATCACAGGCATTAAAATCCTTAGAGGCAAGGGATTAACAGCCACAATAGTGTTCCCATACTGAAGGGGAGCCCAAGAAAGGACTCTGGGCAATGCCACTGTGTCCTTACACCTCACTACAGTGGAGGACTCAGAGGGAAGTTTGCATTCACACAAAAGGATGTTCCCAGGAATGGGAGGGGAGGAAGGAGGGGTACAGGAAGAAAGGGAGGAAGGGGGGGTGAAAGGAAGGGGAAAAGGGAGGGAGGGTGCAAGGGGGACTGGAGAAGGGTGGAGGGAGGGAGGAGACCAGGGTACCTATTAAACTTACATGATTGGAGAAAAATAAATAAATATAAAAATGTGTGTGTGTGTGTGTATGTGTGTGTGTGTGTGTGTGTGTGTGTGTGAATCCCTGTCATGTGCCTAGCATCTATGCCTACTTAGGTAATGAGGAGAAATGGAAGTGAAAGGTGACCCTTGGCCAGGTGGGGATTAACATTCATCTTCTCTCGGTGCTGCACAGTCTACAAACATTAGTGCATGTAATTACTCAGGAACATTGTAAAACAGCTGCATCGTTTCCCTCTTATTGGACTATGAATTAGGGAAGCTGAGAAATGGATCCACACCTGTTTCAAGTCAGAGCTCTTGGCCACATGCTATTCTGTCATTTAGGAAGCAGAATGGACAGAGGCGTCCCCAACTGTTGCATGGAGGGCTACATCATATTGCTATTATACTATGATAAACCTGGAAACCATCTCCCTCCATCTACAGTCCCGGGTTGTCTGAAATGTTTAGATGTGCTTATGTTTAAGCAAATATTGAGCCAATGGAGGGGCTTGTTGAGAAGGCTGAGGGTCAAGTTGAACCCGGAAATAGAGATGTGGGGGATGGAACAGAAGTGGTTTCAGGTGGGCTGCTGTGTGTCTCAGGCCTAGAATGATTCTGATTGCTGTGGAAGATAAAGATGACAAACATTTTTGTCCCTGAGGGATTTAGTCTGCTTGTATTTACTGAACCTATTAAGTGGCCTGGGAGCTATTGCCGAAATGGGCGGGGAACAAGGAAACAATAAATAAGGAGGGTTGAACCTGCTCTGTCTTCAGTGAGTTGACATTTGAGTTAACGAGGCATCTGTGGACCTTTTCATCAACTGGCCCAACATGTGCAGCAGGGCTGGTCGGAGAGTCCCAAGCCCCTGTTTTCAGGGATGGCGGAGACCTGGACAGCTATGGGAACAGTTTCTCGCATGCAACTGCTGAACCGTATTTGCCTTGTAGCTGGTGGATCACATGTTCCAGGGATATATGAGTGCGGGACTCTGACACAATTCACGCTACTCAGATGCTTTTCAGGTACTCATTCAGACCTGTGGGTTTAGAGTGCACGGCGTCTCCCTCTCTCCAGTATTGATTACAGTTAATTGATTACTCTCACCCGACTCTGCTTCTGTTTTGTCCATCATGCCTGGGATCCATACTGGGGAACACTTCATCTAGGTGGCTGAGATGTAATGGGGGGATTTTAGAAGCTTAAAAATCGTGAAGGCAGATCAAAGAGATGAATTGGATCAGGTGGAGGTCACTTCTTATTCAAAATTCCTTTGGCGAAATGTCAAGGAAGCTTGCAAGAAGACTTCTGGGACAGGGTCTGAGAAGCTGGCCGTGTCGGGGTGCTGGTGGATCTGGAAAGGGATTCCTCACAGCAGCCAGCGGAAGGAAACTTACTACCACATCCCTGAAAGAAAGAGCTCTGCTAAGTTCCATGGGGATAGAATAATTAAAGGGCTGAATGTGTGGTTATGGGTGAGGAAGAGTGGGTCAAGCAAAAAAAAAATCTTAGCAGAAATACAGGATAACCAGGGGTAATAGGCATGTTAAAGGTTCGAAGCTGAAGGAACACTGGGACCCAATTATAATGATAGAGTTATATTTTTTGCACATGGGAGTTTTTAACCTCACTGAGCTATCTTGCTGGTACTTGAGATATGTGTGTGTATATAGATATATATCACACACACACACACACACACATATATATAAATATTCAAAGGCATATGGTCAAAGAAAGAAATAATGGCTTTGAATCCTATACTTGTTTTGTCCTGAAAGACTTTGTGTGACAGGTTGAAAGAGAATAGCAGGAAAGAGGATTTCAAGAGACTCTATACCTCCCTGAGAGACGATTCAAGTTGTTGCCAGACAGAAGAGGAGCTTCTCTCCTTAATGATACACCCAGTGATGAGTCATCGTGCCCCAGCCAGTATTCAGGCACTTGACAGTTGACACCCAGGGACCACGCATGCAAAAAGTCGTGAAAATAAGAGAGTGGAAAGGAGAAAGTGTGACGTGGGACAGAAGAAGGGATGGGATTGGGCAGAAAGGGATGAAGACATGTAAATCCATTATATTACCTAAGAAAGTATCAAGGAATTAAAAAAATTAAAACCAGAAATCAGAGAAAAGCTGAGGGCTCAGAGGCTGGCTGTTTCAAAGAGAAGCCACCTGTCTTTCATGTTTGAGTGGTAGAGGATTCTTTCCATGCAGGTAGGGATGCTGAGAAGCTTCGTCTTTGGTTCTGTTAGGTCCCTTTCTTGGTATAACCACTGACAAAGCAAGATCCATATTCCCACAATAGTTTAGCATTAACTTTAATAGTTTAGCTGGAAACTAAGATACTTTACAGAACGGTGATCTTTTTCCAGAGCAGGGTTGAATCTCATTTGTCTCCTTGTCCTTGACACTTTAAAGAACGTCTACCACATCACAGCAAGTCAACGATGTGTATTCATTGAGTCATTCTAAATAATTTATGCTTTGATATTAGATGTCTGAGCACGTGAAAGATTCAAGATGGAAGATGTTTGTGGCCTCAGAATTAGTTTTCATTAAACTTACTTTATTTTAATTAATTTCCCTTTGACTTTTCGAGACAGGGTCTCGCTTGGTGGCTCAGGTTGGTCTTGAACTCATAGAAGTCCTCCTGCCTCAACCTCCTGGATTTTATAAGCATGAACATCCAACAAAATTATCTTTCAGATCATAAAAAGTGGTGGATTCCTGATAATTAGGAAACTAGACTGAAAAATATGGAGACCAACTTATCCCAAGAACACAACGTTCCTTCAAGAGAATTTATGCAGTTTCTCTGAGGACTGCATGGTCTGAAGAGATGTCGGGGAATGTTGGTAGGACATGCTTTTTCAGAGGATGAGGTGTTGGCAGGTGAAAAAGGACAGAGTGCAGAAGAGGTTTGGTACAAATGAGGTCCAGGCAGGCAGGGCGGGGCTTGGTGTAGCTGAGTTCAATGGAAAAGAGGCTGGAAGGGTTGAGTAGTGGAGTCTGACGCCATTTTCCTTTCAGTCAGATAACCTTGGACATGGTGTGGAAGAATAGGAGGAAGGAAAACAGCAGGAGGCAGCAGGATTGCCTGAATGGGGTGAGTAGTAACCTGGCGATAAGAACCTGAGTAGTGAAGTGTCAAAGAGGGCTAGCAGCAGCCTTGGAATGACAGTAGTTACACTTGGTTGAGTTTTACAAATTGACTGCAGCTAGCTGTGGAGACGAGTCTAGGAAGCAACACACAGGGCTCGAGGTCCCGCATGAAAAACAACATTCTCTGAAGTGTTCAGATCTTAAAAACTGAAGCAAATGTTTATCTTTTGCACAACACTTTAGTAATCCCTGGATTTCTGTGAAAATAATGTGCAAAACCAGTTAAAAGACTTAACCATCCTTACAATGACTCCAAAGAAAATGAATGCTTGACTCTTGGGGAAAAATGAGCAATGGTTGTGTATGACTTCTCATGTCCCCCCACCCCCCCACAGCCCCGTGAGGACTGATTAAGATGCACGGGAGTCTCCCATCATCTGACTGCGCCCTCCCAACAGGTCCTCTCAACCTCATCATGAATGTGCTGCATCTCTGGTTTAAGAAGCTCTCCCCACGTTTCCATGCCCATCTTCCAAGGCCAGTCAAGCTTGCCCTCCTTCGTCCAGCCTCCCATGACGGGGTCTGAACTCCTTCCTTTCTCCACCTCTGAAATTCTGTAGACTCGTTTGCCCCATTGCCATTTGGGATCTAACCCTTAATGAAATAAATCACAGATGGCCCATGTGTTGATATCATCTATCATAGGTCTCAACTCATTAAGTACTTTTAAAATAAATGTAGTCATTTTGCATCTAGAACATGAATATGTAGTTAAGCAGAAGGAATAGACTGGAATTTCCCCTACAGAATATATTTGTGATTTCAAATCCGATATCTGTGTCTATCAAATGACCCTTTTGTTTCTGCCACTAAGCAAATTTGAATATCAGAAACTTAATTTCTTATCCCTTCCACCTTCGAGTATCCTTTCTTTAGATGGGACAAAAGTAAAAGTTCCTATCAGGGTCATCCCAGGGGTTGTGACATTAGAACATTTGCAGCCAGTCCCTCCACATCCAGATCAAGCTTTTCAGTCAGATACTTCACTGCTTGCAGATCAGAAGGTGGAGAAGCGAAGAGAGGTCTGACGGGAAGTGTCTGTCTAAAACCCTAAGTGTAGGATCATGTGCTTTCTTGACATCTTCTTTTCTGTCCTCCCTCACCCGGAGAGAAGTGCCCATAGATCATTCTTTTCTGTTAGTGTTCATTTGTCCCTGGTCCCCATGCCTCTATAGGCATCCTAATCTGTATGGGTTAGGAAGCATCTCATCTAAGAATGTACAGAAGAGAGAGAGAGAAAAAATACCAGAGGGAGGTAAGAAGGAGCCAAAGACCACGTGATCTTTTTTCTATCTGCTAAAGCTCTGGAACTGGTAGTCACAAAATGAGAAAAGAGAGAGAGAAAATGCTCAGAACCTCTGGCGATGTAAAGAGAGATGGGCTGAGAGAAGTCAAGTAATAATGCAGAAAGATCTGGATTAAGTGGATGGGTCCGTACATCAGAGGAATCAATACATAAGGTTTGTAACTGGGCTCAGTAATGGCTCAGTAAGTAAAGTGCTTGCTGTGCAGCATGGGGACCTGAATTCCAGTCTCCAGTATCCACATAGATAGCTGGGTGTGGTGGTGTGTATGCCTCTGTAGACCTAGCCCTGGGGAGAAGTGACACACAAGTCCTTGGAGCTCACTGGTTAGCTAGTCAGGCCTACTTGGTGAGTTTCAGGTGTAATGAAAGAAGAGACCCTTTCTCAAAAAATAAGATGGAGAGTGATGCCCAATGTCAGCCTGTGACTTTATGTTCCCATGTAAACATGTGTATACACATCTCAAAAATCACAGGAACACACACACACACACACACACACACACACACACACACACACTCCATCAGTTGAGTGTCTTTAGATTCAGGGAATAGCATGGGATCTTCAGAGTTGCTTTGTGTGTGTGTATATACATTGTGTGTGAGTATGTGTGTATACAAGAGGGCACATGAGTGTGTGTTTCCATGGAGGTGGTCTAAAGGTGATATCAGAAATCACCCTGGTCTGCTCTACCACCCCCTTGCTTTGCTGGGATTTCCCAGGCTCCACCTTTCAGGGCTGGAAGTGCAGGCAGCTGCCATTTCTGCCAGGGGATTTTTACATAATTTGAACTCAGGTCTTTCTGCTTTCGAGGCAGAGGTTTAATCCCAGGGCTATCTCTCTAGCCCCTAGAGTAGATTATTATTAATTATGATTATTGTTGTTGTTGTTGTTTTTGCTTCCTCATGGATGTTTTCACATTATCCTGGAATTGTTCCAGTTGCAAATAGTGAGTCACTAATTATCTATTAATCTGTGAACTCTGTGAGTTTTCCTTCTTGGAAATGCTTTAAGTGGATGGTTTCTTCATCCTTAAATTAATCTTCTATTACTGCTCTAACATTTTACCATCAATCTAATGGCTTAAAATATCACAAGTGTTTTACTCTATCATCTTGCAGGCAAGAAGCGTCACGTGCATCCCACAGAGGTGAGACCAAAGTGAAATCCATTTCTTTTACAGCCTCCAAGCATTATTTCTATTCCCTGTCTGGCGGCCCCTTCCTCAGGCTGCAAAAGCAGCAGTGTGGCTGTACTCGGACTGTTTCTGCCATCATCTTTTCTTCTGTGACCTTTACTTTGCTTCCTTCTTCCCATCTTAAAGCAGCCCTGTGACGTCCCTGGGTCCACCCAGAGAGAGAACAGGTAATCAATCTATTTGAAAGCAAATTAAAGGGCTCCATTTACAAACTTCATCCCCTTTGCCACACTAATCAACATACTCGCATGTTTCTGAGATTAAGAAGAGGTAGGTGTCTTTGAGAGCAGGGATGTCTTTCTGCATCACACAATCTCTGGTTACTGAACTCTAAGTCACGATTGTCCATTTTTTAGATTACTGCACCAGCCTGGGTTCTGGAGCCAGACTGGCTGGGAAACATGTGGCTAGCCATGTGATGGACACTGAGAAGGACTCCCTCAATCTGGACCTCCTTTTATCAGAGGAGAATGCCCATCATGGCTACCTTACAAGGCCACCAAGAAGGTTAAACATATGTGTGACACATGGCGGATACAGTTCAAAGCTCTTTTCTCCCTCTTCTTGCTTTTATTCTCAGTGCACTCACACTGAAGCTAGGCCTTCTGCACCCACACTGAAGCCAGCGACAGCTTCTATAAACACATGCTGATCCCGTCTCCCCTCCCAGTCCAGAAGCATCATTATGCTGTGGGTTTTGCTCTCTGACATCATGTTTAGTCTTTTTCTTTATTGAGTTATCTTAGATTAATTTGAGTCCCGCGACTCTGACTGACACACCATGTCTCTGAGGCATTGCGCGGGGCTTTCTTTTTGCTTGAACTTCCTTCACCTCCTTCAACTCATTGTCCGACTTCGCTCCTCCTGCAGAGCCGACTCTCCCATGTCCAGGACAGAGCCCATCCTTGGTTCAAGTCTGTTGTACCTGGTTGGTGTCTCGGCTACACACCACTCTCCTTTTCCTCCCAAATGACCCCTGCCAGCCGGTTTAGCAGCTTCTCCCAGGTAAGGACCGCTTCATGCTGCACTGTAAGACCCAGAGGAAAGGAGTATTAAGAGCACTGTAATGGGAACTTAGCTTTTGAAGTTTGTTAGATGTCTTCTGCATGTGCGTGCTTGTGCGTCTCTCCTTCCACAATGCCAGAGATACTGTTTTACCTCAGGGAGAGTGATGGTTTGTGAAAAGGGGAAAACAAAATAGTAGGGGAGCCCAGTTTTTGCTAAACAGAGTAGGAGTTATTAAAAAATTCTCTTAGTGGCCCTGTTCCTCTTCCTCCTCTTCTTTTTCCTGTTTGTTTGAGAAAGAATTTCATGTGGCCCAGGTCAGCCTTAAATATTCATTACTGACTTGAATTTCTGATCCTTCTGCCTCTACCTCCCAGTGCTGGGTTTATGCAGCATTGAACATCAAACCCAGGGTTTCACGTGCGCAAGGCTAAAACTCTACCAGCTGAGCTGTATTCCTAACCCCACTGTCTTTTTTAGAGGTTTTGATAGCTTTCCAATAGTTTTGGGATGAATGAGAAACATTTTGGAACAAATAGTTTTATAAATGAGAAAGAGTTTTCAAAACATTGTTGGCCCTTGACTTGAGAAGTCAAGCCAGTGGAATGAGGTTGTGGTGACGCCTCCACAGGGCAGTGCGCTGTTTTCCATGATTACTGTCAGCATGAGGTTTTTGGTTCTGAAAAGACAGGTTAGTTGCACGGAAGTTTCTGCTGGAGAGAAAATGGAATAAGAATCTCCCCTGTGGGATCCTGATGAATTCTGGGAGGAAGGGGGAGGGGTGGCCAGTGGTAAGAGTCCTATATCATGATTCCTCTAGTCAGACAGAAGGGGAGTCCGGTAAGAAGCCATGCTCTTTTTTCCACTTACCATCTGGGGTTCAGGGAGGGAGTGCCTTGGAAGATGGTTCCTGAAGTATAGTATTCAGATTAGTCACATTAGAGGCGGTGAAGAGAGACCCTAGGCATAGCTGCTTTAGGCTTTCCTCTGCCACCAGGATCCCAGTATAAGTTCTGCTATGGTAACAGAGGTGAGCAGTAGCTGACCATGATGTGGAATAGACTATGTGGGAGACCACCTGGCCTTCAGATTAAGTGGTCATCATGGGTCCCACCCAGATCCTGTGAGTCCCAAGGATCAAAGCAGTGCCAGTGAGTTCCAGTGTGGGGCCGGGTCATCAAGGAGAACCACCAGCAAATCAGAGAAGGCAGAGTGTGGATCTGATAGGTGAACAATATCACCTGTAGACATTGTCAGGTATCTAAGAGCCACTGCCCCCGATGAGGACATGAAGAAAGGCACCGAGATCAAGGTGAAGACTGGAGACCCCTTCTCTCACCACTTGTCTCCCTCTCTACTCAGACATCACCAGCCTGGTGGATTCACGAGACACGAATGGTCAGAAAGACTGATAAGATGCCTGTGGAAACTTAAAAATGGGAGAAGAGTGTTTCAAGCTACAGTGATTGATAAGCCAATAACTGGTAAGTTTAATCCCTCACCCTCCATCCAGTGCATGAAATCCCGGGTTTGATCCTCATTGTTGCATTAAGTACATGTTGAGGCACACGCCCTGTAAGATCTGCATGGGGCAAGGGTACATGAAGACTCTGGAGAGGATCGCTCAGCAATTTTCAGGACTTTCCTGGTTCTCTTACAAGCCTAAATTTTACTTGGACGCCTAGAACTTTCTCTTTTTTATGGTTATTGTTATTTTATAGGCTTTGATCGTAAGCACTTTGGCTGCTAAAATAGATTTTTACATTTTTGGGGGTTGGGGAGGGATGCTTGGGGAGAATTCCTGTTGTGTGCCAGACCTGGACGTGCTGATTTGACATGTATCAGAAGTGTATGGAGTTGACCCTCCACGCTTTCCCTGCCACAAGGGGCCAAAACTCTGTGAAACGATGAAAGAGCGATGAAAATGTAGCTAGTCCAGAAGGAAAAAAGCATTTAAGAAGCCCTTTAATTAGCTAATAAAATTACAGGTTTCCTTATAATATTTTTGTAATACTTAGTTTTAGTCTATCCTTCCCTTCAAACTTTTCCCTCACTCATCTCCCTACCCCCTATTCCTACTCAAATCCTTCTACGCTCGTCTACTTCCATTTCTATTTTCATATCACATGTATTTTATTGCCCTCTGTATAGTTGATCTTAGCTGGTAATTTGACTGAATCTGAGATTAACTAACAGATTAACCATCAGATCACCTGAAGAGATTACCTGCATTAAGATCTTTGAAACGGGCTGGAGAGATGGTTCAGAGGTTAAGGGTCTGCTTCACAAGCAGAAGGTACTGAGTTAGGATGATTCCTGAAGTCACCCTTGATCCTCCACAGGGACATACGGTGCCCTCTGATACACACACACACACACACACACTAAATTAATTAATTAAAAAAGTTAAAAAAAGATTTTTGAAATATGACCCTAACTGTGGTTGGCATCTTCCAACAGCCGACCAGATAGAGGAAGTACAACAAAGTAGAGCTTGACTTTCTCTCACCCTTTGCTGGTGATCTCACCATTCTGACTGCCATTCCTTGCTGACATTAGCTTCTTTGACTCTCCAATGTGACTGAAGTCCAGAGACTTCCCAGGAATCCTCCAGTCTTCAGAACCAGGCTGGGACTTCATTCATTCTATTGGCTTGGTTCCTCCAAAGAACTCTGACTAATATGACATTTGTGCCCTCGTGACTGGGTTACTGCCTTTATAAAGAAGATGAAGAGAGCTGTCTTGCCTCTTCTGCCATGTGTGGACACAGTAAGGGTGTTTAACAAACATAAAATCTTCCAGAACCTTGATTATGGACATTATTTTTTAATGGGATTGAGACTGTGTTTCCCACGACAGCCCTGGCTAGCCTTGAAGTAATTCTGTAGTCAGACTGGCCTCAAACTCAGGAGAATCCTACTTGTCTCCCAAATGCTGGGCTACAGGTGGGAGCTGCCATCCAGTGTTTGAAACTATGTTGAAAAGCTGGTATTATTTGTAAATTCACTATTTCATTTCTACAAAGTACCAGTAAAAGGCATTTTGTTATAGCAGCCCTAAAAGACTAATACATGCTGCTACTTAACTCATCCATTTAAATGAAAAGCTATGACCATTTCCTAATTTCTGTTCTCCCAACACAATCTAAGTGATAGCATTATATCATTTATGATATAAATCAATCACATGGATGTCTTCTTCATGGATAAGAATGAAGAAGTATACAGAAGAGATTTTCAGTACACCTACCTTTGAGGATCGTTTCAATAAAACCTCTCTCCTAAAGTCATGTATGTGAAGGATTTGAATATACTAGTTGTAACAAATATACCTATCTTGTGGATCAAGGCACTTGCTTCTTTCAACTCCTCATGGTTCGAGAAAGCATCCCAAATCCTATGTTCTTTAAACAAAAAGCAGCTGGAGCGTGTGATGTATCTGAGTGACTATGTGTCAAGAAGCAGAAAACCGCCTAGAATTCAAAGCCTGGAGCTTTTCTGCTGTGCTCACCTTTGTATCCCTGGGGCCTAGGATGACAGCAAACACTGTTCAATGAACATTTACTCAGAGCTTAAATGTTGCTCATGGAGAAGAACAAGGGCTGATCTAAGCAGGTACTCCCGTGAAAAGTGAAATGTAGGGTGTCCAAGTGCTTCTGTAGGCGAGAAAGCTGAGACTTTCTCTCTGTGTTTCCCTGAGCAACTCTTACTCTAAGACTGAATGATTAGCTTCACCGCAGCGCTTGGCAATACTTGGCACTTGCCTTTAAAATCTTCCCAAGGCACGCTTGCCTGCCTACAAGGGTTACCATGGTGATTGTAGTCTAATTTCCTAGTGCCTTAGGATTTTGCTCCCCTACTTGCTCAGATAAGGACTGCACAGTGTGGCTTTTGTATCTTTTCATTTTTACCCCAGTAATTAGCAAAAGCGAGGTTCCTTTTGCTCAGTTTCTACAGCTGACATAAAGCCCATGTGACTGCTGCCATTCACCCTGTCTCAGAGGCTACTGCAGAGTCCAGAGGCTGCTAGGGAGCCCCTGAAGTCTCCTCTCTGTCCAGCTGCACTGTCTATAGCATCTTGAAGACAGAACTGGATCCTACCTATGCCTACAAGTTCTGTAAACCAAGTTCAGTCCCTCTCCCCACCTCCAGCTCCAAAGGGCATGGGGTGGTCCACACTGAGTGGAGAATTTGGCTGATACTGGTCTGGTGAAAGCAATTTTGTCAGGGAGTGTCAGATTTCCACAGCAGGCATCGCTACCAGGCCCTGCCTGCCTGGCAGCGGGTCCCTTCTCCTGGGAGCTGGTTTTTCCTCCGCCTCTGGACTTTACTCCATTCTGTGTCTTGTCTGAGGCACAGTGCTTGAGCAGTGTTAAGTCAGAACCGCTGGGAGGATCTCTATAGAATACGTTTTATTTAATGTTTGTGGAGACCCCGCAGGGAGAGAGCGGCTTAAAAGCACACAGGGCATGCGGCCTTTCTTTCTTCTTCTTTTTTTTTCCTTCCTCCTCAGCATTTACAGCTTACTGCAAGTGACTGGCTCACAGTTACACGAAAGCTTACTCTTTTCCCTTTCTGATTTAAGCTTCTACTTTTTCTCTATTTTTTTTAATAAATTGACAGATCTCTAAGTGACATGGATGGTGAGGGTCGCGGGGTTGGTGTCTAGACAGTCACATGGTGTGCTGACTCTCCTGTCCCCTTGTGATGATTTAAACACTGCCACACAGCCTGGGGACATTTGCACCTCTCCCCATGAATGTGACCTTCTGGCGGCTCCTCTCCTTCCATAAAGGGATGGTAAGTCAAGGAAGGGAGGTAGAAGACAAACAAGTCAATATTGGTAGTTGCAAAAAGTATGTGTTAGAAGAGGGGGAGGCTGGATTAGTGATTAGGACAATGACTACAGATTATTATTATTATATTATTGGCACAAACACTCCCATTAAACAAAGCAGAATTCTGTTATATTAGCTCAGGGGACCTACGTGCATCCACTAGGGCCAGATTCTATTACTAGGAGAGAAATGTTGTTCCAGTCACTGCAAGAATGATCAAGGCGTCTGTTATGGTTGGATGTAACATGCCATTCATACGTTCATGTGTCTGAATACTTGGTTCCCAGCTTGTGGTACTGCTGGGAAGACTGTGGAATCTTTAAGAGGTGGGCAAGAGGAAGTAGGTTGCTGTTGGGGGTGCCTTGAGCCTTGAAAGCTGGGGCCTGCTTCTAGCCTCCAGCTCTCTCTGCTTTCTAGTCAGACATGAGCCGTGCAAGCTGCTGGATGCGCCCCCTGCCTCGGAGCTGTCTGCCAACCTACCACGATGTGTCCTTGAAGATCTTGAGCTAAAGCACATCTTCCCTTCCCCAAGGTCCTTCTTGACAGATGCTTGGTCACAAGTAACAAACAAGGCAACAGCTGTCTTTACATTGCAGCCGCTAAAGAGGATTTGAGCATCTTTTATGCAAGGAAATCTGTTGTGGCATAGGCGTGAATTGTGGGAATTTCTATTTCTATGTGTGATAAAAATGTCTGAGTCCTCTGTGTGTCAGATGCCAAGAATGACGTGACAGGAGATGATGATGCAAGGTCTGTGAGACTCCGTCAGTCTTTTCTCTCCTTTACATCAACTCTTGAAGGACACGTGTGTTCATCAGTTGGGGGGTCTTCTAGGAGGAGAGAACGTACCTGAGGGACAAGACTGAATAGATCATGAGCATTGTTGGCAGACCAAGCACCAAAGGGAAATACTCCAGAACGAGCCAGACCCAGAGACTGATTTTTCTTTTACATTTTTTACTGGAAGATGATTCCTCTGGGTCGGATTCTGCAAATCAGCAAAATCCAGTTGTTTCTCTGTGGCTGGAAAATGAAATAGTACAAGTCTTTACGCCGGAAGAAGCCTCCCACTGGACTGGTCCAGCCCTTCCCAGACTCATATCAGTATTGGGTCTGTGCACTCTGACTCTATGTTGCTGTCTCTTTTGCTTTTCTTTTCTTTTTTGGGGGGTGAGAGGGAGGAGATGCATGATCTCTTGTCACCATGCATGGCTGTTTCTTCTGTTCTTTGAGGAATGTCCTCAAACCAGGAGGAATTAGAGTGGGGAAGTCCCATGTGAGATCCTGACAAAGCAGCTGTAGGAATGCTCAAGCCAAAGGATGCGGCTCTGAGGAGGAGAATAGGCAGGACCAATGGGCTGAGGCCAGAGTCAAGGCCAAGGCCACATACGAAATGACCTTGTAGGAAGAAACCTACCTATTGGCCCTAGGAGATTTTGCCCATTTTTGCTGTGTTCTACTGACTTGGCAGCTTCTAGCTTTACTTATTTCTTGTCATTTTTTTTCTCTCATGTTGCTGCAGAGACTTTGAAGTATTAAGAAGCAGCTCTCTTTGCAAATTCCTCCTCTGGCCCATGAACTAGAGAGTCTGTTTTTTGGAAATGGGCAGTCTGTGAAACACCGGGCAGATACTGGCAACTTCCCTGTCTCTGCAAGGCCCCAAGGACGTCACTGCCTGGGGGAGGCTGGGCGCTGCAGCTCTGGCTTACTGCCCGTCCTTCCTCGCTCCTCCCCTCCATCCGTCCAGAGGTTCAGTAACACAACGATGCAGAATGAAAGCAGGCAAAGGTTTACCTAAGATGCCTTTGTTTAGCAGGGGATGGCTGTCTTCTGTGGCTTTCAATTCCTAATGCCTATGTGCCTGTGAGAGATGCTGGCTCTGCAGACAAGAAAGCAGCTGTGTCTTTCTTCCTCCATCAGCAGATCACTCTCAGCGACTAAACTACCTTTCACGAGTTTTAGAAAAGCTTGAGAACCGCCTGCACCCAGGGCATTGCTGAATGCTTCAGAGGAACTCCCAGTCCCTGCCCTCCATGTGCTTACTGTTGGGGGAGATAATGCATTTTAGTGTAGAAAAGAGTATAGACCTTGCAGTATAGCCTAAACATTAGTATTATATTGTAAAGTATTGATAACCTAAATCTTGGTATTATGATCTGCAAAGCAGGGACAATTAGCTCTACCTTTGCAGAGTAGTTTTTAGCCATACGAAGCTAGAGGTGCAGAGCCGAAGAGATGGCTCAGAAATCAGGAGCATTAGAGTTTGGATCCCAGCACCCCCTGGCTTAGGGAGAGATCCTGCCTGAGATGAACAGGTAGAGAGTAATGGAAGAGGTACCTGATACCTTCTTTTGGCCTCTGTGAATGTGACGGGGCACACACCTATTGCACAACACATGTGAGTGCACGCGCACACACATACATGCACGGAAATAAATAAAAACAAATCTTTGGAAAATCTTTGCTAACCCTTAGCTTGGGAGGATGGGACGACAATTCTTGATGATAAAGGTCTCTGAGGAGCATTCAGGAGGGGCTGAGCACACCTCAGTGGTAGATGCTTGACCCCTAATAGACATTATCATTGTTAAAAAAATTGAGCTGTGTAGCTTCTGCCGGCCAGTCAGCCATGCTTTTCCCGCCATGAAAGACTGTTTTTCTCCTCTGGAACCTTAAGAGGAATAAATCTCCCTTTATCCCATTAAAATAAATAAATGAATGAATAAATAAAGAGAGAAAGAAAGAAAGAAATGAGTTGGGCGTGATGGTACATTTTCATAATCCCTCCCTGTATAAGCTGAGATCAGGAAAGATTGCTGGGATTTTAAGGTCAGCCTGAGACACAGTGTAATACCCCTGTACTGAAAAAACTAACTAACTAACTAACTAACTAACTAACTAACTAACTAACTAACTACTGCTAATGAAGAACTCGGACCCCGTGATTCTACAGCTTGCCTTCGCTGGGGCTTCATGAGGGTTCCAGCAGCTCTGGGTAAGAGCAGGGGTGGGAGGGTGTAAGCATCAGGCTTGGTAGAGAACAGAAGAGAGTCAGAGGGTCAGAGAGTCAGAATGCTGCAGAGGATTCTGGCATCTCAGAGCAGCCGCATAGGACAGGAAAAGGAGGAAGGGCTGTGGGGGAGAGGGAGCACCACAGAGCACCTTCCTTTCAGAGTCAGTGCCTTGCCTTTACCTTCTTTGCTAACCCTTAGCTTGGGAGGATGGGACGACAATTCTTGATGATAAAGGTCTCTGAGGAGCATTCAGGAGGGGCTGAGCACACCTCAGGGTCATCATGCTGTGCTCTTGGAGGTTCTTATTCTCATCCTTCCTTTCCTTCTACTTAGCCTCCATCTTCTTCTCTCCCAGTTGTCAGGGATAAGAAAGAAGGAAAAAAGAGGGAGGCAGAAAGAGAGAGATGGGGGAGAGAGAGAGAAAGGAAGAGAGAGAGAGAGATTGTAGGAAACTTGGCTGGGAACACTGGTTGTTCCAATGATTTTTTTGGGGGGGGGAGATGGAAACAGTGACTAAATTATTGTAATTAGCTATCTTCTTCAAAAAGCCTTTTTCTAGTCTATTTTTTGATCAAGATCTATAGCACTTGTTTCGTTCACATCTGACATGAGAAGACAGATCAAAAGAGAAGGAAGGAGAGAGAAAAGCAAAGATTAAAGCCAGCGCTGGCGGTGTTAGGGAGGGTGAAGGGGGATGCTCTCAAGGTCAAGGCCTGTCTGGGCTACGGAGTGAGTTGAAGGTTAGCCTCGTCAAGTGAGAGAGATCCTGTCTCAAAAAAATAAAAAGTGAAAAGAAGCTGGGGAGGTAGCTCAGTGATACAGTGCTTGCCTAGCATGCATGAGGTGGGTGATGAAATAAATACGTCAATAAAAGAGCAAGGAAAGAAAAGCAAGGTGCTCTTGGTTGCACTTGTCAACAGTCTTCATTGCCTTTCATGCTTCCACCTCTTCCGCTCTCTCCTCTGCCATCCAGCTTTGGTAAGCCCTATGTACAGTTACGGACCTCTCAAGCGTAGCTCTACCTCCCTTCAGATGACTTCTCTCAGCCCCACAGCTTGAGTTATTCCTTTGTCCTGTCTTATTATTTTCCCACGGTTTCCCCCATTGTAGTGGTGCTCATGCCATGTTATGATGCCCTTCCTGTACAGTCTCACTGTACGTACTATGACGCCGGCCTTCTCAGCACAACATGGACCTGAACTGTTTCCTTCTATCCTTTGCTATGTATCGACCAACCTACTGATACTTGTTCAGTGTAAGTGAGTGAGTGGATTCTTCTCTGTACAATCTGGGCCGTATCTACCCTCTGCCCCAGCTCATGAAGGTTTCCTGCCTCACAGGATACCCCAGTGGAAAGAAGGAATGTTAAATCCAGTTAGCTTTCCCCAGAACTGGAAATGGAAAATTATGCCCAGTTTCAGACCAAAAGCACAATCTGCCTATGATGAAACTGTGCTTTATCTTTGTGACCCAAAGTTGTCTGAGCTCAAGATAGGAATGCAGGATTTTTTTGAGGCTAGATGTGAGCACTAAGTCTCAGGCCACGGAATGGGACCCGACGTAAAGGTACCCCCCCTAATCATCAGGCTTTGGTGAGTGGCATCATTCAGACATCCCTAAATATGTCTTGCTAATCAGCTGAAAAGAGATGATCCTTCTTGTCAGTTGAGCTTGTGTCATAATTTCTTGGAAATTACTGAGAGAGGCAAAACCAAATGGGCAGGAAGAACAAAGTGACTTGAATCCGAGGGAGGGAAACTGCTTTCCACTGTGGTCTCTAGCAGGCGATGGTCAGAGCTGGTGTAAGCCCAGGACACGTCGCTATCTCGGAAGGGAGAGATGTGCTTGCTGTAAAGCCCGCAATACCCCTTGCCCCTCCTTCCCACTCCCCTCTTTGTAGCATCTTGTCCTCAGTCCACAGACCTCTCAGTGCACGCGACTGTCTCCCCTGGGCCCCAGAACACCCTGCAAACCTTCTGATTTAGACAGAGGCTGGGGTACACTTTCTGTTGGGGCTTCTCACTGACTTTTACGTTATTACTGCCAGCACTGGAGAGAACCCCATTGTTAGAGCTCCAGAAGCGACTGTGTTGAATTGATTAAATTTGCAGTCAGGGGAAGTTCACCAAGCCCAAGAGGAGTTCTGGCTTCCCAACAGACAAGACTTGGAAAGACTTTGGACTCCTACACAGCCCTCCCAACACCCATCCACAATAACTTCTTGAGCTTCCCTCTGTCTCTCCAAGTTACCTCTGTCCTTTGTTATTGTCCCAGCTCTGTGGTCTCAGCTGGCTTTTCTCGTCCCTTTTCCTTCTCTTCCTCCTCCTTCTTCATAATATTTTATGTATTTATATATGAGCCAACTTCTGACTCTGCTTTTCTCTCTCTGTCAGTCTTTCCCTCCTCATTATACCTGTAATGTTCTCTTATATTTACAAAAGACAGAACTCAGAGCAAGTAACATTCCCCATAGTCTTTGCCTACTGTTTCATGCTTTGAGGAGTTTATTTTTGGGAGGTGAGAAAGACTGGGCTAAAACCAATTAGAGGGTCATATAAGTCAGTTCCTTCAGGGCAGCCTGGGAATCCTGGTGGTCTTTCATTCAGGTCTTACTCAAGAGGACAAGAACCTCCCAACTCCCGTTTCCTGTGTCCCTTCTAAGTGCAGCTGGCAGAGAGTAGTTAGTTGAATAGTTTGTGTGTCAACTGACACTTGCTTGGAACTTACTGACTCTCATGACTTACCCTGAATTCTTTCATGTTGCTTCCTTGGCTGTTCCACATAACACTAAGAGCTTAATAGTGCGGACATTTGTTGTTACCAGTGTAGAAATGAACTTCATTAAAGATCAAGCTGCATGTTCAGAATTTTCCAGTCAAAATGTGATGTTCCTAAGCTCAAATCATGCTCCCCAAACAGCAGAATTAATCAGTACTCACTTTCCAACTTCAGTGGGCAGTTTGCATGTTCAAGGCTAGGTAAACATTAATTTTACTATTTACCAAAGCAATGAACCATGATGTTCTATTTCCTTATTGCTAAGCTAAGCCTAACAGGAAATAATCTGCCTCATACCCATGAACCAGGTCTTAGTTCTAAGAACCATAAACCTTGACTTGGCACGGGAAGTGGTGTGGTTTTGCTTGTTCAGGAAGCACTGACCAGAAGAAAATATTTATACTTTGAAAGTTAAGGGGCTAAGAGAACTTACCTGAACATATCTGACCCATACTTACTGGACTCTTTTCTAAGCTATGAGGGCAAAGGAACAACTTTATGGTCTGTCTTTATCCCAAACACTTCCATAAAGGTCATCCAATTCAGTCATGTTGTCTTAGAGTTTCAGATTCTATGCTCTAAAACCAACTATAGAGACATAAACTTCCTAATCCAATAGGGACACACTAGTTGGTAACTTACATCTGCAAAAGCCATTGTTAAATGAAAGACAAGAAAAGCCCAAAACATTCCTACCTGAATGTCAGTCATGAGGAGAATGTGAGAATGTGATCCTTCGTCTTGGCTGACTTTGAAAGAACAGCATGTTCTGAAAGGAAACACCCAGGTAAGAATCTGAATTTAATGACTTAAGACAAACCCAGGAGATCATCCTTCCAAAGAAGATGAGTCCATGAATTGCAAACACCCTGGATTAAGTCATCAAGCAGAACCTTGGCTTAGACATGTGCTTATGTACCTGACTAACCCGTTTCTTGTTTTGATCCAGGGCCAAGATTCAAATCAAGCAGTGACACCCTTAGCAACATTTGTTCTGGACTCATCTTTCAGACAGAAGTGGAAGGGATACTGGGCTGGGAGAGAACACATGAATTACCTAGGAACCCAGTGATCAAATCTTAGCTCAGGGACCAAATCTTTCCCACCAAATCCTTAATCTGCATCTGTCATATAATACTTGGAGTTTGGCACCTATTTTGTGAATAAATTAAAGAAACTGGGGTTGAAGTAGAATTGTGGATTGGCCATAGTTTTATTTTCTGCACGGCAGAGTATGGAACCACCTGGTTTTTGATTTGGGCATGACTGTGCTTCGTTACTTAACACTCTGGGCTAGGAATTTCCCAAAGGAACATTTTACTCTAGTCTACAAAGGGACTGACTATGGAGAGATGAAGTATAACTAGAAACAAATGAGAAAGTGGGGAGATCAGTGATGGGTTGACTTTCTTGTTACGGATCCCCGCCTGTCAGCAATGCCTGCCGTGTAGGCCGGGGTAGAAACTAGGATGCTGAATTAGTGGCTGTAGAGTAACAGATGTCCCGGTGACCTTAATTACTGACCAGTATATTACAGAGGAATGACTGTGGGTCATAAGTTTAGACTCATAGAATTTCATATGGACAAGCTGTTGCTCTCACCTGTCCATTGTAGGCCTTTAGACCTTCCTATGAACTCTTTAGTTAAAGCAGACTTCTGAGCACGCCTGTAGGTGATTGCTCCAGTTCAGTTGAGAAGACTTGTCTGTAGTAGATGCAGTCATTCTCTGGGCAGGTGGAAAAGATGGGAAAAGGGAGCATTTTGGCAAGTTACAAAGCAAGTATGCAGCGTTGGCCCTTGCCTCTCCCTCAGCTCTCGACTTTGGGAGTGGCACGGCCAGGTCCCTCGGCTCTACCACGTGACTTTTCACTGTAACCTTCAGTTGTGAGCTGAAATAAAAAAAATCTCCCTGGTTATCACGCATTTATTACAATGAGTTTTAAAACTACATATTCCAGTTACTCTTCTGTTAATGTGATGAAATACAAATCATTATTGATTTGGCTTATGGGTCCAGAGGGGACAGAATCTATCAAGGAAACACATGGCAACAGGTAGAGAAGGCATAGTGACAGGAGCAGGAGGCCAATTGTTACTTTTTAGCCATAGTCAGGAGAGAGTGAGAGAGAATCAGAAAGTCCGAGAGAGCAAGCAAGCTGAAGTATTGTACTTCCTCCAACAAATTGTACAAGTTGATAATATCTCCAACAGTATTGTACTTCCTCCTCATCCTCCTAAAGATTCCACAACCTTTTCCAAACAATGGACCAAGCAGTGTTCAAGCTCATGAACCCATGGGGGACATTTTATAGCCATAGACACAAGCGAACTGAGTATCACCCATGTTTGCCTTTTCTCTAGGAAGATGAAAAGCTCTCTTTCAGAAGAAATGCATCTCAGTGGTGACACATGCCCCAAAGAAACCAGATTCACAACTGTTGGTTCCTGATTTCAGTGGGACAAGTCAATATAAGCTGGGGAAAAGATGGTCTTCATTTCCCTTCCATAAAATCAAGTTGGCCCAGATTTATATCCCTCCTCTATCTAGCTGGGGGTAGGTGGTGTCATCTGTGAAAAACTGTTACCAGATTACCAGAATGTGAAGTCCTTTCACTTTCTGGAAAGAAAGAGAAACTCTTGTAAATGAAAGCGTTCGGAACAGGCTCTCTGGGTGACCAAATTAGAGAGACTCAGTAGTTTAAAAACTTTTCTGTCCTAGTCTGCCTTTATTTAAATAGTTTTTTTTTTTAATATTGATCGACCAAGTAGTTGATTGATTGTGTGTGTGTGTGTATACACGCGTACCACAGTTCATGTGTGGCAATCAGGGGACAACTCGTTGGGGTTTGTTCTTCCTTCTACATGTGGATTCTGAGAAGCCAGGTCAGGTTCATCTGCTGAGACATCTCGCTGGTCCCCAGTTTATCATTAGCTGTGGAGTTCCTTGATCAAGCTGTTTAATGACTTGAACAAGACATATTGATTCCAGAGAGGACTCAGAGGCATGCTGAGTTCACGGGCAGTGTCAAAACTGCTTGTAGATCCAGCCAGAAGCTTTTCCAGGAAAGAAGAGGGAGCTGTAACCAGGCTAACCTGGCCTGGAGTGACCCCGGGGTCAACAGGAGTCACTCCAGACTTGCTCCAAATCTGATCCTTAGTGCCTTGAGGAGAGGCAGGGCTATGAACGACCCAGAGCACGGGCCTTGGAGCCAGACTAAACCACTTTACCCTCGTCTTTCATTTTCTCATATGTGCGTGGAGAGGAGAACAGCACCTCCCCTATGGGGCTGCAGATAACAAGAGATGATTTCATACACGGCAAGCCCCGGGAGCACTGCGTATTCATTTGACAGCTGTGCAATACAATCATGTCATATGAGTTATGCCATCCTACAGTATTTGGAGTCTCTGGTCTGAGAAACTTGCTGGGGTAGGACAGACATTAGTCATTATCTGTGATCAAACAGAGGCAAGGAGAATACAGAACATGAACACACAGACTAAACACCACATTGCACAGTAGCCAGACAGTCCACTGTCTTTCCCAGTCATCCTTTCTTGTGAGCAGAAGACCAAGACATGACAGATAGGATTATTCCCTGATCTTGCATAAATGTTCTACTGCAGGCACCAATGGTCACTTCATAAAAGCTCTGGAGCTAAAGGCAAAACAGGCAAACACTTTTAATGATGTACTTATTTCTGCTTCATACATCCTAACAACAATGTAGAACAGATTAATATTAGATTTCTGTTACTTTCCAATTGTGTTATAGCTAAAAAGTCTTTCTAGCACATTCTCATTATTTTATGCTTTCTCCACACTAAGAACTGCTTACCTACATTTTAATCCATTTCAAAAGCATTTAGAGTATATCTTTCATGGGCTGAAGATCATGATGGATTTAGATAGGCTAATGTACCTTTAATAAAAGGAAAAGGGAGACTTCTGTATTGTGATGGTTAGTGTTAATTGTCAACTTGGCAGAATCTAGAAACAAATCTCCAGATTCACTTGTGAGGAATTGTCTAAGGTTAGTTCAATTATCTTGATTAAGTTAATTGAGGTGGGAAAACCCACTCATTTCACGTAGAATATTCCCTGGGCTAGGATCCTAGACTATGCAAAAAGGAGAAAGTGATCTGGAAACGTTGCATTTATTACTGTCTGCCTCTTGATTGTGGATATGACATGATCAACTGCTTCAAACTCCTGTTGCCTTTGCTCCCCTACTGTGATGGACTGTGAGCCAGAATAAACCTTTTCTTCCACCAGTTGCTTTGGTTAGAGCATTTTTATCACAGCAGAAAAAACAAGACATGTAAAACAAATAAACAGACAAACAAACAAAATTGTTAGTTAAAAGTTCTAAGTGCAAAGATCTGTGAGCCCAGGGCCTTAAACGATGGCGATTTCCTTTAGCAGGCATATTGGTGCACTCCTCATTAATTTTAATCAGAAAACTATCCCACAGGCATGCATGTTGAAATGATTCATAAACCAATTCAAATTTCAAGGCTCCAAGCAGGTTTCACAGTAGACTAAGTAGAAAAGAAGGGCCAGCTGTAGAGACTCCGGACAATGTGGACATGAAAGGGAATGAAATGGAAACTTACCTGTACAAAGGGTCCGTCTGACCTAACAACAGGCCTGAGTTCAGACTCCATGTATTGTGCTGCCCTACAGTACATTTCCCCCTTCCCCCTGGGACCACCTACTAAGTGTTCCTTCTTAACCTACAGCAGACCTGACCTTGGTTTAAGTTGTCTTTTTTTTTTCTCCATGACTGTTGGTTTTGGTCTCGAGAAATTCCAGGCTCCTGACCACCGAGACAAAGTAGAACCAGAACTGGTCAGAGGCTGGTGGGCTAGTGACAATTCCCAGCATCCCTGTAGTGATCCTTTCTGGCCATTTTAACGCATCCTCCCCTCTCTGGGGAGAGCTTCCAGGTGTGGCTCTCAAACCCCACATTTTCTTTAGATGCTGTGTACTGGAAAGTTGCTCCTGGGTAACTTGTAAACACCAACACCGTTGACATGGTGAGACCCCAGTTGGTGGTACAGGGAGTTGCAAGGAGTTTCAACCTATCGCCTAATCACAAGAGCAAAGTAGAATTGGTACAGGTGGCCAAGTCATGCTTACAATCAAGTGGTAAAAAAGGCAAGTTCCAGAGGGTTCTCCACTGCATCAGTTCTGGGTGGTTTGAGGAGTTATCACTGGAAGCTTCAGTTTAAATCTGTATTTTATTTAATAACTGTTTAATGATGCTATGAGCAAAACGACCTCTTTTCTTCTGCATCCTTCTGGTTGGATTTTGCTGTTTGCAGTGCGGATGTTATGAATGACATAACTGTGGCACTGGTGTCAGGAAAAGCTTAGGTATTTTTCAGGTGTGGAATCCTAGCATCAGGAAGCCTTCTTCGAAGCTCTTATGTTCATATTCAAATCCTGGGAGGAGGGAGTTACTATAAGTAAAGTTTTTGGTGGTTGTTTTGGTAAATTTGCCATATTTGGATGGAGCTTGGGGGCGCTAAATTAAATAGCTCAGGTCTGGAATCAGTTTTGTTATGGTTAAAGTCTCCCCCTATCCTATCGCAGGACTGGGGAACATGACATCATTTGGTCATCTCACATTCCCAGATTTCCCTGATAATAACCAGAACTTGTTTTTCTCTTAAAGGGTTTGCATTTCTTTTGAGTGATGTGCAAGAATTATGTAATTCTGACCCATTTGGGCTAAATGAATGAGGAGATCCACATGGTACTTTTGATGTCAAGATTTGAAGTATTCCTGCATCCATCTGGAAAATTTTCAGTAGTTACCAGGAGGTATTGTTCAAAGACACCAAGAGCACAGAGAAGAAAACAAATATTTCTGTGCTCTGTGAAGCCCATGGAGGAAGCTGAGTCCTGATAGGGTATAATAACTTAGGGGAAGAGAAAGGAAGGACTGAACTTGGGAGAAATTCTAAATGGAAGAGGATTTTTGTTTTCAGGAGGATGGGGAAGGGTTGTGTAAATTGAATGCATACTTTTGAGCTATCTAAGCATACATGCACATGCTTGTGATGTTTCAATAATCATGGAGTCTATAGAATTTCCTGATTCAGTGAGGTGCAACCCTCTCATCTCTTTATTACTCCAGAGATATTGAGAGTAAGTGTAACGGTTACTCCTAACTATTGCTGTGAGAGAGCACCCAAAGTCGATCAACTTAAGGGAGAAAGGGAGGTTTATATTCAGCTTATAGTTCCAGAGGGAAGGTACAGTCTCTCAAAGCGGAGGTGGCATGGCTGGTTGGCCAAAGCTGGAGGAGGCCAAGTCACCACAGACATCTTGGAAGTCGAGAGCTGCAGACTGCTTGCAGCAAAGGCTGACTTCTCCTGGAGGTAGGGTGGGACTCATCCACTTCAGGGCTCACCCCTTGTGACTGCCTTCCTCCAGCAAGGCTCCACCTCCCAAGGTGCCATGACCTTGCCAAACACATGAGACTGTGGGGGGCACATTTCAAACCATGACAGTAAGGCATGGTACGAATAGCCAAGACAACTCTTAGGGAGATGAAACTATCAGGCCTTCTCAGGATAGCTGTAGTCCTTAAATTGGTTTTGTGGAATAGGGTCAAGGAGATGCTGGGACTAGATAGAGGTGAGTGAGCTACGTAGCAGGCCTTGGTCCTCTCTGAGGGTGGTCTTGATGAGAATTTGGTAAGAACAAAAAAGGTAGTTTGGGGAAACCAAAACAAAACACCGTAAGTCTCCCTATATAACATGGGAAATTCCCTGAGAGAGAGAGAGAGAGAGAGAGAGAGAGAGAGAGAGAGAGAGAGGCAGTTAGAATAGGAATTTTATCTAGAATAGCTTTTTTTTCTATGCAGTTTTAAAACAAGTAGCCAGATTGGGGAAGCGCTCAAAGATCATTCCCCAGTGCTGGGATAATCCTGCAGGAACACACCTGCTAGTCTGTAGGAACTGGCTCCAATTCCCCCCACACCAGAGATAAGATTGCCAACTTTCCCCAATCCTCCTTTCCCCGACCCTCTGTGTGTGAAAGGATATAGAGATGAGCTCTTCAAATAGAGATATGTTCTTCAAAAGAAACTGTTCAACCATGAGTTGAACCCCATTTTGAGCAAACGAATCAGACATGGAGAAGACCAAAAGCCCCGATCTAGCTTAAAGAAACTAAAACTAACCCATGAGGAAAAGCTACTTTTCCTGGACCTGCCCAACCCCATAAATACCCCTGACCCTTCCAACCACGAGATGACTCCCTTGTTCCTCTCAGACTCCATGTCTGTGAGTTCCTTTCTTTCTCCTGACGAATACATCTTGCCTTGACCCTCTACATGTGTTCTGGTTTCAGTCTTTGGCTCCAGAACACAAGAACCTGGACAACCCTTCTCCCTCATGTAACTTTAACACTTACAAAGATACCTCTGTTTATTGACTACCTTTCTCATTGCTATGATCCAATTAAGATGCATTAACAGAAAAAGGTGTTTATTTTGGAGCTCAGGGTCTGAAATGGTGAGGAAAGTGTATTAATCAGAGCCTGGTCAATTAGTTACACTGTATTCCCTGTCAGGAGGTGAAGAGAGCGATGTCTTTTCTGCTCATTTCCCTGTTTTCTCTCCTTTACTATTGTTCACCCCAGGACCCCAGTCTGTGGGATGACACCCTCATCTGTTTTTTTTTAATTTTTTTATTTATTATTTATTCAATTGTGCGAGTGTGTGTGTATGTGCATGCGTGTGTGTGTGTGTGTGTGTGTGTGTGTGTGTGTGTGTAGAACCACGGACGAATTTGGGAACCACCATGGACGCCTGCACCACCTCCTTGTTTTACTCTGCCCCGGGATTCACAGGCTCCGCCCTACCAGGCCCAGAAGCACAGGCCACCCCCCGCTTCCGCCTGGCGTCTATACGTGGGATCTGGGATCCGAACTCAGGACCTTCTGCCTGCAAGGCAGAGGCTTAACCCCTAAGCCACCTCTCCAGCCCCGACACCCTCATCCTTAGGGCAAAGTCTTTCTTCCTCAGCTAAACATCTCCAGACACGTCCTTACAGACACACCTACAGGAGTTTCCCAAGTGACTATAAGTCCAGTTGTATTGACATGGAAGATTTAACCATCAAACCCTGCACAGGGATTACAGAGTTCTATATTGCTTTATCTTTTTTTCTGATAGTTTTTCTAGTAATCTGCTTCAAAATGGGATTGATGCCCCAAATAAGTTTTTAGATTTATTTTAAACAATTATGTGTGTGTCCTTGAGTCTCCTATCCACTTAATGTCAAATGAGTCACATTTGGAAAATGGAAAATAATTCTTGTCTTCTTAAATATTTGATTATATGTCCTGAGATAATGCTTGAGCACTATGATTTTTTTTTTTTGCATTTAATATATTACTTTTCTCATTGCTGTTGACCAAGTTATCTGAGGAGACACATTTAAGGGAGAAAGGGCTTATTTTGATTTAGAGGGGATCCAAAGGTATAGTTAAGCAGTGTAATTAGGTTCCTATGGACAACTAGAATTGTAAATGTATATGTGCATGTGTGAATGAAACTGATAAAGTACAAATTCAATAAAAACAAACAAAAAGGGAAGAAAAATAGAAGAATGAAGTAAAAAAATATCAAAAGGAAAAATAAGGCAGCATGTTTGTGTTGTAACATTGAGGAGACAACACTATTTTCTCTATTTCTTTGTATTTTTGCAGCTTTCCATAATTAAAACTAAGGCAAACAAATAAACATAATCTGATCTATTGCTAATCACAGCTATTCCCGAGAGAGTTCCAGGAGCCCTCCTTGTAAGATGCTCTATTTTATTGTTCACAATGGAGGTAAGGAAGTGTCTGTGGACAGTGTAGGGGGATCAGGGCCCGGCTTCTTTGCTCTGTGCATGTAGGGATCATGGTCTCTAGCTGCTATGGCTTTAACTAAGCAATTCAAGAGAGAGAAGAAAAGAAGCAATGTGGGGCTAGTTGCTTAAGTCTTGTGGGGTCAGTCTTTCAAGAATGTTTAGGACTTCAAATCCTTTTAGAAAGACAAAATTTAGAGAAATTTATTTAGTGTATTTTAGAGCGATAATATTTGGAGACCATGTCCCAATATGGTATAGGGCCTTATCTTTTATCCCAAACCTCAAGGCATGCTTCCAAGAGTGGAATATACTCTTGGATGCACTCCTTCATATGTTAATGAAAATAAATTAAGGAGTAGCTAGCTATCCTTTGCCATTCTATTCTCTTTTCACATAGACATAAATTTTCCTGAGAAGTAGGAGGCACTGTGCTTAGTAAGGAAAGTCATTTTATATTCATCTATTTGCATATTAATGAAGCTATAGCAGCTATCACATGCTTGATGCATGGGCGATCCCAGATATTAAATTGCTTGCTGTCTTGTACTTGGGATGAAATTAATAATTAGAAAGAACAGAGTCTTTTGGCTGGCCAGAAGCCAGGCTTCTCTTTCTTTCCAAACCACTAATATAGTGAGACCTTAGATAACCTTGAAAAAAATCTGCTTTTGCAGCTTCTTCATCTTTGTGAAATTAGAACAAGGGTGTGTTCAGTC
The DNA here is from genome assembly GCA_023101885.1 of Typhlomys cinereus. NCBI lineage: Eukaryota > Metazoa > Chordata > Mammalia > Rodentia > Platacanthomyidae > Typhlomys > Typhlomys cinereus. The sequence goes on along the minus strand of JALPQD010000025.1, from coordinate 11,057,454 downwards.
CATTTCTTTCCTTGGGGAATATGATTAATGGGGAAGTTGTTTACAAAGTACTTTGGTCACTTAGAAATGTTCTTTTGAAAGGGAATCTTATAAATCATGAGCCCTCTAGGTGATGTGTTGTCTGAATACAAAATGGTTACATTATTATTTATATTTTACAAATGAGATATCTGGTACTATTGGGAATAAATCAGATAGGCATTTTGTCATCCTGTAATATTATGATACATATATTTTGGGTGTTGTTCACTGTTACTGGCTTATGGTTTTCTTCCTGTAGCTAGTCACAAAAGCTTTAATCTTTCCTCCAGCTTTCTGTCTTGAGATGCTTTGTTCTGTTCTGCTAGTGGGTCCCAAACCTTTCCTCATTCTAGGCAAGTCCTCAAATCCTAGGGAAGCAATGCTTATAGAGTAAGTTTCTCCTTCCAGTCTACCAGCAATCACGCCTTTGCAATGATGTTTCAAAAAAACCCAAAGGATGGGCTGGAGAGGTGGCTCAGGGGTTAAGCCTCCGCCTTGCAGGCGGAAGGTCCTGAGTTCAGATCCCAGATTCCACGTATAGACGCCAGGTGGAAGCGGGGGCGGCCTGCGCTTCTGGTCCTGGTAGGGCGGAGCCTGTGAATCCCAGGGCAGAAGGAGGTGGAGGCGTCCATGGTGGTTCGCGAATTCGTCCGTGGTTCTACACAGACACACACACACACACACACACACACACACACACACACACACACAATGCGCACAGTTGAATAAATAATAATAATAAAAAAAAAAACCCAAAGGATAATGGTGGATTTGTGCACATTCAGCAGGCAGAGGTTCCTGGAGGTGGTGTGCCCTTTCCACGCTTGTCACCCTGTCCATTGTTTCATCTGCATCCTTCTCAGTATCCTTTACTAGAAATCAGTAAGTGCGTTTCTCTGAGTTCCATGATCTGTCATTCATAATTGATTAGTCAGAAACACAGACAAAAATAAGCTGGGACTTGCGACTTGCAAATACTATTTGTAGGTGGGGACAGTTCTTAGATTCCTGAATCTGAGGGGCTCAATGCTATCTCCAGCACTGGGGTCAGAACTGTATTAAACTATAGGACACCCAGGGTTGCCCCTGCTGCAGAAACAGAGTTGGCTGGCCTACTGGTTAGGGGGAAATGATCACCCCGAATTGCTGTGATATGAGGAAGACAAGCAATAATTTGTTTTCTAGAAATACATCTTCAAAAAAAATCGTGCTATTGTCTTATTTTGAAGAACAATAGCAAAAATCATTAGCAGTTAAATGATGTAAGATGTATTTTAATAATCTCAAAATATTTTATTAGAGAAGAAGTTTAATTGGAAGAGAAATATTTTATTAGAAAAAATTGGGAAAAATTTTGTGTTGACAATTCTATGCAGAAATGACTAATGCAAACATTTTCCCCAATAAATTTCACAGCTCACTTATGAGGATAGATATATAGCTTTGATTACCACATGTTACATAACTCAGTAGGAAAGAAAACATAACTATTGGTAACCCAGAACACTTCTACACTTTGCTTTTGAGACAAGAAGGAGAAAGAACAAACTTGTATTATATCTGTGATAGATACATATGTGCTAAGTTGACAACTAAAGGTTAAGTGCCTTGTGAAGTATTAGAATTATAGTAAAGGCAAATCCTGAGTAGGAGATTGTCTGTCTGACATGGGAAGATCCAGTCCACAGTGGGTGGAACTGTTACCCAGGCAGGTAAATAAGGTGGGGGAAAGCTGGTTCAGTAACTTGGCATAGTTTAACATACTTTGGGCAGACTTGCTGTGTGGCAAATGAGTTTTGCCCCTCTCTCAGCAATCCTTATGGGGTCTGATATGTTTAGTTCCCTTGATTCCTTGTGTTGCCAAACTGGACTAAGAACGATAATCAAGAAACATAAGAAAGACTAAAACGGGGCTGGAGAGGTGGCTCAGGGGTTAAGCCTCCGCCTTGCAGGCGGAAGGTCCTGAGTTCGGATCCCAGATCCCACGTATAGACGCCAGGCGGAAGTGGGGGCGGCCTGCGCTTCTGGTCCTGGTAGGGCGGAGCCTGTGAATCCCGGGGCAGAAGGAGGTGGAGGCGCCCATGGTGGTTCGCGAATTCGTCCGTGGTTCTACACATACTCAGACACACACACACGCGTGCACGCACATACACACACGCATATGCACACAGTTGAATAAATAATAATAATAAAAAAAATTAAAAAAAAAAAAAAAAAAGAAAGACTAAAACATTCTTCTTCCCCTAACTTCTTTAGTTGTGAATATCCTAGCAACATGCAGGCAAACTTCAATGGCATGTTTATGTTAAGGAGACACTTCTAGATTTTTTTAATCTCTGGAAGACTACTTCCACTTATTAACTTCTTCAGCTGTCTTCTGCAGTTCTGTAGAAGAGTTTATTTGGCATGGTGGTCCTAAGCCACCAGGAAGTCAGAACCAAAAGATTAAGAGGTGCAACCACAACCCTCAATAGTTCCTTCATAACTTCTGTTCTATAAAGGAGAATTTGGGATCCACAGAGCTCTTCATCAAGATTTATTTAGTTTTAACCATACAAAGTGTTATTAGTTTGACAAATACTTATTAAATGCCTACTGCGTGTATTGATCACCTCCATTTTTCCATGTAATCCTGGAAGGCACAGTTCTCCAGCAGAGCTGTGCTCAATAGCAGGTCTCACATGTGTGCAGTTATGGTGCAATGAAAGGCATTTAGACGTAGAAAACAGAAAACTGCCCCTTCTTCTGCCAAAAGAAATAGCCTAGAACAGCAACTCCTAAGGTTGACTCCATAAAGTACAGTGATTCACAATATTAGGTGATTTCTGGGAAAAGTGTTCTTGGCTGTGCAACTCTTTGAAGTATCAATTAAAAAAAAAGATTCACAATGTGTGTTACTATATTCAAGAAGTATAGCAATGGAGTTCTTCTTCAACTCTTCCATTTTTTTTCTTTCTCCTTTCCTTCTCCTTTCTTCTCTTCTGTGAAAATATTTGTTTACATCTCACAGCATGACCAAGTCCTATAGAATGCCATTTAGGATTTAGGATATCAAAAAAGCTCCATTAGTTAAAAGATCATATTCTCCAAGTGGAAGTTTATTGTAGTTCCAAACTGCCATTAGTAGAAATGTGTCAATAGTAACAAATTAATAACAGATCTCGATTATATATATGTTGAATGTTGGAGCAATAATGAATATAAGTACAGTAAATGGTTATTAATTAGAAATTCTGATTCATCTAATGCCTGGAATAAGAAATAATCCAGGGCTGGAGAGATGACTTGGGATGTTAATACTCTGTCTCACAAGCAGAAGGTCCTGAGTTGGGATCCCAGTAAAAAACACCAGGCAGAAGCAGCAGGCAGCCTGCACTTCCAGCCCTGGTGGGTGGAGCCTGGGAGACCCCAGCGTGAAGCAAGAAGGAGGTATAAGCAATCTAGGATGATTCCTGAAGTCATCCTTGGTCCTGCACAGAGACATACAGTGCCCTCTAATGTGCGCGCGCACACACACACACACACACACACACACACACACACACACACACATAAATAAAAAAGGAAATAATCCAGAAGGTATAAGATGTCAGAGCAAACACATATTTAGAAAAGTGATACTATCTGCTAATAAATAACAAGTTGAACATTTAAATTAAAAACATTTTGTTTCTGTGGGGAATTAGAGCAGCAGAGAAAGACCAGCAGCACCTCCTGTGTCTCTGGCAGGAATTCACATTAATTTTCCTTAATGTCTTTATATTTTTATTTGCTACCCAATACTTTTATGTCTTTTTGAGGATTAATGTCTTCATGCATTTTTATTTACCTTCAGTGTACTTCTTTAATCTAAGGGACATTTTGTTGGTTCTAGGCCATGCTCTGACTTTAATTCTATTCCTGTTATAAAGTATCTTGTGATCTCAGTGAAGTATCTTGAGCTTTCTGGAGATTGGTTTAGATCTTCAAAGTATTCTAATATTAGCACTTATTATACATTCTTTTCTTATTATTTAGTTTTGGGGCACATGTGCATGTCACATGGGTATGTGTAGGTCTGTATGCAGGAGAAGATACTGTATGTACCCATGGAGCCCAAGGGTGATTTTAGGCATTATCCTGGATTGCTCTGCCTCCTCTCGGCTTTGCTCTGAGTTCCCCAGGCTTCACCTTCCATCCGTTTCTACCCAGCATTTTTACATGGAATCTGGGATCTGAACTCAGTTATTCTGCTTCGGAGGCAGAGACTTAACTCCTGAGCCATCTCTTCACCTGAATCGCACAGATTTACAGGGTATGTGATGTCTTAATACATGTGTATAGTATGTAACAACAAATCAGAATAATCAGCATATTCATGTTCTTAAACATTCATTGTTTCCTTGTCATGAATGATTCAAAATTCTCTTTTCTACCTTTTTTGAAATAGACAATAATTGACTATAGTTATTGTTTTATTCAATAAGCACCTGTGTTTTGTCTGTCTACTAAAACTCTGTACTTGTTGATCCTTGGGCATCCTCTGCTTGGGATCCTGCTAATCACTTATTCTACCCTCTCCTTCTGTAAGCTTAACAATTTTAGGTCCTGTATGTGCTAAATAGTATTTAACTATTTACGCTAAATAGTATTTAACTATTAAAAAAAAAGATGAAATCTGCCCTTTGTGATAGACGTGAAATAACCAGACATTCAAAGACAGATGTATTCTCATCTATCTTTCTTAATAAGCTCTTGGATCAGAAGCCATGGTAATTATTATAATGTTGTGGATGTTGCTACCACTGTAGTTATTAACACTGAACATATTTATTATTACTCCATGGAAAGCACTGTGTAAACATTTTATGTGTACCGTCTCACTTATCTTCATGAGACACTACTAGGTGAGTAGCAATATCATTTCACAGGCAAGGAAACAAGAATTCAGAGAGTTAAAGGAATTTCCACAAGTCTGTAAAGTTTGCTAATGTCTAGTTCAGGATATATGTTCAGTCATGGTTCCTATTTGAAGAAATTCATGTGACTACTGACTTTTTCTCAGTCAAGGTTAGTATTGGAAACCTCATGGGGCAAAGTTTCTTAAGAATGGTGAGTGGTTATCATTGACCTTCTAGATTCTACTTCCTTCTTATACCTGTTCCCATGGCATTTGCCAAATGGTTCTTTCCCATACAGTCCACTCTATTCCCAGCAGACAATGAAGAGGAATTAAGACTGCCTCCCTATTTCACACTGAATGTTCAGTCCATTAAGTTTTGATATTGACTCTGCTCTATTTAGAATTTTTCTCCAGGTGGGTCAGTCAGATAGCCCCAGTGGGTAAGGTACCTGCTCATAAACCTGGTGACCTGAGTTTAGTCCCCAGAAGCCCACATAGTGGAAGGAGAGAACTGATTTTTGAACATTGTTCTCTGATCTCCATCTGTGTGCCATGATGTACACATGTGTTCTTTCTTTCTCTCAGAAATAAGTGAATCGTGTTTTTAAAAAGAAGTTTTCTCCAGGTATCGCTACAGTTAAGCACTTCTCTAAGTTTGCTAAGATATCACCTTCTCCACATCCGTCCTATTGAAAACTGCATCTTCCCTCCCTGTAACCTTGCTGTGCCCAGTCTCGATCCTATCTCCAATCAGCTTACAACATGTAGCGTGTTGTAAGTAGTAGTAAAGGGGCCAAGTGTGGCTGTGGCTTTCTGGTCTTTTTTTTTTTTTTGGATAGGATCTCACGCTATATCTTGGGCTGACCTAGAACTCACTATAACCAGGCAGGCCTCAAACTCTCAATAGGCCTCCCAAGTCCTGCAATTATAAGTGTGCCTATCACTTTCTTGAAGTGTATTTCTCTGTATTTATATTTACCTTTCTGACAATGTCCCAGCTAACTGTGCTGTTTCAGTTGCTCGAGATGCATGGGTGGGTTTATAGCATCCAGAACCCATCTATCAGGCCCCACCTGCTTTTCCTGAATTGTAACCGGTGACTGGATGCATTAGCCTGTGCAGTTTATTGCTTCTTTCTTTTAGATGTTTTTTTCTTCTTCACATGGAAAGAAAAAGAACATTTTAGAGTATCTTCTCCTGATTTTGTATTTTCCTTTGAGAAAACCTCAGTAACCCTTGGAAGTAGTAAATATCCCATGAACCCCTTTCCATGACACTTACCCAGCTCTTTCTGGTCACTGATTTCCCACAACAATCTCTTGCAACACTGCATCCGCAGACACGTTGTGTTCCCCTAGTATTGTTCCCATTTCTAGGTTGGATTTTTTCATACACAGCCTCTTACCCTATGCCAATCAGTGAAAGGGTCTTTAGAGGGACACTTTTTAAAGTCCTTGAGCGTCTTAGTCAAGTGGTTTTCTATGCTCTACCTAATTCACGTAAGTATCTTTTTCCAAATAGCTGTACTGGAATTGGAGCAGAAAAAAATCATGGAAGATGACTCACACATTTGAGAAAAGCTTCACAGTTTGTGTTTAATAGAAAGATCACGAGTTTCATAACTAGACAGACCCGAATTTGAAACTTCCCTCAATTAGTGACAGATTTCCAAAAGCTAAGCACCTACCTTTAAAAACATTATGCCATTAGTGTTTTATACATGAATATAATGAATTATGATACTTTTACCACTCAACCCATGATCCCATCTGCTATCCTCTTCCCATTATAACCTTTTTTCTTTCCCATTGGTTTCCCTCCTATTTTTTATCTTTTCCGATTAGTGACTTACTGAATTCCATGTGAGTTGCCTTCAATGACATGTATGTGAGTACTTGTGGGAGCGTGGATCATGTATCATTGGGTATGCCACTGAGGAAAGCATCCCTTCCCAATCAACATTAACTCTTGCCTCGTGAAAGTTACTTTCCTGCAGACTCACAAGGCTGTCAGGACTCCCTCACAGGCTTACCACATTGTGGGAAAGGGGGAAAGGTGATGGCAGAAGATCTAGAGGGCGTCTGATGCAGAGCACAGGATGCTGCTCAACTTACACATTTCCTTTTCTTGACTGCTTTTACCACCTTGCTGTGTCCTCCATTACCTTTTGGCCCCTGTTCTAGGTAGCAACATTCAGTGGGGAGAAGAGAATTCATGCACAGAACAAAGAACAAAGGAAGAAGCTCACAAAAGAACATGTGGTGTTGGGTCATGCTACTTGCTAGGAAGGAAAACACAATAGTACGAAGGACTAAGAAGAGGGAGAAGATGGGATGGGTCTGGAAGGAAGATGATTTTAGGTAGGAGATCAGAGAAGGTCCTGGAGTGAGGAGGAGGCAGAAGTGGGATTTGGATCCTTCTATTGTGACTCCAGAACTGTTCCCAGCTTGTCAGGTGTGGAAGGGAGATGCTCAGGCCAGGTCTGGAATCTCCAAGTTCACTGGGGAGTTCTTGTGTGAAAGAGGCCTCAGCCATCGATTACTTCTGAATCAGTTGGTGGTAATCTTTATTATTGGAACCATCTTGCAGTTTTCATCTCTAAAACCTCACAAGGGCTTGTCATTTCTTTTTTATCAGCAATGTCAAGATGTCACCATATGTCCCACGGATCGCTGTAGAACCGTCCTACCTGGTCTGTGCTTTGGTTCCTCCCCACTGCTCTGCCTTGACATTTTTCTATTGCTTCATTCCAAATATGTATCGTCCCAAAGAGACCATTGAGATATAAGCAGAGGTATGACCTGACATTTCCAAAACCTGGTTGTTAGCTTTGAGAGTGCACAGGGACAGTTGCTAGAATGGCTTCTGATCCCTGAATGGTAATGATGGGGGAGGAGATCTATCTATCTATCTATCTATCTATCTATCTATCTATCTATCTATCTATCTATCTATTGTGACACTGATGATTGAACCCAAACTTAATACATGTTAGGCAAGTGCTTTATCACCGAGGGTTATCCTTAACCTTTTAGCTTACTTTTTTATTATATTTATTTATTTTTCCCCAATCATACAAGCTTAATAGGTACCCCATCCCCTCTCTACCTCCACCCCTCCCCAGTCCCCCTTACATCCTCCCCCCTTTTCCCTTTAACCCCCTCTCTCTCCTAATACCTCCCCCTCCCCTCCATTCCCTGGGACATCCTTTTGTGTGAATGCCAAACTTCCCTGAGTCCTCCCCTCTGATGAGGTGTAAGGACTCAGTGGCATTGGCCAGAGCCCTTTCTTGGGCTCTCCTTTAGTATGGGAATACTATTATGACTGTTAATCCCTTGCCTTTAAGGATCCTAGTGCTTGTGATCCATTCTAGACTTTGGGGGGTCATTGATATGTCAGTCATTGCGCAGGTCATGCAAAGTCCGATTATGGCTACTGTGCTTTTAGCTTTCTTTGTATCTGAACTTTGTATTGAACTTGCAATCCTTCTGCCTCTGCCTCCCAATGCCTAGGATTATAGGATTGTGCCATAGAGCCCAGTAGGGACAAGTTCTTGAATGCCCATGCTTACAGATTCCCCAGGTGGTAGTTACCTAAAAAAATCTATTGAACGTCTGGAAGTTACATGCAAGTTACCAGTACACATGGTGCCTAATGAGGGATATACGAGCCTTTTCACACTCACTAAGACAGAGAATAGTTGCAGACTTAACGACACACTAATAATTACAACTTGCTTTCTCATATTTTAGTGGCTGGGCCCTTCCAGGAAGGCTCACTCTTCTTTATCTTTTATTTCTCCTTTAATAAAAGACAAAAAGCAGCAGATGATATTATTTTCAGGCTGAAAACAGTATCATCAGATGAAACCCACAACCATGGGGAAGCCGCATAGCTTTTTTTCCTAGCTTTATTTTCTGTTAGTCTAGCAGAATACCAGATTCACCCTCCAAACACATGTTTCATTATTATCCTCATCCATCTTCCAGAGTCTCAATTATGTCTACTGTGTGCTTGCTGGTGAATTCCGTGAAAGTGAAGGACAAAGGGACTTGGCAGACGTCATAGTTCCTTCTCTTCTATATTCCTCCATGCCTAACAAAATCGTCCTGAAATGAAGTGACATTATGAAACCAATGGAAGCAAAGGAAATTTAAAACGACACTCAGGATTGCTATTTGGAAGAATGCTATGGGTAAGTGTGCTAGAATAGGTTTAAAATATAGGTCAGGCTGTATAAACACCTAAGACAATACTTTCAGGCACTAAATGCTACTCATAAAATATTGAGAGGAATTTAGAGTGGTTTTAAGGTTCAGTACAAATGGCAAATTGAGAAAGAGGCCAAATGGTAACATAAATTTAATTTCTAAATTTAATGTTGAAAAAAAATCACAGAAATCCCTTGGCCTGTGATTGTGGAAATTTCAAGTTTGGGGTCATAAATTTTCATGCTCTTGTATTGTTAAATAATTCAAATGAGGTCAAGAATGTTCTAAAAAATAAAGGGAAAATATTACTTGGTTTTATTATAGTATCAGAGGAATCATTTCAGATATTTTGTATGATAATTAGGTTCTTTTTTGACCTAATTTAATGGGTAAGAAGGTTCTCCATTTGGCTAGCTGTCCAATGAGATTGGCTGGCTTATGGAGTCCTGCTTTTCACCTTCTTTGTGTGTCTGTAATGATCAGGAGGGAAGGATTTCAAATACTGATGGTCGTAAAGATGAGCTCTTAGGAGTAGGAACTGTATTATTAAATTATTAAAGTGATGTAGAGTTTAATAAATTAGTAGGGAAAATAAGGTGGAGTAATGATGCTTTTAAAAGAAACAAATATTTTCTAGACTTACAACTGAAATTATTCTCACTCATTAAAATAATTTCGCTAAACTCTATTCGCAAGTGCACTTTATCAACCTCATCTTTCTTCTATATGTATGCAGAGATAGCAAAGCTGCATTTCTTTAAGAAGTTTTGTCATCTTTTGCTAAGCAGGTGGGTCTACTCCTGGCATGGGGCCTTTTGGAGATTCGTTTCTGGATAACATCCTGCTCATGAAAATCACACACTGAATCATTTCGGGTCCTGTGGCTTCCAGGAGAAATTAAACATTTACAGAAAAAAGTCAACATCATTGATGGTGCCAAATGTTTTTTTCATTTCCAGCAGCTCTGGAAGAGAAATGTGATTCAGCTCCATTCTAGCTTCTGCCTAATTTTACATGGACTACTATATGCATGGTGTTAGGACTTGAAGGTGACATGTTCCCTGCAGGCTCATGTGTTAAATGCTTCAGCTCCAGCTTGCTAGAGGGAGAAGGCTGCTGCAAGTGTGTCACTGGGCCCCTCCCTAGAGTCCCCTTCTAAGCTTCCTGTCCACTAGGAGGTGGAACAGTCTCCTCCTTTACATATCTGTATAATTATATTGTATCTCATTATAGGCCTAGAATCAATAGGTCAGGACTCTGGACTGAAAATCTCTGGAACAATGAGCAAAATACATCTTTCTTCACATGAGTTGTTTATGACTGGTATTTTGTCACAACAATGAGTAACTAATATACTTGGTGACAATTTTCTTTAGTCATTGTGTCTTTCAGCAACATATGTATACATTTTAATATTGACTTGATAATGAGTAGGAACACACAAATTGTTTTTTAAAAGTATCTCTCTGTCTGTCTGTCTGTCTATCTATCTATCTGTTTTTGGTATGTCTTTCTTAAAAACAGAATCTAACATGAAATTGTTAAAGAACAAATTTAAATAATAAAATTCCGTTGTGTATAACACACACACACACACACACACACACACACACACACACACACACACACACAGAGTCCATATTTTAGGCTGTGGCAAAAGCAAAGCTATTTACTTTTACCTTTTAATTTGTGAGTTTCTGAGGAAGGTAGTTTCAGAGGCAGTAAACTGGCTCCTGAACATTTCCAGTAGATATATATTTCCACTTAGAATTTTATTGGTCACACACTGACTATAAATCCTTCTCTTCCAATTACAGTCTATTATACAAAAATCCAATCTCACCTTTGTATTCAATTAAGAAAATTGTCCAACTTCCTAAATTCTCAGTTTAGTAAGGCTCTCCAATAGATTAGACTTCTGTTCTGGAAAAGGCAATTACATTCTGCATTAGGCAAAGACTGTACTGGCTGGGAAGTGTTTTCAGCAACTTTAGATTTTGTAGTGTTTTCACAAATCTCTGGCTGTGGACATTGCCAAGCCCAGAAAACCTTTGTTCTTGCTTACTTTTTTTGCAACAGTTTCTTTTAGAAATATCAGACTATGCTAGAGAAAAGAGCACTTCATAGAAGTAGGGATTAGACCTGGAGATACTGTTTGTTTTTATCTACTAATGAGCTAAGCAACTTGGGTGAGTCACTTCTTTACCTATGTATGGATCCAAGTATTGATATGATTAGTTTCCAGTTTCAATTTTGGTGGTTCAGTAAGTTTCTCACAGTGAGGTGGTATCATAGTTAGATAAAGGTATCAACTTGACAGTTGAGGGTACAAGCTCTCTGCAAAGAATTAGTAGTTGAGTTAAACTTGGAACAAATCTATAGGAGATTATCTAGTTGATGGACAAGACTCAACCCATGGTGTGTGGGACTAGTCCCTGGGCAGATGAAAAAGATGAAGGGAATTGGTTGAGGAAGTTGACATCCTTTTGTATACTTGGCCAGACATGCTGGTCTGGCAAGTGAGGATTGTCCCTCTCATCAGTCCTGTGGATTTTATGTGGGCCATTTTCCTCAGTCCTTGGTGTTGGTGTGGGCTTTCCTACCAAGCTGGACAAAGAACTATAACCAAACAATCATAAGCCAGAATTAAAACCCTTGTTCCTTTAAGCCATTTTCATAGATTTGTCAGCAACAGTGCAGAATAACTGCAGTTGGTGGTGTCTTAAAATATAAGATAAAAGAAAAGTATATAAAGAAACGATGGTTTCTGACAAGGTTTCTTCCTCTCTGCTCCTCCCATTCTGCAACTTTGCTAGTTTAGAGACAGGTAATAGGAAAAGAACATCTTGACATTTTCTCTTCATTGTATTTGTTTCACCAGAGAAATATGGTCTTGAAGAATCTATAGCTATTGAAGTTTGGTGGGGATAACATTAAGGAGTGGTATTGTACAATGTTTCAGGCAGGTAGGTATTTATTTGGTCCTTACAGTGTACAACTACCTAGATATTCAGTGACCATACTAAGGTCATTCTATTTCAACGGAGTATGTGGTCTCCTTGGTATGTCTTTCATATAGAAAAATACCTCTAACCATAGAGAGCTTTTTACTATTACTTTATTTGGTTAGAACTCAATGCCATTTCTTAGAAGAGGCCGTCACTGGCTTAAGTGAGCAATGCAATGTATACTCTTCATCTTCCCTCTTTCATTTTTTCCAACACAGAGCTTATCCCTATTTGTGTCCTCTTCTTTACATTTCTTTACAGCTTTTCTCTTCCTTCACATTTAAGTTCTATGACAGTTAAAACTTTTTTTTGTCAAGTGTTCCTATTTTTTCCCTCTCTTTTCTCTCATGCTTATAGATTTCCTAGAGCTTGTGAAAATGCCATGTCTCCTGAAGATAGATTTTACTTTGCTCTCCTTTGTTTCTACTCTATCCTTTACCTTCATCTTCTCAGTTTATCTTCCAGTCCTATATCTAGTATACTCTTGTGTACATTATATTCCACGCGTCTAACACATGTTGAGACAATAGATATTTCTTGACTAAACAAATTGATACTATATGTAGTATATGTCCAGGGAATGACAAACCTACTATTACTAAAATGGAATCAATAGAAAAAAATGCTGTTAGGAAACTACCAAGAAAATATTCATCATGGGTTCTTGCTTAACTTTTAAGAATAAATGAGATTTTTTTTTTACAGCAGATATAAAAGAACATTCTTCTCTTTAAAGATTAAAAATTTATTGTTATTATTAGTGTATAGTTTGCAGACACATGTACCATGGGGCAATTGTGCAGGTAACAGCTTTGTGGAGCTGGTTCTTGCTTTCTACCTTTACATGGGTTCTGGGGATTAACCTGGTTTTCAATCTTGTGCAGCAGATGTTTTTACTGCTGATCTGCTCTCCTGGCCCTAAAGGAACATTTTTATTTTGTAAGTGGTCCCTACAATTCCAGCAATTTGCAGTCATGTCTCACACAATGAATGTTCTGATCAGTGATGGAATTCCATATAGGAGGCTGGTCTCATGACATCAAGTGATGTCTTTGGACATCATCACTTGTGTGTTTTGTCGATGCTGGTGAAAATAAGTCTGTTGCATTGGATGTCATTCAAAAGCACACATTTAATTATATGCAGGACATAATACTCGATTTAGTTTACATATTTACTATACTAAGATTGTCATTATTATTTTAGTATGCTTGCACTTATTTGAAACAAAGTTTATTCTAAAATTGCATCTTTTTTCATTTTTATGTGTATGTGTCAGGGGGCATTGTGTGCATGAATGCATGCATGTTCTCATGTGTGGATGCACATTTGTATGCACATACTCCTGAAGAACCTAGGTGGATATTGGAAATTTTCCTTGTTTGCTCTTCCACCTTATTTTTGAGGCAGGGCTTCTCAGTCAAACCCAGCGCTTGTCCCTGTGGCTCGTCTCTGCTAGTCTTGCTAGCAAGCTTGCTTTAGGAATCAGCTATCTCTGTCTTCCAGGTCTGGACTATAAGAGGGTCACTGTGCCCACCCAGTAGTTACATGGGTTCTGGGGATCTGAACTCTGGTCCTCTTGCTTATGTAATAAGCACTTCAGCTGCTGAGATATTGCTCCAGCCCCTTGTACTATGCACCTTTTATCCTTGTTGTTCTATCTTTGGCTGACACTATACATTAGATGTCTGTCTATAGAGTCTCAATTCACTTAAGACAAATAAGCCGCAAAGCAAGTAGTGATGTCCATAGGAAAGTGGGGGAACAGCTGAGTGCCACGTGGAGATCGGATGCTCTGCAGAAGGATGCTTCCTAGGCTTACTGGCTTGCAAGATCACCACAGGTCTGTACACTGTTCTTCATAAGCCAAAATGGGTAGCTCCGTGACTCTGCATTCCCCGACAGCCTAGTGGCACTGCGAAGGACCTCTCCAGACAGAGTTCTTCTCTTATTTTCATGCAGCTGTGGATTGATAATAGATTTGCTATTATTTCTGGACTTTAAAAAATTCATCTAATTTCCAAAGCTAATAAACCCAGACAGCATTACTCTGGTACCTTATTGAACCAGGGTGACGTTCTCCTTTTGTCTTGGAAGTCCCGTATTGGTAAAGCAGGAGGTGCTGAAGAAGGCAAACTCTTGGGGGGTCTTTAGGCTTCTTAGCTGTCTTTAAGAAGTCAGAGACTCTTGAGGAATTTTCCAGTGCTGCAGGGTTAATAAATTTGGGGAAATGTTACAGAAAGAACTATGAGAATGTAGGGGAAAGTGCAGCAGAGGGGCTGCATTAGAGAACTTGGGGTGCAGCTCAGTAGTTTAGTAGGGAGAGAGAGAGAGAGAGAGAGAGAGAGAGAGAGAGAGAAAGCAGCTAGGTTCAGGCTCACTTTGGCTATGTCGGACTGTCCAAGAGCCTTCTTTCCTTGGCCACAGAGGAAGGCAGTATTTGATTTTGCCTGTCATCCCATCCAGCCCCTTCAGGGAGATATCGCTTGTGTTTTGCGTTGAACAGTCTGTTTGCTATTTTTAGCAGCACTGTGCAGGGACTGGATCTCCTGGCCCACATCATTTAACTCTGTTGCAGGCTGATGTTAATGGGGCCAGCATTATGGGCTGGTTTCGGAGGAGATGGTTGAACACGATTCTCCCCCAGGAGCAACATCCTCAAGCCTGCTCAGGTCATTTATAGTCCTGGGTTGTCAGCCCCTGCGTTTTTTGCTTTTGGAGTAAATGGCCAAGCAAGAAACTAAGGATGCTCTTCCTCTTCAGTTTGAAGGACAAGCTTCCTTATCAGCTTGAATTCAAAATCACCCCTCTAAGAGCATGTCTGTGGGTTAGAAGTTTGTAATCCTGTCCTCTTACTGGCTTGAGATCGCATTTGATTGTGTGAATGTAGGCATATCACATAAACTCTGGGTCCTTGTTTGCTTTTGTCAAAAACAGGCAGCTGGTCAGGGCTTCTCACCATTTTCAATCAGAGCTTCTCACCATTTTCAACCAAATTTCCTTTAACAGAGGACTGGAAAAATGTATACAGAGTGCTGGATCATACTATACCAAGTGGCTCCCTTTAACCTGTAGGATATCAGGAACTGGATACTGGACACTGGACACCCCAGAACTTGGTTCCAATGCATATTTTCTGACCTTCTGTGACATCAGTACTCTCGCGTTTGCCCATGGTTTTCCACATTTGTGTCTTTTCAACACAGAACACCCTACTTTTCTTTCTCTCTCTCAGTTTTGTGCATTTCTTAAAGCTTGTACAAATGCCATTTCCCCTGAAGAAAGATTTCACTTTAGTTTTTTTCTCACTTTATTCTTCTGTTTACCTTCCAATCCTGTATCTAGTAAAGGCTCTTGTACACATTATGTTCCCATTAAATTCTATTGAAATAAATAAATTTAGTCTAAAAGGGGTTCAGCAGGACACTATCAGAGAAACAACAGAAATAAAGCTGAATTGCTAAAAAAAAAAGTCCCAGCTGAGCAAAATACGTCTCAGGTGAGCACAGTGACACACACTTTAATCCTGACGTTTGGGAGGTGTCGCAGTTCCTCTTTCTGCTGCCGTGAGGTAACACTCATACGACCAGCTGAAGTGAGAAAGGAAGATTCATTTGGTTTATGATTCCGGAGGGGAGACACAGTCCAATATGGCAGAAAAGGCATGGCCAGCTGGCAGCAACTGGAGGAGGCTTAGGTGACTGCAGATGTCGCAGACACTGAGAGAGCTAGTTGCAAACTGCAAAAGCAGACTGCTAGAAGAAGCAGGGAGGGGCTACCCAACCTCCAGGCCACTCCCCGTGACACGCTTTCTTTCAGCAAGCTTCTACCTGCTAAAGGGGCCATGACTTTCCCAAACACTGGCAACAACCAGGATTCAAACACATGACCCTGTGGGGGACCACCCACATTTCAAACCATGACAGGAGGCAAAGGCAGGAGGACTGTGAACTCGAGGCCAGCCTGGTCTACATGTCCCCTTCCCCACATGCCTATCAATTTTTGACTGATATCATAGCCTTGTTTCATTACATAAGCAATATTTTTAAGACTTCACAAGTCATCATTTTCCCCATATATGACTGTATTTCATTCTGATGCGATCCTCTGTAGGACCACACGATATGATGTAATTCTAGCATTACTCTTTTACATTTATCATGGACTCTACTAGTTAAGAGTACTGTCTCAGGCAGGGGAGTAGGAGGAAGTGGGTTGAATTGATGAAGGGAAAGGAGAGGAATGGGAAGGAGGGGGATAGAGGGAAGCAGGGATAGGTACTCAATGTGCTTATAAAACTAGAAAAATAAAATAATAATTTTTTATACATTTTTTATTATTTCCGCTCATACAAACTTAATAGGTAGACCGGTTCCTTCCCTCCCTCCTCCTCCCCTCGAACCTCCTGCTCTCCCTCCCCTCTCTCCCCATCCCTCCGATTCCCAGAGAGTCTTGTCTCTATCAAGGCTGCCCTCATTTCAGATGCTGGTCCAAGTTGAGGAATCTTTAGGCTACCTCTTTTTTTCTGGCCAATCAGATATAGTTTAGGGATTCTTTTTATGGCCTTAGATTTAACGATTCCTGGAACAATTTACTGATGTTATGAAAGTATCACAATTGCAACTATAGTTTCACTACATCAGAACATAGGGCAGGGTCGGGAGGAGTCCAGATACAGAACGTCCAGTGTCCCTGCCCTGTGGAATCAGGATTTACTCACCTTGGCACACTGAAGTGTGCCACCCACCAGGAAGCTCATCTAAGCCTCTGTTTCTAGGGTTTTTATTGAAGTTTCACTAAATAGGTGTGACTGATCGTCCCTGTGATGGTTCAGCATCTAGTTCTTTTCCTTCTCTATAAGTCAGAAGTTTGTGTTGATAACGTTGTCTCAAAGTGAATCACATGACTGGCCTTTTTTTTTTTTTTTGTCCCAACAACCATTTCCTAAGTCATCTTTTCAGCATAAATTTGGGTGTGGTCCAGGGGCCTACCAGGAAAACCTAAGGTATTCTCTCTCAGGCAATTCCAAGAATTTGTAAGGTTCTTTCCCAGCAACCCTGGACAAAGGTCAGATAAATTCTTTATTATACAATAGTGGGAAATAAAATTGTTCTCGTCATTTCGTAGGCAACACGGAGGGAAGAAAAGTGAGCCACTCAGGCTGTGTGGTGGAATAGTGATGGCTTCAGAATTCCAGCTCCTAGACCTTCAATCCCAGGTCTCTATCTCTTTCCCTTGCTCCATGATGGATCCCTGACAGGCAGGGTATTTTCATGTTGTCATTGTCTTTGTATCCTTTGGGTTTCTTTAAGCAGAGGAATTGGGAACTAATGTGTCCTTAAGAATCATGGTTACTGTTTCCAGTGGGGACCAACAGCCCCTTGTCCTTGGAAAAAACCCACTGATGCTGAGTTATGTGGGATTGGCAGTCCACTTACAAGGAGGCCCATTGCATGATAGGCATATACAGTTGTGCAGACTCTGAAGGTGAGCCACAAGCTAGAGTTAACCCTTTGTTGAACTTTGTGAAAGAGCAAAGTGAAAAAAGCACAAACGTTCTAAATTTTAATGTGCTTTTTTTTTTTTTTTTTTTTTTAAAGCAGGGAATCCGCGCTCTTGACAAGAGGATTTTATTAGAAGGTTATTTATACAGGCATCACTTCTATGTCTTCCTATCCACCTTATCTGCCTATATATCTACTTCCTTATCATGCATTGAGAAGCTTCTAAGAGCCTCCAGGACTAGGCGAGGTGTGGCTCGTTTCTTGTTCTGAAATCAGGACAGGGAAGGTTGGCCTCCTACCATGGTGGAAATATGAACAGATGGTTCAATCTAGCATTGTTTCTTTTTTTATTCTTTCCTTTTATTGGTGCGTATATGTATTTGTGCATGCACCCATGTGTGTGTATGTGTATATGTGTATGCGCATGTGTGTGAGGAGGTCAGAGGTCAATAGTGAATGTCTTCCTCAGCGATTCACCTTATTTTTTGAGGTAGGTCTCTCACTGAACCTAGAGATCTCTAATTCTATTGCACTGGCTGGCCAGCAAATCCCAGGGAGCCTCCTGCCTCTTCCTTCTCAGCGTTGGCATTATGGGCATGTGCCTCTTTGCCCCTCCCCCTCTTTAAACATGGGTACTAGGGATTGAATTAGGCCTTCCTGTTCATTCAACAAACTTTTACTAACAGTGCCAACGTCTCAGCCCCTAGTATTGTTATTGTTTTTTATTACTTTTCCTTCCTTCCCTAATTCGGCTCTCAACATTTCTTATTCGTTTCTTTATGTTTTTCAAAATTAAAAAAAATGTTTTAATAAATGGAGACATAACCTAATTAAACGACATGGTGCATATGTCAGGCCCAATTTAGTGTCAGGTACAATGGCATTAGCACACATGCTCCTCATCTTTATAATCTTCACTTTGTATATGAAGAAGCCGATTTCCAATGAATTTTCCAGTGACCTCATCTGGTTTGTAGCAGGTCTGGGTTTCAAACCCCTGCAGCCAGATAATCTGCATTTGTGCTCCTTATCAACATGCTAAGCTGTCTTCATTAAGCACAAAGAACTTCATTTTTGAAGTTTCTGCCTGTGTTCCTTAAGTCTTGGGTGAGATTTGATCGAGTATAAACCCGTCCTGAATTTGGTGCCGGAAGGACAGAATGAGAGATGTACCAGTGAAGTCTGTTCTCTGCTCATGCGGCCCCTGCTCCCACGTGGTGTGAGAGGACTTTGAGAAAACGTGTAATTCTCTCTGAACCTGCTTCATCTTTGGGAGCACAATCTGCGGGACGGTGACCCCAGAAGGAGCCATCTTCTCAAATATTCCTGGCAAAGAACAGGTTCTGGCTCCTAATCTCGGCATCTAGTCAGTTCGGAGGAAAAGAATCCTCCTCCTCCTCCTCTTCCTCCCTCTCCCTAAGCTAACGCTTTCAAGAAAGTGCCTGGAAAAGGAAAGTGCGATGTCTCGAGCCACAGTACAAGGCTTCATCTCTCTCCCTAGGGCCATTTCCTGTCTGTTCCGTGGCACCTCAGTCTCCGCAGCAGACAGCATGTGGGCAGGAGGGCGCGTGAGGGCACCTGTGACCTTTCCAGCTGGGGGAGCCCAGCAGAGACCAAGGCGGGGCACAGTCATTTCCACTCTGCATCCACAGCACTGCTCAGCACAGAGACTAGTGCTCGCTTTGTAGGTTTACTTCTCTGGGCTTTACTGCTTCTTGAGGAAATGCCCCCAAAGACGTTTCTTAACCCCAAAGGCCGAACTCAATTTCCAGCCAAGCTGGAAACTCCTTGTCCTGTCCAACACAATGTTCAGTCGCTGAGATCGACTCCTCTTTGCTCTAATGGATTTTCACTTGTTGCTTGACTATCGATGCTTAGTGTTAAATGTAAGCTCCCCAAATGTGGAGTGGGGTATGTCTCCCCAAGTGTGGAGTGGGGTGTGTGCGTGTGTTGCCTTCTTCCCTTCTTTGCTGAAGACTCAGATACTTGCTAAGTGCATGGTTGATTGGTGTCTAATAGATGCTCGTGGAAGGGAATGTGCTTGCTGCCCTTGTGCCTTCTCCTAATTGGGTTTGTTCCAGAGCTTTCTGTTTATCTCAGAGGTTCTTTATTAAGTGCGTAAACTGATGTTTACTCCATCATTACCCCTCTTCCTCTCCTTGCCTCTCCACCCCACATGAAAACAGTTGGGAGGAATGGAACAAAAGTGATGGAGTGGACAGACTTTTTTTTTTAACTAGAAATCTGACTGATGTGACCCTAAGTAAGTGGTTCGCCATCTCCCCTATCTTAGTGTTCCAACTGCAAAATGTGCTGACAGCCTCCAGAGCTGCTGCTGCTATTCTTGCTGCTGCTACTGCTGTTTCTGTTGCTGCTACTGCTGCTATTTCTGCTACTATTGCTGCTGCAGTTACTGCTGCCCATCTAGTACTTCTGTGTCCCTCTGAGACAAAAGGTAGATCTGGAAATCCCCAGGAGGGGTAGCTTGCTAGTGGCTGAGACTAATTCTCCTGATATCTTATAGATACAGTGCACTTCAATATTCCTCCTACCTGTAACATATTCTAAAATAGAACCATAAGCTTTTATTCAAGCAACACATATATTAATATTCCCTTTATATCTCTGACCCTTTCCCATCACTGAGACGTGCACTGGCCTGGTTTGTGTTTTTCTCCTGCCCCTCATTCCTATTTTGCCCTAAGAGAACAGTTAGGGTTGTTCATATCTTTGTCCTTAGAGTGTCTATTTGCAGTATATAGGGGACTGTGAGAGGAGAGCAGATGTTAATTTCATCCTGAGTTGATGTGCCCTGAATCACAAGCAGGAATCACATAAAGGCAAGCAAGGACAGGGTTTTAAAGACACTAGAATTTCTCTTCACTAGAATCTTGGCTGGAGGCTCGAGAGGATTCCTAGTGGTGCAGAACACAATGCAATGTTCACCCATGATGATCGACACAGCTCAGAGGGCAGGAAGGGAGACATTGAGTGGCCCAGACAACAGAGCAAATCACGAAAACGAAGTGAAAGGTTCATCCTCCTTATTTATCTTGGTTAAATATTGAGCTATAGTTTTTGTTAGTCCCCTGGGAGCATAACAGAGTGACTAAGTGCAGAGTAAGGATGACAGATAACCTACACTTGAATCTTGCTACCTCCCCTCCATCTCTGTGACTTTGAGAACAGGGCCCAAGCCATAGTTTTACGTCTCAGATTTATTTTCAGCTATGTGTGGGTGGTCATGGTGCCTTCCGGGTCATATTAGTGTAAGTGCTGAATGAAACTATGCAGATAAAATGCCCAGTACAATGGCATTGAAAAAGTGCTTCATAATTGTTAGCAGGCTGTGAGAGCCAGAATGATGGATAGTGAACCTGGGGAGGTCCTTTGGAAACACAGTTTCTTCCAAATGTTTAGGCTGCTTCTTCAGCTATGCCACAGTGGTCCTAACTCAATTTTAATCCAGAAACCTGGTAGCACTTCTGATTTTGCCTTTATTAGACTATAATGTTGGCCCTTTCCTCTGAAAGGTCTTAGTCGCCCCAATCTGCAAATTTAAAGGATTAGATAGATGAACTCTGTAATTCCTTCCAGCTACAAAACTGTGAGAATTCTTTGTTTATACACAGCATTTCTGGCTCAAAGAAGAGGCTGACTACTATCCAGGTTAAGGTTTGGCATGTTGGACTGAGCTGGAAGGCTTGGTTGCTGTCCTTTTCAATTTTGATCACTTCCATTTATTTCATCTAATTGGTCAAAGGAAGTCAGAGTTCTATCCGCTTGGACTTTTACACCCTTGGCTGGGTGAGTGGCCTTTTCAACAGCTTCCAAGGCAGACATCCCAGTGCTGGCTTCATATCCCAGACTGAAGTGGGGGCTCAGAGGGTTTTCTTTATCGCTGCCCAGCATGTCTTGTTTTTTCGTTCTTGGGGAGTGCAAAGTGTCAGAAAGTCAATGTAATCTGGCTCCAAAGCCTCACTGTGTGGAATACTTCATCAGCGGAACTTAAACCTGCATTCGGAAGGCTGAGGATAAACTAGTCGATGGACAACAGTCTACATGAAAATTGGTCTTTCTATAATTCCTGCCTGTAAAACAGAACGAGATAGTGAATGAGTGAATAGGGTGAAACAGACTATTCCATTAGGCCCAAGAGTTATTTATGACCAGAAATTCTTCTATTTGGTTAAATAGCCATGGCCGTACGTTGCTTGATATGTGAGGAAGGATGCATACACTGTTAGATTCTGCTAAATCTAGTGGGTCTAGCAGAATTTATTGAAGGACCGAGGAAAGAAAAAGAAGATCCAAAAGAAGCTTTAAAGTCATTACAAAACATGCCTTTGTCTTAAGGTTCTCTGGACAGTGAGTCTTGTTACTCTGTCTCTCTCCTCTGCTTCCTGTTTATTTGTTGGTTTTTTTTCTTCTCACTACTCATGCACTCAACTTTCCACCTTCCTGCTTTTCAATTCCCTAAAGACGATTCTACTTCTAAGGAGATTTTGATACTAGATGTTCAGATAATAACTACACCTTCCAGTGTATAGTGTGTAAATAACCATCAGGAGGAGTAAATGCAGTGACTTTCTGCCCAGTTATTTCTTCATGCTTGGGAAAACCAGAGTGATCAGGAAAGTGACTTCGTAGCTGAAGTCAGTCACCTCTGAAGTGTCACCCATCTCAGTGGAACGTTGGCTCGCTCTCGGCTGCTATGCTAACTGACAACGCTTCTGAACCTGCCATTTTTATTTCCAAGAGTGGGCTTTAGCAGTCTCCTCTTCTTGACATTTTTCCTTGACATCACTTGAGGGAAATCCCACACTGACCACTGATCTTTTCCCCTTCCATTCCTTGGGCTCTATGCTAGCCAGAGCTGTTTGAAGAAGGTGTGTGTGCCCAGCCAGCCCCTCAGATAAACAGAAGCATGTCCACGGACTCTTGGGCCAACCATCCAATATTTTCCTGGGTCTCTTTTTCTCAGAGAAGTGTTCTTGTGGTGTATTTTTTTTTTTTTTTTGTCCATGAGATTTTCTACTATTTTCAACTCACCAATCAGTGGGAATTTGTTGGGAATTTATGACATTTTTGTGAGCTTGGATTACTTGCTATAGATTATATTCTCCCTGCTAGTGAAGATTCCATGACATTTTTATTCTTCTTTGACATCTTATCTAATCAAGATCATATTGTCTGGGTGAGAATAATTTAAATGCTCATTTCTGCTCTATGACATTTATATATAGAATTTCTCCAAATTCATCGCCACGCTTTTATTTTGGGCCCAGAGGACAGTGTCATTACTTTTTACATTATTCAGAACCCAGTTCATGGCAAGCTTATCTGAACACTTAAAATAGCCCACGTCCTCTTCTAAGCAATGTACAGTGGTGTTGAGTCAGCGCAGGGGAAAGTCCACTTCTCAAGTGTTAGTATGGTCAGGAAAAGGTAAATACCACGACTCCTTTCAGAACAGCTCCAGGATGTGAGCGGGCAGTGTGGTCTCTGCAGAGCTCTCAGAGAGGTGGACTCCACGCACAGCCACAACAAAGCGACTTTTCTGCATCGGATGACTAAGCGGGGTTGGGTATATGGCCAGGGACATTGTGGGGGTGCTGAAAAGGAGCAGAGGAGTGAGGGTCCAAGTTCACCATCTGGGGGTGGGCAATGTGTGACGTATGGGGGCAGAAGGTTGAGGAAGGCGGAAGAAGGAAACATGAGGGCGTGGTGTAATGACTGGCTGGGAGCAAGGTGACTTTTCATCTCTGTGCAGTAGGCTGAGGAGTGATGAGCAGAGGAGGAAGAGGGGCTGTGTGGCCCAGCGTGAGGCTGATGGGGTGGCAGAGCACAAAAACGGTCATGGTTTGTTAGCACGAGTCAATGTCGTGGAAGGACTACACATACGGAATTTGATTCCAGTCATAGACCATGGTGACAGTGTGCATATACTCAGATTTTCCTTTAGATTTTAGTTACTCTTGCATTGAATGAAATATCCCATGTATACACTATTACTGGCTGTGATCTTCTGCTATAATTAGCCTATTCTACATGTGTCTAATGGGTGTTACTCAACTAGACTACCACGTTCCACAAAGGCAGGGATGGTCTCTGTCCCATCTTTGTTGTGTCTCATAACCTGACATGGCTCAGGAAGCATTTGGTGCATGAATATGCACATTAAAAAAATGATCAGGGAACATTGATAGAGTGTCGGAGCTGAGGTGACTGAGTGGACGTCATGATGAGTTGCCCATAGATTCTACCCTCAAATGGTTTATAGTAACAGTAGAATAGTGCAATGTGGAATGAGCCAGTAGAGCAACAAAGAGGCTCGAGGAGGAGAGAGCAATTAGTAGAATATGGATCACAACTATTGATTATAAGGACTACAAACAAAACCATTCAGGAGGTGATGGAGCACATGGGTGAAGGTTTTGATTTTCTTTTTGTGGAGGAGATATCCAAGTCAGAAACGGCCCCAGGTTTTCCTAAAGTGATGCCCAAGTTTTTCTTGTATGTACTGATTTCTCAATTCTTTTAGAATGGATCTTGAAGAATTAGATTTCTTTCTTCTTACAGTGTAAGAGAATGTCCATAGAAATTGGGGGTGCAGGTGAAAGGAAGGAATGGAAAAGAGAACATTCAGGAAGAAGTAAACAATCTTGGTAAAAATCACAGCTGCCGAGCATTCTGTTTTCCATCTGGAAATCACAGTGTGTAGCACATCAAACTGGAGGGAATGTGGATCTTTTAATCTGAGTCCTTTGTTTTGTAGATGAGGAAACCGAGGCTCTTGGAGACAAAGATTCCTGTCCTCCACCTTGGAACTGGTTCGTGTTAGAGGGATCTGTCATGCTATGCCTATGACCTCCTAGGCCTTGGATGACCTCAGAACATCCCAGGACATCCTGTGGGAAGCAACCTTAGCGGGGAAAGAAATTTGTCTAAATTCATACTGCATGTGACTGGAAGAGCTGGGATTTAATCTTGTGCTTCAGACGACCCAAAACCTCAGTTCTTAGCTGTGCTTTGTGATAATCTTCCTGGTCTTAGAAGTGGTTGCTGGGAAACACAGGATAAGCATCACAGTAAAGCAGCCAGTTGCATTCTGTGATTTAAGCTGAAAGGCAGGGCAGTGATTTTTCGATCATATTAGAGAGCAACTTTAAAGGTCTGGAGAAAGTGCTCTTTCCTAATAATGACTTTACCACATCTTTCAGAGACTATAGAAATTCTATTAACTTGAACTAAGTTCTTTTTTTTTTTTATTTCATAAGAGTATGCCTCAACATCATTTTGAGCGAAGAGAAGTCACTTGGTTGGGATTTTCAGTAGCTGTAATTGTAAACCCAGTCCAGGTTTTAAGCAAGCCAAGTGTGAGGCAGATGCGAGAGTAAATGATTGGACATTGAGCCACAGTATCACGAGATAACACATATTCTTTGCTGTCTCAAGGCTGAGCTTGGCAAATGTACATGTCACTTTGTGTGTTCTTTCAGCCCTTGTGTGTGCCAGTGGTCCGCCACAAAGCCCGCCAATGGGACTTTTAAATCTGGACCTAGCACTGACCACCAATTAAGGTTAGAGAGGAAAACAAAAGTAAATTTCAATTTTTGATCCCCCAAAACTTCATAAAAGGGGCACTCAGGGTCCAGAGTCTTTGGAGCAAGAATTGGCGTAATCTTGCCTCCCCTTTAGTTTCCCAAACAGCCAGAGACTCTTTGTTCCCTGTGATTACCCTGAGCAAGCAGGTGTCCTTTTCTCTGCTTGTCAATAAATTTTACTTAAACTGATCAGTCATGTCCTGGTTTTAATCTTTAAATCTGAGGTGGAAGAGCCTGGACAAAAATTCCAAAACAGAGCATACTCTACTTTCATTTCCATTTTTAAAAATGTGTGAATGTGTGTGTGTGTGTGTGTGTGTGTGAGAGAGAGAGAGAGAGAGAGAGAGAGAGAGAGAGAGAAGAGAGAGAGAGAGAGAGAGAGAGTACTGTATGTCTCTATGGAGGCCCAAGGGTGACTTTGGGGATCATCCTGGGTTACTTTTACCTTCTTCTTGCTTCGCTCTGGGATTTCCCAGGCTCTGTCCATCAGGGCTGGAGATGCAGGCTGCCAACGGTTCTCTTTCCACCTGGCATTTTTACATGGGACTTGGGATCTGAACTCAGGACCTTCTGCTTGTGAGACAAAGTCGCTCTGCTTCTATCCCTAACATGGTAAACTGTGACATTATTTAATTCCAGAGATTTTTTTTTTTTCTGGTCTAGTTGAAACCTGCAGAAAAGTGTGGGGACTCCTGTTGTGTT
This sequence comes from Typhlomys cinereus, assembly GCA_023101885.1. Lineage (NCBI taxonomy): Eukaryota > Metazoa > Chordata > Mammalia > Rodentia > Platacanthomyidae > Typhlomys > Typhlomys cinereus. Next base: position 11,031,519 of record JALPQD010000025.1, on the reverse strand, counting down.
GTCTTCCACAGCTGAGAAAGCTCCCGCCTTGTCCTTGGGTTCAGACTCTTCTCCTGTGTGTCACCTTGAGCTCACAGTTAGTTTTACACTGACAGAGTCCCAGACTTTTGGGGGGTTCCACTTTCCGTGGTTCATCTGAGGGCTCCTGGACAGTTTGCTGGTGTGTTTTGATGGATTCACATCTTACCTAAATATCCACAAGTGCATCTGCGTCTCAGTGTCATATAAACCCAGGACATTTTAGATTCCAGTAGCATTTTTCTATGTTTTCTGTCAATGATAGTACACTTCCACAGACTGACTGATTTACAAGGAAAAGAGAATCATTGTGGCTCACACTTTTGTTCCCAAGTCAGGGGCCGTAGAGCTGAGCTGGGCCTTCTTGCTGGCAGAGTCCACAGCAAGATGGCAGATGGACCAGCACATGGCAAGGGGCAGGAAGGAGGCATGAGAGCTAGCCGAGCTTCCCATCATCCCCTCTGTCCATCAGCTATGACTGGTTTAATCTTGCCATGAGGGCAGAATCCTCATCACCTTCTGATGGTGGTAGTCACGTCTCTCAATATCTCATGATGAGGCGTAAATCTGAATGAGTTGCACCCTGTGTTCAGACCACAGTCCGCAGCATCCAGCTGCCCTCAGGTGATCTCCTGGTTTCACAAGCCATCGGAGATGCACATCCAAGTGGGTCTGGATTTGGGCAAGAGCAGACGGATTTGGTGAGAACTATTGCAAGTATATGGTTCCGCACCTGTGTTAAAAATAAAAGTACCGGGCTGGAGAGATGGCTCAGGGGTTAAAACTCTGACTCACAAGCAGAAGGTCCTGAGTTTGGATCCCAGGTCCCACATAAAAACACCAGGAAGAAACTAAACCCCAAGGCCCACACTTCTGGCTCTGGTGGGTGGAGCCTGGGAAATCCCAGAATGAAGTAAGAAGGAGGTACAATCGATCCAGGATGATTCCCAAAGTCACCCTTGGTCCTCCACAGGGACACACAGTGCCCTCTCATACACACGCATACACACACATAAAATAAATAAATAAATAAATAAAATACTTTAAAAATTAGAAGTACTATCAAATACTCAAGGACTTCAAGGTCACAAGAGAGCAAGCACAGTGTGCTTATGGGCAGTCATTTCCTGTCATGGCTTAGAGAGCCTAGAAAAGGGCTAACTTCACACTGCAGTACTGAGGCTAATTTGAAGCAGAGAAAGGAAAGGGTATCCTGGGGTTCGCTCCTTGAAGTGAGGGAGCGCCGTTTGCATGTGCAGACTTAAGTACCTTAGAATCCTGACCTTTGCATAGTGTCTTCCTTAGCTTAGGAAGTCCTCCTCCCAACTCGCCTAGTATCTAAATGTCCTTACCGCACGACTGCTTCACCAAACAGCTGCCTTCCAGCCTTCTTTTTATTTCCCTCCTTGTCTGAGGCCTTCAGAAGGTCTGGAAAGGGTGGAAAGGACTGTGTCTCTCACTAAGAATATTCAGGACTGGCACAGACACTTAAGAGTTATATTCTGAGTGAAGAACTCTTCCCCTAAGCACTTATCCAAATCCCTCTTGCCTAATTTAGGGCATCAGTCCCTACAGTTTTGCATCTTTAAGACACAAATAAATGATCTCTGTCCACGAGGTTTGTCCTTCCAAGGAAGATACTGCAGGGTCTATGCAAATGACTTTCATTGCTCTTTCAATGGCCTGACTAGGGGAGTAGTGTGTTAGAAACCTTTTCACGGCTGTGACATAAGCAGCTTAAGGACAGGCATTATTGGTTTGGTTCACAGTTTTAGAAGGGTCAAACCATCATGCCACGGAGGGCATGGCAGAACAGAACAGACCAGTTCAGGATGGTGGACCAGGAAGTGGAGAGAGAAGAGAACACAGGAAGAGGTCAAAACTGACATAGTCTCCAAAACCATGCTGATGAGGAACTGCCTCTTCTAACTAGATCTCACTGCTGCCATCTCACGAACTGTCAAGGGTTGATCCACTAACAGGGTTTGGAACCCTGAAGATCGATTATCACTGGAGTCTACCAGGACACACCCCCTCACTGAACTCCACTCATAATCCTATCAGGGTTGACAAGCTTAGTCCCCTGAGGCAGTCTCTTCCGTCTTCAGGAGACCTCTGTTGGGGTAATGTGAGTACTTTCTCCAGAGGACTTGTTACATTGGCAAGAGTGGAAAGAGTGATATAGTTTGGTCTGTCTGAGTGTATGATACAAAATTCAGTCTGTTTTCTGCTTGGCTGAGTCCTTGATTTGGCTTCCCAGAGCAGTCAAGAAAATATAAGCAATCAAAGCTGAACTTCCACCTGCTTCTACCATCCCCCTTTCCCTCTAGTGACCAAACATCCAGACTTCTACCCAAGCAAGGATTCCCTGCCCCAGGCTCTCTATTCCTCTGCTATAAAACGAACATGAGGGTTCAAATGAAAATTAGGGTCAAAATAGCAAGATCAGGAGCGCTGGGAAGTCACATAAGAGGCCTTGTGTCTGGGTTTGAGATAACTAGGTAGCTAGATAAAAAAAAAAAAATCAACAAACCATAATTCAGAACATTAGAGACTCTGTATCAACCACCTGGAACTGGGCCAGCCTAATCTCTCCCCATCCTGAAACTCAGGGAAATTTGCGGAAGAGGGGGCGGTAAGATTGTAAGAGCACAAGGATGGGAGGAGTAATGATATGTAAGATACTTCACACAAGTTAGGGCCGAAGCAATCATAATAGGACTTTGCATGACCTGCGCTATGTCCAACACATTATTGACCTCACAAAGTCTCGCATGGACTAAAGGCACTAGGATCCTTGGAGGCTAAGGACTGACAGCCACAGTAGTGTTCCTATGCTTAAGGGGAACACAGGAAAGGGTTCTGGGAGATGCCCCTAGGTCCTTGCACCTCATCAGAGAGGAGGACCCAGAGGAGAGTTTGGCATGCACATCAAAGGATGCTCTAGGGATGGGGAGGCAGGGGGAGGGGAGGGGGGAGCAGGAGGGTCGGGGGAGGTGGAGGGAGAGGGGGGACTGGTGTACCTGTTAAGTTTGTATGAGCAGAAATAATAATAATAATAATTTAAAAATCCAATAAAAAAAAAAAAGGACAGAGCTCTGGGAAAACCAATGAGATGGTCCCAGAAGAGCACATGTGTGCCAGGTATAGACACAGGTAAACTTGAAAGCTGAAGACTAGCCTTTAGGTGTACCACTGTGAAAATTAATAGTTAAGGCAAAATTTGAGTAAACCTGTGGGAAATTATCTAATTGATGTGGAAGGATCCATTTCATCGTGGGTGAGACCATTCTTTAGGCAGGAACGTAAGATGGAGGGAGAGTTAGTTCAGTATCTTGGTATATGCAGCTCTTTCTGTAGATGTGATATGGCCAATTCTCTCAGCTCATGATCTTGGTATAAACATTCCTGCCATGCCAACGATTGTAACTGAGACTTGTAAGCAAGAATGTGGGTCCAGTGTTTATGTCAGCAACAGAGGAGAAACTGGAATAGCTTGTAAGGCACCATTGCAATTCTTCCACAGTGAATTTCTCAATTTCATGGGTAGTTACACTCTTATGTATATTCTTGAATCTATTGCATCTAATTGAACAGGTAGTATTGTGGGTTAGGGTAGCTTCTAAAAAAGCCTCCGCTTATCCCAGAAAGGAGATCACTTGAGACCATTGTGGATTGGGCAAGGAGAAGAACAATAGTGAAGCCTCCACTAGAAGCAGCATTGGCTGCTCATCTTGGTCTGTCTTCCCCTTTGGGGATTGTATTTACTTCCTGCTTCTGTTGTCTCCCCTGCTGAAATTAACCTGGTTCATTCCTCAGCTCTCCCTGTTCCCTTGTGTGAATTCTTCTCTGGAAACATAAGAGCCGAGACTGTTTCCATAGCTGGGATCAGAAGGACTGTGGGAAGAGGCATCTCTCCCACCCATGATGCCACCCAGCTTGGTTTTTAACCTTTCGCTCTCTTCTGAATTTTCCTGGAATGAGCATATTCACACGCACTCAGCCTCCTATTTAAACAGAAGTCTCTTGACTTCTGTTTAAATCCCTTGAACTATTGACCTATTTCTGTGCTCCCCTTTTGACTCAATTCTTCAAAAACATTATGTCTATCTATTTGCACTTCCTTTTCTTGCTTTTATTTGTCCGGTAGGCAGAGTTTCTATTTCTTCTACAAACGCCCTGCCCCCCCACAGCAACATGAAAGGACCTCTTGCTTTTGTCAAGATCACCAGTTACTAGGGTGATGATTTGTCTTCTCTTTGTTCAGGTGGTCAAGGCTCCCGCCCACTACCTGATCCGATGTTGATTATCAAGGGCTTCCTGCTGTGCTCTTACGATTTGGATGATTTGGGCAATAGATGATATGACTGTTTGGTCTACCACTTAACTTTGTTCCCCACTGGAATCCAGGGGTCTCCTTTTTGTCCCCTTCAGGGACACATTTGACACATTGTGCCACACCCCTGTTCTAGAGATGCTGCAGCCCCTGGCCCTGGGACACCATTTTCTTTCATGGAGTGGGTAGGGAAGTGGTTCATCTCATTCTCCTTTTCCTTCCTCCTCTTTCTCTTACTTCTCTAGGGGCTGGTGTTTAGTCTCCAATGCTTTTCATTTTTCAGTCTTTCTGATTTCTTAGCTTTGCTTAATTCATTTATTAAGAATAACTTTGTAATAAGATAGTGTCTCACTGGTAACCTGGGCTGGCTTAGAAATCATTACACAGTCCAGGTTTACCTCTAATTGGCAATCTTTTTGCCTTCGTCATCTAAATGCTGGAATTATAGGTGTGCTATTTCCATAGCACATGACACCAAAATACTCTATGTACTTTGTGTTGGTTACTTGCTGACAGATCTTCCTGTCCCTACCTTGGCCCTCACACGGCCAGTCTATTGGCTACAGAACAGCCGCAGCGACTCTTATGACTATAAAGTCATCCAGGATCTAGCTCGACTTCCTCCCAGCTATTGTCTCTTGGCTCACCATTCCTTGGCCACCATTCCTTGGCCACACTGACATGTTTGTTCCCAACACATGGAGCACGCTTGCACCGTACCTCCAAGTGTGTGTCATTGTATATGTTATGTCTTCCTCATGGGATGCTCTTCTCTTAGGTTTCCCTATGGTGTTGCTTTATAAATCTTCATAAATCAGCTCAGGCTCACCACACCTCCCCGCAGGCCTCCTGATTCTGCGTCACTTCTTCCTGGATACTATGTGATATGATCTGTTTCTTTCCTGTCTCTTCTGCTTTATTAAGACATGTAAGGAAGACTGGAGCATTTATCTCCTTTATCGCAGGCTTTATTCCCAACGCTGAACACAGCATGTATTATACCCACATTAATTATTTGTTGAAAGAATGTAGCTATTAATTTACAGCCTTACAAATTAGACTGATGACATACTTTTCAAAAAACTTTCTGATGTATAATGTCTAATGGTATCCATCGTCAATCATAAGAGTCTGTTTAAAAGAAACATCTAAAAAGGGGTTGATATAAAAAGATTCAACATCTTCAGAATTTCCCAAAATGGAACAATTTGCTTCGATTATGTCACAATTATTCAGTCAACTACATCAGGAGACGGAGCTCAATATTGCTAGCTTGAAGTCCAAGGAGATCCTCTTATGAACCTCAGGTTGCTGTGGATTGTGATTTGTTTGTAGAAAAGAATTTCAGGATGAGTAAGTTTGAAGCAAGGTTAGGGTTTATTAATACTAGATACCCAGTACCCACACAAGGTGAATGTGGGCTTCTCTAGAGTCTGTGTCTTGGGGCTGGAGAGGTGGCTCAGGGGTTAAGCCTCTGCCTTGCAGGCGGAAGGTCCTGAGTTCGGATCTAGGATCCCATGTATTGACGCCAGGTGGAAGCTGGGACAGCCTGCTTTTCTGGCCCTGGTAGGGTGGAGCCTGTGAATCCTGGGGCAGAGTAAACAAAGAGGTGGAGGCGTCCATGGTGGTTCCCCAATTCGTCCATGGTTCTACATACATGCACACAGGCACAATTGAATAAAAAAAAAAGCTTTAGAGTCTGTGTCTTAACAATACCTATGTAAGATTTTGTGGGTTGTAAAGTTACTAGATTTAAAAGATTAAAATCATTGTACAGATAAGAAAGAAGGCTGATAAGATAAAAGCAAAAGTCAAAGCAGACCCTAGGAACTTTTTCTAGGTACAGGTCCTAGAGGTCAAGACAATTTAACTGTATACATGGCTCAACTGTTTGTGATTTGGGGGATTTTTAGCTTATGAGAGACTTAAATCAGATTCAGGAAAGTGAGTGTTCCTTACCTTTCTCATGAGTACTTATTTTTCCTGTCTTTCTGTCCCATCTTTCTATAGGGAATATTATATAGTTACAGAAATCGTCTTCAAAGGATATTTTATGGCACAGGAAGTTGCTTACTATGTAAAGCTAACAGAAAAAGCAAGAAGAGATAATCAACTGTAAGTATTCAAGCCAGTGGACTGACATTGACCATTTATGGCCAAAAAAAAGCTTCCAAAGTTTGTGGAGTATTATTATTATTATTTTTTTTGTCAAAACAAGCTTGTTGGGGGTATTGTGGAAACTTGTTTGCTTTTGTATAAGAAGTAACATAATATTTCAAACAGTAGAACTTTGGTTACTGTGGACTATACATAGAACTATATTAGTCTGTCTTTGGGAGCTTTATTATTTATGGATCATTATACTGCTTCTCTTCTTCATGCAGAAGTGATTGTGACATTTTAAAAGTCATCCTTTCAGTTTTTAAATTTTATTTATTAATTTTTTTTGTCTATGTGTGCATCAAAGGGCGACATGTGTGCCCATAGAGGCCAAATGGTAACTTTGGGAAGCATCCTGGATTGCTTCTACTTCCTTTTTAAAAAATATTTATTTTATCTTATACTTTTATTTTGCATTACTTTACTTTACATTATTTATTTGACTTTGCTCTGGGATTTCCCAAGTTCTGCCTTCCAGAGCTGGAAGTGGAGACTGCTACCATTTCTGTCTGGCATTTTTACTCCTGGCATTTTTATGTGGGATTCTGGATTTGAATTCAGGTCCTACTGTTTGAGAGGCAGAGTCTTATCCCCTAAGCCATCTTTCCAGCCCAAAAATCTTCCTTCAGTTTCTAGAATTAATGGTTTAAGTATGAATGATCCTTGTGAGACAACTAAAAGTATTTTTGAAATTTCGATATATTATAAAGGGTGACCAAATCTCACAGATCAACTTTATGCAAAAGTCTATAAATCAGGGCTGGCTCAACGGATTAAAATGTTTGCTGTGTAAATCTCACAGCTCAAGTTTGATTCCCTAGAATCAATAAAGTGGAAAGAAAGAACCAACGTGGGAAAGATGTCATCTTCCCTAAAATGTTACTCACTAAAATTTCACATTTTGGGGTGTCAAAAGAGATTGATAGGGCAATAGCAGAAATCATTCCACAATCATTCATTCACTGGTCTGCTGTCCCTTTCTTTCTCCTGCAGCTCAGTTCCTTCCTTCCCCCAACATCACACCGTCTTACTGCCCTTGAAGCAAGTGTTAACCTCAATTTCTAGCTTGTGTCTCCTCCTTATCTTACTCCTGTTCCTTCTTTTACTTCAGAAGCATTGTTTCTAACAAGCTAGGTGTTTCAGGCTCTTCCTGGCTATGTGACCAAGCACAGGAAATGCCACCTTTCCCTTTGCCAATTGAGGCCTTGTCTTGGAGAGTTTGGAAAGCCACCATGAATGGGAGGGGGACTAGAAGTAAGAAAATGGTCATATTTGCTTCTTTCTTAGTAATCTTCCTCCCTATGTGAAAGGTTTAATTGTGCTCATCTACCGGTTTTCTCTAAACATGTCATGACCTGCTACGCAAATTCAAAATTTCCACCCTGCCTCTGTCAACATAGGCGCACACCTTGAAGATGAGTTTCCTGTGCCCACTCTGTGTTATTATCTAGGACCAGACAAGTCTTTTTTTTTTTTTATTAAAAATTTAATTATACATTTAAAATTTTTTTTACCAGTTCCCTCCCTCCCCCTCCTCCCCCTGAACCCCCTCCTCCCCCTCCCCATCCCCCAGTGCCTCCCCCCCAATTCCCAGAGAGTCCTTTATTGTGTACGCCTAACTCTCCACTGGGTCCTCCTCTCCGATGACATATAAGGACCCAGTGGCATTTCCATAAGCCCTTTCTCTTGTTCCCCTTAAGCATAGGAGCACTACTATGGCTGTCAATCCCTTGCCTCCAGGGGACCAGACAAGTCTGATGGTTACACAGGGAACCTAGGGGAATGGAGAAATGAAAACCCCCAGGAGGGCAGGATGAATGGCTGGAACTGGGAAGCTACTCCCGCTTAGACACCGCAGGGGCCACCTGGGAGGCCCCCGTTATAGTTCCTCCTACTCTTTTTTTTTTCAGGCGTGTGTTAAAGTCAGGAGGAGTTGCGATGAAACGTGTGGTTTTCCAGCAGGCAGCTGCGGGTGTGACCAAGTGAACGGGGACTTGCCTGTGCAAGTCTGTGTCACTTGGAGGGAAAGGAACATAGCACGCTACCACAGCTGTGGTGGGTTTCCCTCTCACCCCACCTAACCTCTTCTGTTTCTAAAATGTCCCAGCCACTGGGCTTTGTGTGCAAATGTCACCACATTCTCTCCTGCCTCCCACTTATTCTCTACTGTTGACCTTTTAGGGCATCTTGTTGAGCAGGACTTTCATTAAGGGGTTGGATGAATGATGCAGGATCCACCCCCCCCATTCAGTGGAGTCTGGAAACCATATTAGTATTTGCTTAAAAAAAAGTCTTCATGAAGTCTTCTACTTCTTAATGCCTATTCAAACTCATAGCAAGAAACTTTTCTCTTAGTCTGTCTTTCATGTTAATCCCTTCAAGGAGGAAGTAGATATAAGTAGATGCCATCCAGCTGCGTATGAATGGCTGAGTTCATCACTTTTTTTAAAAAAATCAAGGACTGTGCAATTATGCATTTTGATTCTGTTCCACATCAATCCTAAATATGGGTGCAGTGAGCTGAGGGAAAGTGCTTTATTCACCATGGTTCCTTCTGGACAATGTCATGTGTTTGCTGGGAACAAATGCTTTGATAAATTGCCTGAGTTGAATAGTGTGACTTCAGGGCATGCTCAAGCCGTAAAACTTGCTCCTGAATTTCCAGGCCTGATAGAAAGAATAGAATGTATTCTGCTTTCAGAGAGAGAGGTTCTCAAAGAGATGAAGCGGGGCCAGGGTGACTTATGGGAGGTTGTAGGCTGCGATGGACCACCATATTACAGTCCCCAGAAACCAATAAAGTGACTAACCCTCTTGGTTGTTGTCATCCTACTGGGGATTAAGCTCATGGCCTTACAAATGCTAAGCAAGCATGGATCACCTCCTTATTTATGACACCTCCTAGATATGGTTTTAATATAGAGAGTGTCCTCTTTAAAGTCCATATATTAAAGGCACGGTACCAGCAGTTAGTGATAACTTGAGATAATGTGGACTTTTAAGAGGTGGTCTAATGTCCATTATGGGATGTACCCTTAAAAAGGATTGTGGGATCCCAGTCTCTCAGACCCTTTCTCTGCTTCCTGGTTTATAATATGATTGGCTTGCTCTAGTATACTCCACCTTTGCTACTAGGTACCCTTCTTATGAGTCCAAAGCAGTGACACCTTATGAAACTCCATACTTCACAAATAGTCAGTGTCATGTATTTTGCTATAATGATGAAAAATTGATTACTACATTCCTTTTGCTTATTGAATGTGTCAAATCTGAGCATATTATTATTAATTCTGCACAGGAAGTGTACTGATATTTGCTATTTTATTCTCTATGATTTCTTTAAAATGAAAATATTTTCTTCTTTCTTACTTTTCTTTATTGATGAATTTTGCTCTTTGATGTTTTCATACACGAATATAAAGCATTCTGATTACTTTTAGCCTTTTCTTTTTCTCCCTCCTTTTCCAATGCCAGATCCTCTTCTCTACAAGTTTTCCTTCCATATTTATATCCTTATGTTTGTGTTATACTGAGTTTAACCACGGCCTCTTATGTGATCCTGGACTTGGCTTCCTCATAAATCCACAAATTTGTTACTCCACCCCTCCAAATCTATTAGCTGCTGCTGTCTGTCCGTAACGTGGAGGGACTCATGGCTTTCTCCTTTGTTCATAGTTGACCATTGGCTAGGTGTGTCTGCCATAGGCTTATTGTTAGTGACTACCTCTCCTGTGCCTTCATAATTGCCGTGGCTATTATGGGTAGTATCTGTGCCCTTAACAGTAGTATCTATGCTATCTTAAGAATTGAGGTGTGCAAAGGATGGCATGATTTTCCCATCTATTTTTTTTTTTTCTTCAACTCAATGGATCAGCCAGTAGATAACCATTGGCCACACTACAAATACTCCTGTGTCTTATCCTTGCAAGCAGTCATCAAAGTTTAAAGAGCAGTGGTGGTGGTGGGGGAAGGGAGGGCCAGGGCAGGTATGGCAAGTAGCTCTGCCAGGTTTGTACAAAGGACAAGGAGAACTTTCAGAATTGGTACCTGTGGTGTGGCACTTTTCCTTCAATGAGAACCTGATGCCTTTTGGACTTTGCCCTTGGTTTGGTTTAAGAGGGGCTACTAGGGTCTTTCTGGTTCTGCAGCAATTTGTAGCAGTTCTTCTTAGAGGGTGTCATGATTTGAGTATGATTTGCTCCTCACAGGTTCATGACTTTTAAACTTCAGCTGATGTTGATGTTTGGGAAGGTCATGACACCTTTAGGAAGTGGAGCCTTGCTGGAGGAAGACACATCACAGGGGGTGGGGGGATGGAGGGTGAGGGGGTGGGGGGGGTGGGGGGGGGTGGGCCTTGATGCTGATTAACCCTGCGCTGCTTCTGCTAGCGGTCTGCTCTTACAGTTTGCTCTCTCTGGCCCAAGAGGATGGCCTCAGTGACCTGAACTGCCTCCAGCTTCTGCTGCCCATCATGCCTTTCCTGCCACAGTGGACTCTGTCTCCCCTCTGGAACCATGAGTCAAATAAATCTCCCTTTTTCTATTTATTTATTTATTTATTTATTTATTTATTTATTTATTTATTATTTATTTATTTATTTATTTGTTTGTTTGTTTGTTTGTTTGTTTGTTTGTTTAGTGTGTGTGTGTGTGTGTGTGTATCAGAGGACACTATGTGTCCCTATGGAGGACCAAGGGTGACTTTGAGAATCATCCTGGCTTGCTTCTACCTCCTGGGTTCGCTCTGGGATTTCCCAGGCTCCATTTACCAGAGCAGGAAGGCTGCTGCGTTTCCAGCTTGTGGGTTTTTTTTTTTTAACGTGGACCTGGGATCCCAACTCAGGATCTTCTGCTTGCAATGCAGAGTTGTAACCCTGAGCCATTTCTCCAGACTGAATAAATCTCCCCTTTTCAAAGCTGTGTCTGAGTATTGTCTCATAGCAGCAGAGAGAAGAATAACCACAACAGACAGAAATTCACTAAGGATTAGAAGGTTCCTGAAGCTAAAGTAATCAGGGACCCCCCCTTCCCAAGGTGAAGAAAAGCAGTGAACAACTGTGGGGGAGGAGACTTTGTTGCTAGACAAGCAGTCCCGAGGGGGCTCTCCTAGGAGCAAGTCAAGCAGTAAAGAGCTCCAGCTCTCCACTTCAACATGTCTCAGCTTACAGTGGGCTTCCTGTTGAGGTAGCTGCTTTCGAGTTGTCCCTGCTCATGTAAGTGACCCCCATAAAGCCACTGATTCCTCCAGTTGGAGCTTAGCGTAATTGTTATTTGGTCTTTGTAAAATTTTGTTGTGTAGCTTCTCCCCAACAAGTGTCACATAAGAACACTTAGGAAAGCTCAAGTGATGGAGCCAAGGCAGACTGGGGAGAGCGGTATCAGAACCATTGATGTTTAAAAAGTGAAAATACAGGTTGAGAACCAGGACTTTAGGACACTTTGCCCAATTCTACTTTGTTTTCATCACATCATTTGTGCTCATAAAATCCATCCTTGGGGTATTGTAGCAGTTTGCCTGCATAGTTGCTGATAAATGACCATCAGATGGCTTAAGGGAACAAGGGGTTTATTTTCTTATGACAGTCCTGGTTACAGTTCCAGTCCAGCTTGACAGGAGAGCACGCGCCAACACCAGGGCCAAGGGAACTGGCCACACCATGACCACATAACACTTGAGAGAGGGACGATCCTTACTTGCCAGACCAGCATGTCTGGCCAAGTGAACAGAAGGATGCCAACTTCCTCAACCAGCTCTCTGTGATTTATCCAGGGCCTAATCCCACCCACCATAGGCTGAGTCTGTCCCATCAACTAGACAATCTCCTTCAGGTTCGCTCTGGGCTTAACCCAACCACGAATTCTCCACAAATGTGTCCAGAGCGCAAATGTCAACAGTCAAGTTGACACCTGTGCCTAACTATGACAGGTATATACTTCAAATCCACCTCAGTCATTGGTAATAGTCCCTCTTCTGGCTCACTGATCAGATGAATGTTTCCACCAGCGACCACAGAGACTACATTTTGATTACTGTAATTGATGCTGCTCTAGTCACCTTTGGAACATGAGTTGCATTGGAGCCTGGCAGCCATGAGGTCTTCACCTAATCTCTGTTCAGCTCAGGTGACCTAATAATGCCACATATAACCTTGCAGCACTTCCCTCAAAGTTTGACTTTGGCTTGAAACGAATTATTTCATAGTTTTAGATTCCCCAGGGTTCCTTCATTCCATCGAGTAGTTTGTATATTGGATAAGCTGAGGAGGTGATAAGAAGCTGGCAACTCTATCTGATTCTGTCTGTGGAGCTGGTGTAGGGCCACCTCTTCCAGCTTGCTCAGAAGGGATGCCAATTTCATTATTTGCATAAAAGTGGTACAACCTTGCAGATGGCTTTCCCGACCAAAGCAATTTTTCAATTCAGGAAACACACAGCACTTCTGTTTACTTCACAGAGACCTCTTGGAAAATTTGGGACCATGCGTTTATCCTTAGAAATGACTCAGGAAATATCTTTATGAAGCTTTAAAATGTTAGGACCAGAAAGGATCCTAGTGTAATGTTTAGCCACCAAACTTTTCATGCGTAACAAATGACTTGGCATTTTAGAACTTCGTAGAAAATTGGAGATTATTATTATGTTTACCTTCCTTACTTCACAGGAGAAGAGGGCTGTGTTTGGAAAACTGAAGCCATTTTTTTTTCTAGGAAACACAAATACCTAGATCTCTTGTATCTTAATTCAGCGTCCTCTCTGTTTTGCTGTATTGAGTATCAGACAGATGGCTAGTGGCAGAGTGAGTTCTGAGTTCTGATCATTGATACAATTCAAGTGATGTCAACATGCAACAGTTATTCTAACAGTGCTATGAAAAAAGATGTTGAGAGGAAGACTCAGAAGAGGAAGGACTCCTACTCATTTTATTTCTGGCTTCAGAGGGTCCGTTCTGTCGTGTAGAGGTCTGCGCCCTTGGGCAGACATCATGGCAGTCAGAGTGTGTGGTGGAGGAGATTACTCATTTCCTGGTAGACAGGAAAGCCCAGAATAGATGGGCACTGGGGACAAGGTACAACCCTGAAGGTTGATCTCCTTCCCCCAACCAGGTCCTGCTTCCTAAATTTTCCACCATCTCCCAAAAGAGTGCCACAGACTGAGGACCAAACTTTGAACACACGAGACTATGGAGGGCATTTCACAATGCAAAACAGGCTTTGAATTCAAGCTATGGAAGGCATTTCACAGTGCAAAACAGGTTTTGAATTCAAGCACGAATTCTAGGCTTTGTCAGGAAAGCCTGACATCTAGTTTTACATCTTCTGGCAGGACCTGCTGAATATTGGTTTGTAGATGAGCACAGAGTCCAGGCTTGGGTAGCTGCTGTGGCTACTCTCCAGCACATGCAAAAGCTGTCCTGATGCATGCCAAGGAAGAACACTTCTCTCGGTGGAGCGCCCGCGGTTCCGTCTGCTCCCAGTGCCCCTCTCTGCCTCTAGGTGCTTTAGAATGACAGTCAGAACCTGTGGTCTGGTCGCCCGAAAAGGGCGCCCTGTGTACGTGTCAATGGCTGGATTGGCCAGATCCCCCTATACAAATCTTTGTTCCTGAACAATAAAGTGGACACCATCTTTCCCCTCCTACAGGGTGTCCCCAGTGCCTGTCTCTCTGTCCCTTAGTGGCATCGTCATCCTCACCCCTATCGTGTCCTGCGGCTAGGCCACTGCAGCGACCAGCAGAGCTCCATCTTAGAGCATCTTGAAGGAGCCATCTTCTTCTGGTTCAGATTCTTCATGATGAGGCCTCCTCTGAGCCAGGTTTGGGATCTGTGTTTATTATGATGCTTTTACATTGGAGTCCAGGTAGTAAACACAGACAAATCTCTCTCTCTTTTGAAAAAGGTCTTTACTATGGGCTGGGGAGATGGCTTAGGGGTTAAGACTTTGCCTCACAAGCAGAAGACTTTGCCTCACGTAAAAACATCAGACAGAGATTGTGTCCACCTGCGCATCTGTCCTGGAGAGTGGAGCCTGGAAAATTCCAGAGCAAAGCAAAAAGGAGGTAGAAGCAATCCAGGATGATTCCTGAAGGTACCCTTGGTCCTCCACAGGCATACACAGTACCCTCTGAGACACACACTCCCCCTTCCCCTACATACACAAAATAAATAAAAAAAGATAAAAAAAACTTTACTCCACAATCTGCGGGTTAGAGAGAAGGATTAAACGTCTGAATCTTACTCTGTCCTGAATGGCCAGATATTGGTCTCAGATATGCTGTGTGAGGTGACACATCTTAAGGAGAGAGTTGCTGTCTTGTGATGCTTTTCCTGTGGAGATACCACATAAATGTCTGTTTGCCTCAGATGGGAATCCAACAATAAAACAAAGTAACATACCAAAGTCCAACTTGATGCACTAGTGAGTTTATTGAGTTTATTTATTGTTACTTACAGGAGCAGGAACAACTCAAAGGCAGCTGTATTACCAAAGAGCCCACCCCAAACTGGGTTGCGATTCATGGGACCTGCAATACTGGAGTGCTTTGCACGACTTGATTCCAGCTTATCCTGTTGGAATCTCTTCTACACAGCCAAACTGGCCCAGGAAGTTTCCTCCTGCAGTTCTACAAACTTCTTTATTTTGGGGAGTGCCCCTCCATCCCCTGAATTCTTTTAGTCTTAGGAAATTCTTGAAGCTTAGCAACATGTTTACTTTCTGAACTTTTCTCCAGGACAGATAGAACCTCCTTAGGTTAGACAAAATTCAAGACGGCCAGTCATTATACCCAGAGGGAGAATGCCATACTTCAGCTGTTTCCTTAGGAATTGCTTCAGGTGCATTGAGCCTTCAAGTTGGCATCTCTTCAGAATTTTGGAGGAATCTGTGTTTTTGTGGTGGGATGAATAAGGTGGAAACTGTGATAGATTACATTGAAGACTGACTTTTCCACAGAGCAAAAAATCAACACAGGCAAGTTACTTTGTCCTGCTCAATCTCTCCAGAGATAAAATTGGCACAATCATATCTGCGTTTTCTTTCCTTCCAAGGCTGTGGGGGAGGGTCCTACAAAGTGAAACAAAACCAAACAAATAAACCCATGACTTAGGAAAGTAACTCACATTTATATGTAATTTTGAAATAGTAAAATATATTCAATTTGTAGAACAATGCATTATTTGGGTTATATTATCTTTTTCTCATCCAATGGTGAGGATACTATAAATTTTCTTCCCTCTTTGTTTTCTTTCCCTTCTTTCTTTATGCATTTGCTTTCAAATCTAGGCATTTAATGCAATAGAAGTCCATTATTCTTTTTGTGTGAGGTAGGAATCTCATTTTATTTTTTTCTGAAAAATAATCACAAAATTTCCAAAAAAACCTTTCTGAATGGTATAGTATATCTAATACTTTTCTGATCATAGTTTATAAACTTTAATATAAAATTCATTTCATGACTAAGACGCTTGAACTTTCTATTGATGTGATTGTTTTCCTTAAATTAGCTCTATCATTTTTTCAAAATAATCTGAACTTCATCTTATATCTTAATAGTTGATAGGATGATTTTTCTTTTCTATTTTCCTTATCCCTTCTTACTTCATCTATGTGAATATCTTTGGCTCATGCAAATTATAAATAAAGTTAGAATATTGCTATCCAAAATTCTCTGGAGATTCTTAATAGAAATTACATTGATGTGGGAAAAATTGACTCCTTATAAGGCGTATTATCTATTTTAAAAATCCTAGTGCCTTTTGTGTCCTTCGAGAGAGCTTAGTGTTCTTTTCATGTCAAAGCAACATGAACATATTTTGGAGAAGAATACAAAATGGTTAGAAATTTAAGGCAGGTCATGAGAACTATCCCACTGATATAGTGTGGTCTTCCTCCAAGGTCTTACCTTCCAGAGAAATCTCTTTGCCCTTGAAGCTTGATTGTGCAAGTTTTGCAAGCATTATCCTTTTACATTTTCTTACAAGACGAAGTTTTCACTACTTGTTGGTTTGAGGTAAAGACAGAAGCAACAGGAAGAGTTGAGGGCTGCAAAGGGACAGGAAACCACAACCATGAAGAGGGAATTGGTTAAGGTAGCACGGCGAGCAAGCACTGGTGCTGGCATGGGTGAAAGTGACTGCTATTGCACAATAGTCGCTGCCGGAGCCAATGCCTCCTCCCTCCCACCAGGGGCTCCAGAGGCGACTGACCCATGAGTGTTTGGGGTTAAATCAATAGCCGCTGAAAAAGGATGTAGAAGACTCATTCTGAGGCTGGATGCAAGTTTCCATTTAGTTTTAGAACCAGTAGTGATTTCTTTTTTCTTATTGTTAAAACATTGTTGTCTAGAAGAGTTTCTTTAAATACTTTTCTATATTGTCTTGAAAATCTCCCAGACCTTTCTGAACCTTCTTCACTAAACCTTCTGCTCCCAGCAATGCAGTCTCTCTCCTCATGCCACCATAGTTGTTGAAGTTTGCCTGCATGGTTGCTGATAAATAACCATTAAGTGGCTTAAGGGAACAAGGGGTTTATTGTTTCTTATGATTATTTGGTTACAGTTCTCAGACCAGCTTGACAGGAGAGCTCACACCAACACCAAGGCTGAGGGAACTGGCCACACCAGCTCTACATAATGGCTGAGAGAGGGATGATCCTTACTTGCCAGACAAGCATGTCTGGTCAAGTGTACACAAGGATGCCGACTCTCTCAACTAGCTGTCTGTATTTCATTCCAGGCCCTAATCCTACCCATCATGGGCTGGGCCTTCCCTGTCAGCTAGACAATCTCTTGCAGGTCTGCTCTTGGCCTAACTCAACCACTAATTTTCTACAAATGTGCCCAGAGCTTAAACCCTCAACTGTCAAGTTGACACCTGTGCCCAACTATGAAACTATTGAGTCCGTCATTTCCAAATCCCCATTTTTGACATTCCAACATCATGTTCTCACTCTAGCACTACACTTTCTGATCTTGATTTTCAGAATGCCACAAAGTCTGTCTTTTATTTTTTCCTGCCTTTCTTACTTTGAGTAACCCTTAGGATCAGTGAATCTTTCTCTTCTATCATCTATTATTACTTATGCATCTTTGCTTGTTATCATGGCTTTAAGTGTTATGAGCATTCTGAAGGCTTTGAAATCTTCAATGCAGACATTTCCTCTGGACTCCTGACCCATATGTCTTGTCTGCTTGATATTACCATGTTGAAGTCTACTCGTTTTCCCAAACTTCACAGGTCCCCAGATTAGCTCCTAATATATCCCCAAACCAGCAACACCTACATTTTCCCATCTACTCAGCTAATAGCAACAGTATCAATACCGTTCCTCAGAGATTACAAAGTGAAGTATTGACATCATCCATTGTTCATTATCTACCATTTTGCAACCAGTTTGTCAGCAAATCATGTCAGTTCCATGCTTAAAACAGATTTCACACTTGACCTTTCCTCATCAGTCCTCTGCCACCACTCTGGTCCTATACACTGTCATCGCCCACTTGGATTGTGGCTATAACCTCCTAAATGGTCTCTGTGTTTATTTTGGTCTCCTTGCATAGACTGAACATCAACTGGAATGTATAGCATGCAGAAGTCTGGGTCACATCTAACCTTATATGACACCTCCTCACATTCTTCCAAAGGTCACATTTCCGACTCAGAATAAAAGCCGAAGTCTTGACAGCAACCCTCTATAAGGCTCAGAAAGATGCTTTTTCCTATCGCCTCTCTAATTGCATCTTCTTTCATTCTCTCTTGATTTCTTATATATCTACTTGGAAAGTCTTGACTATTTCTTCATTATATTAGGACCTTTGTACTTGTTTATTCCTTAGCCTGACTGAAAGGCTTTCCCCCGTACATCTGGGTACCCCTTTTACACTTCCTTTAGAATTTTGCTGGAAAACTCTACTCTAAGTGAGATTCCAGATGCCTTATCTAAAAATTTAATAACTTTTCCCTCAATATTTTATTCTGCCATTCTTTTCTTCTTGCCCTTCAACATTTTCCAGTATATATATGTGAAAAATTTTACTTATATAAACCTGTTTATTGTCCTTCTTTCCTATCAGAAGGTTGGCTCTATAAAATAAAAGACTATGTTTTGTTTCATAACCATTTTTCTTAGAAATAGTAACTGACATGCTTTAGGTCTCAATTAATATTTCTTGCTCAAATGAATGAGACAAAAACTGAAGGTAAAGATAAACTATTTTCTGAACTGTATCCCATCTCTGTTCTTCTAGAGATACATTTTCAAAGCATTGTTATTCTTTAAAGTTGAATCCATTTTACTGTTATTAGCCATAGAGCTAGTGTCATCTTTAGCTGAAAGAATTTTTAATTGTTCAATGATGACTTCAATAATTATACCCAACTATAAATTTTAGCCTTTTATCAGGTACCTATTTTGCTCCTCAGTGCTTAATGTCTGGTGAATAGTTACAGAATAGAGAGATTCAGAGATAAATACCTCTACCACTTACCCAACTATGTGACAGTGGGTTGTCACAAAATTTCTTTGGACCCTAGTTTTCTTCTCTGTAAAAAGAGACATTTTTCTGCACCTCTTTGAGCTGTCAGAGATTGTGTGAAAGTTCAGTGTGTGCATGATCATGGATTTCATCATAAGAAAAACTTTCTTTGGGAAGAATATTCTAGTGCTGGTCTAAGTTTGCATGATTTTTCAAACCTCGTAGATATTGCTGCCTATTATTTCCTACTAGAGGGTGAACTGTGACTAGAACTTGTGAATGATTCTAAGGACAGGAGAATATATCTTAACATGCAAGGACAGTATCAACTGATTCTGTATAGATCCAGAGTCACTAACAAGCATGCTGAGAATCTGCCCTTTGTAAATCTTATGGCACATAAAGAATTTGCTATTTCTTGGTGAACAGTCAAATCTGAGGCCATATTTGGCATGGAAATTTTAATTGATCTAAAAGCATAGGGCATGAAAGATGAATATACAGTGAATGTTCATAAATATGGCTTCAGTTTTTTCAATTAGTACTTAAACCCCTTCTGCATCTTAATATGGACAGGCCGTTTTGCAAGATTTGTGGATCCCTCAGCTCATGTGATACCTAGAGGAGGCTAAGAATCTTCTCAAAGAGTGGATTTCATAGTTAGAAGTCCAACTGTGCTGGGTCTAGGGAGATGAATCCAGTGTTAAAGCCGTTGTCTCCCAAACAAAAAGACCTGAGTTTGGATTCCCAGATCCCACATAAAAATACTGGGGATATGACTTTGGCCTACACTTCCAGGTCCGGAAAATAGAGCCCAGGAAACTCTAGAACAAAGCAATAAGTGGGTAGAGCAATCCAGATGTCATCCTTGGGCCTCCACAGGCACGTACACTCAAATGCCTTCTTGTACACACGCATGCATGCGCGCACACGTGCATGCGCGCACACACACACACACACACACACACCCACACACAGAGTCCAATGTGCTACCATTTTGCCACAGAGTCACCTTCAGAACTGATCTTGGAGGTGCCATTACAGCAGTGCCAGGGCCAGGCCATTTGGGAGGGCATTTTAGTAGCAGAGGAGTTGTTTTTGCCATACCAGCTGTGAAGAATACATTATGTAGAAAACATATCAGAATGCTGAATACAGAATACCGGTAAACCTACAACGATCACTTGGTAACAGTCAGCCAAATCTCTCCTGATCTGGAGGCTTTGTGGAAAGGGGATGGTAAGACTCTATAAACCTAAAGATGGAGAGTTCCATTGCTGGACAGGTCACTCCACTCCAGATAGGGCAGCCACAGCCAGGAACTCATGGCAATGGAACTGGATATCATCAGACTTGCACAGTGGTGAACATGTCAGATGCCCCCTTGGACTAGCATAGATCTCAGGAGAAATAATTTCAGGCAGTAGGATCCTTAGGGGCAAGGGGCCAAACAGAAGTAGGGGAGTACTTCTGTCAGTGGGCTACCCAAGGAAGGACCTCTCTGTCTGCCACAAAGGCCAAAACCCCAATGAGATCAGAGGGAACTCCAGGACCCATAGAACCAAAGGACAGGAGACTAAGAGGGAGTAGACTGGGCAACAAAGAGATGGGAGGGAGGGTGGGATGAAATGGGCGTGGGAGAGAAGAGAAAGAGAAAGGCAGGGGGGAGTGAGGGAGGGAAGGAGCATGTATATAAAAATGTTAATTAATAGATTTGTATATATATAAAATGCTGTAACTTGCCATCAAGTGATGACACTTCAGGAAGAGATTCAAATATGACCCTTGTGTGGATGCAGATGGAACAAAGGTCAGCTTTTCCACCCATCCGGTAGCTCATATGGGACTTTTGTGTCTCTTAAACAACTTGTCCCAGGCAGATGGGCCCTCACCAGCCAGTAGGACCACAGCAGGTGCTATGTTCTCCACAGAGGGGCTTGAGAGCCCTGCAGCCCCTATGGAAAGTTTAATGAGGAAGATTTGAAGTCAGTGGGCAGCTATGGCTGAGAAACTTGGGGGCCGAGGAGCAGGTCAGAGTTTCCCCCTCTGCATTTAGCTCTCTTCCACCCGACACTTTCAAAATAGAAACTGTTTCCTCTCTACTCCACTCCCTGTCCCCACCCTCAGCTGTATGGTGGTCTACCACAAACATTCTGTGCAGACTGATGATAGAGAGGTCGCAAATCCTCCTGTCAGGTGCAAATCCGGTTGAGGAAGGTCTAGCCAGAGTAACCAACGGAAGAATCACTTTGCGCTTTGGCTGGCCAGCATAAAGATGTCATGGAGGCCATGAGGCAGCTCTGGAAATAACATGTTGCTCCTTGTGAGTTCTGAGCGTAACAGATGGAAAGAGGACCAATGATCTGGAAGCTTGGCCAGAGAGATCTTTGAATATGGAAAACCATCTGGGCTGTGTACCTCTGAACCTGTCATTGGCGGTCACTCAGAAACACAACACACTATCAAATAAGGGAAAGGGAGAAGATGGGATTATTTCACAAAAAGGGGTGTTTGCCCTTCCACACTGCCTCTGCATGCTCCCCTCCTCCAGCTTAATGACTTTTCAGGAGGAGAATGTTCATCTTTGATTCTTTCTAAATAAATTAACTAAATAAATAGACCTGCAGATTGCCTGACCTTATGGAGAGAAGGAAAGGAGGGATTTGCTTTGTGGCTGTCTGCTATTTGAATCTGGGAAGCTGTTTTCACAAACCTTGTTTTATGCTTGTCTGTGTTGCCTTTACAGATTGGTTTTGTTGAGCCTATATTGCTTGTGTGACTCTTATGAAAACTCCTCCCTCCACCACTCAAGTGAATATTTGCATGAGAGCAGCCATGTTTGTATCATCACACCCTTATTCCCTTGTTAATAGTGGATTGGTCCAGCGATGGGGTATCTGTTTCAGGACTATGTGTCCCAGGAACTTCTGAGTGCATCCAAGAAATTCCATTTCAATCTGGATGGTACTTCAAGCTATTTGAAAAATAGAAACCAGAGTGACTGTGATATATCATGTGGACATGTAACAGAGGCCACATCCTGCTGTTAGAGAAGGAAGATGAAGATAGAAGATGCTTGCATCTCTAAACTGCCTCTGGCCTGCTTTTAGATTGTTCCCTTTGCTTGGATTGCAGACACCCCGAGTGTCTCTAGCTTTATAATAATCCCCTCATTTCTAAGATTTTCTCTTATTGCAGCCTCAACTGTATCAATTGTCATCCCCTGCTCTGGGTTCTAGGCACAAAGCCACTTTCTTTTCTTCTCACCCTAACTCCTTCACCCCAGCCAAGTTGTTTTTCAATCTCAGGGTTTTTTTTTTGTTGGAACTTAAACAGCGGCTGGCAACTTCTGAGCCTCTGGCATGATGGGAAGATCTGGAAGAGTCACAGAGTCCTTTCATATTGTAAAGTGTACATATAAGTGCTTGTTTAAACCATCACCTTTGTTATACTCTAAAACCAAGAGTAAGCCTTTTAATAGGAATCCTTTTCTGGGAAAAATAAACAGTGTTCCTATAGGCAACATAAATATGACTGATCTCAATTGTAGGAATGTAAAAGACCTAGAAGCAGGTCTTTTAGAATGATGGCAACATGGTACCGCTGTGTTAAGGGCCACACAGTACTTCACATTTCCCCCACTGTTCTTGCATGGAGAGCTCTAGTATGCGATCCTTCAGACACTAGTCCACAGATTGTCTATGAAAACAGCACACACCTAACTGCCTATATATTTTGCCTCCTCTGTTTTTTTTTCTTTGAAGCAAATGAAATAAATTAAGAAAAGGGAAGAAGTGGTCTTCATGAAATAGTGAGTGTAACTCTAGACAAAAGGAATAGGCAGTTGTAAAATAGCACCTGGAGACAGGAGGAAAAGGACTCTAAGAAAACGAACAGTCTTTAGATTTCATGACCTGTGTAACATTTGCTAAAAAAAAAAAAAAAGTTAGGGCACAGGAAGCTGGAGAGAAAGATAATTAGAAACTCAGAAGAGTTAGATATGGCGCACAGTTGCCACCCAGCAGCACCCAGGAAACTGAGTGAGGTGGACTGTGAGTTTATGGCCAGGTTGGGCTACATAACAAGACCCCCCTTTTCAAACCAAAACAAAGTGAAGCAAAAGAAGTTTAGCAACAGGAAAATAAAATCAAACAAAGATTTAATAATTGTACATTATGTGACTCTGCTCTAGTAATGCACTCATATAAGAAAAAACAATTATTGAATTAACTTGCATTTCTGTATTGGAAGGATGAAATACAATAGAGAAAAATAAGAGAAAAGAGAAAGAAGAAAAATCTTAATCTGTTATTAGTAGTAAGTCAGGAAATACTGTCAAAGGTCATTAAAGTTGAAAATAGCAGTATAAATATGTGTTTGAGAGAGAAAAATATATTTTTAATTATAGAAGAAATAAGCCCAGTATTATCTTAGGAGCAAGACTTGGAACTGAGCATGGGTGAATCAAATATTCTTATTTTCATCATGAATTTCTGACTTTGAAGGTCATTTGACATTTTAAAACCATGTTCATGTGTTACTGTGAGCATCTTTAGAGGTTGATGTGACATTTATAGTGAATGTAATATGATTCTACTAATCATGGCTTTTTGTAAATATTCGCAAATAACTTATTTACTCATCTATCCTAGGAGCTGGGTCAGATTGAGCACCGTGTTGTTTTTGAAATCTGTCTTATCTTCATATTTGCAAATGGATTCAGCATTTACTTGCTTTCCATCTCTTTGTAGGCCCCCATTTTCTATGATCGTTTGGTTCATTACAAAGCAGTAAGAACAGAGCTTGGATTCTGATAGCACTGTTGACTGACACATGTTCTTGAAGCAACTTGAACACACACAAAAAACAAGAAAGAAGAAACAAGATGTGGCTCAGGTATGGGGAAGCCCATGTATTAGTTTCTCTTCTCTCTGTGATATAGTACTCTGAGAAAAGCAACTAAAGGGGAAAGTGTTTCTATCACCTCACAGTTCAAGATTATAGTTCATCATTGAAGGGAGAGTCAGGGGCAGGAGCTTGAGGGAGATAGTCACACTGTGTCCACAGTAAACAAGCAAGAAGGGCCAGACAGAGGACTCAGTAGGTGAAGACACTTGCTGGCATCCCTGGCAGCCTGAGTGCTGTCCCCGGAATTCACATGGTGGGAGGAGAGAACTGACTTCCTTCACTTAGCCTGATTAATCTGACCTCCACAGGAATGCCCAGAGGATCTTTTTGCAGGTGATTCAGACTGAAGGTCACAGTCCATGTTCACAATGTGGTAGACATACAGTTCAAGTCAGCTAGAAGACCCAAGCAGGCTAGCCACCTGTCATGGAATCTTAGCAGATGACCTTTGGGAAGTCTGTCATCTCACTCTCTGTGATCTGTATATTAGAAGCCACTAAGCGCTCCTCGGATCTTCTGTCTTTGAGGAGATTTGCCAAAGGCGGCTGGAAGTGCATACTGGGAAGACCAGCCATGTTCTGGAAATGGGCTGGTCTCATATGGAAGACCAATGACTTCAGGGTTGTTCTTTTCAGGATTTTAGGAAATTAAAAAAAAAAAAAAGGAAGGAAGGGAGGGAAGAAGAAAGGAAGAAATGAAGGAGGGAGAAAAGGAAAAAAGGGACTCTAGATGCTATGAGACAAAAGGCTATTGAGTAGCTACACTGGAGATGTAGCTTCAGAAAGTAGGCCCCCAAGGGACAGTCCAGATGGTGGCACGGTGACAGTTTCCTTAGGATTCCACTGCAAGTATCGTCTCTGAGCATCAGCCAACAAATGTTGACTGTTGTGGAGCACTCAATAGCAGCTGCCTTAATTTCTGAGGTGTACACTGTCCCAAACTACACGCACACCAGGAGAAGCATCCATTTGATTAAATCTGCCTTCTTATCTAGGCAACTGGGAGAGAAAAGAGTGACTTCCTCCAGCTTCTTTAGTGGGCAGCAGAAGCTCGTTTCTTCTTTGTCTTGGGTTTTGGTCCAGCAAGGCAGGTGTGTGGACATGGGAAGCCAAGCTCTATGTTCAGATTGCTTGAGTAATTAAGTACCGGATTGTGCCTTAAAGGGGAAAGTTAATGGTCCCGGCTGAAAAGGCAAAGTCTGGTTCATTGAAGTAGGGTGGACCTAATTTATCTTGTTAAAGTGTCTATTTATCTCTTGCCATTTACCGCCATTTGGCTTCATCTTGCTTTTATGCACTACTTTCGTCTTTGTCACTTTGAAAATCATTCCCCACAAAAGAGAAAGTAAAAGATACGGATGTTAATTTATCGTGTCTTTTCTCTTCACCTGCAGACTTGCACTGAATAAAGCAGAAACCACTGCCATATTTATGAGTGGAGATTGAATGCAGACGAATAGGGTTGTTACAGCTTCTGTTCGGGAAGCAATGAGAACAGATTTTGATTAGGAGATAAAAACTAACGGGAAAGTGATATTCTCTTTGCCACTAACAGCTGAGAACTGTATCCCATGAATTATAGCTTCATGGCCTCATAGTTGGAATTAGGGCTGCCAGATTAGCAATAAAAATATGAGGTGCCCCGTTGCATTTGGATTTAAGATGAAGAAGAAATAATTTTTCATATAAACGTGTATGAAGCAATAAGGATGATTTTATGAGGCTAAAAATGGTTTGTTGTTTATCTGAAATTCAAATCTAACTGGGGATTCTGTATTTTATCTGGAAACCCTGGTTGGAAAAAACTTGAAAGGAATTTAATACAAATGTGATACATAAATGTGAACTACAGAGCAGCACATATGGTTCCTGCCCCGTATTTCCCTTCCAGTCATCCTTTTCAAAAAGCAAGAAGTCACATAGAAACACTCATATATATGTGCCAGGATTTTATGTTTAAGTCATAAGTGAAAAGCAGAAAATAACAAATTTTAGGTATGTGGGTCCATCAGGAAAAAAATCTGCCATTCATCTGCTCAGTCTTTTTAAGAAAAAGTAGTGTTTTATTCTCCCTTTATTGAATTAAATTGGTAATCTGCCTCATATAATACGACTCTAAAATATTCCTTTAAGAACTTTCATTCTCAGCTACATTAATATTTTGCATCACGTTAATACATATTAATAGCATCAACTACTGCAGATCGAGGGCTTAATACAAGCCTGGAGCAAGCCCAGTGCTTTGTATGTGTTGACTCGCTCAGTTCTTGCAGCAGCACCACGTAGTTCTTGGTGCTTGTGATGGTTCATATTGTCCACATGACACCTGAGAAGCATCTCAAAGTTACTATCTGGATTAAGGTTGGTTTCTGGGTATGCCTGTAAAGGATTGCCCTGATTGCTTAATTGATGTGGGAAGAATTCAGTCCATTGGGGGTTCATCATTTCCCTAGGTAGGTGGTTCCTGAGCTATATAAAGATGGAGACATCTAGTTAGCAAGCAAGCATATATGTATTCATTCATCCCTTGTTTTCTTCTCCTAATTGGAGATGAGATGGAACCAGTTCCCTCGGCTCCTGCTGCTGTGATTTCCCTGCCATGAAGTACTGTAACTTGGAACTGTAAGCCATTTAAACTTTCCCCTTGTAATTTCTTGGGTCAGATATTCTGCTGTTCCTAATGAAACTTCTAGTTCCTAATGAAAGGAAAACCATGCTATTATCCCCATTTTATCTGAGACACAGAGTTTACGACATTAAGTAACTTGCCGAAGGCCACGCAGTGGTGAAACAACCAAACCAGATATGCGCAGTCTTGCTCCAGAGCCTAGAACCACAGAGGTTGTACTGTGGAATACTTATCTCTTAGAAGTAGGTATTCTATAAATGAACAGGATTATACTAAATGAAAAATACTGTTTGTTGAATGTTCTGGGACTTGAACTATATCTTCAGCTGTATGGCTTGAATAGACTTCAGTTCTACATTATGACACTTTCCATGAACACTTCATGTCTTATTTCATAGCCCTAGGAAGTGGCTTCATTGGATGGCTAGATTCTTCCCTCACACTTTCCCCCTAGGTTGATCTCATGAGGTGTATGAGTAACAGGTGAGCCCTTTCCAGTACTGGATGGTCAGTTTTCTTCCTGAAGTCTTCCTCATTTTGGTCCAAACTCTCCAAGCTTTCTATCTTTTAGGAATACTCTCTTCATGTTTGAGTTCTGTGATTGTGCTTGGAGGTTCTCTCTTTGCAAACTAATCTGTTTATTGAAATTTTCCTACCATCAAATTTTAGTATCTATTCTGATGAAAAATAATTACAATCTTTCAAAGGGTAACAACTAGAAATCTTTAACATGTAAGACTTTGAAAATGGGGTATTCTTGTAATCTCCCATGGTGATTCTATATACACTACTATTTTCATATTAATTCTTGGCAGCAGACGGGAGAAAATGTTTTCTGTTTTCTTCTGTGTTTTAGGCCTGTTAAATTTTTTGAAGATTTAAGTGGAGGGCTTTAAAAATTGAAATAAATGGAAATAAATCATATCCAAGTCAAATTAGTTTATTTCCTCCCCCCTTTTTTCTAATCCATCTTTTAGGAGAAACCTTCTGTACTCAAACAGGTTGTTTTCACTTCTATTGCACAGCCTGGTGTGAGGACTTGTGCGATTGTGGAGGGGAAGACACCCTGAGGCAAGAAGTCGGCTTTACTTGATCGCTGCTGTTAAGAGGGCAAGAGGTGACTGGAGAAAGTTTGGTATGTGTGACTAAGTTTAACCTTTGAGGCAAGCGTGATGGAGATCTGAGTTTAGGGACTGATTGTTTTGAACGTATTCATCACCTCGAGTAACAAAATGTCATTGCAGCTCTGGTTACTTTCAATAAACCACAGAGACCCACTGTGGATTCCACTAGCATTGTATAGTTAGCTCTTCAGACAGTGCAGACCGTGCTTATCAGCAAGAATGTGTAATAGAGATGAGAGAGAGAGAGAGAGAGAGAGAGAGAGAGAGAGAGCGAGCCAGAGAGAGAGAGAGAGAGAGAGAGAGAGAGAGAGAGAGAGAGAGCGAGCAGAGAGAACAGAGAGACAGAAAGAATGAGCCAGAGAAGAGTCAGAAAATGGAAACCTCAGTCTCACTGCTGGTCTCTTAGGATGAAACAGGCTTTTGCAATGCTGCTGATATCATCAGTATGGTTACTTCTGCCATGATCTCCTGCTGCTTTATCAAAAGTAATCTCGGGTTTATTATTTCTTTTCAGTGAGGTGGATTCCGGGAGTAGAATGATTCTCATCCATGAAACCAATAGACACCATTTACTTAACTAGCAAGCTGTGCTTCTGGGAGATTGCCTAAAGAAACGATTGAATGTGTATACAATATATATATGGAATATATATAAGGAATAGCAGCCTTGATAATACCTCCCTAAGTTACCTAAATGTTCCTCAGCAGAAGAGTCAATATATGCTTTTATGTTTTTATGGAAATTCTCCATGGTCATTAAATTGATGAGTTTTTATATTTGGAAGCCTGGTATATGCCCATGAATGTTTTTAGGTTAAAAGGAAACAGGCCAGGAAAAGGACATGTGGTGTATCCACATTTTTGGCATGCATCTATCTACATCTACATGTATTTTTGTATTGGTGGGAAACTGAGCCTAGTGTAAGTAGTCAAGTGTTCTACCAATGAGTTATTTCTGAAGCCCAGAATTTCTTAAAAGACAACATCAAAATTCTGAAATGGTTACCTTTGGTAATAGTATTATAGGTTATTTTAGTTTAATTTTTTTGCTTATCTATAATTACAAATTTGAATTATAATATAAAATTGTAACTATAAATTTAAAATTTCTATAATTAATAGTAATAAATCATTCGCATGAAAAGAAAAAATAAAATTATTTTAAATAGACATGACTTACATATATATAAATCTCATTTCTATAGTAAAACTATCATCAACTAACTAGAGCAGATATAAAAGAATTCCTACAATAATACCTGGATTAAACCTGCAACTAAGGGACTTACCTTAGTCATAAGATACACTTATTTCTTCTTTTAATTGGATGCAATACAAATATCATTAATTAATGAATTAATTTAGTGTGTGTGTGTGTATGTGTGTGTGTATCAGGAGGGCACTATGTGACCCTATGGAAGACCAAGAGTGACTTTGGGAATCATACTAGATTACTTCTAACTCTTTTTTGCTTCACTCTGGGATGTTCCCAGGCTCTACCCACCAGGGCCAAAAGTACAGGCACCCACCATTTCCGCCTGGCATTTTTACGTGGGACCTGGGATCTGAACTCAGGATCTTCTGCTTACGAGGCAGAGTCTTAAACCCTGAGCCTTCTCTCTAGCCCAATATTAGTTATTTTTAAATAATGAAGCTGAAATTACTCGAAGTTCTGCTTGTTTGTGTCAAGAATCCTCGTATTTCCTTGAAATATTTAACTATTTTCTCTGTTGTTACCATTTGTTGTAGTTTCATCACACATTGTTCAACAAAATGCCTGATCCAAGCAACTTAAGGGAGAAAGGATTTAATTAACTCACAATTTCACATTATAGTCCAGTATGGCAAGGAAGCCACAGCAACAGGAACTCAAAGGAGCTGGCCATACCATACTCACAGTCAAAAGCACAATCAATGCATCCATGCTTGCTTACCTACTCTTCCCACCTTTTTGTAGTCGCTTGTTTCAAGCCCAGGGAATGGTGCCATTCACTCTCTGCTTGGTCCTCCCACATCAATTATTCAATCAAGGCACCCATTCACAGGCATTTCTTAATCTAGAGAATCCTCTTAGGTAGCTCTGGAGACCTGTCTAAGTGTCAGGTTGACAATTAGTACTAACCATCACACCATTGCTCCTATGAAGAATAGATCACATATAGTGACCCACTTTTTCTTTTAGATGCTTTGGAAGGAAAAGGGCTTTCCATATTTGGCAGATAGTAAATGTAAAAGCCTGAGTTGAAGGCATGTTAGCATCCACTAATTTCTTTTAATCAATATCATTTTACTCAATTTGCCATCTTCAGAAGAATAAATGTAGACCTGAGAGAGTGGATTGATTTTTATCACTGTGCAGTTTTAGCCATTAGCAAAGGCTCAAGCTGATGGAGTATAAGTCCCATTTCTTTCCTCATTACCACGATAAGGAACTGACCACATTTTGCAACTTCTCATTGAAAGTCCGTTGCAGGCTGGCTGTGGAAATAGCATTCTTTCAATCTGTGTTTTTCACTTCTTTATTGCAAACAGCATGCAAAATTTAGTTAGCATAATTCCCAAGTCTTACTGAGGATCAACAGGTAGACTGACAGCACTCATTGGAGGCAGAGACTTGAATTTTGGATAATAAGATAGCCATATTCTCTAGGACCCTGATGATACTTTTGAAAAATCCCATATAACAAATGCAATATATATGTAATATAAATATATATAACTTAAATATAATGAATATATATAATCACATATATATGATTTGTAAGGGATAGGCAATGAAATTCATTAGAGAAAGAAAGGATATGTTTTTAAATAAATGGTTCTAAAAACCTGAATAGGAAAAAGAGAAAACATACCTATAAATACTTCACCTTTATGATATTAACTCAAAATGGCCTAGAGACCTAAATGTAAATGCAAAACTGTTAAGCATCTAGATGATAACAGGAAAAAAAATCTAGTAGATTTTGGGTTTGGGTATGACTTTTCAGATATGATAGCAAATGTATTATCTATGAAAGAAAAAATGTTAAATTTAGCTTAATAAAATGTATTTTTGTTGTGAGAAAGACGCTGTCAACATTGAGAAGAGATTAAGCAACAAATTGGAAGAAAAAAGATGTATATGATGATAAAGGACTTTAAAATTTGTGTGTGTGTGTGTGTATGTGTGTGTGTGTGTGTGTGTGTGTGTATCAGAGGGCATTCTATGTCCTTGTGGAGTCCAAGGGTGACTTTAGGGGTCATCTTGGATTGTTTCTACCTCCTTTTTCTTTGATCCAAAATTTCCCAGGCTCCATCCACTAGGGCCTGAAGTACAGGCCAAAGCAGAATCTTAATCCCTGAGCCATTTCTCCAGCCCCTGGACAGTTTTTTAAAAATTGTTTATTTGTTTGTTTGTGTGTATGTATGTGTGTGTGTGTGTGTGTGTGTGTGTGTGTGTGTGTGTGTGTGTGTGTATCAGAGCACAGCACCCTGTGTTCTGTGCGCTTGCTAGGCAGAGTCTTAACCCCTGAGCCATCTCTCCAGTCCTAAGGGACTGTTTTATTGACCTTATGTACAAAATAGACAGTGAAAGCTTAAATTTCAGCAGAAGGAAAATGGACAATTTAATTAAACAACCCGAATTAAAGATTTTTGAAAATAATCTCATCAAAGTAAATATACACATATGGCAAATAAGTTATGAAAGGATGTTCATATCACACCTCATTAGGGAATCATACATTAAAATCACAAGATACCATTATTTATCTAAAAGATATCTAAACTCCAAGGTATCAATAATACGAAATGCTGGCGAAGATGTAGAACTGAAGGAACTCTCATTTATTATTATTGGAAACATACAGTGTAATTTGGAAGACATTCTGGACGTTCCATACAGAGCAAAACAGGCCCTCCACACGATCTGTCAAATGTGCTGTGGTATTTACTCATGTGATTCGAATACTTGAGTCCTTACAAAAACCTACACATGGATGTTTATAGCAAGCAGCTTTGTGAAGAGATGTCAAAATTTAGAAACAACCAAAAAGATTTTCAATAGCAAAATGGACAAACGATTGTTTTTATCCATCCAATGAAATGTTCAGCACCATTTTAATTACCTTTCTCATTGCTGTGACCAGACACTTTACAAAGAGCAAATTAAGCACGAAAAGGTTGATTGTGCCTCACAGTTCAACAGTCTGTCATTACCGAGAAAGCGTGGCAACTGGTAGCATGGCTATTAGTCAGGAAATGGGCAAACGGAGAGGAATGCTGGCTTTCCATTTGCTCTCCACTTGGAGCTGTTTTAGTTTTATCACACATTGCTGGAAAAAAAAAAAGCCTAACCCAAGAAACTTAGGGGAGCAGGGGTTTAGTTGACTCACAATTCAAGGTAGAGATCATGGCAGCAGGAGTTGAGGGACCTGAGCACGTCACATCCAGTCAGGAGAGAGCAGTGGATGAATGCATGCTTGCTACTTTTCAACTTGTTTTCAAATACAGCCCAGGACCTCAAGCCTATAATGGGTGGGTCATTTCACCTCAATCGAAAAAGTCATGACATTTTCTAGAGGTCTGCCTTAACCCAGAGAACTGCCTCCTTCGTGTCAGGTGGACAATTAATATAATTCTTCACAGGGATCCCAACCTATGGGATGGTCTTGTCCACACTGATGGGAGGTATTTCCTCTTCAGTGTGTCTCCTAAGTGATTCCAAATCCAGTCAAACTGGCAGCGAAGATTATCCTTCATAGGTACTAAATTGAAACGAGTTGCAAGCCATGGAAATACATGGAAAAACTCAAATAATCTAAGTAAAATTAGGTTAAAAAAACCCAAACATTTCTCCAAGAAGGCATACAAATGACCAGCAGATGCTATCATGACTACTCATCGGAGAAAAGGAAATGAAAACAATGGACCCAGTTCAAACCTCTTAGGGTGGCTATTAACAAAAAAACAAAAGCAGAAGGTTTAGGCAAGATGTGGTAAAATGGGAGTCCTTGTAACCGTAGTTGGAAATGTACAATGGTGCATCGTCATGAGAAACAGAATGGTATTTCCTCACGAACCCAAAAATAAGAAGCTGCAATCTGAGCAGTCCTGTTTGGGGGAGATATTCAAAAGAATGGAACTTGAGGCTGTGAGGAGATATCTATATTCCTCATGCTTATTGCAACACTAGTCACCATGGCACAGACATGGAAAATGTTCATCAGTAAGTGACAGGATGAGGAACATGTGTTATATACAATGGGATTTTACTGAGTCTTAAAGAGATGGAAGTCCTGCACTAAGGGACCCCGTGGTAGAACCTGTAGCAAATCATGCTGAGTGAAACATGCCCATTGCAGAAGGATAAACCACATGATTCTACTCGTGGTGAAGCATCTAAAATTGACTCACAGAAGCAGAAGGTAGAATAATTGCCAAGGGCTATTGTGGGGGTAGCGAGTGGTTCAATGAGTATAAAGTTTTAATTAAATAAGATGAATAAGTTCTAGATATTTGCTATAAACAAGGATTCTAGTCAATAATACTGTATTGTGCACTAAAAACTTTTAAGAAAGTAGGTCTCAGGTTAAGTGCCATTACCAACTGAACTATATTATACAATAAAGATACACATATATATCAAGTATGTGAAAAATCATACATACTGTATAATATATACTATGTAATATATTAAAAATATATGTGATATATGCAATATAATATATTATTGCATATATTCTGTATATGAAGAGTATGGATAAATATAGAAGGAACTGTGCTATATGAAATGTTATTCATTTCACTTCACTTTCATTCATGGTGGTCTGTCTTCTGAGTCCTGTTGGGGAATGTAGCAGGACCAGCCTTTCTTTTGTGATGGCTCATGACTCTATTCTGTTTCCTATTCCTATATGACTATAAGTTGACTAAACATTTCTTAAGGTACGATAGCTCCTATGTTCTTTCCTGTTTTCCCTCTTACATTTTGTTTATGTTGGGGAAATATGTGTAAAATTTATCTCTCACTAAGTTAAACTGAGCAGTACTTGGAATGGTACTTTTGCTTTTTGTTCTTAGGAGAAAGAAGAAAAGACAAGAAAATTGGTTCATCTTCATTTGTTTCACCAATGAAAATTTATTGAGTTTCTACATATAAAAGATACAAAGGTTTAGTAGTTAAACGGAATTTTTCTTCTCATGAACTTCATAGTCTAGTGGAGAGCGAATAATACACAGAACAGCTCATAAAATTGTCAGGTGGGAATAGTGAGAGCTATGGTTACAACAAAGCAGAAACTTTAGGGATGGAGTGGGGGCTGCAACTTTATACAGAGTTAAAGGATGGACCTTTGATAAGACCACCTTTATTGTCCCATTTATGTTCAATCCACTGTCACATACTGCTCAGGTTAATTTCTGTTCTGTCAGCATCTTAGTTTCTGCATAATGGAATATTGGCCCTAGGCACTAAAATTAAGACAGCATCTGCCATCAGGATTTAATAATTTTTCTATATGCTGAAACAGAAAAAGTTTCTATAAAGTTTCTATAAAAAAAGTTTCTATAAAGTTTTAAAAAAGTATAAAAGTATAAAAAAGTGTAAAAAAGTTTCTTATAAAAAATTTCTATAAAGATTAAAATAAAAATTAATTTGAATTAATACGAAAATTAGACCCAGATATAAGCCCACAAAAATTAGACCCAGATATAAGCCCACAAATTATAGCCATTTGATATTTGATATTTGACATTTGATATTTGACAAAGGGGCCCAAAAAATCCAATGGAAAAAGAACAGTATCTTCAACAAATGGTGCTGGCAAAACTGGATCTCTACATGCAGAAGATTAAAACTGGACCCATACTTGTCACCATGTACAAGACTTAATTCCAAATGGATCAAGGACCTTGATGTAAGGCCAGAGACTATAAAAACCATAGTTGAAAGGGTAGGGAACTCCCTCGAGCTGATTGGGCTAGGCCAACAGTTCCTAAACAGACATCCAATGGCACAGTCACTGCTACCAACTCTCAACAGTTGGGATCTTGTGAAATTAAAGAGCTTCTGTTCAGATAAAGATATTGTAACACGAGTTCAAAGGCAACCCACAGAATGTGAGAAAATCTTCACTACCCACATATCTGATATAGCTCTATTATCTAGAGTGCACAAAGAACTTAGAAAACTAAACACCAAGGAAACCAATGGCCCAATTAAAAAATGGGCCCTGGAACTTAAAAAAAACTTTACCAGAGATGAAATTAAAATGTCTAACAAATATATGAAAAAATGCTCCACATCCTTAGCCATCAGGGAAATGCAAATCAAAACTTCCCTGAGATATCATCTCACCCCGGTCAGGATGGCAAAAATCCACAATACAAACAACAACAAATGCTGGAAAGGATGCGGAGAGAGGGGAACTCTCCTACATTGCTGGTGGGAATACAGGCTCATACAACCACTCTGGTGAGCCGTCTGGAGATTCTTAAAGAAATTAAAGATTGAAATGCCGTATGATCCTGCTATACCACTTTTGGGAATAACCCCCCATACAGCAGAGGTTCACCTCGATAGCACAAGCATGACCATGTTCATAGCAGCACTGTTTACAATAGCAAAGTCATGGAATCAGCCCAAATGTCCAACAGTTGACGAGTGGATAAGGAAAATGTGGTACATTTATACAATGGAATACTACTCAGACATCAAAATGATGAATTAATGGATTTGCCGGGAAATGGATGGAATTAGAAACAAGTAACTACTGTAATAACTACAGTAATTGCTAAGATTATGAACAGGAGGGATGGGGAAGGAGGGCCTCACCAGAAACAAGGAGAGAGGGGACCATGCTACAGCAGAGAAAATAGGCCTCCATCAAGGACTGCAAGTAAGTAATGAGACATCTGGTTAAGTTCACAGACTTTCCTTCCTGATCATTTACAACTGATGGGGTATGATCTTACCAGAAGGGGAGGGCGTATAGTCTGGCAGATAGAAAGTAACCATTTCACAAATGGGTGATTGACCCCTCCCTCACCGAGGTTTCCTACTTTTATTACATCTACCTTTGAATATACTCTTATAACAAGACTCTAATTTAATAGGTTTTTATCTCTGGCCAGGGGGTGACATCCAATACCCATCAGGGTGGAGCCAAGGGCATTGCAGGAGCAGCAAAACTGAAAAAAAAAATCAACAAACCATAATCCAGAACATCAGAGACCCTATATCAATCACCTGGAACTAGTCCAGCCTACTCTCTCCATCCTGAAGCTCAGGGAAATTTGCGGAAGAGGGGGCGGTAAGACTGTAAGAGCACAAGAATGGGAGGAACAATGATATGCAAGATACTCCACACAAGTTTGGACTTTACATGCCCTGCGCCATGTCCACTATTGACCCCACAAAGTCTAGCATTTGCTAAAGGCACTAGGATCCTTGGAGGCAAAGGATTGACAGCCTCAGTAGTGTTCCTATGCTTAACGGGAACACAGGAAAGGGTTCTGGGAAATGCCACTGGGTCCTTGCACCTCATCGGAGAGGAGGACCCCGAGGAGAGTTTAGCATGCACATTAAAGGATGCTCTGAGAATGGGAGGGGGAAGCACTGGGGGATGGGGAGAGAAGGGGGAGGGGAGGGGGCACAGGGGGATAGGGGGTTGGAGGAGGGGGGGACCGGTGTACCTGTTAAGTTTGTATGAGTGGAAATAAAAAAAAATAAAAATCAATTTGAATTAATACGAAAATTAGTTAATCCACAATACTCTTTGGTCTCAATTATGCAGCTGTAGATCCTGACTTAGTGTCTCAGCCTTTCATTGGGAAGAGGGAAATATCTTTCAGGTTAGTCCACAGCTTTCCAGTGACATGCATGTTTCTTCCTCCCATTATTTCAGATATGGAATCTAGGCATTAGTAGAGAATCACAGGTTTGAGTGACTTTTAAAAAAAAATCAGTCATTATTATTATATTTCTTTCCATTCTCTTTTTATTTTTTTATTTTTATTTTTTAAATTTTTTTATTATTTATTCAATTGTGAGTGTGTGTGCGTGTGTATGTATGTATGTGTGTGTCTGTTTGTGTAGAACCACGGACAAATTCAGGAACCACCATGGACGCCTCCACCTCCTCGTTACTCTGCCCTGGGATTCACAGGCTCCGCCCTACCAGGATCGGAAACGCAGGCCGCCACCGCTTCTGTCCGGCGTCTATACGTGGGGTCTAGGATCTGAACTCTGGACCTTCTGCCTGCAAGGCAGAGGCTTAACCCCTGAGCCACTTCTCCAGCCCTCCATTCTCTTTTTAATGTTGAATACATGAATATAGTGAATTCATAATATTTCCAATCATCATCCCTGTTTAGGGACAAGAAATCCACAGTCATTTGTTTTCTGCATTTTGGCAAGCTGTGCAATAAACTTCTGCTGCATAAGGGGACTTCTCGGTTGAGTGTTGAGTGCTTTTCCAATCTATGGATATATAATAACAGGTATTCAAAAGCAGATTGGTATATTATCTTCCTAACTAAAAATTCATAATCTGCTTTTACCCTGAGACCTGTCTGCCTCTTTTCTAGGTTCTTGTTTTAGTTTACAGTAAACAGTCATTATTATTCATCAAAAATAAAATCGTAACCCTTAATAAAAAACCACATTTTGATCTTTTGACACCCACATCCCAGTTTTAGAGTGTGATGACTTTGGTGGCTGTTTTTATTTTTTATCCAGTCCTTCTAGAATTGCTGAATGCTAAATGATCTTTTCCTAATTCTGATGCTGTGTGGAAAGGGTAATTTTGATCTTTCCCTAATGTAATATATTTGGTAGTGGTTAATCCAGGAGAAGAATTCAGCTCTCTGGTTGCAGAGCTTGTGATTCCTGAGATAGTACATGCCTTCTCAGCAAAGACTAATCAACATCATGTTGACTGAAACTGGCTTCAAATCCTGACTAGGGCTTTTTTTTTTTTTTTGACAGTCAAACTAGTCTGATTAATATCCAGTTTAGGAAATGTAGAAGTATTTGAATTATGTTGATGTCCATGGTTGATTTTGTGCCCAAATGGAAACATTCTTTTTTTTTTTTTAAACCTCTCCTGCTTAATAATACTGATTTCTCAACAGAGCATTTGGCTGACAACCTAGAGATTGAATGTTTCCTTCTTCCTACTGTAACCTTCCCTGGAGAGTGACTTACTGCATTGAAGGCCAGTTTGTTCAGACCAGCACTACTTTTAAGCGATTCCTATGTAGTGATCAAGATGCAAGATTTTCTCTGTTCTCCTGAGTTTGTCAATTCCTGGTGATGATTATTCATATTTACATAGTACAAAGCCATGATTTTTAATGTCTTCATGTCATGAGAGATCTTTAGATCTTTAGAGTTTGTTTTGGGTTGGTTGTATAGTTTTTATCAAGAAATCAATGAATATTCCTAGATGTTGAGAAAGTTCTTTCATGTTAATGTCCCATGCATTCAAACAAGAAAGGAGCAAATACTATTCTAATAAGTAATGCTGGGGCTAGAAGTGCAAGAAGTTAGTTCTTACTGCTTCCTCTTCATTCTCTCAGACCACCATGAGCTCAATAACTTCCTCAGGGAATTCTCTGTTGTAAATGTCCTGATGTATTTCTGTAGCCATTTTTTTGACTTTTCATATTTTATGTAGTTGATGTCCTATTAAACATAATTGGTTGTAATAATTAATACAAATCAGGGACTAACCTGTGAGTCAGCAAGTTTTTTTCTGTGAAGGACCAGATGGCCAATGTTTTAGGCTGTAAAAATCATGCAGCTAATCAATCCTGCCATTGCAAAGTTTCTGCAGTTAGAACTGATGTATAAGCAGTGGGTGTGGCTGTATCTAATTATGTGTTTACAAGAACATTAAGTGGATGCTGATTCTTGTGCTCTGCAGCTGCTATGAGCTTGGTTTAGATATTATTTTCCAAACATAGGCAATATCTATCTGGATTAATCCACTAAACTTCTCTAATTTAAACAAACCGAAGTTATTAAATATAATTTTAGAGGTTTGACTATTCTTTAAAAATCTATGGCCACAAAAGACTGCCTTTTCTATACAACTCTTGATTTAAAAAAATTCTTCTTTTTGCACAGTGTATTATGAAAAAGCAAAAAAATTAAAGTATAGAAATCCAATATATGGAATTAAAAAGAAGTGTGGGTCATTTTTAAATTGGTCACTGAGGAAGAACAGAATTTTTTTCTAAACTACGAGGAAAGCAGGAAGCACAATTGTTACTTGATGCTGGAATACAAGGTAATAATCAGAAACATAATAATAGTCAGAATAATCATCATGGAGAAAAATGGCTGTAAATAAAGATTTGTCTCCAGACTGGGGAATTACATTCCAACTGGATTCTACTGAATATCTCCAGCTGTGTTGAGTTTGCAGCTGAAATATTCT
Source organism: Typhlomys cinereus (assembly GCA_023101885.1). Taxonomy (NCBI): domain Eukaryota; kingdom Metazoa; phylum Chordata; class Mammalia; order Rodentia; family Platacanthomyidae; genus Typhlomys; species Typhlomys cinereus. The sequence goes on along the minus strand of JALPQD010000025.1, from coordinate 10,992,452 downwards.
CTTGTTTTAGGGCACAGCATTTGTAGTTCCTGTTTGTGTAAGAAGGTACATAATGTTTCTAGCATTGTTGTAGTTGAAATTCAAAAGAAAAATATATGTGATAAAAGCACTCTCATAAAGAAAAGAAAAGAAAAGAGAAAAGAAAGAGCAGTTTAGTGAAAATGGAGTTCACAGAGAATTCATGAAAGATTATTAACTTCACTGTTCGAGTGCCTAAAACTGAGCATGAGATATTATCTGTAACCTATTATAGATCCATTTGTTCTGGCTAGAGTGATTTATTAAGAAATATTTGAGAAAGGAGGTCTTTCATACCTTATTAGTAGGCACATAAATGAAATTCTATTGGGCTTTGGTATAAAGCCACAGCTTCATATGTTACACATCCATATCCTCAAATTGACTTTTGTATTAGTCAGGGTTCATTGACACCTGAATCTAACCATCACAATTATTATGTCACAAATTTGGCTCTGTAGATCAGTGGAAATGCAATGTCTATTGACAGTTATCTTCCAGCCAGTTTTATTTTTACACTCTTGATCTTTACATGGGTTTTTAAGAAAGCAGCATGTCTCAAATTAAGAATAATCTTGAGCAAACTTACTAGAGAAAACTTATGCCAAAGAGATCTGAAGAACAGAAAGTTCAAAAGCTATTTACTTTCATTAAGTAAAAGAATATAATTTAAAGATGCATCAAAAGGTCATTGGTCATGTATCCAGGGTTTTCTGAAAGTATCTTGAATTGGGGTTGTAGCTTGACCTTAGAGTTTGATAAATGTGGGTGTAAATCTTCACTTATCTTCCTAAGGTTTGTGAGAGTTAGTAAATGTCTAATCTCTTCCAGTTTCAGACAATAGGAAATAGCTCTTCATCATAATTGCCTGAAAGATTAAATGGGTTAATGCCCTTTTAGCACTTAGCATAAAGTCCATACATTACACACACATATGGTGAACCTACAGCCTTTTCATTGTATGGAAAGGATGTGTATGTGGAATGATATATGTGTAGGCATATTTACTGCAGAGAGATTTGGAAGAATATCCATCCATAGTGGTTAACTGGTTATCTCTGGTTAGTAGAATTTGGGTGAACATTACTTTAAAAAACTTTTCTAATGTCTACCATTTCTTCATAGTAATCATACTGTGTTTATCAGAAAAGGTACCACACAAAATCTTCAGGAAAAAAAGAAAGAACTCCAATTTTAAGCATATTATATTGTGACATCTTGAAAGAAAATAATGAATACAGTAGACTTTGTTTGATTGAATACGTGGACCCGAAGTGCCCAAGTGGATTAAACATAAACGGTGTATAGCAGACTTTATTTATGTATGTATGTATGTATGTATTTATTTATTTATTTACTTACTGTGTGTGTCTGTGGATGTGTATGTGTGCCTGTGGAGGCCCAGGAGTCTGTGGATGTGTGTGTGTGCCTGTGGGGGCCCAGGAGTGACTTTGGGATGCACCCTGGATCTCTCTATTTCCTCTTTGCTTTGCTCTGGAGATTCTCAGGCTCTACCTTACAGCATCGATCGTACAGGTGGCCACCATTTCCTTTTTCCTTCTGGCATTTTTATGTGCATTCCAGGATACGAGTTCAGGACTTTCTGCTTACAAGGCAGAGGCTTAACCCCTGAGCTATCTCTCCAGCCTCTTAAGCATATTTTTGATAATGCATCCTAGCTGTACCCCATTCCGTTTTTTCACTATGCCTTTATTTCTAGATGGGATCAGATTACTACCTCTTATGAATGAAATGTCACCTGTCACTTCTGGCTGGTCAAGAGAGTGTGTGCCTATTCCATACTTTTTTGTCCTGTTAAGCTGCAAGAGGTGGCATTACCTAAGGGAACAAGAAGCTTAGCTCTCTAAGTCACTTTTCTGAGAAGAGTCTCCAAAACAGACAACTGATAAGGAATATTCACATTGATTTTTGTGTTGGCCTAACATGAATGATACAATTATGAATACATTATCATCATTGGTCTATATGTGACCCTAAATAGTTTATACAATTAATTAAGTTGTATTATGAACCATCATTCACTTACCTTCGACCTAAGCACTTGAGCATTCAAAGTAATTTACAGTTGTGTTCTCCAAGAGTAATCTAGCAGCAGAATCTGGATTTTGTTGTGTATGAATGCTTAACTTTTCATTATAATGTTAAATTTCATTATTTTCTAAATTCTTCTTCAAAGTGTTACATGAATTTTTTAGTTTATTTTTTGAAATTTTCATATACAAATGTGATGATTTTGTCTCTTATCCTGTATTGCTCCTGTCCCATCTCACTCTGCTCCTTCTTTCCACCCTGTCTTCCTCCCACTCCCCCTTCTCCATACTTGTGTGATCTACTGGGCCTGACCCAAAGTCTTACATGAGTTTTTAATGCCATGAATAATACATATTGTTCCATATTTCTTCATATCAAGTATTATTATCAGAGGTGTTAATTTTATTCATTTGCATACAAAGAAAACAGGGGTCACACTGAATTTTAATTTTAATGATCATCAGTGAGCTTAAGATGTTTCTTTTTAAAACCATTTATTTGAGAAGAACATGGTATAGCATGTATATGGAGGTCAGAGGATGACCTTCTGAAGTCAGTTCTCTTTCAGTTCTTAGGCTGTGGGAGTAAATTCAAGTCATTAGATTTGTATGTAGGAACCTTTACCTTTTGGGCTATTTCAGTGTCCTAAGAGAAGATGCTTCTGAAAGAAAAGAAGAGACAAAGAAAACTTGCTCTGGTAGCAATTAAGTAATAAACCACAGTAACTGAGACACTGTGGTTATCTGTGGGCATGATCTAACCCATGGGACAAGACAGAGTACTGAAACAGGTTTGCACATGGGAACTTTGATTCGTGGCAAGCAGAACTTCTCCTAAACCAGAGTTAGAAATTTTGGTTATATAAAAAGAAATACTTTGGAGCTGTGTCTCACACTACATACAGACATTAACACAAGAAAGTTTAGAAATGTAAATGTCGAATGCAAGACTTAAAAACCTTTAGCAGAAAAGAAAGGTAATGTATTTTTGACTTTGGAGAAAGGAAGAATTTATTGCATCTCCCAAAGTACTAACCATAAAAAAATCAATAAATTAGATTATATTAAGTTAATTTAATTTTCTTTGTTGACTATATCATGAAATCAGTGAAAAGATGTGCTACAAATGAACTGAGAGAAAGCATCTGCAATATCTATGACAAAATATTGTAAAGAATGCAAAAACAACACAACCATGAAGAATGGGATTGAATTCGCCATCAATTACCTTTTTTTTATTTATAGTGTATTTTTTTCTACTCACACAATAGGTGTGATAGGTACCCCATTCCCCTCCCTTCCTCCACCCCTTCCTGCCTCCCCCTGCTCCTTCCCTCCTTTCCTCTTTCCTTTACCCCCCTCCCTCCCTTTCTTCCAGTGCCCCCTCCCCCCCATTCCTGGAGTATCCTTTACTGTGCATGTCAAACTTCCCTCTAGGTCCTCCTCTCCGATAAGGTGTAAGAACTCAGTAGCAGTTGCCTAGAGCTCTTCTTGTGCTCCCCTTTAGTATGGGAACACTATTGTGGCTGTTAATCCCTTGCCTCTAAGGATCCTAGTGCCTGAGATCCATGCTAGACATGGGGGGGGGGTCAGTGATAAAGCCATCAATTATCTTTTCGAAAAAACTGTTCTTATCTCATTATGGTTGAGGGCAGCTTTTACTTTCTATAAGAATATGTTTTTAATTTCATAATTTTTAATGGAAAATAAAGCTAACATTCAATTGGGAAAAAAGGAATGCATAAAGACTTCTTATATACTAATAAGGACAAATTATCTAATAGAAAAATTGGAAATTTATATAGATAAGTTCCATAGAAGAAAAATCCTTACATATTTTATATACTGCATGTGATGAAATACAATTCGATTTTTTTCAGGTGAATCAAAATATTTAGAAACAAAAACAAAGAGAAAAGACAGATTCCCAATTGCCCCTCCTGTTTCTCTTTTCCCCCCTATCACAGATGCTTTGATGATGGCCTTTGGCTTTTCACTTTGTGATCACACATACACCAGCAGTACCAATATTCCATGGAAATGTTTACTTTGCAATGCACATGCCTGTCTACATACTTACACCCTCATCCACACCTAGATTTATTTTGAATTCTTGAACAGTCAGACCTTTGTGCCAGGCATTACATTCATCTCGAAGAAAGCAACAAAGTAGCCAAAGTCTTCTGGAACAAGGTGGACAACTTAAAACTTAAAAACAAATCATCAGATTTGTCCAAAGCTTGTGATAGTCAAACTCTCTTTCTAACTTGATGAGATCTAGAATCACGTGGGAGATGGCACTCTGGGCATACCTGTGGCAGATTATCTTGATTATGTCAATTAAGGCAGGTAAAACTCATGCATGGTGTGTGGCATCATTGGGAACTCATTGCCTGAGTTGGGATCCTGGACTGTGTAATAAGGAGAAAGTGAGAGTGAGCTGAACACAAGCATTCATTGTCCCAAGTTCCTGCTACTTTACTTCCCTGCCAGGATGTTCTGTGTCTCTGAATGTGTAAGTTTAAAATAAGCTCCTTTTCCCTTAAGTTACTTTTTCAATTATTATTTTTAAATCAGATCAACAAGGAGAAAAACTAAGAAAAGCTCAAGTGAAAATGAAGTAGATAAAACAGATCACATCATCCCTGGCTGGGTGTAGATCTGCAATTTTAAAGTGGATGCTCAGGGCAAATGGTAAGGAGAGAGCAACCCTTGATAAAGTAGGAAGACTTGCCTATGCCTAAGGAAACCGAATATCAGATGAAGGATTATGGCAAAAGTTCAGAGGGGCCAGCATTGGCAACATGCCTGGGAACAAAGATGCCACAGTGGTAGAACTGGAGAGTGAGGGGACAACAGTAGTAGATGAGACTAGAAAGAATTGGAGGTGACACCATGAACCTCAGTGGCAACTTGAGGCCATTCAGAGACCACATGGTCCTTGGCTGAAAGTTGACCAGGCAATAAAAGAAAGAGCAGTTATGAGACGATTGCAGGAATCTAATAAACTAAGAAATAACTTAGCTGTTAGACAAATTGTTTACCTGATTTAAAATATGAGGTATGGGCTGGAGAGGTGACTCAGGGGTTAAGCCTCTGCCGGCAGGCAGAAGAAGGTCCTGAGTTCGGATCCTAGACCCCTCGTATAGAAGCCGGGCGGAAGCGGGGGCGGCCTGCGTTTCTGGTTCTGGTAGGGCGGAACCTGTGAATCCCTGGGCAAAGCAAACAAGGAGGAGGTGGAGGTGTCCATGGTGGTTCCCGAATTCGTCCGTGGTTCTACACACACACATACATATACATACATACATGCACACACGCACGCACGCACGCATGCACACACATACACACACACACAGATACACACACGCGCACACACGCATATGCGCACAATTGAATAAATAATAAAAAAAGTTTTAAAAAAGTGAGGAAGCCTCAGGGTCATCCTTGCCTTAGGTTTCCATATTACTTCTTTTATTTATTATTAAACTGAAAGATAGAATTTCATGTGTTTATTAGGTGTTCTGAAGTATGCATACTGTTATTAGTGGCATGATTAAATTAGGTAATTAAGTTAATTTTTACTTCATGGAGTTAATCTTATGGTGAGAACACTTTATGTCATTCTAAGGATTTTTCGACAATGCAGTGTATTTGTGACAGTTTCAGTTGTGAACTTGAATGGCCTATGAGAGAAGGTTCTGAGCACCCCTGGGTGTGGGAGGGTTATTCCTATCAGGTTAATTGGATGAGAAGAGTCTCACTGTGGGTACAACGTTTCCTGGGTAGGGTTCTTGCCTGAATAAAAAGGAGAAAGCGAGCCGAACACTGGCAGACATCATCTTCACTGTCTGCTTCCTGTCTGCGGATGCAACATGACCGCTTGCATCAAACTCCTACTGTATTGATGGACTGACAAGCCGGAGTTGTGAGCTGAATCAACTCCTTTTTTCCTTAAGTTGTTTTGTCAGGCTATTTTACCACGGAAACAATATGGTTTCTGTAGTTACAACATTGTACAACAGATTATCCGGTCTTAGTTTTCCTTTTATCTGACTAAAAGTGACTGGTTTCACTCTAATAGCTCCCATCTTCCTCATCCCTTGATAACTACTAGTCTACTCTCAATTACTATGAAATTAACCTTTTTCTATTATACGCATGAATAGGATCATGTAGTATTTGTCTTTTTGTACCAGACTTATATTGGTCATTATAACATCTTGTAAGCTCATATAGCATATTTTATTTATCCATGCATTTATTGACACACAATTACATCAATTGCATGTTTTGACTATTGTGAATCATAGACAATACAATAATCACAGGGGTGCAGATATGTCTTTAGCACAGTGACTATCTTTATTTAAAAGAGCGGTAATATTACAAAGTCACAGGGGTTCTAGCTTAAGGATTTTTGAGGGATCTCCATAATGGTCACACTAATCAGTAACATTGCAGAAGACCTTCTTAAGTAAATTCAAAAGGACCCCACACATGTTTGTCTTTGGAAATTGTCAAAGAGTGATAAGAGAAGAAGCAGTTTTCAAGGCCAATGTGTTTAGAGTTTCAAGATCAATTCTACAGTTGCAGAAATAGCTTAAAGCCTATTCTGAAATTCAGAGTAAAGTCTGGCTAAGAAATTAAATGTCCCTAATAAAATGGCTTAGAAATTAGTCTATAATTTTCATGTAAATAGAAATGTATCCTTATTTCTGATAACAATGACAAAACCTTTCAATACATATATTCAATGAATGATTTTGTTGATACTTATATATAAAAAAAGCTGAGTGTAAGTCCCAGACAGGTTGAGGTGTACCTGATATGTTCAGACTTGCTGGAGACATGGTAGATGTAAATTACATCTTGTCCATTTGGCAATGCACATGAACTGTAAGGATGATGGCATGAATTTACCCAGTACTCCTATTCCTGGTTATTGATGAGATAGAAAGTTGAACTTCATAGATCTGGTCTATATACTAATACCTTGCAAGAGAGTGGTTAATGTGTATGTATGTCTATCTGCTCAAAGTGAAAACATGAAGACATAAACATGGGAAGCTATTTGATTTGATATTAAAACACAACTTATAATGACCACAATTATATAAACATAAATATACCAATAAAAGCAAAAACTATAAGAAAAGCTCAACTATCCTCTCATCTTTTTCCTAAAATAAAGTTACAGAGAAGCTTTTTGATATGTTTCAAAAATACATATTAAATTTTAAAACATATGCAGGAAGACATGCTGGAAAGACTTATTTTTTAATACATTTTTTATTATTATTTCAGCTCATACAAACTTATAGGTACACCAGTTCCCTCCCTCCCTCCTCCTCCCCCCGAACGCCCTGCTCCCCCTCCCCTTACCTCTCCCTCCCTATCCCCCCGTGCCTCCCGCCCCAATTCCCAGAGTCCTTTCTTGTGCATGCCTGACTCTCCTCTGGGCCCTCCTCTCCGATGACGTACAAGGACCCAGTGGCATTTCCCTGAACCCTTTCCTGTGTTCCCCTTAAGCATAGGAACACTACTGTGGCTGTCAATCCCTTGCCTCCAAGGATCTTGGTGGCTTTAGCAGATGCTAGACTTTGTGAGGTCTACAGTGGGTTGGACATTGCGCTGGGCATGCAATGTCCAATTATGATTGCTTAGGCCCTAACTTGTGTGGAGTATCTTGCAAATCATTGCTCCTCCCATCCTTTTGCTTTTACACTCTTACCGCCCCCTCTTCCGCAAATGTCCCTGAGCTTCAGGATGGGGAGAGATTAGTCTGGCCTAGTTCTAGGTGGTTGATATAGAGTTGGAAAGACTTATTTTAAATATTCACTTTTGCTCCATTTGAAAATGATAGAAGAAGAGGGGATGGATAAGGTGAATAAGGGTAGAGAAGAGAAATTAAAAGGCAAGGAATGAGAAGCCAGTAGTAACCCTGGGGAGTCAACCAGGGACATTGAGGGCTCCTGATACAGTGTGTGGAAGCCCTGGATCCGGAGCAGGTGGGATGAGCAATCGTTCTTGTCTTATTTCCTGGCCTTGTCACTACTCTGAGCCATGATGCTAACAAGATCTTAGGATTATCACAGCAACAATATTAGGAACTTGTATATGGGTGTGCTGTAAAGCATCACTATTGCAGAGACTTTCCACCTCTTGCCACAGGAAGTACACTGACCAGTAGAAGAATAAAAGAGGCCCCTGAGGAGGCTGATCCTCACTCTCTTCTTGCACAGCACAGCAGGACTCCACCATGAGACTTCTCCTCCTGACTTTGCTGAGTGTCTGCTGCCTCACAGCATACATTGTGGAAGGTAAGAGGGGCAATTTGAGATAAGGACCAAATGGGCACATGTATTAGGTTACAGAGCAGCTTTTTGATATATTTCAGAAATATGTGTTGAATTTTAAAACAGGAAGCACATGCAGGTTTTAGACTCCAGGGGCTTTCTGTCCGCTCCAGGATAGAAGTTGGTTAGTAACTGGGTAAATTTCTTAACTGCTCTGGACACATGTTTATATATCTATGAACTGAATGTTATACTCTTCTCTGTAAACTGAGTACTGTCAGCTAGACTTAAATTGAAATAAATCGGATTTCTTTAATAATTATTATTGGTGATGATTACAAATGCATTGGCAGATTTTTGTCCACTTAATATTTATTTTGATAGATTCTTACTCATAAGTTCAACATAATAGGGTTTGAACTAAAGATGTTCTGAGAAAAACTAATGTTTTCTATAAAAAAAGTCAAACTTGAAATTTCTATTAAAAAAATTTCTGCCAGGATATTGATTAGGTTGGGAGGAATCTATCATTATTGCTATGAATATTATTAGCATTTATGATTGATTTTTTGAATTCATAAGAGTGCATATCACAATGTATGCTAAGAGACTGACCCACACTCTATCTAGACTCAAATGAACCTGGCAGGAATCCCCAGGTGCCATTCAGATGCTCAGATTTTTTTAAAGGATTTTGTTTTCCTACTAGCTGGAGTTAATGTATAGATTTACGTGGGTTTTAGTTTGTAGACTTATACTACAGTACCATAGCTTAATCATAGATTTTTCTAAGAGCATCCATAAGTGAAGGGAGCAAAGGTTGAACTCTTTGATAATGGGTAAGAAAAAAAATATATTGTTGAAGGAAAAAAAATTAAAAACATTTGAGACTACTAGATAAGGTCAATGTTGCTATTTTACTAAAATGACAGGCGTACCATTATTTTATGGACATCCAGTGCCGGATCGGAGCAATGATGCTGGGTGAGAGGTCAAGAGTTTTGAAGAAACTGGTCTCAGATTCAAGTTCTACTTGAAGGAACTTTGTAAACTTGCTGTTATTTAACATCTTGTATCCGAAAATGAAACAAAATCATCTTTGCTTGGATTAATTTATTAACAGAAGCAAAGGCAATATTTTGTTTCTTTGGTTTTTTTGCAAAAGCAGCGTTTTTGTTTCTTTGTTCGTTTGTTTGCAAAGGCAGTGTGTTAACAAATAGCACAGACCTCTCAGCAATGCTGAGAATCAGCAGATGTTCTTTAGTGGCTTGGAGGACAGTAGGACTTTCTGGGCCCCAGGGCTTCATGTAAACTTGACTCTTAGGAAGGAGCGAGAAAAAGTTGAAGTTAGATTTTCCTCTTGAGCTCAGAGATGGTTTAGCTTAAAATAAACAGAGAAAGGTACAGGATAAAGGATGTACATTGAAAACAATGGTGAAGAACAGTGAGAAAAACTGTTGCTCATTTAGTTACATGCTTTAAAACTGCCTTCTGATGTCAGCAACACTACAGTTCAAACCTGATCACCATCAGTGGCTGCTGGAAATCTCTTATTTCTCTGTGTAGCAAACACAAGTATCTATAGTTATGGAGGAAATTAGCATTAGAAACTCTGATTAGAATTCATAAGAGTGCATATCACAATGCACTCTTAGATTTTACCAAAACCTTAATCTCCTTGACTTTACTGCATCATTTTTTCTTGTGTAATGTTAGATGGCGTTATGAACTTCCTGGCTTAATTCTCATTTGTGCCATTCATATGAGGACAATGACTAAGGAAATTCTTTAATGTGTGTTTCACAAGTGACCATTAGAAATGAGAACATTTTTATTTATTCAGTTAAAACCAAGTGGAAGTTTCCCTCTTGAATATCCCCTTGCTCAAGTGTTTGCACAGTAGTCTACTTCTTGAATTTATCTCCTCTGTTTATTGTTTGCTTGTTTTCTGACTTTCTTATGGATCATATATGGCATGAAACAGGGTTCATGCTTGTCTTAATCAGAGCCTTGAGCACATAGGACACAAAGGCACCCAGTAAATAATTGTAATATAAATATATTCCATATATCTATATTATAATGTATAATATAATAATGTAATAAAATGATATATAGTATAAATATATATACATTAACAAAATGTAGTATAAAAATAAGTGACTGTGGCATGTCTGCTATCCATTACAAGTGTCTTCATGAAAATATCCAGGCATGGATAATCCTTTTACTTTCACCATGAAATTCCTGAAATAATACCATTGGTCTACTTCTTAAAGAAATCAGTCAAATTTACTAAGAATCTCTTATTGATAAGAGACTAAAGATGCTATCATGAGTCCTTTCTTCCCCCAAAGAACAAATGACTTTTATTCCTATAATGTTCTCAATTTAACAAGTTCACTAAACTTGGCTGAATTATAGTTTTATTCATTGTTTTCTTCTTTTTTTTTCCTATCCAGGCGTGGGAAGCGAAGTCCTGGAAAAGAGTAGCTGCGTGAGTTTCACAACCCAGCAACTGCCAGTGAGCAGAATCAAGTCCTACACCATCAAGGAGGGATCCATTAAAGCTGTCATGTGAGTATCTGTCTAAGGCTGGAGTTGGTGCAGGAGACAGAAGTGTTAGAAAAGTGCTGCCCTCCTCAGGAAGATAGGTCAGCAGGAGGAAGTCCTCCTGTTAGCCAGTAGCCCCTTCATGTGTCCATTACTCTTGTCTTCTGATAGCCCCACTGAATGATGGTTATTGATAATGAGTGCACATGCTCTCAAAGAGTTTGATTAGAAAGCAGATGGATTCTGTTATCAGTACTGGAAGCTAGGCTTAGAGTTGACTGGTGCCAGCCAAGATTTGTGCACATAGCCACACTAATGTGGGATATTTGGAGTGGAATTAGGCAGTGTGATGTACCTTCCCAGGGACTTCACATCTAGGGAATATATTGAGAACCAGCCTACACAGTGCCATTCCCTTGCTAGGAATTCATTTTCAGAAGTAGCAGTCCTATGTGACATATAATGACAAAACTTTAGCATTTCCAAAGAAATGAATTTGTCTAGGCTTGAAAAGAGAGAAAATATTCGATACTTGAATTGGTGGTCCTAAGAGTTCTGTTCAGCTATAACATCTGGTACAGTGGAGAAGAGCTGGCTGCCACCTGGAGATTTTACTGCCCTATGTTTAAATAGATGGCAGGACAAAGGTGTACATTTATGGCCTCTTGATTATGAAAGATTGTTCCTTCTGCTAATTTCCCTACAAATTCTCTTTGTGTGAGTTCAAGTCTTAGCTACTGACTCTGAGACTTTTATAATGTGGCTAACTTTATTATCTGTTCTTTGCATCACAGCTTTTTTACCAAAAGAGGCCTGAAAGTCTGTGCTGATCCAGAAGCCAAGTGGGTGGAGTCAGCGATGAAGAGTGTGGACAACAGGTCCCGAGTTAGGAGGAGCACAGTTCCTACAGGAACCCAGAAGTCCACCAGTACAAGCGTCACCCTGTCTAGGTAGCTAGCTGCCTTTCAAGACTGTTTCCAAGATGGCCGATCAGCTCATTTCACTTTACAATCTCATGGACTAATTAGATTATGCTTACCTCTGTGAGCATGCTGCACAAATAAAATTTTTTTTTATTTTTAAATGTCTTTTATATTCATTTAGATGTTATAATTAATAAATATTTATTATTAATGATATTTCTATGTTCTATTCATTTTCTGCCTCAATGATATTTTATTTTCTTATGAATTTCTGATCTCCAAGAAGGGAGAGGTTTTTCGCCAGTGTTTATTTTGAAACCTACATTCATCTTTCTTAGTTTCAAACTTGCAATGTTTCTCCAAAAAGCGAGTTACAATTAGAGTTGTCATGACAAGAATTCAAGACCATTTCGTGGTAGAATGTCATTTATACAAGAAGAGAGAAATTTGTTCAAACATTTTTGTGTTCCCATTCTGTCAGATGTGACTCAAACAGAGGCATTATTCAGTCCTGATCTCAAGCAAGTCTTACCGCTTGGAGTGTCTGCCTGGACCAGAACTCCTTATATCTTTCATGTGCCTGTTAGTATTAAAGTTAGTGTAAATTTGGTGTAACAAAAGTTTATTCAAGTAAAAATCAATGCTTTGAGAGTCAGGCAATAATTTCACCATCTTAGGGTGATTTCTATTATTGTCAGTACTCTAGCTGTCTTTGTATAAGTTATGCTTTAGCACCCATTAGATTTAATGCTCTCAAATAATGTCACATGAAACATTTCTCTGTGATCACAATTACAGTTCTGTTTGTATTCCATAGATGAAAAATCCTTACATATTTTACATACCACATGTGATGAAATTGACAATTTGATTTTTTCAGGTGAATCAAAATATTTAGAAACAAAAACAAAGAGAAAAGACAGATTCCTGATTTGCCTCTCCTGTTTCTCTTTTCCTCCCATCACGGATGCTTGGATAATGGCCTTTGGCTTTTCACTTTGTGATCACACACACACTAGCAGTATCAATGTTCCGTGGAAGTGTTTATTTTGCAATGCATATGCATGTCTACATACTGACACATTCATCCACACCTAGATTTATTTTGAATCCTTGAACAGTCAGTCCTTTGTGCCAGGCATTACATTCATCTTGAAGAAAGCAACAAAGTAGCCAAAGTCTTCTGGAACAAGGTGGACAACTTAAAACTTAAAAACAAATCATCAGATGTGTCCAAAGCTTGTGATAGTCAAACTCTCTTTCTAACTTGATGAGATCTAGAATCACGTGGGAGATGGGACTCTGGGCATACCTGTGGCAGATTATCTTGATTACGTCAATTAAGGCAAGAAAACGCATGCATGGTGTGTGGCATTATTGCCTGAGTGGGATCCTGGACTGTGTAATAAGGAGAAAGTGAGAGTGAGTTGAACACAAGTATTCATTGTCCCAAGTTCCTGCTACTTTAACTTCCCTGCCATGATGTTCTGTGTCTCTAAACCTGTGAGTAAAATAAGTTTCTTTTCCCCTAAGTTACTTTTTCAATTATTATTTTTAAATCAGAGAAACGGGGAGAGAAACTAAGAGAAGCTCAAGGGAAAATGGAGCAGATAAGACAGACCAACTCATCCCTGGCTGGGTGTAGGTCTGCAATTTTAAAGTGGATGCTCAGGGCAAATGAGAGCAACCCTTGATAAAGTAGGGAGACTTGCCTATGCCTAAGGAAACCAAATATCAGATGAAGGATTACAGCAAACGTTTAGACCAGCATTGGCAACATGCCTGGGAACAAACATGTCTCAGTGGCAGAACTGGAGTGTGAGGGGACAACAGTAGTAGATGAGACTAGAAAGAATTGGAGGTGACACCATGAACCTCAGTGGCAACTTGAGGCCATGCAGAGAAGGTGTGGTATTTGACTGAAAGGGGACCAGACAATAAAAGTAAGAGCAGTTAAGAGACAATTGCAGGAATCTAATAGTCCAGGTGAAGATGGTTTGCAACAAAGTGGGTTGGGCTGGCAGGAAGATTGTAAGTTTTAGTTCTGAAGAATGAAGCATCTGCATTTTCTAACAGATTGAATAGCATCTAAGAGAACAGAGAGGAATACAGTTGCAGGGGATTCCTTATGTCATGCCTCTCAACTAGTTCTTACCAACCAACGCGTCTGCATGTGCGGATGACTCCACTGGTTTCTACTACTGTCTTGCCTGTTACTCAGTTCTTCCATACCAGAGACTGCACTATGCATTCTGACAAACACAAAGCCAAGACTTACATTGAGATTAATGAAAGCTTCATTTCAATAAACTAAGAAATAACTTAGCCGTTAGACAAATTGTTTACCTGATTAAAAATGTGAGGAAGCGGGACATCTTTGCCTTAGGTTTCCATTTGTACTTCTTTTATTTATTATTAAACTGAAAGATAGAATTTCATGTGTTTATTAGGTGCAACATGTTCTGAAATATGCATACTGTTATTAGTGGTACAACTAAATTAGCTAATTAAGTTAATTTTTACTTCATGGAGTTATTCTTGTGGTGAGAACACTTTATGTTCATTCTAAGGATTTTTCAACAATGCAGTGCATTTGTGACAGTTAGTTTCAGTTGTGAACTTGAATGGCCTATGAAGGCTCTGCGCACCCCTGGGTGTGGGGTGTGGGAGGGGTATTCTTATCAAGTTAATTGAGGTAAGAAGAGTCTCACTGTGGGTACAACGTTTCCTGGGCAGGGTTCTTGGCCTGAATAAAAAGGAGAAAGCGAGCTGAACACTGGCAGACATCATCTTCACTGTCTGCTTCCTGACCGCGGATGCAACATGACCACTTGCATCAAACTCCTACTGCCTAGATGGACTGATGACCTGGAGTTGTAACCTGCAGTTACCATGTTGTACAAGAGATTATCTGGTCTTAGTTTCCCTCTTAGCTGTCTAAAAGTGACTGGTTTTACTCTAATTGCCTCCATCTAGTCTACTCTCAATTACTATGAAATTACCTTTTTTTGTATTGTACACATGAATGGGATCATGTAGTCTTTGTCTTTTTGTACCAGACTTATGTTGCTCAGTATAACATCCCGTAAACTCATATAGCATAGTTTATTTATCCATGCATTAATTTGACATACAATTCATCAATTGCATGTTTTGACTATTGTGAATCATAGATAATATAATAATCACAGGGGTGCAGATATCTCTCGAATACACTGACTATCTTTATTTAAAAGAGCAGTGACATAACAAGGTCACAGGGATCTCCATAATGCTCACACTAATCAGTGCTTTCACTAATAATGCAGAAGACTTTCTTAAGTAAGTTCAAAAGGACCCCACACGTTTGTCTTGGGAAATTGTCAAAAAGTGATAGAAGAAGAAGCAGTTTTCAAGGCAAATATGTTTAGAGTTTCAAGATCAATGCTACAGTAGCAGAAATAGCTTAAAGCCTATTCTGTAATTCAGAGTGAATTCTAGCCAAGAGAGTAAATGTCCCTAATAAAAGTAGCCTAGAAATTAATCTATAATTTTCATGAAAATAGAAATGTATCCTTATTTCTGATAAGAATGACAAAACCTTAAATACATATATTTAATGAATGATTTTGTCAATACTTATGTAAAAATTAAAAAAGGTGAGTATAGGTCTCAAACAGGTTGTAGTAAAATTGATATGTTCAGACCTTGTTGGGGACATGTTAGATGGAAATTACATCTTATCCATTTGACAATGCACATGAACTACAAAGATGATGGCATGATTCTACTCAGTATTCCTACTCCTAGTTATTGATGAGATAGAAAGTTGAACCTCATAGATCTGATCTATACACTTGCAAGGGAGTGGTTGATGTGCATGCATGTCTGTCTGCTGAAAGTGAAAACATGAAGACAGAAGAAACATGGGAAGCTATTTGATTTGATATTAAAACACACCTTATATTGACCACAATTGTATAGACATAAATATGAAAACAAAAACTGTCAGAACAGCTCAACTATCTTCTCATCTTTTTCCTAAAATAAAGTTACAGAGCATCTTTTTGATATGTTTCAAAAATATATATTAAAATATTAAAACAGCAAGCATATGCAGATAAACATGCTGGAAAAATTTATTTTAAAAGTTCACTTTTGCTTTATTTGCAAATGATACAAGGAGGGGGGATGAATAAGGTGAATAAGGGTAGAGGAGAGAAATTAAAAGGCAAAGAATGAGAAGAATGGTAACCCTGGGAAGTGAAACAGGGATATCAAGGGCTCCCGATTCATGGTGTGGAAGGCCTGTATGGGGGCAGGTGGGATGGGCGTTGGTCTTGCCATCTTTCCTTGCCTTGTCACTACTCTGAGCCATGACACTAACAAGGTCTTAGGACATGATCAGCAATGGAAAATCTGACTTAGACTGGCAGCTGGAGATGATACAACTACTTTTTGTTCATACTTAATTTGGTTTCACTGACACATTAACCACAGGGGGAGAGGGAAAGGCCACAATGTATGGGGTTAGTGTGAGTGAAGCAAAGGAACTTTTGTGTGTACTTTTAAGCATCACTATTGCAAAGACTTTCCACCTCTTGCCACAGGAAGTACACTGACCAGTAGAAGAATAAAAGAGGCCCCTAAGGAGGCTGATCCTCACTCTCTTCTTGCACCGCACAGCAAGACTCCACCATGAGACTTCTCCTCCTGACTTTGCTGAGTGTCTGCTGCCTCACAGCATACATTGTGGAAGGTAAGAGGGGCAATTTGAAATAAGGACCAAGTGGGCACATATATGAGGTTTGACTCAGGTTTTGACCGGAGTACACTGCTTTCTATATGTAAACCTAAAACTCTCCAGACACACAGTAGGAACACCAGTTTTGACTTTCTGGGCTTTCTGTCCACTCCAAGATAGAAGTTGGTTAGTATCTGTGCATATGTATATATATATATATTTATAAATTGAATATTATACTCATCTATAAATTGAGTACTGTCTTCTGGAGTTGAAATAAATCTGATTTTTAAAATAATTATTATTGTGATGATTACAAATGCATTGGCAGATTTTGTCCACTTAGTATTGATTTTGATAGATTCTTACTTATAAATTCAACATAATAGGGCGTGACCTAAAGATGTTTGAGGAAAATAATGTTTTCTATAAAAAAAAGTCAAACTAGAAATTTCTATAAAAAAAGAATCTCTGCAAGAATATTGATTAGGTTGATTAGTCTATCATTATTGCTATGAATATTATTAGCATTTATGATTGATTTCTTGAATTCATAAGAGTGCTTATCACAATGTATGCTAACAGACAGACCCACACTCTATACAAACTCAAATGAACCTGGAAGGAATACCCAGGTGCCATTCAGATGCTCAGAGTCACAACTGAATGGTCAAAAGATATTTTTTAAAAGATTTTGTTTTCCTACTGGTTGGAGTTAATATGTAGATTTATATGGGTTTTAGTTTGTAGACTTAGACTTTATTAGCTTTATTTTAGATTTATTTAAAAGCAGTCTTAAGCAAAGGGAGCAAAAGTTGAACTCTTTGGTAATGGGCAAGAAAAAAAATATTGTTGAACCAAAAAAAAAAATTTAAAACGTTTGAGACTACTAGATGAGGTCAATGTTGCTATGGGACTGGTAATTTACTAAAATGACAGGCGTACCATTATTTTAGGGAGATCCAGAGCTGGGTAGGAGCAATGATGCTGGGTGAGAGATCAAGAGCTGAAGAAACTGGTCTCAGATTCAAGTTCTACTTGAAGGAACTTTGTAAACTTGCTGTTATTTAACATCTTGTATCCAAATATGAAACAAAATCATCTTTGCTGGATTAGTTTAGTAACAGAAGCAAAGGCAGTGTTTTTGTTTGTTTGTTTGTTTGTTTGTTTGCAAAGGCAGTGTGTTAACAAATAGCACAGATCTCTCAGCATTGCTGAGAATCAGCAGATGTTCTTTAGTGGCTTGGAGGACAGTAGGATTTTCTGGGCCCCAGGGCTTCATGTAAACTTGACTCTTAGGAAGGAGCGAGAAAAAGTTGAAGTTAGATTTTCCTCTTGAGTTCAGAGATGGTTTAGCTTAAAATAAGCAGAGAGAGGTAGAGGGTAAAGGATGTACATTGAAAACAATGGTAAAGAACAGTGAGAAAAACTGTTGCTCATTTAGTTACATGCTTTAAAACTGCCTTCTGATGTCAGCAACACTACAGTTCAAACCTGATCACCATCAGTGGCTGCTGGAAATCTCTTATTTCTCTGTGTAGCAAACACAAGTATCTATAGTTATGGAGAAAATTAGCATTAGAAACTCTGATTAGATTTTATCAAATCCTTAATCTCCTTGACTCTCCAGAATTGTTTTTCCTTGTGCAATGTTAGATGGCGTTATGAACTTCCTGGCTTAATTCTCATTTGTGCCATTCATTTGAGGACAATGACTAAGAAAGTTCTTTTATTGTATGTTTCACAAGTGACCATTAGAAATGAGAACATCTTTATTTATTCAGTTAAACCAAGCGGAGGGTTCCCTCTTGAACATCACCTTGCTTGCACAGTAGTCTTCTTGTTGAACTTATCTTTTCTGTTATCTGCTTGTTTTTCTGACTTTCTTATGGATTATATATGGCATGAAACAGGGTCAATACCTGTCTTAATCAGAGTCTTGAACACATTGGACAGAAAGGCATCCAGGGAATACTTGTAATATAAATATATACCATATATCTATATTATATAACATAATGATAAATAATATAAATATATACATAAATAATATAAATGTAAATATAAATGTAAAGTAAAAATAAGTGGCTGTGGAGTGTCTGTTATCCATTACAAGTGTTACAAGTGTCTTCATGAAAACATCCAGAACGTGGATAATTCTTTATTACTTTCACCATGAAATTCCTAAAATAATACCATTGGTCTACTTCTTAAAGAAATCAGTCAAATTTACTAAGAATCTCTTATTGATAAGAGACTAAAGGTGCTATCATGAGTCCTTTCTTCTCCCAAAGAACAAATGACCTTTATTCCTATAATGTTCTCAATTTAACAAGTTCACTAATTATAGTGAATTATGGCTGAATTATAGTTTTATTCATTGTTTATCTTCTCCTTTTTTTTCCTATCCAGGTGTGGGAAGCGAAGTCCTAGAAAAGAGTGTCTGCGTGAGTTTCTCCCAACAACTGCCAGTGAGCAGAATCAAGTCCTACACCATCAGGGAGGGATCCATTAAAGCTGTCATGTGAGTGTCTGTCCAAGGCTGGGGTTGGTGCAGGAGACAGAAGTGTTAGAAAAGTGCTGCCCTCCTCAGGAAGATAGGTCAGCAGGAGGAAGTCCTCCTGTTAGCCAGTAGCCCCTTCATGTGTCCATTACTCTTGTCTTCTGATAGCCCCACTGAATGATGGTTATTGATAATGAGTGCACATGCTCTTAAAGAGTTTGATTAGAAAGCAGATCGATTCTGTTACCAGTACTGGAAGCTAGGCTTAGAGTTGACTGGTGCCAGCCAAGATTTGTGCACATAGCCACACTAATGTGCTGTACCTTCCAAGTGACTGCACATCTAGGGAATGTATTGAGAACCAGCCTACACAGTGCCATTCTCTTGCTAGGAATTCATTTTCAGAAGTAACAGTCCTATGTGACACACATAACTGCAAAACTTTAGCCTCAACAATAAAGTAGATCATTTCCAAAGAAATGAATTTGTCTGGGCTTGAAAAGAGAGAAAATATGGAATCCTTGAACTGGGTGATCCTAAGAGTTCTGTTCAGCTATAACATCTGGTACAGTGAAGAATAGCTGGCTGCCACCTGGAGATTTTACTGCCCTATGTTTAAATAGATGGCAGGACAAAGGTGTACATTTATGGCCTCTTGATTATGAAAGATTGTTCCTTCTGCTAATTTCTGTACAAATTCTCTTTGTGTGAGTTCAAGTCTTAGCTACTGACTCTGAGACTCTTATAATGTGGCTAACTTTATTATCTGTTCTTTGTATTACAGCTTTTTTACCAAAAGAGGCTTGAAAATCTGTGCTGATCCACAAGCCAAATGGGTGGAGTCCGCGATGAAGAGTGTGGACAACAGGTCCCGAGTTAGGAGGAGCACAGTCCCTACAGGAACTCAGAAGTCCACCAGTACAAGCGTCACCCTGTCTGGGTAGCTGCCTTTTAAGACTGTTTCCAAGATGGCCGACCAGCTCATTTCACTTTACAATCTCATGGACTAATTAGATTATGCTTACCTCTGTGAGCATGCTGCACAAATAAAATTATTTTTTTATTTTTAAATGTCTTTTATATTCATTTAGATGTTATAATTAATAAATATTTATTATTAATGATATTTCTATATTCTATTCATTTTCTGCCTCAATGATATTTTATTTTCTTATGTATCTCTGATCTCCAAGATGGTAGAGGTTTTGGCCAGTATTTATTATGAAACCAACAATTCCTTAGAATGTCTCTTGCTTTAGGAGTTGTGAAGCTGAATAAGGTTGCAAGAGATGAACACAGTGGTTTAATTATGTATTTATGCTTCCCATATGTGTCCTAGACCCTGTGGGATTGTAGGAGACAGCAATACCAAGGAGTGTGGGAGGAGATGGGATGTATTTGACTTTTCATTTTCTAAGACTTTTTGATACTAAATAGTTTTGTTATGCCATCAGGGTATTTTTTTCTTAGTTAATGCTGACTCATTTAATCACACAGCAGACCTCAATTAAAGGCAAAATAGCAGCAGGAAAAGATACATTACCTTTCTTAAAGTTCCTTGTTTAAGTGATGGAAAGGATTCTAAGGTGTATACTTTGTTTTTATCCAGACTGCCTTCTTACTTTTTAAATGATTTCATTGTGTAGATACTTACTGTAAGTCTGCTAAGTGCCAGAGCTGGAAACACAACAGAAAGCAAAACAAAGTCCTTTTTCATTTAGGTAAAACTCCCCCCTTTCTCCTTTATCAGGAACTGGAGCTGAAATTCACCTTCTGACTCAGACAGTAATGCTCTTCCTGCATACTGTGTGTGTATGTGTATGTGTGTGTGTGTGTGTGTGTGCATGTGCATATGCATGTGTGGATGTGTCTGTGTGTGTGTGTTCCAAAGGACTTTGCCTGGCACTGTAATGTGTAGAGAAAACCAGAGAGTTTGTCTTGACTCCCTGACTGCAGGAAGCTTACACTGGAAATAATGCAATAGTGAGTAGCTGTAATAAGTGAACCAATAGGGAATATGAATCTTTGGAAGCACGGGAGCAAATCTGATCATGTGGGAAGCATCAGAACTACCTTGTCCTTGAATATAACCATTCGCGTGAGTCGCAGCTACCCAATTTCAGTACCTGTCAGGCAAAAGGAATAAGCAATAAATTCCAAACCTACAGTTGAGAAAGATGCAAAAGATGCAAATACTTGTACTTGACAGAGGACAGAGAGACAGCAAAGCAAAGGGGCGGGAGGTTAGGTTGGAGTGACATGAGTGACAGGAATGGATAAGAAATGACACAACAGATTGCAAAGAGTGTGGTCTAATTTCTGCTGTGGGTAGTAATAAACCTTGAAGAAAGTATGATGGGCCAGGGAGAGGGCGATAAGAAAGAAGAGGTCTGGGAAAGAGAATGCTCTTTATCAGCTTGAAAACTCGGGTAGTTCAGACAAAGGCACAGATTACATTTTTACTTTCCTTTGACAGGCAATCCTCTTTTACAAGGACGAGGTTAAAAAAAGACTGAATCTCTGTGAAACTCTGTATGCCCCGTGGGGGTGAGGGAAGGCAGATATAAATGGAATACAGTATCCACTGGTGAGTCACCGGCATTATTTTAAAAGTGATTTGTCGCACAGCAGTGGGAGGCAAGCAGGAGCACAGAGAGGAATTT
This sequence comes from Typhlomys cinereus, assembly GCA_023101885.1. Taxonomy (NCBI): domain Eukaryota; kingdom Metazoa; phylum Chordata; class Mammalia; order Rodentia; family Platacanthomyidae; genus Typhlomys; species Typhlomys cinereus. The sequence goes on along the minus strand of JALPQD010000025.1, from coordinate 10,970,722 downwards.
GTAATGTGGGAGAAGAGAAATGAGGTAAATGGCGAGGTTTGGAATGGGCATCAGGTGTGCCTGAGCTGAAAGATGGTGCTTGGTGACAGCATAAGGAGGGGACCCCAGGACTTCTCCCTCATTGTGGGGAATTAGTTTACATTAGAACAGATTGCTGAGGGTAGATGGCCACAGGGGGAGTCTAAAGGTGTTGTTTTGGAAGAGAGGAAGGACATTTTGAGGAATCCTAGATCACAGAAAATTATTTTAGCACCCCAGAGAAATCACAACTAAACATAAGTGATGTACTGTACCTCGATGTCCTGGACATATTGTGTTGCTCAGAGTATTTGCTAAGAGTGTATAATCTGCTTCCTTCTTGCTTGATTCTGAGATGCTCTCAAAGGCTTTTGGATCCAGAGGGGCTCTGAAGTAATCTGTGATCTAACCACTTAATGGATCCATAAGATGATGGCATTATTGGGAGATCATAAAAACTAGAAAAATCAGACTTTGGTGGAGGAAATAGGTCACTGAAGATAGGTACTAGCTCTTGTCTCTGGTCCCTTTCTCTCTCTCTCTCTCTCTCTCTCTCTCTCTCTCTCCTGATCAACATGAAGTTAGCAGCATGCTTACTGCCATGATGTTCTGTCTTACTTCAGGTCCCAGGTTATGAGGTCATCGAACCATTGGCCAAGATCATGAACCAGAATAATCACTTCATCTGTAAATTATTTCTCTTAAGTATTTAGTTACAGTGATGAAAAATATAACACATTCCTTAAACTTAATGTGTGTCTCTCACAAGGTGGATTTCTTTTCTTTTCACGTGTATGTGTGTATGTTGTTTGCATGTTTGTATGCATATTTTCATGTTAGTGCAGAAGCCAAAGGGTGAAATCAAGAATCATGTTCAATTGTTTTTCTACCTTTTTATTTTGAGCCTGTTTCTCTTTAGATCCAGAGCTCACCTACAGGGCTAGTTCAACAGTCAACTTGCTCTGAGGATTTCTAGAGTCCCCCTTCTGAGGTTGGAATTACCAACCTGAGGTTGGTAGGTCACAAGGACTTCCCAGTGTGGGATCTGGGGTTATGAACTCTGATCCTTTTGCTTGTGGAACAAGGATTTTAGCTACTGAGCCATCTCCCTAGTCCTGCAAGGTGGAATATTGAAAGATATTATTAAGAGAAGTTTTACTTTCTAGTATGGAAAATAATGAACTCATAGCCAAACTGATTTGGTAAAAAATTAGTTGACTATCAGATGCTGTGTGAAAGAATAATGAATCCTTTATTTGAAGATTAGATGGAAGGATTCATGGGAGGGGAGGGGCTAGGAAATTTGAATAAACAGATCACAGGCTATAATTTTTCTCAGTTCAAGGTCTATCTATGGTATTCATTTTATTCTGCCTGGATTCGAGATATTTGGGAGATTTTCATTGCTCAAAAGATTCAGGTTCTTAGGCTGAGGAAATGCTTCAGGGATTAAGGGCTTTATCTTGTAAGCAAAAGGACATGAGTTCGGATTCCCAGATATCATTTAAAGAATGTGGGCAGATATGGTGACAGACTATATTTCTGACCCTGGAAGGCAGAGCCAAGGAAACCCTGGATCTAAACAATAAAAAGGCTATTCTGGGAATGCCTTTAGAGGTCTTTGAAGGTCCTGAAGATCATTCCCCAGGGCTGGGATTACCTGAAGGAACATACCTACTAATCTGGAGGAACTAGTTTTAATCATCCACCGAGGTAAAGCTGCCAACTTCCCCAACCCTCCACTTATGAAAGGATTATGGAGATGATTTTTCCATTGCAGACAAATTTAAGTTCCTCAAGACAAACAGCCTGACCAGGAGTTGGGCCACAGGATCAACTGGGTAGGGCACAATATGAACAGACCAATGAGATATAGAGGACCCAAAGCTCCAATCAGGTTTTCAGTGGAGCTAACCAATAAATAAAGCCATTTTTCCTGGATGTGATAGTTAACCTTTAGTGTCAACTTGACCTGGCATTAACTAAGATTAGCTGTCAGACTACCTGAAGAGATTATCCAGATCAATATGTTTACAATACAAAGACCAGCCCTACATCTGATTGGAACCTTCCTGTAGCAGACCAGATAAAATGAACCATAGAACAGAAGACTTTGAAGAGAGAATCTCTGAAGCTGTGCTAGAAAACTCTCTTTCCTCCTGCTGCCTGGCTTCTTCACTTCTTTGACTCTCTAGGAATCCTCCAGCCTTCAGTCTACTGGACTGAGCAGCTCTGAGCCTCCAGTATGTTGGCAGTGACTTAGTCTGCCCCTAACTTCAGCCACAGCAATGTTGCCTCCACCATGAAAGTCTGTTTCTCGCTTCTAGAACCATAAGTTGAATGAATCTCCCTTTCTGCCTTAAGTTGTTTAACTTTGAATGCTCTCTCACAGCGAAAGTTAAGACTATTATACTGGACAAACCTAACCGTATAAATACTATTGACCCTAACATCCATTAGATGGCTTTCTTGCCCCTTGTGGATTCATGTCTGTGAGTTCCATCCTTTCCCTCCTCTGATAAACTTAATCTTCTACACATGCTCTGATTTCAGTCTTTGACTCCTGAACACAAGAACCTGGAGACATAAAACCCCAGAGAACCCGCATCGCAGGGACTCTGCTATGGTCATTGATATCTGGGGCTCAACAAAGGTTCAAGTCAATATGAGCTGGCTGGGCTACCCACTATAAGTTTGTATCACAGATATAGATATTGTTAATGGGTCATGGAGGGTAAGATATAAGAACAAATAAAACAAATGAAAGAAATGATTTAAGAAAAAAGTTGTGGAGGTAGAAAAGACCCAGATGCTTTTGTTGATTATTTGGTCAATTTGTCTCTCGGATGATGAACTCTACAAAGCGAAGGTCCAGTTCTGCGATGCTTGTGGCATAGCACAAGCATCCATTGTAACGTACCCTCAGTGTGGCGAAAGACCAGCAAAGAAGAGATGACAACTAGTTAGGGGCAATGAATGCAGGAACAGTGATGGAAGAAAGATTAGGGACAGATTCTTCAGGCTGAAGTATGATTATTTTATAGGTATTTTAAATTGTTGAAATTTTTTTAGGGACCACTTGAGCTCCATTGGGATGTCAAAAGTAATCTTTCCAATAGCTAAGTAAAGATGTTTCATTTAGAATCAATTATCATGGTTGGCTTCATACATAGACTCACTAGACCCATACTAATGCAAACTGAAATGAAGGAATCATGGGCATCCTGACAAACCTTTATGAAGACTTGTTTTGTGTGATGCTCTGGGTACCACAGGGGATGCATGTCCCCTTTTTTTTCAGCTGTCCACAGACCTCAGACACACATTCATGAACAGAGCCTCTGGCATAAATCTTGTTCCTTAACCTCACTGGCAAGGCAATTTGTCTACAAAAGAGCTATACTGCCAGGCTTTGGGGCATGTACCACTGAATGAGTTGAGAAGAAAAACTGGATGTTTGAACATCTGTGTCATTTAGTTGACACCTGGGTTCCAGATAAGCTTTGTAATTTATTACAGAACAGAAAAGCTGATTGTTAGTTTAGTGTCATGGCTGTTCAAATCATTTTTGCAGTTATTGTACTTCTTTTGCTGGGATTCCCTAATGTACTAGCACATTATATTATTAAAATTTTGTACCATACTTAATTGGTACAGTATTTAATTATGATAAAGTTTCGAGCGATCAGAATTATTTAATGTTTTTTAATACATGTTGTAATGGTTACTCTTAACTGTTGCTATGAGAAAGCACCCAAAGTCAAGCAACTTAAGGGAGGAAGGGAGTTTTCTTCAGCTTATGGTTCCAGAGGGGAGAAACTGTCTTTCATGGTGGTGGCGGCATGGTTGGCTGGCAGAAGCTGGAGTTAGGCTAAGTCACTCCCATCTTCGAGGCTAAGAGCTGCGAGACTGCTTGCTTCAAAGGCAGACTTTCCCTGAAGGTAGGGTGGTACTAATCCACCTCAAGGCCCACACTTCTGACCACTTCCTCTAGCAAGGCTCCACCTCTCAAGGTGCCATGACCTTGCCAAACACATGAGACTGTGGGGGACACATTTCAAATGTCATATTCCACCTCTGGCTCCCAGAGAGTCATTGCCATCTCATTATGTAAACCATACTCAGTCAAATTAAAAGTCTTCATAGACTACATCAATAGTCCCAACACAGTCCAAAAGATAAGTTACATACTTCCAACATACAGTGGCACAGAATAAACATTCCTATTCCAAAATAGAGGAATTGGGGCATATCCAGGAAAAATTGGTCCATAAGAAGACCTAAAATCAGCAGGACAAACTCCAAATCCTGTAGCTCCAAGTTCAACAGGTGAGCCTCTCATTAAAATCATCTCAGTTCCAAAGGGCTTAGGTTCTACCCCTCCAACACAGCTGCTCATAGAACACATCACTCTCTTGGGATGACTCCTTCTAGGGTATGCAGCTCTCCTTGGCAGATGTCCCACATTGTCTCTAGCATCTCTAACATTTTTATTTCTCAATGGCAAACCAAGATTTAACTCCGTAGCACAAAATGCCCTTCTTGAGCTTTTAAACTACAGGCTTTCTGCCACATGCTGCCTAGATTCTGCCATTTTCTGAAATCTTGGAGGAGGAATCCATGATCTCCTCCCTCTTGCATCACTGATGCCTCTAAAATCAGAACCACTTGGATGACTTTGTCAAGACTGGCTCCCTTGAATCACAGCTGATTCAGATTCTCTGTGCTAACCATGGGGGAAAAATCTTTCATTTCTGGGCTTTATGGGAGAAACAGACCTTGCTTTGGAACTCCACACTTTAGCTCATTTCTTTTGAAAAGATTTGCATTCCTATGGGTGGAGCTTTCTCTGAGAATCTTGCCTTTAAGGTAGGGCCTCTCCAATTATCCAAATTGAGAGCAGGCTTTGATTTACTAATGGAGCTAATCTCTTTAACAGTCATTTTGTTCTCTGCTTCTTCCTGCTTCAACTCTTTAAGTTTGCCATTGCATTTTTCATCATCAGATCTTATAGTTACTGCTTCTTCCTGCATGATTCCTTGTTCTTTTTCATAACTCTGAAGACAACTAAAAAGTAGCCATATCACATTGTCAAGACTGCATTGCTTTGAAATTTCCTCCACCAAGCACTCCAGTTTAACTTCAGGCAAGCTTTCGGGATGAGGGCAAAACTTCACTAAACTCTCCACCAACACATGGCTCCATATCACTCATTCATTTGTAAACACAGTCTCTGTTTCCCTCTGGACCATCACAAGCTGGGCTTCCACTGCCTGTGTCTCTCATTGCATTGCTTTCTTGGGAACGCTCATGAGAAAGGCCCATTTGGCCTCATTGTCAAAATGCAAAGATGTCAAAATGAAAAGACTTTACCAGCACTAAGTCCCAAAGTTCTCCATATTTCTCCCAACAAATAGTTCCAAAGGCACACTAATCACATCACAGCATTGGCCACACTGCTGGGTATCAACTTCTCTCAGCTTCACATACAGCTTCAGGTTGTGGTAACAGCTGTTCTTAATCTCACAGCAATACCTCACTCCCGGTATCAATTTCTGTAATGGGTACTCTTAACTATTGCTGTGAGAGAGCACCCAAAGTCAAGCAACTTAAGGGAGAAAGGGAGATTTATTCAGCTTATGATTCTGGAAGGGAGATACAGTCTTTCATGGTGGAGGTGGCATGGTTGGCTGGCAGAAGCTGGAGTCAGGCTAAGTCTAACAGCTAAGAGCTGCCAAACTGCTTGTTGCAAAGGCAGACTTTCCCTGAAGATAGGTGGGACTAATTCACCTCAAGGCCCACCTCTTGTGACCACCTTTCTCCAGCAAGGCTCTACCTCTCAAGGTTCCATGACCTTGTCAAACACATAAGACAGTGGGGGACACATTTCAAGCCATGACATACATATTTAAAAAATGCAGCAGAAGTATTTAATGGCTATAATTTTACTCAGACCAGCAATTCTTTGATCTTTGTCAAGAAACTATGTTCTGTAGCTTTGGATTATGGCACACAAAGCTATATGATCAAGATTAAATATGGCCCAGAAAAATTATACATGTTAAAACATTAACTATTAACAAAGAGCTCACATTTACACTAACAGTTTTGTGACTATTTTAATAAACAGATGTTAAAATGAAAAAAGGATTATATATGATATTGTCATATTTTAAAATCTTAACAACTAGAAGGAGGTAGGTCACTAGGGACATACTCTTGTTAAGATTTTAAAATCTCAACAACTAGAAGGAGGTAGGTCACTAGGGAGCATCTTCTGTTTGTCTCTTGTTTCTAGTTGCTATGAGGTAAATAGCTTTGTTCTTCTCTGTCTAGACATGGAGACAGTGATGACTGAAACCCATGAAACTACGAGGAAAAATAAATGTTTCCTTCTTTAAGGTGACTTTTTCCAATATTTTGTCACAGAAAATAGTTCAACTGAAAAAGTTTGTATTTAAAAAAAAAACACTTCATTTACTTGAGAAAGAGAGAGAGAATGAGATAGAGACAGAGACAGACAATGTACTTCATACATGCCATGATGCATAGCTGGAGGTCAGAGAACAACTTTTGAAGTCAGTTCTCTCCTTCCACTATGTGGGCTCTCAGGGAACAAATATAGTTCACTAGGTTTTTGAATAAGTGCTTTACCTGCTGAGCTATCTCTCAATCCCCCAAAGTTTGTATTTTATAGACTAGGTTTGTAATGTTTAGTTAAGAAGACTGAAAGTTAAATTCATAAGAGCTGTCATTGGTATAGTTGAAGCTTTGTTTCTCAATTAGAGACTAGTTGCACAGGCATATTGAGATTATGAAGGATTCATATGTTTGCTGACATATATATGTATTTCTCTGGGCTTATTATATTCCAGAAATTGGGAAGGATTCCTAAGTTTACCCTTTTTCATCATGTGTAAGAGGGATTTTCATTAAGGACACAGAATAGTTGGATTTGAGAAATCGAGAGGTAGAGAATTATTTTCAGGATAGATTGGTTAGAACAGAGAGAGAGAGAGGATTTTGAATCATGTTTACTTTGAAAAATTAATTTCCTGGAGTTGGTATGATATAAATCATAATCATCTGTGTGATTCAAGTAGAAAATAGCATTGTAGATAAGATGGGTAAGATGAAATATTAGAAGTTTAGAAATCTTCTTCCCACATATAATGTGATTCTCCATTTATCTTGTCAAGAGGGAAGGAACCAGGTTGGTGAGCAAAAATTGCAAGCATCCAGTACTTTTTACTGGCATTTCTATTTTGATACCCTGAAAACAAGAAACACCATTAAATGCTTTTGGGTACAAACACCTTTGGATGGAACATTTTTACTTGCATCAGTCCTATTAAAGCTTTACAGAAAAGATAGGGTAGCCCTTTCACATGTACACATGTACACATACATATGAACACACAGAGGAAAAAAAATAGCAAAGAACATGAGGTAAGAAGAGAAGTAATTGTGATATTTACAGAAAAAGAGAGGTCCAGTTTGCCCCTGACCACAGAACCAAGATAAAAACTCAAGAGTTCCTGACTTGGTCCCAACTCTTTACTTTTGGCTTTAAAATTATTATTATTTTTAAATTTTTTATTATTTATTCAACTGTGCGTGTGTGCGTGTGTGTATATGTATGTGTGTATGTATGTGTGTGTGTGTAGAACCATGGACGAATTCGAGAACCACCATGGACCACCTCCTAGTTTACTCTGCTCGGGGATTCACAGGCTCTGCCCTACTAGGACCAGAAACGCAGGCCGCCCCTGCTTCTGTCCGGCGTCTATACGTGGGGTCTAGGGTCCGAACTCAGGACCTTCTGCCTGAGCCACCTCTCCAGCCCCTGGCTTTAAAATTATTATGTGTTGAGTATTTCTCATTTGCACAAGTAGAAAGTTTGTCAAGGAGTGTTGTCTATCAAAATACAATCACAGACCTTTACTTTTTAGCAAAGTGGAATGTTGGGTAGCTTGAACTGTGGAGACACAATAAGCCCCTTTCATTGATGTGTGATTTCTTCCTCTTTCTTAACTTTCTCAGAAATTTCAGTGGAGTAGGTTTTGTTGACTTCAAGGAAAGCTGCGATGGCTCTCACATCACATTTTCTCTGGAGACAGCAGTGAACATTCTGTGTTTGACGTTCTGAGGATCCAAATGTGATACAGAAGTCAATGTGCAATGATTGGGGAGGGGCAAATCTCTCTGTCTCATTACAGTCAGACCTGTGAACAGACTGGAGACTATCTGCACAAGAATTGTGAAGATACATTCAGTCCTGACTGCATCTGTTATCAAATGTGCCTCATCATTTTGTGGGGGAAAGCAGAGTTTCTCTTAGTCTCTTGTGGGAAAAGCAGGCCTGGTGTCAACATTTGCACACTGTGACAGCCTTCATAGCAGGCCGACTTTGAGATGTCTTGAGGGAAAGAATCTTAAGAGATTTTGATATGAATTTTTTGCAGCAAGTTTAAGCTAGTTTGTAAAGCTAGCTATAAACTAAGAATAGGAATTCTTAGTCTGAAAGTGAATTCACAGGTTTGAAATACATAATCAGCCTTCTCTCTATCAGCCATGCACATGTGGTTATGTATTTTGAGCATCATGTTAAGCTTGTGCTAAGCCTCCACTTGAGGATCAGATTTGTTGGCCAAAAGATGCTTTTTTTCACTCCTATGGTAACCATAGTGACGATTTTCAGCCCTGGCTCCATCATTTTATCCTTTACCTTCTTGAATTCAGGAGAGGAGACTAAACAAGATGGTCTTGCTTGTGTTTCTGAATGACAGACCATCTTCTGTAGGTTCAGAACTTAGTGGCAGGACAGTCTTTTCATAGGCCTTCAGTAGTGGCTTCCTTGTTGTGTTCTGGAGAGGCAGACCATGCTGCCATTGCCTACGGAGCTACTTTTTGCTTTGGTTTCTGTCCTTTTTCCTGGCACTAATATGCTTGAAATGTCTTGAGTTGGAACTGTGTCCATAAATTTGTCTGTCTATAGGCACAATCTAAAATATAAAAGAAGGGTCTGGGGAAAATAGCCCACGTTATGCAAGCACAAGAGTATGATCCTCGTGTAAAAAAGACAAATCAAAACAAACAAAAAAGCCAGGCATTATGGAATGTGCTTGTTATCCCATATAAGGGAAGTAAAGACAGACAAATCCGGAAGGTCCACCGGACAGCCAGTCTCACCAATGAGAGACTCTGCCTCAAAAGCAAAGCAAAACAAAACAAAATAAAAACAAGGTAGATGGCACTTGAGAAACAATACCTGAGGTTGACCTCTGACCTTCACATATGCACCCACACACACTACTCCCTTCCTGGTCATGGAAGGACCTTGGACTTACTTACCATTACCATTACCATTACAAATGTCTAAGTAAAGTCCAGTGCACTTTGACATCTAAAAATGACTGTACTTACATGTTCCCACCAACCTACACACATACATACACGAATAAAATATTCAGGAAGAGAATTAAAAAAAGGAACAGAGTCTCTTCACATTGTAATTGAGCCTAAATGCAACTGAACAGTTTTCTTCATTATATTTTGTGTGTATGAATTTTGAGCAGGCGCAATTTAAAAAGTGTGATTAACGTCTGATTACACACATAAATCACATGGATTTCTAGGAAGGTGCTTAATACATTGGGTTCTGGAAGAAGAAAGAGATCATGATGAATTGGTATCATTTGTCTTCTATATGCCTCCCTTTCTAATTTGTTGCTAAATTGGAGGCATGTAAGTGTGTGGAACTTTCTATTTTCCTGAAGTGTGCTTCTTTCAGGTTGAAGGGTAATAGGGGCTGGCGGCTTGAAGGAGTCGCTGGGAGGAAGCTAGACGATCACAGCCGCATGTCTTCTTTTTTGTTCTACATGAATCTGCATGCAAGGAATCAAGGGATGCAAAATCACAAAGGCCATTAACTGTGATTTAATAGGAATGGAATAATTATTTACTGGGATCTGATTTAATTGACTTATTTTGAATCATGTCTTGGTGTAATGGGCATAACACTTGCTGTAACTTGTGAAGTCATTTAGCTCTAGCCTCAAATTCTAGTCTGGATAATTACTGAGTGTGTGATTTTTAATAAATTATTGTTTTCTCCTGGTCCTCTAGAAAGAAGATTATTGACTTACATGGCGAATATGGGAGCAGATGACATGTGAAGACCATGACTGATAACAGGCAAGACCCTAGTGCTATGGGACTTGCTTTTTGGAAACACACACACACACACACACAATCAAAATCTGTCAGGAGGTGATGAATTCTATGCAGAAAAATAAAAGAGAATAACAAGAGAGAGTAGAGCTGATTTGGGAGGCCCAGAGAGTAAGGTATGCATTCTACTTTAAATAGAGTGGACCTTTGATAATATTGAGGGAATGGGAATGAAGTGACAGGGTGACCTTAAAGATATGTCTAGGAGTTGGGCATAGGTGGTGCATACTTACCATCTCAGGGATTCAAGAGGCAGGAGAATTCCATAAGTTCAAGGTCAGCCTGGACTATATAGTGAGCTCGAGGTCAGACCAGGTCACCGAGTAAGCACTGTCTAATTTCAAATAAAGTAATACAATACAATATAATACAATACAATGCAATGCAATGCAATCCAATGTGATGCAATACAATACAAACAAACAGGAAAAAAAAAAAAAAACAAGATATCTCTAGAAAAAAGAATGTGACAAGGCCCAAGTCAGGGGTTCTTAAATAACTAGCATTCATAGCCTCATTGGCCATGGGAGAACTTTGGGTTTAATTCATAGAATAGGAAACTATTGCAAAAGTCTAAAAGTTCTGCTGACTGTGGAGAATACAGCCTGTGGGTCAAGAGCAGAAACAGAGATTCCAGCTAGACTATTAAATAACCTAGGCAAGAAATGACTTTGGTTGTGGTGGTCAGAAGAAAAGTATTAAAAATGATCATATTTGGAATTCATTTTGTTCATATTTTAAATGTTACTTTGTTGAAATATGATTTCTAGATGGCAAGATTCATTGTAAATATAAAATAATGTTTCTGATAAGTTTATCGAAGCTGCATTAACCCTCACACTCAAGATTTAGATTTCCATCATGCAAAAAGTAAACTTTATACCAATATGCAGTTAATTTCAGCTCCAGTCAAATATAAGTCTATTTTCTATCTATACAGACTCCACTTTCCTGGATATTATAGATAGTTGAGTCTTGTTTTTTTTTACTTGGTGTTATATTTTTGAGGTTCATCCAAGTTGGAACATGTGGTGGTAGTAGTTTATTTCTACTTGTTTCTGAAAAGTGTTCAACCACACGAATATACCAGATTTGTTTAACTATTCACCAATTGATCAGTGTGTGGCTTGTGTGGATATTTGCATATGAGCATGACATTTTCACTCTCTTTTGCAGATACTTAAAATGGAATTGCTGCATTTTTACTCCAGGTTAGTGTTCTCTTGATCAGAAACTAAAAATCTAACCTGGGTTTGATCCCTGGAGCCTGTGTGATAGGAGAGAGCCGACTCTCACAAGTTGTCCTCTCATTTCCACATGCGCACCATGACGTGGAAACATGTTCCTCATAAGATAGAGAGATAAATAGTTGTAAAAACAAATCACAAGTTCACGCTGAAGGAAAATTAGCTAATACAATCCTGCATACATATATGTTCAAATAATTAAAAAAATTTATTTAGTGTATGCGTGTGTGTGTGTGTGTGTGTGTGTGTGTGTGTGTGTGTATAGAAGGCACTATGTATCCCTGTAGAAGACCAAGGGTGACTTCGGGAATCATCCTGGATTGCTTCTACCTCCTTGTTGCTTTGCTCTGGGATTTCTCAGGCTCCACCCTGAGACGAGAAGTGCAGGCCGCCACCATTTCTGCCTGGCATTTTTGTGTGGGACCTGGGATCTGAACTCAGACCTTTTGTTTGCGAGGCAGAGTCTTAACCCTTGAGCCATTTCTCCAGCCCAAATAAACAAATTAAGAAAATTTTTTGGCTTGCCTTAGGTGGCAGTTTGTATTTCTTAGAACGGGGACACACACACACACACACACACATACACACACACACACAGAGTTTTACAGATGAATACTCACACCCACATATTCATATAGAAATCATTAACATATTCATAAAGTAACTTAAAAATGTCATTGTCCCTTAGATGTACATGTAGGGGTGGGATTGGTGGTTGAAAAGAATTCTTGCCCAGAGAGCCAGTAGAGGTCCCCTGGGTCCCAGGATCGCCCACCCTGTTCTGTCTGCACTTGAACTCCACCAGGAGGAAGTTATTTAAGTGTAACACGTTTCAATGTTGTGCTAGTCACCACAGCATATCACGTATGTCACTGCGGATGTTATTTATTGTTTGTTTGCCTGCACTGAGAACCTCAGCAGGAACTGCTGCCTGACTGTCCCCTTTCCCCCGACACTCTACCTCTCCACATCCTGGGGACACTGATGGCCTGTCAGGGGCTCCTCACTGTTTAAATATTTATTTATTGTCAACAAAGGGAGCTGGGTTCCTTAATGTGAATGATGTATGCAACCCCTGTGTTCCTGTTTTGGCATGTTATGTTCTTGTAAAAAATGAAAAAAAAAACCCCTCAGATATAACAACAACAACAAAAAATAAAAGAACTCACAAACGAGGGTTGGAGAGACAGTTCATTTGAGTCTCTGCCTTGCAAGCAGAAGGACCTACGTTTGGATATCCCAAATCCCATGCCTGCACTTGTAGCCATGGAAGGCAGAAACTGGGAAACCCTGGAGTGAATCAAAAAAGAGGTAAAGCAATCCAGGATGATTCCTTGGGCTTCCACAGGCATACATAGTGCCCTTTCTCTCTCTCACACACACACACACACACACACACACACACACACACACACACACACACAGAGTAAAAAAAAAAAAAAGAAAACTCATGAATGTGACTGTTCTTTTTCTGATGTTGGTTTCTCTGGCATCTCAGACAATGTTTTTCATCCTGTCTTTGTCCCAGTAGATTGGGACTGGTGCTTGATCTTACCTATGAACACAAATCTCCTGTACCTGTACAGCTCCCCTGAGTATCCTTCCCTGTGGATGAAAGCCTAACTAGCATCTTGCTGTGGCCTGTGCTCTGCAGAATCTCAGTTGCCGTGATGCTCCTTGGAAATGCCCTGCCATCCTCTGGCTCAGAACCCTGGGGATGGATCTGCTGCTGCGGTGTCTTTGGATGTGGAGATAAGGATATACACTTCTGGTTATGTTTAGTTATGCCTGGAAGCATGCAAATGAGGCTTGTCATGCAATAAGTTAACATATAAATGTGACCAAATACCTAATGGAAACAATTTAAGGAAGGAAGGAAGGATCTATTTTGCTGCATGATTTCAGAAGGCTAAACCATGGGTCTAAAATCATGGTGGCAGAAATGTGTAGTTGAGGTGGTTCTCCACTTCTTGCAAGAAAAGGGAATATAGGTGAAAGGTAACATAAGATATAGCCCCAAGAAAATGCCCCTAGTGGCCTACTTTCTCTTTTTCGGACTCACATCTTACCTTTTACCCTCTCCCAATAATTATGAAATAGTATGAATTCACCAAAAGATTAATCTGTTGATTCGGTTAGAGCCTTCAAGATCTAATTGTCTGGAAATGCCATTACACCCCCACTGCTTTCTTAATATATTCATGGTGGCATTCACAGTAAGACAGAATCTAACTTATTTCCTTGTAGCCTAATATATGTGGAATTAAGACAAATTCCAAGAATCAGTTCTCACAATGACTGTGGAAGCTGTGCCTTCCTTCCTACTCTAAGATACTGCTGGGGCTCCTATTAAACCAATTCTTTTCTTTTGACTTTAGATTTTTGTTATATTCTTTTTTAAAATGAATTTTTAGGTCAACATACAGAGTCATGGTTTTCTGTATGACATTTTCCTCCATGTATCATTGTACTTTACTCATATTCACTTCCAACTTCTCTATTGCTCCCCCTAACCACCTCCTTCCTCTCTGAATAATTTCCCCTTTGGCTTTCATATGCAAAATCTTTACACTTTCCTTACTATTTCATATTTTACATATTTATATAGTTGAATCTAGATTCTGCAAGACAGAAAGCATTCTGTCCCATCCATGCTTCTGCTGTCATCACCGACAGCCTTTGTCTCACAACCTTCCCAGCAATTCCTCCTTTTCTTAAGGCATAAAAGTTAAAAATGGTCTTTGAAAGAGTAAATCTAAAGAACCCATCAATGTTCAAATATCACCTATACTCTTACTATTCATAGTTATCATAGAGCTGCTTCTATTTCTGTATTGACATTTTCCCGTGCCTTTACAATTTCTTAAAAATAAAATTGGGACCATATTGTATATTTCCCTCACTTATCCATGGGGAAACATTAAGCGAGTGCTTAATCTACAGATACGACTGAATGAACCCTGTTTAAACCACTATAGTACTGCAACAGTTGAACTGATGATCAAAAGGTTGCTAAGCAACCACTATGCAGGTAATATATACAATATGGGATCACTAGACAGAGGGATGATTTGTGTACCAGGCAGGATGGTGTGAGATTTCATTGTGTCACTCAGAATGTCGTACAACCCGATATTTTTCCAATTGTTTATTTTTGGAATTTTCCAATTAATGTTTTCAATCTGTATTTTATTAAAACTGTGGAAAGCAAAGTTGTGGGTAACATTTTATTCTAAAAATATTTAGTTTTATGACTAAATAGTTCCTTAAAATCTTATTGCTAATTTGATCAAAGAGGTACAGAAATAAAATAAGCTAAAATTGTAGTATAAGTAGTAAGAAAACATTCACTTCTACTCATGTTTTATTTTTAGGAACCTTGGAAATCTTCTAATCTATAGTCTCATCTGCAGCCATGAGAAAAATGAAAAAAAAAACAATAAAACAAAAAATGTGAGTTGGCATTGTCAATTTGTTTTTTTTTTTTTTTTTTTTTTTTTGAAAGAAAAAATTGTTTTAATTAAGAATTCAATCCATTTGGTATATTTCAAAAGGTGCAATACTTTTTTTCATTTATCAATGAAAGACATTAGAAATTACTCCCCACCTCAAAAAAAAAAAAAGTCAGCAAAAGGCAAACAAGTAACCCTGAAAGTCACAGTCACATACAGAGCGCATCCTAGAAAAGAGGAGCAAGACGGGTTCCACCCACAGGTTTTCGTGAGTTTCGAAGACTGGATCTACTCACGGGTGGAGAGAAAAGGCAACTTTCAAAAAGGAGTATGTTATTAATGAGGCATTTCTATACTCCTTCCTAAGAGCACCAGGTAGGGAACACGTTTTCTAAAGATCTAGGAAGTGGAATGTGGAATTAATCCGTCCTCCTCCCCCTAAGGGCTGCCCACTGGTTAACAGATTAAAAAATAAAGACTGAAAAAACAAACCCCACATACACTCCCCCCTGAAAAAAAGCAGAGAAGGGGAAAAAGGGGGAAAAAAAAAAACCTAAGATGTTCTAGACTACTGTCTGAAATGGAACCAGGGAGCAGCTTCGACGATTCCAATTAGTCTGTTATAGAGTCAACACAGGCATGCCTTACTTTTAAACAAACCAAAAACATATTTTTTTCTGCTTTGAAACAAGAAAAAACTAGTACTCACTTTTCAGACAATACACAATTATTCAAAATTAACTAGTATTGGAAGGGCGAGGGGGGACCATGTCGATGGGCCTCGTCTCACATGAGTGCATGTGGGTAGGTGCAGGGCATTTGTCATTATTGCAGAAACGAACTTTTAATTTTTAATCTTTAGTTTGATTTAAACATTGCTTTTAGTATGAGGCCCACACCAGCTGTGCAGACGGCTCTGGAGAGGTGTTCACAGCAGCACACACCTGCGGCTCTTCTTCGGTTCTGGAGGCTCCAGGGCAGCCAATATTGCTTCATCAAACACATTCTTTAGGCCTTTCTGTGTAAGAGCAGAACACTCCACATATTTGACAGCCTTCAGATCACGGGCCAGCTTCTCAGCAGTTTCTGGAGTGATAGGCTTCTGTTTGTTCTTGGCAAGTTTCTCAATAGTAGAGGGGTCATCTCTGAGATCAATTTGGGTTCCAACAAGCAAGAAAGGAGTCTTTGGACAGTGGTGAGTTATCTCAGGCACCCACTTTTCTTTCACATTTTCAAATGAAGATGGAGAAACCACTGAAAAACAGACTAGAAATACATCTGTTTGTGGATAACTCAGCGGTCGTAATCTGTCATAATCCTCTTGCCCTGCAGTATCAAAAAGTCCAAGAGTATATGGCTCTCCACCAATCATAACTGTGACTGCATAGTTGTCAAAAACCGTTGGTACATATTCTGAGGGAAACTTGTTTGTCGTGTAGGATATCAGGAGACAGGTTTTACCAACAGCACCATCGCCCACGACAACACATTTAATTGTCTGCATTGTGAAAATAGTTCTGTATCCACTTTCAAATTAGATATTGACCTCAGCTTCTCCGCCGGGGCGTTGGCAGCACTGGCATTGTCAATTTGTATCCTGCCTCAGGATAATGGAAACCCTTTGCCTGCATTTCCAGTGAGTAAGTGGCCAGTTGCTGTGATTAGTAGCTTCTTGAAGACCCTAGGATGGGGAAACGAGATAAATCACGGATGTCGCCCAATATTTAGGATGTTAGTTGAATTTTCATCTCCATCTAGAAGATGTCTGCTAAATGAGTCATAGATGGTTTGAACTGGGTGGGCCAACTCCTACTTCAAGAGAATGAGAACAGGATATGTATGATGATGTACTGTGCCTATTTTCTGGGTTGATGCTCACAATATGTTTTTGAGAGCAGGTAGTTCAGATGCTATTTCATCTCACTGGCAAGCCTTTGCCTTCCATCTGGCAGGATCCCTTTGTGTAGGAAATTAGCTGACCAACTTCATTTTGGCAAACAAAAAAAATACAGGCACATAAATCTGGTGTAATAAGAAATACATTAACGGGCTTTCCTCAAAAACAAAGAACACATATTTATTTTTGAAAATGTATGATTATATACTAGTGCAAAACATGCACACTGATTTCTGAATGCCTGTGGTCTCTCCATTTCTTGACATTTTGTTATTTTAACAAATCCTCTATACTTACATTGGGAGCAGAAATGTCCAATTAAGCACCAGAGAAAAATTATTCATTTGGATCAGGAGTTTCTGAGGTAAATGGTGGGTTGACAATCTGACAGGTAAAGCTGGCTGTCCTAAGACTTATTGCCCAATTTCATGGCTCATATTGGATTGGGACAAGTTAATATTGAGGTCACTTTGGCAATAGCAAAGAAAGTGGTCAAACTGATGTTGCTCGGCTGTGACTTGATACTTCTCACGCATGCTTCCTAGTCACTAAATTTTGCAAGCTAAAATCAGAGAAGTCATGTGAGCCACAAGGTCGATGGATGGCCCCAGACACAGTCCCTCCCTACCCCTTCCTAAGCCAAGCAGCTCAGATAATGAGTTGTTCATTTTGTGATCATCACAAACATGCATAGAGAAGGTTTATCTTAGTCTATCAATAAAAATATGCAAGAAACAACTTTCTGTTTTCCATTTTCCTAATCAATGTTAACCTCAAGTTCACCTCATCAGCATTCCCACTAGCAGTGAAGCCTAAGTTTTTAAGAGATATGAGCAGAGTCTGTTTACCAAGATAAGAGCCCATCCAGATCTTGGTTCATATGAGCATCTGTTGTTCTAAATGAATTAGTATTATGGCATCCCTGAATTGTGCTCTTGGAACTCTGCTGTCTCCTGAGGTATGAGGTGATCTTGCTATTTTTGTGGATCCCCACAATTTCTGCTGGGGTCCTAAGACTCTGTCTGCATAGTATGGTACTTCTCAGAAGAGCAATGAGAGTTATTTATCTCAAAATCTACAATCTAGTTCACACCTCAGACCTTCCACAGGTCTCTCTTTGAAACAAGAAAGTCAGTTTGTTATGTTTTTCATTGAAATTTGTAACACTCCTCACAAGTTGTTATTCAAGGGACTATTTTGTTTAGTTTTTTTTTTTTTTGTCAATCCATGCAGGACATTTCAGGGAATGAACTCCATCACCTTTGTATTCATAGTAGTATAGATTTGAAAGTCAGTAAATCATATAATTATGCAGAAGGGTAAAGAAAGTAGATGCAGGCAGTAGGAAAGAAAGAAGATAAGCATTGCAGGTTACCAAGGTTGAACCACAACAAATGAAAACATGCTACATTCCTACTTTATTTTGCTCACAGCAGTATATGTTTGAACACAGTGTTTCTCTGTAAGGGTCTTTGGTTAACTAGCACGCAACCCAGTGACTCATCTGATGGATGGCACTTCTGCTATATGCTCACCCATCCCAAATGAAAAATAAATAAAAGTTCTGATCAAAACACTTTTTCTCAAGATGTGATTGGGAAGCTATTCCTTGAAAATGATTCATGGGTAAGTCTAAGGAATAGATTCCCTATAATCTCTTTGCCAGTAAACCATGTTAGTTCACTAAAGATGTGTTACATTTCCACAAATGCCTGCTGTACAAGGCTCTGGTAACAGAGAGAAAGCCAAGACATGATTACGAAGTTCCGCTTGAAGTGATTACCCAGAAATTTCCAGCAGGTAGGTATGCCTATTAGATATAGATATGAACATAAATAGACAAGAAACTATTATTTTCATAAATGAATAAAATACTTGAGGAGGTACCTCAGTTAGAAGAAGACTAGAGTGAGCATCAACCTCTAAAGCTAAAAAGCTCAATAACAAATCAACTGTGGTCCTTGGGTACTTAAGGAGCAATAAGGAGTAGACTGCTGTATACTGACTGACTCACTGCTATTTGCACAGGATACACATATACACACATGAACATCGCAACTGAGGCTTTTTGGAAAGTTGTAAGAAAAAGGAGGAATCCACCTAGACATATGGATGTTTTAGTCTTACAGTACTATCAGAGGGATGGAAGGAATCTAAAGATTAAAACATAAGCAAAGGCCTTTGAAACTGTTCCCAGAAGAGATATTAAACTTCGGGTGTCCTAGAAGTAGATTCTCTCTTTTCATTTTAAGCCAGAGTGAAATTGTCTTACTCTACAGAATAAATCCACAAGCTCATTTATTTTTTTTTGAGAGTTCACTGCTATGAATTCCAAGAAGTGGGGTTTTATTGCTCCCAGACCTGGATTTATGTCGACTTGTTCATGGGTTGGTGGGGAAAGAACCTCAAAAAGATGATGAAAATTCCTTAACAAGGAAACAGCATTAGTTAGGTGTGTTTATTTGCATGAAGCATTGAATCTGTGAGTGATTCTTAGGAGCGAATCTATATTTAACTGTTTTCCCATAGGCCATTTTGATAACACTGCACACTTTCTTTTTTATAAAATAACAACTATGTGCTTATTGTAGATAGTTACAAAAATGCAAAAACATGCAGAAGACAATGAAATCAGATACAAGGGAGAGCGAAAACACATTGCTGTAAAATGTTTGGTATACATCAATATATATTGGTACATTTCCATTTGTTTACTTGAGGTGCCTAAACATTAGGCTGTGCTGTACTGGCCTGATTTTGGTTACAAAAACAGAAGTCATGCCATGTTTTTCATCTCGAAGGAGTTTAACTCTGGGGATTAAGGTCTTATGCAGCCTCTGTAGCTGCTTCCCACTGGAAGGTATAATAGGAAAATTCTAGAGATTAATGTGCAAATAATGTAGTGCTAGCACTACTGTTGCACACACATGGTTTCTAGTTTTACTCCCATGGTGTGGGGGAAAGCTGAGAGGACCAGGAGGAAAACTGAGCCTTCATATAACAGATTCAGATTATGAGAAAAATCATAATTGATTTATTTCCCTCATTATTTTAAACTCAGAATATAACTGGGCCATTGCTTCATGTGAAATTGGCTCACGTCCTCATACATCTTAGCCATTCATCTATCTCTGGAAGCCAGGCTAACTAGGTTCATGAGTTCTGCTCCCTGCCTCTTGGACCCTAAAGATGCTTACTGTCTGCACAGCCACCTGGGGGCAGCACCTCCTCACTGCCACGGCTGCTGGCCCCACCAAGATGATCCTGGCTTGTCTCCCCAAAGCAGACCTCCTGTCCGTTACCAAAACATATCTGGGTTAAACCAAGACTGCTCTACACTGACCCTACCCATCTGGGTTAAACCAAGATTGCTCTATTCTGACTTCTATTTCTTTCCTGAGTACTGGGCTTTTTTCAGGTCTTTGTCTTGCATGTACTTCTCTGGCCTTTGGGTAATTCTGTCCTTTGCGGTGACAGTTGCACTATGTGTCTGGGTTGGAGGCAGATGCCTTGCTGCTTGCCATCACTTTATGTCGATTCCCTTCCTCACTTTCCTCGTTTCTTTCTTCATGGAAAGCAATGCACGCAGAAAATTCCAGTTAGCTATTAATCTAGCACTACTTGACGAATGTATTGATTGACTCAATCCTTAGGTTCAGAAACTGTCTGCATGCCTAGTAGTTCATTGAAAGCTCTGGATAGCACTGTTTGTCCACATTATTTTCTTAGAGTAGATCTCTAAAACTGTAATTATAGTGAAACAAAGAATAACCATTTTAAGATTATGATGTGCGTGTGGACTCCCTCCGTCTGCTTTGTTCGCCATACTAAAATGAATCACACCTCAATTCTTTTTTTATCTGTATCTCTGAGAATCCAAAAACATTGAAGCTTCCAGAAACGTGAGGAAGACAGCATCCCCAACACATTTTAATTAACTGTAACTATGGTCGTTGTAAATATTTATTGAATGCAAGGCAATAATCCTCTAGAGATTAAAGGAGTATGCTATTGAGGAGTAGATTTCATTGCAAATGACCAATAATACACAGTAATCAGAAGTCTGTTCTCTCCTTCCACCGTGTGAAGGCACCTTACCTATTAACTGTCCTGCTGGCTCCAAATACATTTTTGTTTGTTTGTTTCTCTTTAACAGCAAATCATAAATTCCTTAGGCCATGACTGGTAGAGGCTCCACAAAAACAAGTTCTTTTTATTTCTTATTCCCGAGGACATCTTTCAAAAGCTGCATGCCCAGTCCCAAGAAGGTAATCATTTGGTAGGTTCAGCTCCACAGAAGGTTTAAGGAGACAGTCTTTATTTCAAAAGAGCTAAATAAAGAACAGATAGAAAGGGGAGAATAGAAGTGTTACTCTACAGGCAGGGGAGTATGAGCTATGATATCTGTTCGTAAATTATTCATAATTTACCCCCATCCATGTTCTTCCTTCACATAGTAAACACAATGGTGTGGATGGATGAAGGGCTATTTTCTCATTCTTTTAATTATAGTCTGCTTTCCCTTTGACACAGATTATAGCTTCAAGATGTTTAAAATTCATCTTGGACTTCAAATGCCTTTAGATTCTTATGCCTTTTTTTTTCTTTTCTAGCCTAGAATATCTGTTTGGGCGTCAATTGATCTGAGAATAAACACTCCAACGAAGTTGGCAAGTTGTGAGCCTGGGAGTTTGCTTCCTGTCCTTTTGTGTGACAAAAAGAACATGAAAATGTGCCAAGGCATCAGAAAGCAAAGAATCTGAGAGCAAAAGAATGAGAGCTAGTAGATCTGTGTGATGGGTATCTCAATGATAAATGGATCTGATCTTTGTGATCTAAATTACAAAAGCTAATGTGGGCAGCCTGGTGAACTTTAAGGGAAAGAGACTTACCAGGAGATGCATAGACACAGGGTTGCTTCACAGTGGTGTACATATTTTGGACATCTCATCAATGCAAAACCATCAAGCAATTATAATAATATAATTTTCTAAGTTCCTAGTCAAATGAATACAGACGGTGACACAGGCTTAATAGATTAACACCATATGCACAGAACAGGTATTAGACTCCAGGAGTATTAAGTCTTTCTTCATCAGACTTCCCTATTGAAGTTCATATCTATCTCCATTTCCAGTTTTCTTACCTCTTACCTGAACTATAATACATATGTAGTATACTTTACTCAGAAATATTTTTAAATGAAACAATGTATATATAGCTGACACTCAATTTGCACACATTAATTGATTGATAACTTTGTCCTGTCTGATGACTCTGTGGTTACATGTATGATAGTGTACTTTAAAAAAAAAGCCCATATGCTACTTAACATCTATGAGGAAGGCTCTAAAAAAATCGAAATAATACCAAACCATAGCAGATGATAAGAGGTGTTGACAAGGATGTGGAGAAACTGGAAAGCTCAGACATGGCTTATAGGAATGTAAAATGGTACAGTCCCTGTTGGAAATAGTTTGCTAATTCATCAAGGGTTCTTAGAATTAGCATATGGCCTAGCAATTCCACTCTGATACAAAGAGACAGTGAAAAAGGATTGAAAAGAAGATTCTAACATCTTTGTTCACAAGAGTTAAAAAGTGGAAATAACTGAATACCCAGCAGCAAGTAAATGCCAGAACAATGAAAATTTTAACCAAGTACAATAATCCAGACATGGCAGAATATTGTGTGAATCCACTTACATGGAATTACTTAGAATAAGCAAATCATAGGAACAGAAAATCGATTAGAGATTTCCTAGGATTAAATGGAGGGATCAAGGAGCTGTTATGCTATGAACAGAGCTTATTTTTAGATGGCAAAAGTTAAGGAGAAAATGATGGTGATGGCGGCATACTATTGTGAATATAAGTAATGACACTGAATTATGCATGTAACAGAGTTTTTAGAATGTATTTGCCAAGTGAAACATTGTTTCCCTCAATCTTCCATATGTAAATGACATTTCATGTATAGTTTACAGAGGATTGTTCCAATATCTCATTTCATCCCTACAGCCTGATGAATTAGACATACTATTTCCCATTCCTACCCACCTCACCTGCTTCTTTATGAATGAACCTGGAGTTTCAAGCATGTGCATGATTAGTTGTAGACACTGCCTTTACCCCAAAGTCCTTAGACTCTGTATTTAATGTTCGAAGGCTGATTCTTTGAGGGATTCGAGCCCTAGGAATTCTTCCAAGGTCAGCTGATCTACAAGTGGTCTTGCTGGAACCTTGTGGCCTCTGGTTATGGCTTTTACCTCACCTCTCATTTGGTCACTTGAACATGGGCAATATTCAGTCGAAAGAGGCCTAGGAAAAGATTTAACAGAGTTCAATATTCCTTATCAAAAAAGATGAAGACGTATATTGTAAATAGCTCAAAAAAAAATGAAGTATTTACTTCCAGTAGATCTCAAGACTCCAACATCAAGGACAAAAAGTGAGTTAGTAGGGAAAACAAAGACTTAAGACCCCCAGGGAATTGTTGATCAAAGTCCATGTCATTGCAAATCACTGGAATCCAATTCCGTCTCATTTAATCCGCATGACAGTGGAAGGAGAAGTAGGGGTGGGAAGCATTTCCCACATTTTATAGTTTGGGGAAGTTTAATGAATTTACCACATTTATGTAACTGCTTGACTAAGGTCATGCAGTCAGAGGGCATCCACATGAAAATAAGACTCAGGTATCTGACGTCTAGGCCAAGACGTGCGCGGTCCATTATGGGCAGCTGACTGTTTCCAAGATAGCATCAGATGCCCAGTAAATGCCACTCCAAAGATGACTGTTGCTATTCTCAGTTGCAGGTGGGGGTGGGGGCAGCCAGGGGCAAGAGTGTGGGGATGCCATCCTGGATTTGGAGTTCTTTTTTACGTCTTATGCCATTCCAACTGGCATAAACAAGACATAGCTGAAGATTAAATGTTCTGAACATTAGTAGCCCATTAGATTTCTTGACACCCTACTTCTTGAATCCTGCCCTGTTTACCCGTCCCCTTCAAATTCTGTTCATGGAATTTTACGAGTGTTTCCTCTTTCTTACTACTCTTTAGAAAGCATGTACTCTTTTGTATACTTTGTGTATATTATTTTTTACTCCAGAGCCTGAGTTGTCAGGAAAATTTTCACTTTAGCATCTCTGCCCTTGCCTCGGGTGCCTAGCTTGTCCCTAGGCTGTCCAAAGCATTTCAGGCTGAAGGTCTCATGCCCTCCCCCTCCTTCATCCAGGGCAATCCAGGTGGCCCTACTTTTCCGGATCAGTTCCTCTCCCTCCACTTAGGTCCAAGTTTTCCCTATTTGACCTCGCTGGAATAGAGCTCTGAGAATAGCAAGCAGGGAATCCCATGACATAGCCCTTGGCAGAGATGTTCCCCCTCCCCTTCTGGTGGGTGATGAATGAGACCCCACAAACTTCTACTCAACTTAAGACATTCTATGGCGGAAAGTACATCTAACAAAGGCAGAAGAAGTATTGGTGAACTGAGCATTTGTCCTGGAGGGAAAGTGGAATCTCCATGAAGGACGACTGGCTTTCTGTGTCTCCCAGGCATGGGCGAGAGGTGATAATACCATCCATTTTTTTTGCCAGCATGACATTGGGAATGACCCATATTATCTCAGAGAAATTCTTGGTATTTCCAAGATAAAATATTCCAATAAAGCCAGAGGGGAGAAATTACAAGGTTAACCAGTCTTATGAATGAATTAAAACGATTCGGCACAGACTAGTTTGGTCCTTCATTTTTCTTGGCAAGCCGGGTTTGATGGTGTTGGTTGAATCTGCTCACCCTGCGGCAGGTTAGACGAAGAGCAGCAGCAGCAGCAGCAGCAGCAGCAGCAGCAGAAGCTGCAGCAGCAGCAGCAGCGGTCAAAGCGTTTATGTAACTACCAGGGCTCCAGGGACTCCCCAGGAAGAAGAGTTCGCTGTTGGTGGTGGGCTTTTTTCCGTTTGACAGCTCCCTGGGTGGGAGCGGCGGGTGGGGCATTCGAGAAGCCTTTCAGCCTTGACGTTTTGGCAGGGAGTTTTGATCCCCGTGAAGGTGGATTTACCGCGGAGTTTACGTAAACTGCAGGGAGGTGGCGCCTCGCTCTGTGCACGGGGCCCAGGCGCAGTGCGGATGGGGGCGCTGGGCGTGGAGTTGCCGGTGTTCCTGCGGCAGCCGCTGCAGTGCGCGGTGCAGAGGCCGCAGGAGCAGGGAGATCCGGGGCTTCTCAGAGCTCACTGAGCTCTCACCTGACATTGATCCGGGATGGGGATGGCGGGGAAAGCGGCCTCAGTGTGCACTGAGTGTGACAAGGAGTCACAGAGACAGCAGGACAGTGAGCCACTAGAGGCCACGGAGCCGCATTGGGGTGGAGGCGTTAGAACAGCAGGCGGCTGGAACTCATCAACTCCCGTGTGCTCTTGATCCGAGCATCTCCTTTTCTGCTTGTTCAGTCCGCCCTTTCAATCTTCTGGACAAAAATAATTTCTTCCTTAAAAATCTTTCCCAGACTCCATTCCATCTTGGACTGTCTGTTGGATGGTTCATTCTAGTATCTAGAAACTAACTGCTCCCCTTGATTGCAGAGGGGCACTCTGCCGGACCCATCTTGTTGGGGACCCAAGAATCTCAAGTGTGGGGGAACCTTCACACATCTGCAATCCTATAGATCGTTGAGTTCGTTCTACCTGAGGAAGTTCCTTCTGGGTTAGCCTAGATCCTTGTGGGCAAGTCGCTGTCTCTTATTGTTTACGTCCAGGATACTGGCAAGAACTGCGACAAAGCTCAGATAGATCAAGCCCCGAGCAGAACGTGGCGCCTGTAATAAAGTGTTGTGTTTCTTTCCTTCTTTCTTTTTAGCTTCAGAGACTGAATAATTCTTTCTCTGCAGTTAATTTTCTATTTTGGAGGAACCAGATGTGGATTATATTGTCTGGTCTTTGCAAATCCTCTGCCATCTTTTAAAGGGCAAAGATCTATTGGTACAGGTCAGCTTTTATCCGCATCAATGTAACTTACTCTATTTTCAATCTGGCAGAGAAAAGCTTGCCTTTAAAATTTGATGGGGTTGGTTATGTATCCACACTGCCTCAAACGTGCAGTGTGATATTGGACCAAGACTTGACACAGATCCACTTTCCTTGCCTGTGGTATAATCTTTCTTTTTTTCCTGACACTTGCTCTTAAGAAAGTGGAAGCTACAGTTGATATATTGAATAATTATTAATATGCTACAGAGCTGTCAATGTTAAGGGGAAAATGTATGCGAAAGCACTTTTTAACAAGGTAAAATCGTGACTCACATACAGATATAACGTGACTACATGTCAAAGATTTTACTTAACCTATTAATTAGGGAATGAGTAAGATGTGAAAATGAGAACTATGAAGATTGCACACATGCATACACATGAAATGCACAATAATACAATCAAGTATAATGCATGAAAACACACATACATGCATGGTACACTATAGTGCAATCAAAAATATGCTACAGTGCAATCAACTGCAATGTATGAAGAACACACACGGACACACATAATACCCTATAATACAATAAAATATAATATGTGAAGAACACATAAATAGACATGCATAACATGCTACAGTATAATCAAATGTATGAAGAATATATACACAGACACACATAATACTTTATAGTGCAGTGACATATAATGTTTGGAGCTACTTAAAAAAAACAGAATGGGGCTGGAGAGATGGCTCAGGGGTTAAGACTCTGCCTTGCAAACAGTAGGACCAGAGTTTGAATCCCAGGTCCCATATGAAAATACTAGGTGAAAACAGTGGTGGCATGCACTTCCAACTCTGGTGGGCAGAGCCTGGGAAATTCCAGAGTGAAGCAAAGATGAGGTAGAAGTAATCCAGGATGATTCCTGAAGTCACCCTTAGCCTCCACAATGACACACAGTGTCTCTGACGCACACACACACACACACACACACACACACACACACACACAAATAAATGAAGTTAAAAAAAGAAAAAAACAGGATGGAAATCAATGGACTTTCTACCAGCTAAAATTTGCATTTTTATGGAAAACAGTGATTTACCTTACTATCAAGTTTTTAAGACTTACCTTTTTCTATTCCTTCAGTACCATAAAATTAACAGGTTAAGGGATAACTTCCCATAGTGCATACCTTATCTAATGAGATAATCCCAGAGAGACTGCTTTAGCCCGTGATTGAAAAGGGCCAAGTGAAGTTCCTCATAATTAAATTTAGAGGAAGTCACAGTGAAAAGTTAGTCAATTGTATGACATGAGGTGGATCTGAATTCCAGATGTCATCTTATCGAATACCTTGGATGCCTAAGATGAAGAGCATCACCCCAAAGATGTGGGGGACTTGCAGAGCAAGAGAGCGAGAGTGAGAGAGTGAGAGTGAGAGCGAGAGAGAGAGAGAGAGAGAGAGAGAGAGAGAGACTATAGGCCTCCAGTGCATAGAACAGGGAAACCAAGGAGAAAGGAAGATCTACACCCCAGTACTGGTTGACCAGTACTAAGCTAGTGGGTCACAAAATAGACTATATCTCTTCTGACTTCTCAGGCTCCCCCAAGAGTGCTTCTCATGAATCCCTGAGCCGCTGTTCAGTCACTAGTATGAAACTGACATAAGGGAAAAGCAAGAGATCCTCGAGACTTTTTTACCTCAGCTGATCATGCTCAGCATGCTGGAGTGCTGGCGTCTGGGCAACCAACAGCCACGAGCGTATTGAGATCACCGGATCAGTGGCTTCTGGGTGCTTTGTCTCATGATTCGAAGAATAAATTTCACACACACCGGAGAAGGTGACGTTTCAGATAGACGTGTGGTTTAGGTTCAGCAGTCAGAGCAGAATTCCTGTGGCAAGAGTGGGTCTTAAGTAGAGGGTCACCACTGAGCTGCTAGTTTAGGGACTTTTTTGGCAAAAACTGGGCTGAGAAATAAGAAGTGAGCTAGTTGGTTCAGTTGACCCATCCATAAAGTTTCAATTGCATCCTCACGCATGGCTTCCAATGCAACTGTGTAAAAGGAGAAGAAAGATATCAAGAAAACAGGAACCAGGGTCTCTAGACATGTCTGACATTTTTCTTTTTTTTTTTCTTCATATAGAAGAGAATTGAGGATATTTCAAGCTTCTGACTAAGAGCCAGAATCAGAATCCATGTCCCTAAAACTGCCTGACCTGTTTCTATCTCCTATTCTCATCAGCATGGCAGAAAATTGCTGTGGCTTTACACAGACAGTAATCACGACCACAAAGATGCTGAGAAATAGAATTAAGGATTTTAGGAACATTTGTTGAAGGAACTCATACTATGCATCTGGAAGCCTGACTTGGTACCAAGCTGCAACCATGTTGAGGGCCACTCCTAAAGTTTAAAAGATTCTTCCTTTCCTCTCTTACTTGTAGATGAGACCATTTAGCTTTTTACAGTCACCACTGGGAAGAAGGAGTTGATTGAGGGAGGAAGGTGAGCATCTAGCTTGCTGGATGCAACATTTGGTGATATGGTCAAGTGACCAAAAAGCACTTCCAAGTCCTCATAAGTTGGGGGCAAAAAGGAGAAGAGAGAGGAATAGTCCACACATGGTCTGTACATGGACAGGCAAGGAGTTCTCCTCTCTTTGCCTGGGTCACGTAATTAAGTCTCATTAACGAAAAGTGATTGAAGAGGGAGTTCAGAGCCTATTTTTGGTTGTCATTATCCGGAGGTAGCAATCAAAATGCAGATGAGCTATCTCTGTCTTACCCCAGGAGAGGAGCAGGCTTCTTGCTGATGAAGGGGAAACGGTGAATAGATGCCTACTGTGGCTTCCCTGTCCACCAGGTCTTTCTGGGGTGGTGACTGGGAGGAAGGGGATAGAAGGCTGGCAGACACATTTAGTGTTCCGAAACACCCTGTATTGAGCTGCTAAGTGCTGCCCTAACGCTGTCTTCTTATAGTGCTGGGAGAGAGGCCAGAGGTCCCAGGGGTCTTTTTCCCCCTCTCCTCCCCTGTCTCCAGTTTGCACAAAGATGAGCATCTGGGTGTCTTTCCCAGGATACACCAGGCCATGGGCTTCAGGGCATTACAGTTTGGCAGCCTTAGAGATCCACTCTCATTGTGACCTTCAGTCTCAATAATTAAAGCCTTCTCTTCTAACCAGACAAGGAAGATCTGGGGCAGCGAGGGACAGAATTAGAAATAACCCACCAGGAGATCTGAAGTCAGCCAGAGGGGGGGCATGGCCATGCTGTAACGCTAATGGAGAGGGCTGACCCGCCGAAGGCAGACACATGCCTCCCTGAGCTTCATTCTCTTTCAGCAGAATGGCTCCCAGCAGACTCCTTACGACAAACAAATCAGCCTGGGATCAAATCGCCAGTGCACCCTTCCCTGGCATAATAAATTCATCCTCGCCGCCGCAGCTGCTGGGACATTACTCAGGCTCATTCCTGTCTACCCCAAGAGAGTCCCCTCCACCCTTCCACGCCAGCGTTGCTAAGTTTAGCTCTTCCAGCATGTGCACAGTCTATATTTAGTATCTAAAAGTCAGAGTTCAGTGTCCGATTCATCAAGTTATCAGTCATCCATCCCGTCGACACATGTAGAAAAATCCTTCCAAGAGACTGCCTTGCTGTGCACTGGGGGTGGAAGCCATTCTGAGGAATTGAATTCATGGGCCAAAAGGGTTTTCTCCTCTCCCTGGGTGGCTGAGAGTGCCAGACCCTGAGCCAACAGCTAGGGCACGGGGTGGGTTGTGGCTTCAGAGAGCAAAGGGAGGGAAAAGAGGCAGATGAAAGGGCTCAAGAGCACACAGTAGGCCCTACTCTGCTCAGGTGGTCCCTGTTGAAATTGTCGGACACTGGATGTGGCATCTTAAGTGTCTTGCTGAGATGCCTTTTTTTTTGGTTGGGAACTTACCTTGAGAATGACTTGGGATGTGATTAAAATGCAAGGTCCCTTTGTTGATGGGTCTGGATTAGGCCTCTCAGCTCCTGCATTTTGCACACTGAGCTCTGAGCTCTCTGGCCTAGCAGCGGTGTTTCTATTGTTTTCCATCTTAGATTGCAAGAATGTCGAAGGTATTGGCCTCATCTGTGCTCTGACTTGTCCTTAACCAGGTATTTTAATGTGCCAATAAAATGATCTGTTGGCTCATCTTTGGCAGTAGTAATTAAAATGTGTAGGTCTTTAGCATGTATAACGCCGTGGAGGGCCGAGAAGATGGTTTAGTGGGGTTAAAGAGCTTGCTGCACAAGCCTGATGACCTGAGGTTGACCCCAGATCCCATGTAAAAGCAGGACATAGCTGAATAAGATCTGTCCCAGCATGCCTATGGGAAATGGGAGGTGGATCCAAGCTCTTCTGTTTCTTCCAGGGGGCAAGTGCGAAATACCACTTAATTGTATCGCAGCTTCTCCTTTCGTACATACCCTTACCATGAAGAATGTTTGCAGACTGGTGAGTTTGCTCAGTGGGTAAAAGACTTGTGCAGCACTGAGAACCAGAGCTTGTCCCTGGAAAATCTAGATGTGGTTGCTTCTGTAGTTCCAGCGCGGCTAGGCGGGAAATGGGAGGCAGGAAGAGAAGAAGGGAAGGAAGCCAGAGTAAGCAGCGTGGAGGTAGAAATAAGGAAAAGTCTCAAGAACAAGGTAGAAGGAGAACACTGACCCTAAAACTCCAAAGTTGTCCTCTGACCTCTGCACATATACTATGGTATCACACATACACACACACACACACACATATACAGTCAACACATACATGTATACACATGCACACACAGGCACATATATACTCACATGCCTATACACACATGTACACACAATCGCATGTATCCAGCACACATACACTCATTCACACACACACATACACTTAAACATATGCAATCACTCACATAAATAAACAAACAAAAAAAAACTTTAAGCAAGAAATGCTCTTTCCATCTTGTGGAAAATACCTTGTCAGATGTAAGCCACTGTTGTCTGCTATCTTGTTTTTGTTTTACAGGTTTCTTTATTTTCTCTTCTCTGCCCTCTGACTCTCACATTTTTTAACGTTATTATTTATTTATTTATCTTTATTTGTCTTATTATATTTTTGTGCATACATGTGGGCACCTGCAGGCACCGTGGCATGTATGTGTACATGAGAGGACAACTTGTGTCATCCTGTCTTTCTGCCATGTGTGTTCTGGGGCTAGAACTCGGGTAGCTACCCACTGAGCCATCTCACCAGCCCTTCTGTCCTGTTTCTAAACGTCTGTTCTCATATCTTCTTTTATTTTTATTCTCTCGGGGTGTATTTACATAACAACAATAAAGCTATGCCGTTTTCTCTACTTGTTACCTAATCCTGTCCTCTCTCCTTTTCCCACTGCGAACCTTCTTCTTCCCAATCAATCTCTCTCTTAATTTCATGCTTTGCTATGTGTGTGGCCCACAGGGTTTCATCTGGTAGCCTGTGCCAGCAACTGCCTGAGCACTTGTTGGACTGCGAAGAGTAACTCCTCTCCCTCCTCCCACACCCAGCGTAATCCTCAATAATCTTTCAGAGAGGTGTGGTGCCTTTTGAGACTTTTCCCCTTCTATGAAGAAATGTTAATAGGCACAAGATTTGCAAGTCTTGTGGAAGTAGAGATGGCAGTGGGTTCATAGGTGCGACAGCCCTGTCATATCCAGAAGGTTCTGTCTGTCAACCTCTTTGCCCTCTGACTCTCACATTTTTTAGCATTATTATTTATTTATTTAAATATTTATTTATTTAATTATTTAGTGTGTGCATGCGCATTAGAAGGCGCTGTAGTCCCTGTAGACGCCCAAGGGTGACTTCAGGAATCATCCTGAATTGTTTCTACCTCCTTCTTACTTCGTTCTGGATTTTCCCAGGCTCCTCCCACCAGGCCTGAAGTGCAAGCTGCCACTGTCTCTGCCTGGCACTTTTAGCTGGGACCTGGGATCCGAACTCAGGACCTTCTGCTTGCTAAGGCAAATCTTAACCCCTGAGCCATCTCTCCAGCCCTGACTCTTACATTTTTATCACCCTCTTTTCTGTGATGTTTCGTGAGTTTTGGGGTGGGGTAATTTGAATGTAATGTTTAGAGCTGAGAAGTCCATGGTGGCATATTCTCTGTATGTTAGCTAGTTGTGATTCTCTGTATTGAACACCTTCTATTGCAAAAGGAGCTTCTAAGTTGACTGCTGAGAACTGCTCTAGTCTATGATGATATGTGTAGATATCCATCTGATATCATGACCTTATAGTTAAACCTTGGTAGGCATGTGTTCTCTGCTGAGAAGTGGGCAGCTGTTGACTACCCCCTTTGACATTCATGCTACCATTGCACCAAGGGTCACCTCTTGCCTGGATGACTTTTTTTTTTTAAATTATTATTTATTCAACTGTGCGCATGTGCGTCTGTGTGTGTGTCTGTGTATGTGTAGAACCACGGATGAATTCCCGAACCACCATGAACGCCTCCACCTCCTTCTGCCCCGGGATTCACAGGCTCCGCCCTACCAGGACCAGAAGCGCAGGCTGCCCCTGCTTCCGCCTGGCGTCTACATTTGTGGGATCTGGGATCCGAACTCAGGACCTTCCGCCTGCAAGGCGGAGGCTTAACCCCTGAGCCACCTCTCCAGCCCCCGACTTTTAAAGCTTGTACAATTCACAGTTTGTTGAGATTTTTGATTCTATTTCTCCCCCAGCAGACTGCATTGTAACTTCTGGTGCTATTAAATTTGATCAACAAGGAAGAAACTTCCGGAACAGATTCAGCCTTTTTTTTTTCTTTTCACGTTCTGTGACCTAAATGTGTGACATCTTCAACAATAAGGGCTTACTGTCAGTTTTTGGAAAACAACGAAGAACACTGGAAAAAACGTATATTGTTTTGGGGACTTCTGAGACCTCTCTTATCAACAGCTCATTGGGAAGTATCGCATACCTAGTACTGTGAATTTTAATTGCCTGTAGCTTCTGGTAGGAGCGCATCAGAGCAATTTCTGCTGTCCCTACCTTCCTCTCTCTCCCTTCTCTGCGCAGGGTAGGTGTGCTCCAGACTTTTTTTGGAATTATGCCTTTGATGCTTTTGTAATATAGAAAGTTTCTGTTTGGCGACATCCGTACTTCCTTAATACTACATATGACTCTCCACTCTTTCCTGTACCCTACCCCCTCATGCCCTACTTAAATGGGACATAATTCCCAATTTCCATTTTTTTTACCATGGTCTTTACATCCCCTTCTTTAAGGTCCTCTTCTCATCTTCTACTCGCTGCCATTGAATGATCCCTTTTGAGCTTTCTGGTGGCGACTAGTTAAGCTCCTAGTTAAGTAGACAAATCTGAAGGTTCAATACTAGCATCACTGTAAGAGAGAACATGCAATATATGTCTGGGAAATTCAATATTTTCCAGTTCCACCTATTTACAGAAAGTTTCATTTTTCTTGATAGCAGAAGTGTATTCCATTCTGTGAATGTACTATATTTTCATTATCAATTCATTTGCTAACAGATATATAGGTTTATGTCATTGTCTTGCAATTATGAATAGAGTAATCATGAATGATATGTCTTTGTAGAAAGATGTAGAGTCCTTTGGGAATACATCCAGATATGGTATAGTTGGGTCATATGATAGTTCTGTTTTTTAGTTTTTTGAGAAACCTCCATACGGATTTGTCTAAGAGAAAGGGAACTTAAATGGTGTATACTAAGATGAGAAGGTATCAGAGAGGATCCCGGGAGACCAGTCATTCACTGAATGTGATCCTGGGGGTCAGGGAAGGAAGGCGCTTTCTCAGCTCTCTCCCTTTTCTCATTCCCTCCTGAAGTTCTTGGTTGTATGCTCCGAGATCAGCCTCAGATGAGAATTTGGGGTTAAAAGCAAAGAGCACTTTGGAATATTCAGGACTCATCTGGCAGACTGGCCTTTGTCTGTACTGGCATTTTAAACCTTCAGACGTGTCCTTAGCCAGCCTGGTAGCTACTTCATGTAAATCAACCAGTTTCCTCTATACCATGGGGAATGTGAGGACTCTCAGTCAGCGAATCTGGTGTGAACAACATTGGATCTGTTTGCCAAGGGACTCCAGCACTGTCAGAGAGGGGTAGATTTTCCCTGAAGATGAGAGAAGACTGTCAGGGTAGGAAGCATCTAGGGAAAGAACAAAGTCTAGATAGGACAAAATAAGTGGAAGATAAAATGTGTTCTTTCTCTCTCCAAATCTTAAGAAACAGCTAAGATAAATGAGTGTATAGTGTGTAACCTGGATGTGTATCAATGTCTTCATCTCTGCAAGCGGGAATTTGTGTTGCTGCCTTAATCTGTGACGTACACTTGGAATAGCATAGTCAAGTAGCAGAGCTCTAGACAGACTAGAAGATAATATTGCTGATAAATTATCTGGTTTTAACTAGGGCCAAAGAATTATTATTTCTCTTTTTTTCAGAATGTAAAGAAAATCTCTCTCTTTTTTTTTTTTGAGAGCGTCTGTAGAGCCGCCCACCTCCATGACAGTCACAGACATAGTGAGGGGCAAGAGGACATGTGCCGCACACACGTCACCCCAGACACACAGCTAAGAGACATCATCTTGCATTTTAACTTTTACTTTTTGAGACAGGTTCTTGCTCTATAACCCAGGCTGGCTTTGAACTCTGGATTCTTCTATCCTCAGAAATGGGATTTCAGACTTGTGCCAGCATACTCAGCCAGATTTGTTTTTGCCAATTAAATTTGCCCTTTAAGATGGACAGGAGAGATGGCTCAAGGGTTAAGACTGCCTGGCAAGCAGAAGGTCCTGAGTTTGCATTCCAGGTTCCACATCAAAATGCAGAACCGCTGATGGCCTGCACATCCAGCTCTGATGGGCAGAGCCTGGGAAAACCCAGGCAAAGCAAAAAAGAGGTAGAAGCAATCCAGGCTGATTCACCCTTGGGGCTCTTCAGGGACACACAATGCCCTCTGATACACACACACACACACACACACACACACACACACACACACGAGTAAAAAATAAATGAATAAAGCATTAAGAAAAGGAAGAGTTTTGTCTATGCATATACAATCTGTATTCTGATACTCTCACCCCACTTTCTCTTCTCTCCCCCAGACCTCTGCTGACCTCTTGTCTTGTTTTATAGTCTCTTTCCCCCAAGTAGGTAATTTTGTTTTGGTTTGTGACCTACTGTGTTTAATGAGGGCCATTGGTTTGGAACTATGCTTGAGGCCTCGTGCGCTTATCAATAGAGTGTTCCTTCTTTTGGTGTATAAAATGGAGGAAATGATATCCTCAGAAATTGTCATTGCAGGATTAAAGAAACCAATGTATAGAGTAATGGCTAGTGCATGCCGTGTCTGTGACAGTGGCTACAGTGCTTTGTCAATAACATGGTGGTCCTATAAGTGGGGAAATCTTTCCTGTTCCCTGTTCAGAGACACCCTCTGTGTCTGTTGAGAACCAGCGTTTCACCAACTTCTGCAAGAATCTTCTCCGGATGATTCCAATTTCTTTTGGGCACCTGTTATACATTGCTTATATCCCATTGCTATATTTTCTCCTGAATTAAGTTTAGAAGTTTTTTTTTTAACCCCCTGTGTATCTGTTTCTTGATTTTGATTTGTGGTTTTTGATACACCTATAAATCTTCTTACAACTTTACAGAAAAAATTCTGTGAATCTAGTAAACATTTGTGGAATTAATAGTTCTGAACAATTTTCAAAGCAGAGAAAATGGCCAGTGTTCGAAAGGTTGTTGTTTCTCTTTCCCCCAATTTAACTGAGCAATAAATTTTCTGGAATCCCATTTCAGCAACTGCCACAGCAGTGGATCCTAAGCAGCTGGAATGGAGTTATTAGTTGTCAGTAGAAATATCACCATTATTATCAACACAGGAACCCTGTCCATCTGTTTATAATCTAGCGTAAGAAGGAACGGACACACAAATGCCACCTGAGCACTTCCTCAGTCTCATGGTCACCAGTCCTCACTTGATCTTGGAGCACAGGTAGGCCACCCAGCTCCAGTCAAGAAGACGCTAGCGTCTAGGCATGACAAAGGAGCATAAAAGGTGCCTAGGCAAGCGCAGCTACTTCTGTACCAGGTAACCAAAGCAACATAGACAAAAGATGAACCCTACCTCCTTCCCGGGGTGAGGCAGTGTGCTACAGAACTATACAGAAAAACCTGAAGTCAAGTGTTAGTTGCTGATCTCCAGAGTCTGATACACGGTACAGGAAAGAGTGTTAAAGGAAAGGTCGGCCAGAGGAGGAATTCCCAGTCACTTAAGCTGGGTTTTTCTCTGCTACTAGCTGAGGCTTATTTTATCAGCATCCAAGAAGAGAGGAACGGAAGCTGGAACACATGTGACATTGCACTACAATGGAAAAAGAATAAACTCAAGTTCTGACATTAGCACATACTAGCTCTGATCTCTGTATCAGTTTGCCAAATGGTTGAGAGGACTGATGAGGAGGTAAATATACACTTGCTAACTGGTAACTTCATCATGAAGTACTGTTGATATCTTGCAACTCATTCTTTCACATCATAATCAAACATAACTAACCTTAAAACAATTTTAGCTATAATGTTCTAATCACACCTAGTTTTAGATATGGGCTGTCAAAGACTCTTCCTATCCTGCATCAAAAACTCTCATAAAATAGTAAAAATAGTTTATTTTTAAGTTTACTCAGTTCTTAGCTCACAAAATTCTTGAAATCATTCCTATGGGTTGTAAACTAGGGTCTGAAAAGATTGCAGTACCCACTTGTCCCTGTGGCGAAGGAAACTGCTCAAGGACACAAGTCCTCCTGGTGGTGGATTAGTGATGTCATCTGCCTTTATAAAGGACAACTTATTAATATCGCAGTGACTCACACTGTCTGACTCTCCAGGCATTTGTTAGAGGGTAAGTATAGGAATAGACATATGAGAATATGCAGAGAGGTGGAGAAGGGCTGGGATTGAAATAAAATATTTTAAATGGAGCAGTAGCATTCTCTTTAGCTTTGACAGAAGAGAAACATGGAGGTCACAGGTGGGCAACACTACAGGCAAGAGACAGGGAAATTGGAACTAGAGTTTGAAAAGGGGTAAGGAGAGGGAAAGAAATCAACAAAGGAGAGAAACATTGGATGAAAAGGGGGAAAAGTGACCAGAAGAAGGGCAGGAAAAAAGAAACCCAAGTTATGGGCTCCCCATTTATAACCAAAGAAGGAGATGAAATTTGCCAAATATATTTCAAGATCCCAGAACACCTTCTCAAAATATAGTTTAGGGGGGCTGGCTCAGGGGTTAACCTCTGCCTTGCAGGCGGAAGGTCTTGAGTTCGGATCCTAGACCCCACGTATAGACGCCAGCGGAAGGGGGGCGGAGCCTGTGAATCCCGGGTCAGAGTAAATAAGGAGGAGGTGGAGGCGGTCCATGGTGGTTCCCGAATTCTACACACACACACACACACACACACACACACTGTCTCTCTCTCTCTCTCTCACTTTCATCTTCCAGAGAAATATCATTGCCATGGCTCCTCTCATATCCTCTCCTTCATTTTTGAGGCAGGAACTCTCACTGCTCCTGGAGCTCATCGATTCAGCGGTGCTATTTAGCCAGTGAGCCAGGGATCCTCCTGCCTCCACTTTCCCTGTGCTGCAATTTCAGGCATATGCCTCTGTGGGCAGTTTTTATGTGGGTGATGGGTATCTGAACTGTGGTCCTCATGCCTGTGAGCCAAGCACTCACCAACTGAGCCATCTCTCCAGTCTAGACATTGTATCTATTGTATCCTCTGCCTTATCCCAATCCCATGAGCATTTTCATCATGCTCATCTAACAAGCAAGGCAAAAGTGGAGAATCAAAGAATTTGAGTGGTTAACGTAGATGGTCTTCTGGCCCCAAATTCATTTTGGAAAAAGATGGGGATGAAGTAGGAGAATATAAGAAAAGCCATGGAAATGAAATTTCTCTGGAAGACTGGATGATCAAAGTGAGTGTGTGTGTGCTTGTGTGTGAATCTTAGTTAGGAATGGCTCTGAAAAGTACTGTACAAGAATGGGTAGAGGAGGGTGCTAGGGATACGACTCATAGTTAAAACTTTTGCCTCACAAAGCAAAAGGACATGAGTTTGGATGTCCAGGTCCAATGTAAAAATGCCAGTTGTAAATAGCAGTGGCATGAACTCCAGTGGCCTGCAATTCTGGCCCTGGAAGATGGAACTCCAGAGCAAAGCAATAAGGAGGTAGGGCAGTTGGTGATTATGGAAGTTACGCTTGGGTCTTCACAGGCACACACACTTAAAGTGCCCTCTTGTGCACACTCCCACACACATATGCACACACACACACATACACACACACACAGAGAACTATTCCTCTCTATACACCCCCTCTCCCCCACAAAAAAGAAGAAGACAAGGAGAAGGGCACAGCAGATTCTCCTGGTATAGGACGCAGGTTTCCAGAACATGCTTCCCCTGTCCAATTGATTGCAGAGGTCAGTAACATCTCGGTGGTGTCAGATGTACCACAGACATCTTGAGGCTCTGTAGGAATGTGTTGTGTGACCCAAGAATCACTGCTGGCAGGGAACAAGAGCTGCAGGCCTTCCTTAGATCATTTTAGGGTGTGAGCATTGTACACCTCTGCCTTTAATTCTTCCTCCTTTCCTTCTGTTCACTCCTCACTTCTACAGACCCAGACACTGAGAGAGGTTGTGATTCACTCCACATTGACTTCCTCTTCTCCCATCCAATGAGAGCACCATGGAATTCTTGTTCTCATGAATGGATGGATTACTATTCCTCAAAATTTAATAAGTATAAGAGTTACTCAGGGAATTTGTTGAATTATGGATATCCAGGTCTTACCCATTAGAGCTTCTGAATCAGAATTTTGAGATGTGAATTTTAATGAAGCATCTCAGGCTACATTAATGCAAATGATCTTTAGATTATGCAAAAGAAACCATAATTTGGCCGAGGCTTGGTTTATTTCCATCAAGTATAATAATCTGATTTACTTCATTTGACTGCAAATCCCCTGAGCACAGAGATCATATCTACATTCTGCCATATTTCTTAACACATAATGTCTTGCATAGGACAGATTAAATTCAGTTTTCCATGATTCTCAGCACCTCTTTGTTGGTCTGAGCTGGGATGCTGGAGAACAAAGTTGGTTGTACAACTCTGCACAGAAGAATTGACCAGGGTATATACAGCATGTTTTGCCCTCTCAGACTTACCTTATTTATATAGTAAGGAAGCAAAACCAATGTTCAGAGCATCCAATTCCAATTGTGCTGTTGAAATTTTATGTGAACCTTAATGTACCTTTAATGTGTTTTCTTCAGAAACAGCTTAATCTTAATTTTTGTGTCTCCACACGGAGTATATTCTTTGGAGTATATTCTTTAAAAAAGGAATGGCTTTCCTTCCTGGACCACCGTGTTTCACATTATTTTCTTTAGCAAGGGATCTATTCTAGCAAGCACCCTAGCTAATGGATTTTCCTTTATAATGTATACCAACCTTCAGCTTCTTATCAGATGTGATGTAAAAGGATGCACAAATAACAAAAGCACATGCTGGGAAGAAAGTGGCTGAATTCTTATTGTGCTCTGAGCAGACTCTATGACTAGTGGAAAAGCACATTTTAATGCCTCTGGCCACCACCAGGACAGGTAGAGACTGGGATCTTTGGTAGTAACATCAATTGTCTGTAGTCTTGATAACTAGGACCTGTCTAAATATCATAGTAGACCAGACACTTTGACACATAGTCCAGGGATCATTCATAGTCTTCTAATAAGATGGCCACAGAGTAGCAACCTTGAAGTAGTCTTCTCAGTGCTACTCAGGAGAAAGAGATGGAACGCTGGAGACATTATCTTCTCAGATGTTCCAAAGGACATTTGGCAATTTCAGTCCGGTTTTTAAGGCAACTTCAGAAATTTATCACATCATACAACCTGGTGCAGGAATGCACATGAATAGGTGATAAGGACTTTTTATACCAGAAGAAAACAGATAAATCAAGAAGCCATTGTTTCAGAAGAAATTTTTGTCTATATCATAATGTTTCATCACTTGGCATTTTACAAAATGTTATTAACGTGAATCCCTGAGAAACAATCATTCCTTTTTTTAAGTCAAAGCAAATGAAAAGCACAATATTGTAGTCCCTTACATTGGAAAGAACTTTCTGAACATCTGCTGAGGGTTCTGTTGGAATTCACATCTCTTTTAATTCCCTATTGAGTGTCTTTGCTAAAAAGCAAGATATGTACTCCTTAAAATGTCAGCAATGCTGGCTGCACCTTAATTTTGTCAATTAAAAAACTTATACTCTGACCTACCGTAGGGGGAACCATCTGGTTTAGTAATGCATTTGGTGGTTTTCATGCTGTTGTGTGAAAAAAAATGCATGGGAAGCCAGGGACTCTTAAAACTTCTTTAGGTTTTATCCTCAAAAGAAAACAAATATTTCCATGGAATCTAGTGGCTCCAGTTGTCCCAAGCAGCTCGCTCATCTTGACAGCTCATCTGTTCATTCATTCTGAAATCACGTTTGAGTTGAGTGCCACCATACTTAATTCCAGGGAAGAGGTTTTGATGATTAATGTTGCTCACTTGGGGGTCTTACTCTAAATAATTTATCTAGAGCCTGGCTGTTCAATTCTTGGCTAATGAACAGACATGGTGAAGGATTTAATTTGATCACTCTTCTTTCTTTTTTTGACCCTTAACAATTTTCCCAAGGCAAATACTTCCTTTTACTTTTTTTATTAAAAATTATTTTATATATGAACAAAATGGATTTCTGTCCATTATTCTTCTCCTGCCACCCCCTTCCTCTCCCATTCTTCTTTCCTTTTACCTGTCTGACCCTGTCATTTATTTACCCATCTTTCCTGCTTACTTGCTAATAACCTCCTTAAGAACAGGAGTGTGTCTGTATCCTGCATACCTAATGTGGCACCTAATTCTTATAGATATTTAATGAGTATTTGATGAATGAATAAAAACATGCTTTTCTCCAATAGAAACAATTTAAAATAAATGGCATTTCAGGAATCAAGGGTTAGTTATGATAATTAAGAATGAAAGGGTATCTTCCCATGAACTGCTATCACTAATGATGACTAGATGCTTAAGCTAGTTCCTGATTTCTTCTTGTTCAAAAGAGGGAAATAATCATAATGTTTCGGCCACATCACTAGAGTTCATAACATCATTTACCATAGTAAGCTATAGGCAACTAACACATTTTTCTACCAGATATTTTTCTTAATGAGTGCTTCATTTTGATTTAGTTACATTATCATTCTTTGATTTAGAACTGTCATAGTTAGGAACAGATGTCAACTTGGCAGTTGAGGGTTTGAGCTCTGGGCACATTTGTAGAGAATTAATGGTTGAGTTAAGCTCAGAGCAAACCTGCAGGTGATTGTCTAGCTGATGGGGCAGACCTAGCTCATGGTGGGTGGGACTAGGCCCTGGAATAAAATAAAGAGAGCTGGTTGAGAAAGTTGACATCCTTGTGTATACTTGGCCAGACATGCAGGTCTGGCAAGCAAGAATTGTCTCTATCTCTCAGCCAGTTCCCTTGACCCTGGTGTTGGTGTGAGCTCTCCTGTCAAGCTGAACTAAGAACCGTAACCAGACTATCATAAGAGAATAAACCCCTTAAGCCATTTGATGATGTTTGTATCAGCAACCATGCAGGTAAACTGCTAGAAGAATCTTGTCCTTCATGGAGAAAAATAAGCAGAATGGAGTTTCCTCTTTCGTGACCAGTTTTTATAGTAACAGAAGGTATGGTGTAGGTTGCCAGAGGAAGAAAAGCAATCACTAGTCTCACCCAGCTGTGAATGCTACAAACAATAACAACCATTCTAATAAGGACTGATCATCAGCGTAACAGTGGCATGAATGTTATAGCCTTAAACAGTAGCTTTGTTATTGGTTTTAAGGCTTACTTTTCTCAGGGAACACATACATGCCTGATACTATAAACCATGCCAAAAACCTGTGGAATAAGAAACTATAGGTCTCAGGCAGTAACAAACTACAAGATTTAACCGTAAGAATTGATAGCAAACTGCCATCTACACATTTAGTAGCATATGTTTATATTAGATTAATTTCTCTTTGTGAAAAGTTCCATTTTAGCTCTAGGGTCCATTTTTTAATTGGGTTGTTTGCTTTCTTGGTGTCCATTTTTTTGAATTTTTGTATATTTTAAGATTATTCCTTTTAATTTTTAATTTAATCATAGCTAGCAAAGATTTTCTACCATTCTGTGGGAGCTTTTTTTATACATCTGAGTTTCTTTTACAGAACAGAAGCTTTTTAATTTTGTGAAGTCCCACTTGTTGATTATTGGTCTTAGTTCCTGGACATCTGGGGTCCTGTTCAGAAAATCTTTACTAGGTCTGTCAACTCAAGTATGTTCTCCACTCTTTCTTCTAAAGTTTAAAAGTTTTGGGTTTAACACTGGGGTCTCTGATCCACTTGGAGTTCATTTTTGTGCAAAGTGAGAGGCAATGGTCCATTTTGATTCTTCTACATATAAATATCCAATTACTCCAACACTACTTGTTGAAGATGCTGCCTTTTCACCAGTGTATATGTTTGGCATCTCTGTCAAAATTCAAGTGGTTATAGCTGAGTAAGTTTATATCTGGGTCCTCTGTTCTAATCCACTGATTTGTACATCTATTTTTTGTGCTAGTACCACACTTTTTTTATTACTATAATTCTGTAGGATAGCTTATAATCTGGAATGGTGATAACTCCATTATTATTTCATAAAATAGAAAAGAAGGAATATTCCAAGACTCTCTGATTCCAAAGCCAAACAAAACCACACTTTTTTAAAAAAGGAAAACTATAGGCTAGTATTCATTAAATACAGATACAAAAATCCTTAATAAAATACTTGAAACCCATTTCCAGAAGCATATAAAAAAGATTATACACCATGAGCAAATAGAGTTCATTCTAGAAATTCATTTGAGTCTTCATATTAGCAGACTTAATGATAAAAACCATGTGATCATCTCAATAGATTTTGAAAAGGTTTTTGATAAAAATCAGCATCCTTTATGATAAAATCTTTAGAGAAAACAGGAATGAAGGGACATATCTCAACATAACAAAGGCTCTATACAATAAGTCTAAGGACAAGTATAATTTCAAATGGGGAAAAACTTGAAACATTCCCACTTAGATTTGGGGCAAGATAAGACTGTCCACTTTTACCACTCCTGTTTAATGTCTTGCTTCAGATTCTGCTAGAGCAATAAGACAAGAGAGGGGAATAAAAGGGACACAGATAAGAAAAGAAGAAGTTAAGATATCTTATTTATAGGTGACATGATTCTATAATGGAGAGATTCATATAGTTTCACCAAGAATTTGCTTAAATTAATGAATAATTTCAGCAAAGTATCAGGCTACAAAATCAACATACAACATCAGTAGTGTTCCTATATATTACAGACATACAGCCTGAGAAAGCAATAAGAGAACAAACCTTATTCACTGCAGCTTCAAGAAAATACTTTGGAATAAACTTAACCAAGGAAATGAGAGACTTGAATAATGAAAACTATAAAACACTACTCAGAGAAATTAAAGAGAATACTAGAGGATGAGAAGACCTTCCAAGTTCATGGATTTGTAGGACTAATATTATGAAAATGACCAACCTCCCAAAGGCAATATATAGATTCAAGGTAATCCCAATCAAAATCCCAATTCAATTCTTCACAGAAATGGAAAAAACAATCTCAAAATTCATATGGAGGGATAAAAGCCCCCAAATAGACAAAACAATCTTGAGCAAAAAGGATACTTTTGCAATGGAAGGTATTCAATACATAGAAACACAGCTGACCAAAGTGTGGAGAATAAGTGAGTGTGGTGTGCTCAGCCCTAACCAGGACAACTAAGTCACTTCCCATCCCAAGTCTCCAGGGAACCTTACAGGAAGCCCTCTTCCGCAGTATGAGTGTAGAAGCCCGAGGGTAGGAGGGGCTACTGACAGATGGTAACCTCTGGTCATGACAGGGCTAGAGCATCTAAGAACCACCGAAGTGGGTTTCACAAGACTTGTCCAAGACTTGGCTCACCACAAAAAGGGAAAGATCTCAAGAGACCCTCCTGAGAGACTGCTGATGGCTAATGTCAGGTAGGAGAAGGAGAGCCTTTATACTTTACCCAGGCAGTTCATTCATGGTCTAGGAAGTACTCGGGCATCATCCAGAACAAGCATCTCAGATGAAACACAATGGGACACACAGGAAAAAGTAGGATGAGGGAGACTGACTTGGGTGGAGAAGAGAAAGTATGCTGTAGGACCAAAGTGGGGAATAAGATTGGTCAGTAATATATATATATATATATATTACAAACGTGTCAAAATAAGAAAAAAGAAGACCTTTAGCCCCAAACCCACATAAAATATTACTAGGTCATAGGT
This sequence comes from Typhlomys cinereus, assembly GCA_023101885.1. NCBI lineage: Eukaryota > Metazoa > Chordata > Mammalia > Rodentia > Platacanthomyidae > Typhlomys > Typhlomys cinereus. The sequence continues at coordinate 10,926,385 of JALPQD010000025.1, read as the reverse complement.
CAAATGTTAGGGACACCACAACAAATGTAGAAAGACACCACAGCAAAACTCACTAGACTCTATGCTCAGTTACCCAAATGGAATGTAAAAGGAACAACTGAAGTGAGGGAAATGAATGGGAAGGAAGGCTCTAGAGGAATATTTGCTAAGAAAAAAGAAAGATTCGTTTTTCCGTAAACTGCATCCATGTGAATGTTGAAGACCATGTATGTGGACAAACATGCATATGGTGTATGATGTTGGCTCTCTTCCTGAATCATTTGTCACTTAGTTTCAATTGAAGCAGCTCTCTTGACTGAACCCAGCGCTGTCTGAGAGATTAGTCTAGCTAGCTATCCTGTCCTCAGAATTCCTGTCTCTGCCTTTGGAGGTCTGAGGTTACAGGCAGCTGCAGTGCCTGCCCAGCATTTTATTTATTCACTTTTTTCTCAAATGGCTGATGTTAAATGAGTATGGAACTACTAATATTTTTGTGGTCGTACATAAGTGGCTGTCTTATGGTTTTTAAGGACTTCTAGCAGAAGACAACCATCAGAAAAGTCATTACTGTGTTTAGCTTCTTAGATAAACAATGCATGCTTTCTTCCCAGCTGCTCACAGAAATGAGTCAAGGTGGAAACTTCTCTTTCCTTGGGAAAATCACACTTGCTTGTATTGTGAGGCAACGGGATGCTCTCAGTTTGGGCGTTCCCTCTGACTGCCAGGTAGGTGTCCCCAAGGGAGATTGGCTTCTCTATCTGAACATTTCCTATGCCAGCTTTTAGGTACACTTGGACACATAATACATGCATCAAATCCTCTTCAGAGTATTAGTACAGTGTGTATATATGTATATACAGGAGGCAGATGGCTAAAGTTCTTTGTTCCCCTCTTGTTGCCAGAGTATGAGGAACAGGAAATACCTGCTTCTAAATTTGACGGTTGAGGATTAAGTGTTAGGCCATTCTTCTGTTCTTAGTAACCTAAGGGAGCTTCAGTCTGGATTATCCGTGAAAGGTCAAGATATTTCTTTTTCTAAGTAGGGAAGATTTTTACACTAGTCCCACAAATCACATTGCTTGACAGAGGCACTTTATTTCTCCTTAGCCTTTAGTTGGAAATTCACCAGCATGAAGGAAGATCAAGGCCTGCTCCCATTCATCAAGATACCCTGAGCTGTGCTACGCTCTCTTGAGCAAAGAAAGACAATTGCAGTACTGAAATATCAAAGGTCAAAGGAGAATTATTTGGAGGAAAAGATAACTAGATTGGATTAGGATGCACACAGGCGAGATTCCTTGTCATATCCAAACATCATGATAAAGAAAGAACAAGAAGAGAACAAAAGTGTGGAAGATATAAGAGACAGATGCAGTGTAGTGTGAGAAATCACCTTTTTGGAAGAACTTCCCACAATGCACTGGGCTTCCTGATGTAGTAACCACTACCTGTCACCAGATGTTTCAGAGCAGAGCAAGGACAAGCATGTACCGGTTAGTGTGGGTTGGATTTCTGTCCAGGCAGCAATTGAGCAGGGGAGGTTCTGAATAATTTTTCCTTTTCAATGGCATTCATTGCACTTTCCTTTTGGTACATTAGGGAAAAGTCACCTTATTTTCTGAACCTTGAAGAAATGAGAACGAAGACAGGGATATTTTTCATTCACTTGGAGCTCTGATGATGTCACTTTGCAAAATGAGAGTGATGCATCCTGGGAATGCTTTGAAGATGCTTCTCTAGCCTTATTATTTCAATGTTGCAAAGTACATTTTCTGTACCATTGTGGATTCTCCTAGCTTCTGTCCTTTTAGCTCATTACTTTCCAGTTATCTCTGAAAGTGACCTGTGGTGACAAGTTGTTTGTTTCTTTGGGGCCTTGTGCCATCTTTCTCTTGGGTAACCTTTCTTGTTTTCCCAGTTACCCTGTTCTATCAAGAGAATGCAGGCAGGGGAATATGTTGAATAAACGTTTTACAAGTGGGAATCAAAAAAGCAGGGCCAACTTAGAGATCAAATCTCTTCCTATTTTTTCATCTATGTTGATCTCAATGTGTGATATTCTGTGGAGGAAACTGAGACTCTATTCTTAGCCACGTCCTGAGTTCTCTATGTGCTTGATAGGAACTGAACCATAGTCCCTACCCTGAAGCACTTGGTGTTCTTCCTGGAAGGCTGGAAACAAGCAAAGTCTGTGCTGGATGTTTATTTGCATGCAAGGGACTAGGATTCTCCTCTTTTGAAAATTATCAGTTCTCCTCTGTAATTTAAGGTGCCCTGTGCATTTTATCATCAATGCTTTATAGTGAAAATGAAGTTTCCTCTGAACAGTTTTGCAGGCAGAGTCCTATCTCCCATTTGGCCCTTTCAAATAGTGAAGGTTAGTACAGGTCATTGAACGCAGGAGATGGGCCCTGTTTCCATGTCTTTTGAATGTTTTCCAGCTGGCCAGTCTACCCTGTGCTGTGTACACCTGGTCCTTCACTGAAGCCAAAGACTTCAAGCCAAAGAATAAACAAATAGCAGTCATGCCTATCCATCCTGCTGTTCCAGGTTCAACTCTATCGTGAGTAGGCAGGAAGATCTGGATCCCTGATACTATTCTCAAAATAGAGTTGGCTCAGATGTCATTATAGCCATAGCAAATGCAGGTGCATCTTTTCTTTTTTGTCATTTATCCTCTTTTCCTTCCAATTCCCACCTCTTCCTCCCTGTCTCTCACATACACACACAGATAAACAAATGCACAAATAGAGGGCGGGACTGCCCTTTCACTCAGCTCCTCCCAGCTCTCTCTTCCTCTTTTCTAGTTTTCTCTAATTTTTAACAAATAATGAAATTACCAAAGAAGACCATCAACTTCACATAGACTAACTTTTAAAAAACAAGTTATGTTATTGTTATGATGATCATCAATAAATATCATTATATATACAACACACACACACACACATATAGACTTGCCAAGGAGTTGCATGTGGTAAGTGAGGGGAATCATTAATATGGATCAGAGAAACTTCTAGATTTTGGCTTGAGCCATTAGTGCATAGGGACCGACTGATCACTGAGATGGGAGAATAACAAATGCCTATAAAATGATTTGCAAGACTTTTGGATACCATATCATACCATACCATACCATACCATACCATACCATACCATACCATACCATAGCATGCCATGCCATGCCACACCATAACATAACAGTGAGAAAGAAGCACAGTTACCCACAGTTGGACACTCTAGTAGATCCTTACAACTTAGAAGTACTAGCACAGAGAGAGAAAAACAGGGCAAAACAAAATAAAATATCCTGAGTTGGTCCACTTAGAACCCAGTGACAAAACTATATTAGAAGTGGCAGGAAGGTGACACTTTCTTATAAGTTGTTGATCAGAAAAGTCTTAAAGGCCCCCAGACATTAGAAGCTTTTGCCATTTCTCTTGGTTGCCCTACAGAAAACTTAAAGTAAGACTCTATTACTGTAGATACAACACATATGGATCACAGGACATGGGCAAAATACACCAGCTGGAATTAGTTTGAGAGCTTAGCACCAAGTAATATTGTAGAAATCTACAGACCAAAATAATCAAAGGCCTCATCAACTATGAAATCTGAAAGTTGCAATAAAAATCATGGCAACAGGTGTATCAGTGTAATAGTGGCACGAGTATCAAGGAGACAACTAACAGCTTTCTGCTTGGACTCAAGGGCCTACTTGTCAGAATGAAACATATTCCAGTTACTCTTAATTAGAACAAGAGCCTATAAAAGGGAAGGGAATAGATCACTAGGGAAGAACAGACTATAAACCTATAGGCAAAAAGATAGTAAACCAAACTGCTCTGTGAATACTTGTTATTATACCCATGGATTAGAAGAACACTCAGCACTCAACCCAGAAGCCTTCTTCTACAACAGAAGTAGAGATCTCAACACCCAGATAGGACAGAGCCTAGTGCAATGGAAAAGCAGCGAATAAACAACAGCCAACCAGAATGCAGAGTACCCACAACCCTGAATTGCTCACCTGGAATCAGACCAACCAAATCTCTCCTTATCCTAAGGCTCAGGGAACCTTGCAGAAAAGGGGGCATTAAGATTGTAAGAGCTTAAAGATGGGAAAGTCCACAGCTATATAAGACATTCTATGCAAGGCATCCAGGAACTCACTGCAATGAGACTTGACCTTATCAGACCTGCATAATGGCTGACATACCAATATTTCCCCATAGATTAGTGAGGATCTCAGGAGAAATAATGCAGTGGAAACTTTAGGGGCTAGGGCTAGACAGAGGAAGGGGAGTGCCCCTATGAGAGGGTCTGCCCAAGGAATAACCAACCACTTGGTCTGCCACAGAGGCCTAAACTGCAACTAGAGCAGATGATCTAGAGGGAACCCGGGGACGCATAGAAGTCAGACAGACAGGAAGGAAGGAGAGGGATGGGATATGAAGGGAAGGAAAAGAGAGAGGGAGGGAAGAAAGAAGGGGCAAGGATAATTACTATTATGTTTGTAAACTTAGGAAAAAATGAAACAATTGAAAAAAAAGAAATGGATTCCCAAAGGGACCACCTCGTGGTTCTAGAGGATCTCATTTTCTTGATAACCTGGGCAAAGCAGCAACTGTGAATTTCACAAGAATCTCTGAGGATTGCTCTTTCTGAGTTGCTGTTATGCAACAATAAATGACTAGATGTTTCCATACAAAAATAAATTAAACTGTATTTTTCTTTCTTTTTTTGAAATGCAAAACTTGGAGGTACTGCAAATTATGTCTTTCTTCTAGATCATGCCTCCAGCAACAATCTTCAACCTTATGCTGATATCGTTCCTGTTCATTTTATTTTATATGATCTCTTTATTCTTCCCCATGAATACTTTGTGAACAACTCTAACACATTCAAGGTAAGTGAATTAAACAAAGTAGCATCTGTCCTTTTTAGAGATTGTTGTAAATTCTCTGCAAATTTTTTAACTGAACGATCTATTGACGCTGCATCTATAGTATACAACATTGTCAGTTGACAGTTTTCTCAGGTAGATGGGAGTTAACAGAAGCAAATTCCATGTAAGCTTGTTAATTTACTGTATAAGTTTAGTTAAATAACTCAGAATAACATTTATTGTGTATGCATGTACACGCACGTGTGTGTCTGTGTACCAATCTTTGCATCTTTAAAGGAACATTGGTTTGAAATGTAGACAATATAATCTATGAATTAGTGTTATACATACAGTCTGTGGGGGTGTGCTTCTTGTTTTTTGTCATCAAATAATGACAGAGAATTGAGTCTTAGTGACCATTATCTAATCGCAAACCTCTCCAAGAGGACTGGGAACTAGATGTTAGCCTTTGGTAGTGAAAGCTAGGTGGCACTATGGTATAATTCTGTGGCTGCTCAATGATGAAGTTTTTCTGACTATGAGAAGAGAAGCTTCTGGAATAAGAGATTCCGTTTTGTGAGCCTCGTGTGGTCTCTAGATGTTAAGCAGCATAACATGAGACAGGGGTCATCCTAATCCATTTAGCTATTCTATTTTCTCTTGCTTTCTTTCTGATAAACCACATCCACACTTTTTTTGGGTGTGTGCAGACACACATGTGCACTGTCACACTCACAACCTCGCTGCGATCATGCATGTCTTCCACCCTATACCTATTATTCAGCGCTTGTTATTTTCCTCCGGTGGAGAGGTGCTAAAGTTTTCCTAGGTCATATGTGAACTAAGGCCAAAGCTTACGTAAGCAGCTGAGAATCCAGTAGGAAGGACAAGGGCAGTGACTTAAGGCTGGAAGCTTTCCAGTTCAACTTCCCACTTGGGGGTATTTAGATTTCATTTGTCCCATGCTGCAATCATTTAATTTCCAGATATGTGAGTCTTTTTGCAAAAGTTGATAAAGTCCAGGAAAAAAGTTTCTGGTGGAGGAAGGATGGAAGCAACACTCAGGGCTGCTCTTTCTCTGAAGAAAAGAGCAGGCTCAACAAAATGGTACCTTCTAAGCATGCTCAGCGATGTCACGTGACATCCTGTAGGGGAAACCAAGCCACTCAGCAGCTTCAGCTGTAGCATTTTAAGGCAGTGAGATAGTCTGTTTTGCACAATTCCTAGATTTCTCCCTCCCTCTCCATAGTTTTCTACCGTAGAAGCTAGAAACGTCATAAATATGTCACTTGCTCTTGATATAAGATCTAAGCATATATACAGAGGACAAGGAAGAAAGAGCAGGATGGAAAGAGACAGCTACTTACTCGAGGACCTCTAGAAAATGTCTTTTTTGATTTTTTTTTTTCTCTTAAACCTGTCTCAAAGTCACAGATACTGTTCTTGGAGGTAAAATGTATTTCCAAGTTGAAGGCAGTTGTCACATTACTCTGTCTGCTGCTATGAGACAACACTCTCACACAATCAGCTTAAGGAAGAAAAGGGAGATTTATTTATTTGGCTTAATGTTCCAGTAGGGTGATACAGTCCATTATCCCGGAAATGGCACAGCTGGCTGGCATAAGCCAGAGGCAGCTTAAGCCTTTCTATCATGGAGGCGGAGAGCCAGCTGTAAATTCCAAGCACAGACTACTAGTGGAAGCAGGGGGCGGGGCTAACCAGCCTCCAGGCCCACCCCCTGTGACATGCCTTCCCCAGCAAGGCTGTACCCTCCCAAAGGTTCCATGACCTTCCCCCCAAACACTGTCAACAGCTAAGGATTCAAACACTTGATCCTGTTGGGGGGTAGGGGGGGGGACACATTTCAAACCATGACTCAGCTTTACCCCAAAGGAGCTGTTTAAAAAAAGGGAGGGAGGACATATCCTCAGTCAAGTGGTATATTTGGGATTCTTGCAAACAATTTAAAAGGAAATGAGAAAATAAACAAATGTAAACTACTAAACTGCTGAGATAGTGCCCTAAAAACAGGCAGACATCTATGTAGCTTTTGATAGGAAAAGAAGCAGTGGCTGGAAAGCACAGATGAGGCCAAGGTCTGAGCGGGGAGAGCTGAAGGTAGCCTCGGGGCTCTAGGCTGCTGAGAGCCGCTTGAGAGCAGTAATCTGAGGGCAGTCGGTGTTTGTAAGGGGACAGAAGGGCCTCTGTGAGGAGTATGAGGAAGAATTGGGACAAAAGTTTGCTTTACTCAGGTTCATGTTCCTTTATGAATTTGTCCTGGTGCCTGAGAGTCTATCTTTATTATAAACAGTGTGTGTGGTCATGTCACAGCGCTTTTGGCTTTTGGTCCTCTCCTTCCATCATGCGGATTGAGAGGATTGAACTCAGTTCATCAGGCTGACAGCAATCACCTTTCAATGCTGAGCCTTCTTGCAGATCTTTTTAGTATTCAGAGAGTCTTCTTTTCCATTCAATATCATTATTGGTGGTCTATTTAACCTTGTTTCTCTTTTTTTCTGGCCTTATTTTCTAACACAGTCTTGTTAGTACGTATGACCACCATTGGCAATCATGTTTCCAGGGAAGTCTTCTCTTAGGAGTCTTTAGTATAGATATAGTATAGATATAGCTCTATCCATCACAATATCAAGAAACATCTTCTGGAGTCTACTAAGTAAAGATAACTTTCTTTAAAAGGATACAGAAAGGTAATGATTTCCTCTCTCGGTAAATGTCTTTCTGTTTAGATGGTATGATATCTAGAACTACTGTGGGATCTTGAAATCATGTGAAAAACTAACTTACAGGTAAGAGGACTTAACCCAAATGACAGAACACACAGAGAGAAATAAGATAGGCTCTCAGCACTGGGGATGAGCTAGTAGGTGAACTAATATAGGTATTTTGGCTCTCAAATTCTTTCTTTATACATATATCATCTGTAGCTCAGCTGTAGAGAAGCATAATTGGTAGACAGAAATTCTGTGACTTTGATTTTAGGCATATGTATGCATTGTGGAATGATCATGGAGACCAAATCAAGTAGCATCTATCACCCACAAAGTTATGTTTTCCTCTTAGTAAAAACACTTATGATCTACTCTCTTACCATTGTTCAAGCACACAATACAACATCTGTTTTAAGTTTATTGAAGTAAATTGTACACAGTAAAATGCATCCACTTAGGCTTGGTGTTACATACTCATGACCCTGGCACTTGAAAGCCTGAGGCAGGAGTATTGTGAATTCGAGTTAGTCTAGGCTATATAATGATCTAGAGGCTAGTATGGGTTATGAAACAGAGCTCTGTCAAACAAACAAACAAACAAACAAACAAACAAACAAATAAATAAATAAATAAATAAATAAATAAACAAACAGCATATCTTTTCCTCAGAGTTCTGTGAGTTTTGACAAGGGCAGAAGAGTTGTTTACTTATTATGTATTGCTAAAGCAGTTTCCTGATTAATTAATTCATTTTAATCAGAAAATATTTATTGTGCATTAATGATACTAACTAGGCTCTGTGTAGAATGTAGAATGAGACAGAATGTGGTTCTGTACCTCAGGAAAGTACTCATTCATTTCACAGGAAACACAGAATGAAGGACTATCCATAATAGTGTTACTTTGAAACCAAAGTAATGGAATCTTTAGTTTCTTCATTCATTCCCTCCTTCAATAAACATTTGTTAAAAGCCCATTACATAGCTGTCTCTGCAGATATATAGAGGGGGGAAACCACCCATTCCTCAAAGGGAAGCAGAAATGTACATTAAAGCTTAGAATGAAATGAAATTTGTCCTACTCAGTTTTATCAGTACATTAGTTACAGCACAGAGTGACTTATATCATAATAGAGTCAATCTTATATGTTCTTTCTATTTTTCTAGTTTATAAGACTCTTGAGAGAGGCAATAATCAATGCCTGATTTGTTTGTGTTACCAGAATAACGTGAATATAATCTTGTGAGAAAACTATGCCAAATAAATATCTGTTGAATAAAGTTAGATATTTGTATGATAAACAAACCAACTTTAGCAATCCTTGAATGTCATAGAATATTTGTCATAGCTTAGATTGTCTGGCTAATGTAGCATGATTAAGCAAACATCAAAATTTAAATCAGAAGTTGTTGTTCATGACTAGTTTTATTATGGTCTTATAACTAAAAATTAAAATAAATTGGGTACTCCATCCTTAACTTTTTTTAAGAGAAAAAAAAACAGATAAGCAGAAAGAAAAAGAGCAGAAAGAAAAGAAGAGAAAATAAAGGGAAAGGAACCAACCCTGTCTTTTGACAAAGATAAATCAAATTCTTATCTCACTGAAACTTGACCAAATAATGATGTAATGATATCCCACTGACCTTCATCTAGATGTGATTTGTCATATTAGCTAATTCTAGCCTTGTCAAACACTTATCTACAATTTCTATACTGCACTATCTTTAGAGCTCTTTTTTATACTATTCATAATCTCCTACCATGGTCTGTCACTCTGCTGTTTGTTTGTTTGCTTGGTGTGTGTGTGCGTGTGTGTGTGTGCGTGTGTGTGTGTGTGTGTGTGTGTGTGTGTGTGTGGTGTGTCTGTGTGCGATTCAGGACCTTCTGCTTGCAAGGCAGAGTCTTAACCATTGAGCCCTCAATTTTAACAACTCATTTTTGAGATCCTACTATGTGCTAGGACATGTCTGATTTAGTTTTTCTGGCAATCTTGCTAAATTTTCAATACTCAAACACATTTCAAGAACAAGTAATAAAAACACTGCACCTTTCTGAATGGCACGTGCATGTCTATAGACTTGTATTTTTATATAGGCATTTGAAGGGCAATAAAGAGACACTTAAGTCCTCCCTTCTTTCAAAACTTTTTAATGTGAATCTTAAGTAAATTTGGTTTTTGAAAATTTTATAAATGTACATAATACATACCAAGCACTCTTGTCCTTTTTCCCCTTTCTTTTTCACCCTTTTTGATCTACTTTCCTATAATTTTCTGAGATTTTTTACTTATTATTGTGTGTATGCATGTGTGTGTGGGGGAGCTGGAGGCCATGCCACAGTGTGCATGTGGAGGTCAGAAGACAATTTCGTGGAGTAGTTTTCTCCTTTCACACTGATGTGGGTCCAGGGATCCAACTCCAGTTGTCAGACTTGTGTGGTAAGTGCCTTTACCTACTGAATTATCTAATTGACCCATAAATGGCATTTTTTAATATTAACCTTATTTGTCTTTAAATTTTATTAGCAATAAGTTTGTGTGTTTTTATTGCCCATTATTTACACCCACCGTGCATCTCTTCCCATTCCTGCTGTTCTCCCCTCCCACCATTTATCCATCCTTTTCTGTATCTCCCTACATGTACAAGAAACTGGGTCATTTCTAGGATTCCTGAACCAGACATTTGTGTTAGTCCTCTTTTTAACTCGGTGTTTGTGTGTGCATACTAGCATGCTGGTGCCACAGTCTGGAGGTTAAAGGACAACTTAGGGTGTTGGTTCTTGCCGTCCACCTTGCTTGAGAAAGGGTCTCTTGCTGTTTGCCTCTATGTATGTGAGGTGAGCTAACCTGCAGGCTTCCAAGGGTTATACTGTCTTCATTTCTCATCTCGCCATAGGAGTACCGGAATGACTGACACAGGCTATCGTGCCCTGCTTTACATGGGTTCTGGGGATCTGAACTCAGGTCCTCAAGCTTGGGCAGCAACAGCCTTATGCACGGAACCATCTCCCTAACCCAAGTCCTGTTATAGATGATGAAGGGAGAGATAGATGATAGATAGATGGATAGATATACAGATGGGTGGTGTATTAGTTAGGGCTCTCTAGAGGAACTGAACTGATAGATTAGATATAAGTTATTAAAAACTCACCGTGTAGCTGCTCAGTTTTTGAACTGACTATCTCAGAAGTCTAAAGGATCTCTGGAAAGTATAGCACTTCAATCATGCTTGAAGGCTGAAGAAGCTGGGATCCTGACATAAGTGATGAATAGCAGCCAGGTCAAAGATGCTGGACTTCAGCGTCAAGGAGGACCAGTGGTAAAACAGAGAATGCTGGGCTCCGACATTAGCAATGAACAGGGACTGTTTGGATTGATGCTGGACAAAGGAGACTATAGACTGGGCTCTGAAGTCAGCTATGACAGCAGCAGTGGCAGCAGAGATAGGTGGCAAGACCAGTACATAGCAAGTCCACACAGGGCAAGAGAGGAACCCCCCCCCCCCCGCACTGCATGTCCTTTCACCACAGGAAAGCATCACTCACTATGGGCTGGGTTTCCTATACCATTTAAACAATCACCTGAGGGGTTGCTGTAACTATCAGTTCTTTACAACTGTGCCCAAGCAGCCTACAGCTGTCAAGTTGACGCCTGACTCTATTATAGATGGGTAAGAGATTCATTTGGGGAATGAGTCGCAGGACTGCGGAGGCTGGAAAGTCCTAAGATCTGGCCATTGATAAGCTTGGAAACAAGGAAACTTAACTGTTGCTGTGAGAGAGCATTCAAAGTCAAGCAACTTAAGGGAGAAAGGGAGATTTATTCAGCTCATGGTTCTAGAGGGGAGAGACAGTCTTTCATGGAGGAGGCAACATGACTGTGTTTCTTCTCTTCTGTGTTTCTTTTTATCTGGTCCACTATTGGGAGGTTCCAATCAGATCCAGGGAAGTTCTACTCAGATGTAGGGCTGGTCTTTGTATTGTAAACGTATTGATCCGGGTAATCTCTTCAGGTGGTCTGACAGCTGATCTTAGTTACAGGTGTGGTCAAGTTGACACCTAGGATTAACTATCACAGTATCTAAGGTTAGGAAAAGGTATATTCTTCAAGAAAGTATTTATGTGTATGTATGGGGAGGGGAAAGTCCAGCAATGGTGACCGTTTTGCTAAGGTGACCTTTTCTCAAACTACCAATACTGATTCAAGGGCAATCTTCTCTGGAGAACCCTCACAGGCACATTTAGAAATAATTTTTCATCTATTCGATCTGGACATTTCTTAGTACAGTCACACTGACACATCAAATGGACCACCTCAAGACTTCCACGGATGTCTCACTGCAAGCTTAAAGGCTCTGAATAATATCAGCAAAACCGATTTTAACTGGACAAGATTAGGATATGAGAGGACAGAAATAATGGAGAAGGAGCAGCGTTTCTCCTTGTTCCACATGTTTTTTTTTTTTTGTTCATAGACTAAACAATACAAATATATTTTACATAAAAAAATACAACTTTCAGAGTCTGAAGGTCATACCCTGAAGCACATTACCCCCGAAGGACTAAGATGGCCCCTTCATCTAAGATCTTGAGAGTTGTGTAGCGGAAGAGCCCAGAAGGCCAAAGAACAAGTACAGAACCTGGGCTCTGATCGAAGCAAAGCAGTTTCCTTAATTAAAGACTCAGGGAGGAGAAAAGAGAGCAAGATGGAAAGAAAAATCAATAAGGCAGCTAGAGGCGCTGTCTCCCCGTCCAAACACCCAAACAGATGCATCACCGCTTCATGCCTCCCGGAGCCCCAATCACAGAAATACGAAACGGCAATGGTGGTTTTGTTGCAAAACACAATGAAAGATGGCGGAAAACATTAAAAGGTCGTTTTCAACACCGAAGTTAAAATTTCACCTTTGCAGGTCCTCAGTTTGCTGTGGCTACCGCCACTGGAATCGCTGCCTTCCACGCTGGAGCTTTCTTGACTCTTCCTCGGTGTTTCAGAAACATACCCCTGCAGGCAGATTTTGGGCAGAACTTAATCACCCAGCGACTCTCCTTTGTGAAGTGAAATAATCCAGCAGTCTACCTCAGAGGACTATGGTGGCGACTCCTGAGTGACCATGTCTGAGGCGCTTACAGTTGCTTAATTTTGGTCTCTACAGTTAGTGGTGGCACTGTCGTGTCTTTGGTCTACAGCAGTCTCCTCAGCATCTGGAACATTGCCAGGCACAAAGCAGGTGCTCAGTAAATATCTGAGTGCATGGTTGCAGTCCTTCTTTCCTCAGGACTTTATCTGCACCAGGCTCTGACTCCTGACATCTACTCTACCCTTGCCCACCTCTCAGGTACATTTGATCTTATTCTCAAAGTCTTTAGGCCTTTTCCTTGGGGCTTTAGGATAAATTCCAATATCCTTAAGGTAGTTCACTCATTCACAATTGGCTCCTCGTCTATTTCTCATTCTTCATCTATGGACCCCACTAACAAGTCTTTCCCCTCCTTTCCACCGCAGCTCTACACTTTGGTTTGGTTGGTTCATATGATCCAGTAAAAAATAAATTCTTGGGGCTGGGGAGATGGCTCCGTGGTTAAAGCCTTTGTCTTACAAATAAAAGGGCCTGTAAAATCTCATATAAAAATGTTGGATAGAAATAGTACTTGCCTAAAATTCCAGCCCTGGAAGGCAGAGCCTGGGAAACCCCAGAACAAAGCAGTAAGGAGGCAGGACAATCCAGGATGATTTCTAATGTCACCCTTGGTCCTCCACAGGCACATACTCAAGTGCCCTCTTACACAACACGCCTTCACACACATGTATACCCACCCTTCCACCAAACATACATGGATGCAAACAACAACAACAGCAACAGAAAAACACTGCTTCCAGGCCTTCAGAAAAAAACCTATAAAAAACAAACTCCAAACAAACCATGTTATTCCCCTTTCAACAACCTCTCAAAGCAGTCCAGCAACTGGGAACAAGAATTCAAAACATGATCCTGTGGGGATACTTTGGATTTGTAGAAATCCAAAGCCACAATATTAGAAAAGTTGGTTTGCAACTATTTTTAGTGTGTGTGTATGTATATATGTACATATATACACGTGTGTATATGTATATATGTACATATATATATACATATGTATATATGTGTATATATATTCCAGATATTGTGTCTCTCACTGGTCATTGTGATACCATCTGAGTCAAGGGGAGGAAAAGGTGAATATGATTTTGAAAGAAGTTTCCATGGGAGATCACAAGAAAATGTAGCAGCTGCTGACATGTTTCAACCTGATTACCATTTTCCTTTTTATTTATTTATTTTTTTTGCCATAGTTTCTGGGAATGTTTTGAGCTAGCTATTATTGGTGAATCCATTTCTGGGACATATTCATCTTAAGCTGAAAAGTGCCACCTTGTCCATAGTAAGCTGTTCCCCATCCGTCAACTGGTACATGTGGGAGAATAAGGGCTTTTCTTGCAGACTCACATTGGGGGAACTCTGAAGGCTATCCGCTTTGGACCTTTTGTGAACAAAAATGAGTGAGGATACCACCACATTGTTAGGGCAGGAATTCTTTTGACTCATGCCCAGAAGTAGCTATGCTTTACAAATGAACTCTGCGGCCAGTGCAGAGTTCATCATTTCTTCTTTCCTATGGTGGAATCAGATGGGGTTGCCTGAGGTAGACCACGTTCGGTCTTTGAAATAGAAGGCTATTTTAGTAGCTCGTTTGATGTCTCCTTATATGGAGCACCTGGTGAATCTCAATGCTATTAAGTATATATGCAGTTAGAAATTAATCAGGAGAAATAATTGAGCTCCTTTTGGAAGAAAAAGCCCAGAGGAACAAAGAGGAAAGAGTTCTGTCAACTAGAAATTAATGTTACCTTTCAGAAGCAGCCTCCAGATGAATTTAAGAGGATGCTTTGAGTACATTTGGAGCATCAGTTACAAAACCTTGTAACTTTTCAGGTAGTATGTATGCTTACTCAAACATTTTTCAGCCTCTCAAATTTAGGGAGCGTTTAGAATCTGCAGAGAGTCTGGAATTTGAAAACCTCCTCTATACTTTCATAGGTAAGTGCAAGTCTAGAAAAGTTGAATTTAGAGATTGGAAGCTAACTGGCCTCGAGCTAGTAGGAAAGATTACTTGCAAAACCCACACCTTTGGAGAGATCTATGAGGCCGACCATTCTTCAAACTTCACATCCTCTCTTGGGATCTGTGAGTGAATTCTGCTCACTATCCCTAGATGTTCCCAGCCCAGACATAAACCCATGATTCTCATCTTTCTCTCTGATCTTCCTTCATATCTGTACTAGACTCTTCCTTCCAGAATAGAAGGGGTGGTTACTCTGGTGACCATCAGTAGCGGAGGTGTGAAAGTGCACACAGTGTCTACATTCTTCTTATGAGCTGGGTATAGGGTCAGATATTTCTAAAATATTTTCTCAATTTATCTTTTCCACTAAACCTCAATTTCAGAATTAAAGAACTACCCTTGGGCCGCTCAGCTAAGAAATAGATGCGGGATACAGAATGAGACACGAATCCACAGTTTGTGCATATATAAAAGCTTCCTGACCTTTTCTTTTGATAGAAATTTCAGTCACTGCATTTATTTCTTTAGTTAAGGCTCATGTGAATGGTGGACTCCCATTGAAATACAAGTATGGCCATATAAACAACACATTAAAATCTAACTTTTGGAAGATGAAACCAGTTAAATCTTGTATGAGGTCTGCAGAGCTGCACCATGAAGATCATTTGTGCAAAGACAATGCAGTTAACTCAGATTTGACTGTATTTTGAGGACATTGAGTCATCTATATATAGAAACATATTAATCCTTGCAGCAAATCTGTGGAGTCCTCTTACCTTTATCTCAGTTTTTAAGTGATGAAATGGTAAGACAGATTCGTGATTTCTCTAAGGATATCATCTAGGAAGTGGCCAATCAGGACTTGGCCAGCCCTTCTGACTCTAGATTCTCCTGTCCTGAAAATACTTTCTTGATTCTGAATAATTTTCAATGCCTGAGGGACCAAAATAGAAAAGAAAAAAAAGGCT
Organism: Typhlomys cinereus; assembly: GCA_023101885.1. Taxonomy (NCBI): domain Eukaryota; kingdom Metazoa; phylum Chordata; class Mammalia; order Rodentia; family Platacanthomyidae; genus Typhlomys; species Typhlomys cinereus. The sequence goes on along the minus strand of JALPQD010000025.1, from coordinate 10,910,720 downwards.
TATTACTTCTATCTCTTCCAGTGTTTGAGTTTGTCCAAATTAGAACCTGTTCTTAATTGAGTAATGAAATGATAATGATACTAATGAGAAGGGAGACAATTAGATATTGAAATTATTAACACTGACCATTTTTCTTGATTAAATTTTGTAGTACTTACTCCATGTTATTCCAGAAATCTTTAAGTCTTCAAATATTTGTTGACAATCAGAGTATAAGAGAATGATAAGAGGTAGAGAGAGGCATTTGACATTGAATTTCATCTCCACTTAATTTAATGTTTATCAATCAAATTAATTAATTTAATTTAATATTGATCAATTATTCATTCAGTAATCCTCTTCCCCATCCAACAATTTTTCTTTGAGTGCCTACCAGAACCGTTACAGACATTATAGATCCAATAACAAATAAGGGACTATCTTTTCTTTCATAAAATTTATGAACACAGAGAAGATATTGTAGTGAAAAGTCATAAACAAATACAATTATTTTAGATACTGTGTTCTGAAGAAATAAACCAGCTCAAAGGCATAGCAGATATTAAAAGGGTGGAAGTACAAAGGAACATTTTCTTTGTACTGGGTAGATCAGAAAAGACTCTTCTGAAGAGACGATACTGGTAGAAATGAGGAGGTCTAAGAATCAATTAGACAAGAGCTTGTCAAGCAGAGTGAATGAGAAGAGGCTTAGCAGTTCAAAGAACTAAAAGATGGTTACTGTGAACAATGCAAGGCTAGCAGTAATGAATGATGTAGGAGATTGGGTTAGAGTGGAGAACTGCTCACAGAGTCCAGTAGAAGCCAGTAGCTGAGACACTCTGATTATAGTATTATACTATCATTAAGCAACCTGATTTGATTTTTGTTTTAGGGGCTATGATGAAAAGAACAACACACAAAAGGGTAAGAGTAGAATGAAGTAATCTACTTAGGATAGCATATAAAAAGCAAAGATGAAGAAGGTTTAGGACAGGCAGGATTAACAAAGTATGGGACCAAATATAACTTTCTACAAGGAAAAAACGCCTTTTGATATTTGAATTAGGCAATTCTACAAAGCAAGTGAAACTAGAAAGCATTTTGAGACTGCCTGAGGGATGGGATGCTGGCCCAGGAGAAGTAAAGAGAATGGTTCATCGTGGTTATGTTTTTGCTTGAGCAATTGGTTAGTGGTGACACCATTGGGAGTAGGGTTGGGGAAGGCTAAGAGAAGAGAAGTTGAGAGAGGGAAATTTAAAACTTCACTCTAAACCTGTATGAATAATTCTGTGAAAGAAACCTCATGTTTAAGTTTTAAAACATCTTTTACTATTAAAATAATAATAGCAGTCATGTTAGGAAGAGATTTCACTTCTGCTACCATACCTGGGAGAAACAACTTAAAGCAGGGGAGATTTATTTTACCTCACACCTGTCAAGGTTTTCAGTGGATCGTTGACACATTCCATCGCTATGCACCCACGGTGAGTCGAAGCATCACAGTGACTGTGTGTTTGTGCAGCAATTCCAGAATGGAAACATTCCATGCTGAAGGGAGGCTCATGAAGTCTAACAAAGTCCCTGAAACCAACAAGATTAACAGTTGCTCTCCAAGATGAAGAAAGCAGCAGATGACTGCTGGAAAAGAGAATCCTCCAGCAACCTGGAGAGTCTCCCTCCTGGAGGGTATCTTTAAGTAGGGCAGGAAGCATCAGGGATGCAGCTTGCACGATGCCATCTAGTATGGGGCAGACTTTTCAGTGATGTAGCTGCCTTCAAATCGTCTCTGCTCCTTTAAGGAATCCATCGACTATGCTCCCATAAGGAACTCCAATAAACTCATTGCTTCTCCCATTTGGACATTGCTGAACTGGTTACTTTGATCTGTTTTTGGTTCTCTGTCTGGAATGGATGTTTCTGTGCTGTTTTCCCAGGAAATGTCACACAACACAGCTACAAGTGTCTTGGGAGGCTGTTTACTTCGGAGCAGTCAGGATGTAGGGGAATGATGGACAGAAAGGAGCCAGACATGCTCCTAATGACCTACTTCCTCTAAGTAGATCATCTACTAGTATCCCATTCAGTATGTACTCAATTGATGGGTTAACCTATTGATGAAATCAGTGCCTTCATGATCCAATCACCCGTCATGACTGGAATCACCAGCTGGATATCTAAGCCTTTGAGACTGGAGATTTTTATTTGCAAGGAGCAGGGAGAACTTGCCACTTGTAATTTAATAAAATAACGACACTGTTATTCCCATTTTATTAATGCCTAAATTTCTGTGTTCTTAACCCACACTAAAGCCAGTGAATCTTGCTTACTATAAGCATGTGACAAGCACCCTCATCATTTCAGTTCAGTCACTGCTAAAATGATGCCTGAGGCACCTGTGTGGTTTCCATTATATTCCTCACCTTGGACATTGAGACCTTCTGGAAAGAAGTACCCAGCCTCAGATATTTCTGGCCTACAAATTTAGAGTTTTCAATTTCTACTGAGCCCTTAGTTTTGGCTGACAATTCCTTTATATGTCTCAGGTGAACTCCCTTAAAACAAGTGAAGAAATTGAGCTTTATTCAGCAACTTTTTGAATATTGACAGCACTCTTTGCATTTCCAGTCTGAACTTTGCCTAGATGTCTCAGTCGTTACTCCATAGACTACACTATGGTCCTTGGGCGAGGGCACCTCCAAATACATGCAATTACCACCTCAATAGGAGGCCTTGGTTCATCTTTGGTTCTGTTCGGTCTTGTTCAACCATTGCAGTGCTTAGTCAATACCAGTTCCCCCCTACTAAATTTATTGGGTTATATACATATATATGTAACCCAATAAGGTTAGTATGAATATATATATTTGATTCTTTGGGAGCCTGGTTCCATCAGTTGTAATCAGGACACAACTCACAATAGAAAAAAGTGAGAAAGAAGAAAAGAGTTATGCATGAGGCACAGTGGTAGAACATTTGTCTAGCACTGGTTTATGTCCCAGTACTGCGAAAATCAGTAACCAACACGAACAACAGCAGAATCCCCCTCTATCTCTCCCTACCTCATTACCTCTTTTTCTTCCTTTACTTTTTGGTCAAGCTTCTCAATGAGGCTATTTATTTCTTGTTCCTCTCTTTATTTTTATCCATGAGACTGTCCTAAATCTTTGGTAGAATCAGTTCCTGATTGATCAGATGTTCCTGCTTTGACAGAGAAGATCTATTACATTTATTATCTTCTTCGAATCCTGACAATATTATCAGGGCATCATTATTCTCCCTATATTATAAAGAAAGGAACCGAATCTCAGAAAGTTTAAATTGCCCTTCGTCACCTAGAACAGTCAAGGTCAATGCGTGGGGGCTTTTGGGAGGGCCCCTACCTCAGAATGATTGGAGACACAAAGTCACGCCAAAAATAATATATAAAGGAGATTTATTGTCAAATAAGTAGGAGGACAAAATAGGCAAGCAGCATGTAGCGTGGGTATAAACAAACAGAGAAGCAGAGAGAGAGAAACAGACAAAGACAAAGACAGAGAGAGGCAGAGAGAGAAAGAGAGAATCTAGTTTCTGGGGACTTTTACAGGGCTTGGTTATGTGACCAAGAGTATGTGACTATAGGCCAGGGACATGCAGTTGAAAAAGTACTGGATGAGAAGGGGGGCTCACTCCGGGGTGGGCGAGAGTCCTTGGATGAATGTGTCAGTTTCTCTTAGTTGCAGGTGGACTGAGGGCTGTGGAGACATTGCAGTCAGGGTAGAGGTTGCTGAGTTGTATCCTTGGGAGAATGGAGCTGTTTTATCTAAATAGACTGGGGGCTGCGAAGGGTTCTTTGTCTGCACACGCACATCAGAGGGAGAAGAGGGGGCAGCTTGAGTCATTTTGTGTTTAACATGCCTAACATTAACACAAAGGAGTGTCCTTCATCTTCTTGCAGTGCTTCCTTTCAGGAAGCACGTTCGTTTGCTTAGTAAATGGGAAAGTTTTGCAATGCGAAGATTTGATTTTCACATGGCATTTTGTAATGTGAAGTTAGCTCATGACTCTTTTTACTATACCAAATTTCATTTCCCTCATCCTATCCAGGGAAAAATGTATATAATTTTGAATTTCATCTCTTTTCAAGGAAGCAAGGCTTCCATAGCTGGAATATGAAATGTCCCCACGGGCTCACATGTTTGAAAACTTGGTTGCTAGATGGTGACCTTGTTTTGAAAGGTAGTTGACCTTTAGGAGGTGGAGCCACATTAGAGGAAGTGGGTCACTGGGAACAAGTTCTGAGTTTTTTTTTTTTTTTTTCTGGACTTACTTTCCATCCATTTCCTTACTGAAGATGCAAATAACCAGGGTCCTCATGTTTCTGCTGCCACACCTTCTTTATCATGATATCTTGACAGACTCTTTCTCCTGGAGCTCCAAGCCAAAATATATCCTTCCCTCCTTAAGTTGTTTGTATCAAATATTTGGATAAAGCAACAAGAAAAGTCACTGATGCAAAGGTCTGGCCCAGCTTTGTGGCTCAGGCTTTGCAATAGCTATTCAGGAAGCTAAATCGACAAGATTACACGTTCAAAACCAAACTGGGCTATAGAATGAGTTCAAGGCTGGTCTAGAAAACTTAATGGTATCCTTATCTCAAAAGATACAGTAGAGTTCTGGAGCAAAAGTGAATGGCATAAAACAGCTTCAGACCTCCTCCAATTCTGGGGGAGAGGCTTCTTCCTTGAGTAACATCTTTTAGGAAACACCCTTACTGACCCAGCCATAGACATGCTTCTGAGTTGATCCTAGATTTACTCAAGTTGACAACCAAGAGTCAACATCGCAATGGTAAAGTTACACTTTTTATCAGTATAGTCCCTAAAGTTTTCACTTAATGCTGACCATGCTTCCACCAGAACAGATACATACTTGTGAAATCTATAAATGGATGACTTACATGGCAATCCAACTCAGTTGAAAGGTAACAGATAGATATGAAAGTCACAGAGCAGCCTACAATGATCTGTAAGGCAGAGGACTCTGTTGATGTACTCTAGTCATGCCTATGAAAGTACCCCCCATGCCACCTTCTACCAATTGGGATGAAGTATATATTCAGGCACATATGTGTGTGTATACATGTTCAGATATCTTGGTCCTGACTAGGTTAATTACATGGATGCTAAGTTCTAGGTGTTAAAATGGGGAAGTCTTCAAAAACTCCCTTTTTACTATTTTACAGGTAGCAATGTTGAAAGGCAAATATTAAGCAACTGGCCAAATCAGTTTTGGCAGGGTCAGGACTTAAGGCAAGTCTCCCTCATCTTCAGAATCAGGTGACACAGCTGGTTCCTATGTATGGGACTGATCGAGTCCTGAAGAAAGGGAGACATGACATGTGAGAATTCTGAGATTCTAGCGCTCTCTCATTGCAACGTTGCTCCAGCCTGGTGATCTTCTATTTCCTCAGACCTTCCTGGGACAAGAAGGTCTGAATTCTCAGAGGCACCTCTTCGAGTCTGAGCTTTTTTGTGGAATGCAGTCTGTTACTCTTGTGAGTTGCCAAGAGCAAGGGTAACATACTCTCGGCTGGCAGAGGAGTCCTTGACTTCATGAAAATGATCTGATGTGGTGTCCTGGGTGAGCCCAAGAGAAGCGAACCGTCACTCTCAGCCACATTCATCATTTTAGTCAATCAATTAGGTCCCGGCTTAAAAGGGCCATTAATCTCTATAGATTTTTCCTGCCAAGCACCAGAATCTTTCTTTAGCTGGAAAATATGCTGATCCCCTGCGTACTGGAAACAGAGGAAAAGACTAGAGGATCTAGCTCATCTAGCAGGCCTGGCGGGCACGCTCCCTGCTGTGAGCTGACTCACAGGCTTGGCTGGAGGGGTGGATGCCACTTCAGTGCCTTAGGAACCCTGCTCTCTTCCCATGAAATTGGGGTCCGGGAAGCTGCCAAATATTTATGCCAGAGGGCTGGAAAAAACTAGAATGAAAATACACTCACTTCTACTGTTAGTCTTTTAGCATCCAAAATAAATTCTTTCACAAGTTAATAGAAATGTCTTTGAAAAAAGGCAGGTATTTTAAACTTTTTTTTTGTCTTTTCACAATTAGCTGTGAGTTCTAGTTCTTTCTTTGTTCATTTTCTCATGAGTATTTGAGTGCAGGATGCATGCATGTCTGCATATGTGTGGGTGTAAGTGTGGACACATGGGCATTTGCATGTGTGTGCACATGCACATGGGGACCCAACATTGATGGTGGGAATCATCTTGATTGCGCTTTCATCTTTAGTTGTAAGTTCTTTTTTTAAAATTTTTTTCTTTTTTGATTTTTAAACTTTTTTATTATTTATTATTTATTCAATTGTGCGTGTATGCGTGTGTGCGCGTGTGTATGTATGTGTGTGTGTAGAACCACGGACGAATTTGGGAACCACCATAGACCACCTCCACCTCCTCCTTGTTTACTCTGCCCCGGATTCATAGGCTCTGCCCTACCAGGACTAGAAACGCAGGCCGCCCCTGCTTCTGCCTGGTGTCTATACGTGGGGTCTAGGATCCGAACTCAGGACCTTCCGCCTGCAAGGCAGAGGCTTAATCCCTGAGCCACCTCTCCAGCCCCTAGTTGTGAGTTCTTAAATCACTTAATCTCCTTGAAATTTGTGGTGATTTCTAGTGACTTCTGTAGCAAATAGAGTAATGGCTTAAAACAGAACGCTGTTTCTGAGGCTAGAAGTCTGAAATCAGCATCCCAGTGGTGAAATAAAGATGCTAGTATAACATGCTTCCTTCGGAGGCTCAGGATTGAATTTGTTGCTTCCCTCATCTAGCTTCCAGGGTTTGCTGGCATCTTCTGGCTTGTGGCTGCATCGCGGGAGTTCAAGGCAACATCTTCAAATCTCTCTTGCACTGTCTCTGTGTACCTGTGCACTTTCTCTGTCCCTTTCCTTTAAGGGGATGGTTGCATTTCAGGATCAATTTAGATAATTCAGTGCTATTTCCTTTCTCAAGATCCTTAACTTATTCCTTCCTTTCTTCTCTTTTTCTCTTTCCTCTTCTCTCTCTCAACCTCTACACCCTTTTCCTATCATTCTGTCTTCCTTTCCTTGCCATTTAAGACAATGTTCATGAATTCCAGGGTGTAGGATACGGTGTCTTTTAGAGTATTTTCAATTAGGGACCAATTTTTTTTTACTAAGAATCCTCACCTTTTGCCTCAAATTGCCCCATTTGTCACTGTTGCTTACAGAAGTTTGTGAGAGAGACCACTGAGATTCAGGAGGATCCTTTTTCCATAGCAGAGTCTTGGCTAGAAGAATACCTGGAGAATACCACCAGTGGGATTGTATTTTCCAGTCTCTTCTGGGTGCATGCGATGTCTGATGGAGGGTGAGTGGAAGTAATGTCTGAAGCTTGTGAGCCCTGTCCACTCAAAAGACCTTCCCTTCTTTCTTTCTTTCTTTCTTTCTTTCTTTCTTTCTTTCTTTCTTTCTTTCTTTCTTTCTTTCTTTCTTTCTTTCTTTCTTTCTTTCTTTCTTTCTTTCTCTCTTTCTTTCTTTCTCTCTTTCTCTCTTTCTCTCTTTCTCTCTTTCTCTCTTTCTCTTCTCTCTTTCTCTCTTTCTCTCTTTCTCTCTTTCTCTCTTTCTCTCTCTCTCTTTCTCTCTCTCTCTCTCCCTCTCCTCTTCCTCTTCCTTCTTCTTCTCTCTCTCTCCTCTCTCTCTCTCTCTCTCTCTCTCTCTTTCTTTTTTTGCCCATCTTCTGGATGGAAGCTTCTAGAGCAATCTCAGAAACTGTCTTGAAGCTGACAGAGACTTCATGAGTGTAAACTCTCCATATGAGTATTTTGAGAAGACCTGTAATCCATTCTGACAATTAGGCTTATGTGCTTTAGAAATACATTTATATTATGTTAACTAGCTCTTTAGAGTTTATCCATTATAAGCATCTGCCTATCATGTTCAACACCATGAGTGCCAATCAATTTCCCTTAGTGTTAATAGGTGTTAAAACAGCAGTTGGGGAGATGACTCAGTGGATGAAGTGCTTCTGTGTGAGCATGAGGAACTGACTTCAGGTCCTTAGAACCCATGAAAAAGTTGGGCATGATGGAATGTATCTGTCACTCTAAGTTGAGAAGGTAGAGTCAGGCAGATTCCTGGGATTTACTGGCCAACCATCCTAGCCTATAGAGGGCACTAGGTTCAGTGAGATACCTTGCCCAAAAAATAAGGTAAAGAACACTAGAATATGAAACCCGACATTGACCTCTGGCTTCAGTCCTTGCATTCACTGGTACGTGCATCTGCAAATGCCTGCACAAATATGTACTATACACCTCTCACATGTGCACACACAAATAAAGTGGAGAGTGACTGAAAAAGACATCCAACATGGATCTCTGGCTTCCTCATGTACACACACACATACATGAATATGTATGTACACCACACACATAAAATAGCCTCAGAAAAGATCTAGAAACTCTCCTGAAAACATAATAAGCAGGTAGTATACATAAAATTTTTTGGACACATTCTTTTATCTGAAACCAGACACGTAGAATTATAAAAATAGAACTAATTGTTGGTGAGGGGATGTGTGTAGTTTAATTCTTAAAGATACTAATTTTGTCACATTTTATGGTCTCAGGGGGTTTGAAATCTTACAACATAGAGAAGTGAAAAAAGATTATCTAACTCAGCCTCTTTCTAAGAAGTGATATTCTGAGATTGTATGGGAAAACTCAGAAGTACTTTATCTGGAAATGTAAAGAACAGCAATATTTAAATTGGAACTTTTTTTATAATCTAAACATCTTTTAGATGTTGGATGTTTAGTAAATGCTGTCTGAGGCACAACACTTAAGATAACACCCAAATGCTCAGCAGTTAATATAAATAATATTTTCATGTTCTAATTTTAATACTGAAAATTGCAAAAAACCATGATTGGATGGATAACATTAATATTTTCTTTTTTATTTTTTTAATTAACTTTTCAAAAAAGCTTGCAAAGTAATGGGTTTCCTTGTAACATTTTCATATATTTATATGCCATCTTACCTTGTTCCAAAAATATTTTATTTATTATTTGAAGGAGAGGGAGAGAGAGAGAGAACATGCTTGCATGTATCCAATGGTGCAGAAGGAGGAAAGTTTTCAGAAATCAGTTCTCTCCTTTCATCACGTGGGCTTCCAGGATCAGACTTAGGTCCCACGCATCTATCACAGCTGCAATAACAGCATTTCGAAGCTGACGATAATGTGCAGATTCAGAGCTGTAACTCATTCCTCTCTTACCCCATATCCAGGAGATTTGTGGCGAGATAAACCAGCTCCATGGTGAACTCACATCCACAGTGAAGAATGGAATGGCTGCTCCATTTTACCAGGCTGTTAATTCCTTCGCTGGTTTATCTTTATATTCACAGTAATGTAAGCATATGGCAGGCATTCGTTGGAAATCATGAATCTTGAAGATTTTACCAGGAAGACTAGTCATGTCATTGCAGCAATAGTAGTGAGATGTGTGCTTAAAAACTATGTCCATTCATCACATGACAACTAACTATCACAAAGGAATCAGAACACCCATGTGTACCTTCAAGTCCTAGAGTATGACCATCTCACAACTGGAAATCTGTTGCCTTTGATCGACATCTTCACATTTCCCCACCTCTGGTCTCTGGTGGTCACTGTTCTATTCTGTCATTGTCTTTGTACCTTCAGCACATAAATATGATCACATATTTATCTTTCTATGCCTGGCTTATTTCAAGCATAAGAACAAAACACACGTCACTGCCTTTTATCAACAAGGTTTATATGTCTGTCACAGGTAGGCTGGGAGCTCTGTTTCTCATCTTGTATTGGGATCCAAGCCAATGGAAGCAGCCACCATATCAAGGGTTAGTGGTCACTATAATGGAAGAGGGAAGGAATAAAAGAAGATCGTAGAGCACCAAATGGTTAAATGATGTGTAATCGTCATTGTCACCTTGACTAGATTTAGAATAACCTAGAAGATTGAGCCACACTTCTGCGTGTGTCTAGAAAAGATTAATTGGGGGATCAACCTTGAATGTGGGTGGCACCATCCCCTCCTGGGCTGCTCCTGAACCGAATAGAACATCAAAAGAATGCCACCTTAGTGCTGACATTCTTTTTTTGTTTTGATAAAAATACAAACTATTGTATTTCAAAGTATGTATCAAAGGAATACATTGCGTATTAGTATAATGTTTATGTTGCATTTTGATAAATATACATAAGTCAGAAAATTGGGAGATTCATAAGTATTGGGACATTAAATAAAAATACATGGATGAGAGATGATTTTAAGAAGGAACTCAGGCAGAAATCATGAAAAATCCTAAGTGATAAAAACTAAGACAATACATTCTTTTCTCTGCTTCCTGACCCGTCACGTAGCGAGTGGCTCTGCTTTGCCACACTCTCCCTTCCATGATGCCTCTGAAACCGTGAGTCAAGATAAATCTTTTCTCCTTTGAATTGTTGGCAATGGATATTTTTGGGTGCAGCAATAAAACAGTAGCACAAATGGCACTGTCCCTCCTGTTCCCAACTCACTAGCCAAAACTATTTGTAAGTCAATATATATGAAGGGAAGGCATGATTTTTTTAATGTGCTTGGAAACTAGAATACAAGGAACACTTGATGTAGAGTAACAACGACTATTATAGTACCATCTTCTAGGCAGGAAACATTTGGCTTATTCTGTCATAGGAAAGATATCTTCTTATGAGAGACACTTCAAAAATTCCACTCAGATATGTCATCAGACTGAAAGTATAGAGGCTCTGGGTGGCTTAAGGAGGTCTCTGCAGCAGATCATGAGGCTCATGGTCATTTTAACCGGGTCTGGGTGACATATGCTGATGCTCAGATGGGATCCCTGTGGACTTAATGCTTCTGGGGGGAGTGAGATGAGCATGGGTAGGGAATGGGAGGATTCTGATCTCAAATATGTGCATGTGTGGGAAGAGTGTGGGGGTTACCAGCCCTGTGCTTACACCATGAGTAAGATGACTTAAGCAAGTGAGCGAGGTGCTCTTAAGTGCATAGCATGGTGACCTATTGTTTACTTAGTGACTTCCTTTACATTTATGTGAACGATGCAGGCACGTGTTGGCATATGTCCTACATATAAAATCATAGGTTTCTTTAGTGTTTTTTAAGATTTTCTTTTAATTTATAAATTGGGTGTTAGCTAGCTATTCACTGTTGCAATAAAATATCAGGTAACAATCTTATTTCTCTTCTAAGGAGAAAAAGCTTATTTTGGCTCACAGTTACAAATATTATAATCCATGATTGGTTGGTCCTGTTGATTTTAGTCATTTTTCAAAGCAGTGCATGATAACAACATTTGGTAGAGCAAAGCCATTTGGTTCGTGGGAAAAATAATGATAAGAAATGGCCATGGTCCCATAATTCCTTCTAAGGGCAATTTCTCTGAGATCTAAAGTCTTCCAACTAAGTTTCAAATCTTAAAGGCTTTACACCATCTCCAAATACTACTATAGGTTAGAGACAAAGTCTCTAAAAATGGGCCTCTGGGTATGCTCTTTCTAAAACATAATATACCATTCCATTCCTAAACATGCTAGCTGTTTTTATAGGTGAGACCAGCTACTTAGTTTTGGAGTCATTAAGGAAGAAGAAACACTCCATTAAAATTTCACATCAGTAGGACAAGCACTTCCTAAGTACAAGGCCAAGTGTATTCAAGCTGAACTAATATAGTTTTACAAGGTCTCCTGTAGTTTATCTACCAGTGGAATGGGAATTGGAAAGACATTTATTTCTTAAAACACCAAAGTCATCAGTTCTTATACAGAATCATGGAACCTCTAAATATTTTATGTTCCAGCAGAGGAATAAGTATCTACTTTTTCTCTCTGAAATCATAGGAAGCCTGTGATATCAAGACTATTGTTTAGATAGCAAATGTGTTACTCACAGCTTATTGTTGGTTCTAGAAGCTCTGACTGGCTACTATCTTCAGAGTTTGCATTTATCTAATACTTCCAAGCAGTAGATAAAAAAACATTGTTACTAATGTTAATGAAGTCACATATGATGGTTCCCTACTCATGGCGGATGAAGTTGCTCATGATGGTTTGCGGTTCCTGGAGGATGAAGTTACACAGGATGGTTCAGGATTCACGGGAGATAAATCATTCTCCATGGTGAAAAACATCCTAGCATATTTGGTTTCCTAAAGCTGAGATGATAATAATGGCTGCTGTAGTAGTCCTATTACGGACTTAACAAGTACATGAAGAGAGATAGGAGCCATCATGCCTTGAATTCTGATTCCCTCGACCATATTATGCTGTAGCACAAAGATATTTACTAGACACTTACATATCCCAGCATCCAGAGCCATAGACCAAAAAACTTCTATATTTTATTGATTAGTTGATCTCAGATGTTTTGTTATAGCAACAGAAAATGTTAACGACCCTAAGTTAGAATATATTTGTCGAGTTGTGTTTTCAAGTTTGCAGTTGGTTTCTCTGAGCCATGAAACTCATTATTGAGAATTCTCTTTGGATAAGTGCATTTGAGAGAGCATTGCCTCTGGTGAGGGATAATGTGTTTTACAGAAATGAAGTTATCTGGCCCTTGGAGTGATATATGACTGTCAACAGGCTTGGATGAAGTTTCTATGTCTCCTTATCTTATTAATGTTCCTGCTGTATTTATTTCTATTAGCAAAGAAGGACTCACAATATGTTTTTAACAATGTCTTTCTTCAGAAAAGAAATTTTGGCACTGATAAAATTAAAATGTGTTAAGTATCCTTTAAAATGTAAGAGAAGGAGATATTTGCTAGTATATGACTTGAACATAGGGTTCCTATGAAGCACTTGGGATAATGGTTTATTAAAAAGTCAAACATGGGCTGGAAAGATGGCTCAGGGGTTAAGACTTTGTCTTGCAAACAGAAGGTCTGAGTTTGGATCTCTGTCCCACATAAAAACACCAGGTGGAAATTGTGTTGGCCTGCACCTCTGGCCCTGGTGGGTCCAGCCTGGGGAATCCCAGAGTGAAAAAAAGGAGGGAGAAACAATCCAGGATGATTCCCGAGGTCACCCTTGGTCCTCTAGAGGGACATACAGTGCCCTCTAATACATACCCAAGCACACACACACACACACACACACACACACACACACACACACACTCTCTCACAGACACGCACAAAATAAATAAATAAATAAAATTTAAAAAGTCAAACAACTGAAGAATACAGAAAACCAAAGCCAAACTCTCAATTAACAGCATTCAGTTGTCTTTTACTTAGTTATATGCCAGACACCAGGTTCACAAAGATAAGTAGGAATGATAAGTTATAGTGCTTGTCCTAACAAACACAGAACCTTACTTAGGAAGAAAATAAAATCAGATACTATTATTTACAGCAGGTGAGAAGAGATCAGGAGGAAATACTTAGACAAAAGAATTATATGATTCAATCATGCTTTTCAGTTGCATCTCATTTTATCTTAATCTTAATATTTTTGTGAAAATTTTATTTTCCTATTCATTTCTCACCTCAACTACTCATAGTTCTGTTTCTTCTTCCTTTTTGGTATTAGTACTTTTGTCTTTGATTATTAAAAATCATTGAGTAAAAGGTTTACAATACCACTCTACCATTTTGAAAACTCAAATGGTTTTGTAAGGAGCAATGGAAGTTAGGATTGTAACCATGAAACTAGTGAGAATATTTACTGTCAGTTTTTTTAAGTTATAAGATAAATTATTTACCTCTTTCACTCTTAGATGCCTTGTCTGTAAAATGGAGGCACCAAACTTTTCGTTCAATAGAGAAATTTGGTGAGAACACACTCCCTAATCTATAATAATCAATGAGTGACAATCATTATTACTATTAAATATTGCTTATAAAATCTGATTGTTTTATGTCATTTTTTTAGGGAAACAAATTTCTTGCTAAGAGACAGTATAGATGCTTTTAAAGTTGTTTTATAATTTAAGATTTCTAGACTTTTGACCTTCTCAACCTTAAATTTGTAATACTATTGTATAACTGCAGTGCTTAGAGTATAGATTACTGGCAGAAGTTAAAATAATCCTGACTCATCTTTCTAAAGGCCACGCTGTGACCACAGAACAAGGGGATGCGCCTTTTGCAAGCAGCTGAAAGTGGCCAGATGCCAAACAGACACTGAGGTGAAGGACTTGGTGACTCGGTGGCAACATTCCCAAGACTTTAAGCCATGAGGTCTTCTCTTCTGCAGTGATCGCTATTAATAGCGCTAATGTCTGGAGCTTTCTGAGTAATTCACCTCAAAGGAACTTATCAAAGAAAATCATGAAGCCACAAAGGGAAGCCAAATTATATGCTTGCAATTTTGAATATAACCACTTGAAAATTACACATGGATAGATGTGTACCTTTATTATATATTTCTGACATAAAGTTCCAGCCTCTGAAAATGAAAAATAACATTTTATGTGGAATGGTTACAAGTTCTTCCTCTGACTGTCCATAAAACTGAGGTTCTCTTAAGAGAGATGGAATTCTAGTTTGACTGTCTCAAATTAGTCTTTGGTATATACAGTTCCCTTTAAAGTATCTTTTCTATTCCATTTTCTCCTTTAAACAGAGACAGGAGAAGAAGAAGATGATGATGATGAGCTCCCATCACAGGAAGAACAACCTTATGACTATTTATTGCCATGTAATATATTAAACTAACCTGCAACTCTCAATGATGACTACGAGTATCTCGATTTCCTAGATCAGGAACCTGGTGTACCTCTGCTGTAGAAAGTGAACTTGCCCATCAGGGCTGTAGTCACATCAGAACACAAACAAGAAAGAATCCACATTCTGACTCTTGCTAGCTGGCTGTGGCTCATGTGAGGGCCTTTCACAATTAGCCTAGAGTCTTCATAACTGGCAGCTGGGTTCTTCCAGACTATGGGATTCAGCAGTGAAAGCGAGACAACATCTAAGATGAAAAGGACACTGTTTTCATTGCTAAATTCTCAAAGGTGACTCTTTATCACTTCTGCTCTGTTTTATACACTGGAAGTGAGTTTAGTCCACACATGGGGGAAAACAATCTCCCTTTCTTGAAAGAGTATCAAAGATGTCTTGGCCATACTTTTGAAACTATCACAGCCACATAATCTTCTGAAAAGAGAATGTTGTTAAATGTTGAAATATTGGACTGCCAATTTTAAAAAAATATATATTTTACACGTGTGTGTATGTACATGTGCGCATGTGTTTGTGTGAGTATGTATATAAGGGCACTGTGTGCCCTTGTGGAGGACTGAGGATGACTTTGGAAATCATTCTGGATTGCTTCTATCTCCTTTTTGCTTCACTCTGGGATTTTCCAAACTCTGCCCACCAGAGCCAGAAATGTAGGCTGCCACTTTTTCCATCTGGCATTTTTATGTGGAACCCGGGGTCTGAACTCAGGACTTTCTGCTTGCAAGTCAGAGTCTTAATCCCTGAGTCATCTCTCTGGCCTCAGAGATATTCTTCTCTGACCAATAATAATGCTAGTTATCACTTAAACACATCCATGGAATCGCACAGAGTAGAATTTGTCAGAATTTGCATTTGTATTATGAGCTAAATATGCAAATATATGAACAAACTGTAATTTGCATCAAGAATCTATTATGTTTTCCATGGTTCCACTTAAATCTTCATAGAATTCATGATGATTTGGAAAATGATTTTTCAAGTCAGAGTACAGAAGAGCTAGAGGGAAGATAGTTTTGTGGCTTGATTCAATGCATCACTAGAATCCAGAAGGCATGCTGTTCATTTGTCACATCAGTAAAAATCAATTCTACAGTGTATAAAAAATTTTTTCTTTACTTCACTGGTGGGTATTTTAACTGTAGATAAATGTAGAAAATATAACTATATTTAACTTCACAAAAATAAGGAGAAATTCAATATCAGATGCTACATGTAGTATGTCCAAGCTAATTCAGTGGATACTGTTTTCAAGTAAACATTGACTTCTTTGTATCAGTCCAGAAAGGTGTGATTGAATTGGAAATACTCGCTTGAGTCACCTTGGGCTTGTGAGACTCCATTTCCAAGTTCATGATCCTCTCATATTTGCTTTTTCATCCTGTCCATTCTCAAAATTATCCTTCACACCATGAAGTATGTTTTGTGTTTTTATTTAATTCCCTAACTCAGTTGCATGCGCCTTTCCTTCCATCCATTTAAATATCACATTCGTTTAATTTAGCCATTTTTTTCTCCAGCTGTTGTAGGCATTATAACTGTGCTTCTTTGAACTTCTAGGAAACATGATCACAGTATTAAAATTAAGCTAGCACTATCTCAATACGAAGCCCTTTAGCTAGTTTCTCAAAGCAAAACTAGTTTGTCTATGATTACTGTGTACTTAAGTTGCACATTTATGTTCAGACTAATAAACAATGGACAATCCGCTACTGTGAACTTAAAATAATGGTTGCTGGCATCAGTGGTCATAATGTAATAGTCAAACTTAAAGATCATTGAGGACACAGACTTTGCTCATAACTAGCAGCTTGCGAAACCAAGAACTGAAACTGCAGGGCTCTGATTATTGGTCAAAAGAATAGGCTCTAAGTTCTATCTCTGGTCTTGGGTGGAGACAGAATTTCAAAATGCCTGAATGATCAAAAGATTCCAATCTAGTTGAAGTCTTTCTGGTAACCAACAAAGATTGTTATTGTCCCCTGCCTTAAGAGGTAATCAAAGGGGCCTGTTAATTATCTGCATAGGAAAACTCTCTGTTCCAAAAACTTTAAGGAGCAATAAAAACCTACAAGAAAGGTAAGTTGTTATGATAGTCTCTTTGGCCACTATCCTCTCTTATCCATTGAGTGCTCAGCCCAAAGCAGTCCTCTGAGAGGGTGTTTTCTTCCATAAAAGTCTTACTAGCCATTCACCACTCTCTTGTTAGTGTTTCAGATTATGCCTTTAGTAAAAATCTGCTTGTCTTTTACTGTACTGTCTGTGTGATTTGTTTGAATTCATTTGGTAGAGGTCAAAAAGACCAGGCAACTGAGGGGAGGCAGAACGAAATCCCAGCAACAATGGGCTGGAGCATCTCTCCACGGCCCCTACAGAGGGCAGATGATTATGTCACAATCATTTCACACTGAAAGTAGTGTTGTTTTCAGTCAATTCTTTTCACCATTGTAAGGGTTCTATACTTTTCATTAAATTTCCATATCTATTGTTACAGGGACTTTCTAGATGGCAGGGAAGGGTGCTGGAGAGAGAAAGTTTTCAATCTAAAGCCAGTAATAATTCAAAGTAAATTGATATGGTTGGTTTTTCTAACATTATAAAGAGATTCTTATCCTTCCAACGGGTTGCTGCTATTTTCCTGGCAGATAAGTATACATCGAAAGCCAGTCCCTCATTCGTCCCCATTTTGTACAACTATCCTTTTCACAGAGAGTTTTTATGAGGGATTCTCTGGCTATCTTTCTCTGTTTTGTTTCTCCCTCTGCCTGGCCACACACCTCTGACAGCACGCTCCAACCTGGCTCTTCACCCGAGAGCAAAGATTCCGATTCTTTATTTTACTTTACAACCCAGAGTTTGGTAATTATCCGAAAAGCCTAAAGGAAGAAGTACACTGCTGTCGATTTGAGTCTAGCAGAAGTAAGCATAGGTCATAAATAAGCCTTTCCACACATCCAGATACCTGCAAAGGTAAGTGAGGTGCAAGTGAACCACAGGACTCTGCAGACTGCTCCAGTTGAGACCAACAAGGAAAATAGGAAGTTTCCCAAGAACAAGGTGGGTCTCTCAAAATCCTATTTGTTCCTTCTCTGAACTTGTGAAGGAATTCTTTAATTCTTGAAGGTAACCTACAAGGAAGGGCTCCTTAATCCTTGAATTTCCTTTCACATTGTTGCCGATGAACTGTAAATCCTCTCACGTCACTGTGGGCTTAGTAGGCAAGTAACATTTGCCTAAGCTGTGCTAACTCACTTCTTACCAGCTCCTTTTACTTCTACCCTGGTCCAGGCCCATTTATTTCTAACCCAGAAGGTTGTTCACCCTTCTCCAGTCATAAGCAGCCCTTCTCACTGCAGGTGAACAATTCTCAGGTGACCTGGATGCTACCTACAATCTTTCTATCCATCTACTGAGGGATTAGATTTTTGCCTAACGGACTATTTCCTAGGCCAGCCATACCTGAAAGGGTTTGCTCACAGAGAAACAACCCAAAAGCTTAAATGTGGACTTTCAGGATGCTAATTTTCTTTTTAGGATCTAAAGATTTTAATATATCTAATGAGTTTATCTTAGAGGAAGAAGACTTTATTGTAATGGTCAGTTGCCTGAATGTCCCCATTTTTTCTGGGTCATTCATCTATGAAAAGTGCTCATCAACATAATCAAAAAGTTTCTGTAAGTTTTAAACACTTGCACAAACTAAAACCTAAGCATCATGTACTTACTTTCCTGAGAAATCTTTCAGCCACAATGCACATGACTGTGAATACATTTCTGGAGCACAGAAACACCTGCAAGAATAAGAATGTGTCTGAATTGTCTGAATCAAGTGGACAGAAACACACACTGTGGCTGGCTCACGTGTCATGGTGTCCTCTATCATAGGGACTGCTCAGCTAGTGCTTCTGCATGCTGCATTTTGGAGGAGACCAGGCTGCTGTGGAAAGGCTGAATGATTTCCTTTGGCACTAGGAGACTTTCAGTTTGGTAGTAAAAACAGAGGTAGAAATACCTAGAGCTGCCAGCTGGAACTCTGGGTAGTTTTTTTTTTCCCTCTTGAGTTTGGAATTGTTAAAACCATATTTTATCCAGCTGTCTTCAATGCTGGGGAGATCTCACAAAGCCCAACCATCCTTTACTTGGTGCTGTCTGGGATCCCAGCCCTTGGCGTTGCAAGAAGTGCAGAGAAAGCTAATTAGTTTACTGCCAGAAATGTTCTCAGCACCCAGCAAGGATCCTTGTTTCTGCCTTTCTGTGTGTTTTCCACTTGCTTAGCAATGGTTTTCCAACCAAGCTCCTGCAGAGCCATGTTCCGCGTTCCATGACTAAAATGTTTAATGCTAAAGAGTTCCAGCCACTAAAATGGAATCATGGAAATTACATTCTAAGCCATAGAGAAAAAAAATCACAACATAAATTGATAATTGATTTTAGAAATTTCTTCCATAAATGTTTGCAGCCTTTTGGCATCTGAGTGAATAGTAAACTCATGAAAATTAAAAAATATATGTAGAGATATATTTACTAAAATGATTGAAAATATGCCTTTTAGATTCTTAACACTATTACCACCTATGTGTGCAATTTAATCTACTGCTTCTCAGCTTCAGATTCATCATTTATAAAATAGGCATACAGAACTCCATAGCATACTGGTTATTTGTACTAAATTAGGTCATTTAAGTAAATATCTTAGTATTCTAACTTTCACATGTAACTCAGAAATATTCATTACTTTTCAAAAATGTGGATACTTCAGAGGAAGAAGACAAGGGAAAGAAATAAAAAATTCAAATAGAAAAGGAAAAAATCAAGTTATCCCCAGACAATTTATTCCCATACTTCAAAGACACTAAGAGCCCATCAGAAAGCTCTTAGATCTGAGAAATACTTTCAGCAAAGTAGCAGGATTCAAAATTAGTATAAAAAGCTCAGGAGCTTTTCTACATACCATCAATGAGTACTTTGAGAAAGTTTTAAATACTTACATAGAAATGGTTATAGTGATCATGAAACCAAACCTAACAAGTAAAAAATTAGTAATAAACCTAAACAAAGAGGTGAAAGATCTCACCACCACCACCACCAAAATAAAACATAGAAGGAAGTTGAAGAAGACACTAGAAAAAGAAAAGACCTTCCATGCTCATGGGTCAGCAAAGTTAGTATTATGAAATGGTGTAAGTGTTGGCAAATGTAAAAGAAAACACTTGACTTCGAGTCTGGATGAGAAGCTTCTAGATGCTTTGATTGACTTTGTCAAGAGAAGTACACCCTGGAGTAACACTAAATCAAGGAAAAATTCATACATGGAGTCCTGTCTCATAAATTATGAACACATTTTGTATAAAGTTAATAATTTGTCCCTGCAAGTCAAATGTTTCCATTGTAACCAATTCCTACAGTTCAAACGTAAATTGTATTTGACTTTTTAAGAAGTTTGAAAAGGATCTTTTTTCCTTGCAGAATGCAATATTTTTCTTCGTCTTCTATTCTTACAGCCTCTGAAAGTCACAGAGGAAACAGTGTCAACAGTTGCTGAAATTTTGACATGTACCATGGTAGATATCTATAATTTATGTCCCAAGATATGCAAGAATACTGGTTATTTGGAAATAGTTGACAGCCATTCCTCCCAAACTCTGTTACATGCGGCTAGCACTGGTTCTACCATTCATGCTGACTCTACGGCTACATATAATAATAGTCAGCTTATTCTTGGTTTCTGATACATTCCCATTAACGGCAATGATCCCAATAGCTATCTCATGTCCTTCTATGGCATGTACACTTCAGATATGTTACAGTATTGGGACAAATATGAAGGTAAGTTCAAGACCATGAGAAGAGTTCATGGTTATGTCTTGGGGTGAATTCTGAAATAATTTCTTTCACTGAATATGTCAGAGCAATTTCCTATCAACCAATGTGAATTTTGACTTTGGGTTTTAGTGGGCTTCATTACAAATACCCAGGGACAAATTCTTCAAATGATATATTTGAGAGACAAAGCACTTAATTGATCCATT
Organism: Typhlomys cinereus; assembly: GCA_023101885.1. Taxonomy (NCBI): domain Eukaryota; kingdom Metazoa; phylum Chordata; class Mammalia; order Rodentia; family Platacanthomyidae; genus Typhlomys; species Typhlomys cinereus. Next base: position 10,889,941 of record JALPQD010000025.1, on the reverse strand, counting down.
TCTGGATTTCTTGGAAGATTTATACAAGATTTATGGTCCTGATTAGGAGCAGGTTGTTTGCATACTAAGTTACAGTGTTGTTCTTTGGAAAGGATATTTGTTTTGGATTTTAGCAGTTATACCGCAATCCTAAACTTGGAAGTTAAGTCACAGTGCAGCACAGCTGGAGATGCAAGAGAGCCCCCGTAGTTACAACAGCCTGGCAGTAGTCGACTCCAGCACACTTTCTAAAAATTAGAGGATAATATCTCTGTGCTGCATCTAGAAGGTCTCTTTTTTTGTGATACTTCAAAACTGCTCTCGTGAATAGTACTTTGAGGAAGTCAGCTATTGTCTGGTCTTCTCCGCTTTACTCTGGGAAAAAAAGAATCACCGTATGCGAGTTGGATGAAAGCTGAAAATTTGCCTCAAATACCTCCAAGAGGCCTTCAGAAATTCCACTGTGATTCAGATGGACAACTTAAGATACTGTTGATACTCTAGGAAAGTGAAGAAATCTGCGGATGCTTATTGTGGATGGTGCACAAGTCATAACAAAAACACTTTACACGGTCAACCAATAGCATTGAGTGTGGCTGTATGAAGAAAGCTACAGAGACAAATGACTGTTTTTAAGTCATCTAAATAATGTCATTAGAATCCTCGAGAGACAAAATGCAATTTTAAGGAGAGCATGATGCTTGTAAACAGGAATCCAGCATTTTAAATGCGGTAACACTGAAGGATGAGGTAATATTAAGCTTAGCTAAGACTCTGGCTTTATTTCATCCTGTTTAAGACTTCTGATTACATGTAATTACATCATTTATGTCTTTATCACCCTGTTGTGTTGCTTGATGGCCCAACATAGGCTAGCAAGGATGTTATTTTCACATTAGAGGACATGTTATAGATTTTCTAGCCCAGTATATCTGACCAAAAATTTGCTAATCTATAGAGGTCTCATGCTGAGGGGATTTGGATGGATTAATGCCTTTAGATAATGCTTGACATTTACCTGTTTAATGACTTTGGAAGGATCTTGAATTTGGATTTCAGCAAACTTGGGTTTCAAACAACTTTGTAGACTTGAGCATCCCAGTATCGGAGTATCTCATCCATTTGCATGATGAGGATGATAATAAATACCACACAAGTCTGTGGAAGAATTATATAAATACCAAGTTTGGTTTATTGGTAATAATCATGTATAGAACACATTCTACTGGGACAAATTTGGGGAGGAAGATGTGTTTGCTTTGAACTCTAAATTTCAAAATGTATTTGTTAAATCGAGGAGACACCATAATTTGGTAAATCAATAAGACAAGTAAACACAGTATATGTTTAACACAACCGTAGCAAAACTCACTTATTTCCAACTGTCCAAATCCTTTCCTCCATTGAGCCTTCCTCTCATCAGCTCTGCAGTGGTTTAATTTTGAGTTCTGTGTTTAAAGATGTTCTTTTATTTCTCTCGGCTGTCATGTTCCTTTATTCAAATAGATTGTGAGCTGGTTGAACTTCAGATTGGTATTGTCCTCCCAAAATGTCTCTAATAAGTATAGGTTGACCATTGACTGACATTTTTGCTTAGGATAGGAAGCTTCACTTGCTCGTTAATGTGATAAAGTGTAGTCAGTTGCTGGGCATTATATTGATAGATACAGTAATAAAAATGTTTTGGTCATTAGCTTTAAAAATGTATATCAAAAAGTTCTTGCCTCATGAAATTAGTTAGATTTATGAAGATTCCTTGCATTTTTATTTTCTAATTATCTTTTATGACACCATCAAATTTTTCATTTATACCAAAGTGTATTCATGAAATATTGTTCTCAGTTGAAAACCTCTAATGTTGAGCTTTGGCATACAATGAACAATGCAACTTTCTAAAAGGCTTGCTCTTCATCTAAAAGTTTCCTTTCTTTTGCAACACCAAGAAGTTTCTTTCTATTTAATATTATGTCATGGCTACATATTGTTAATTCAGTAGCTATTAAGTAACAATATGAAGTGGAAACTGTATTAACTCTCAGGAATTCACAAATAAGATACATGCAGCCTTTATCCTCATTGAAATTACTGGGTGGCAATGTAAATGTGATTTTAAATGGCTGCCACAAAACATTATGGAGAAAACAGTGATGGCTTGCACACTGTGCTGTGTACTCTGGACGAGGCATTTCCAACTCATACAGGAGTGATGAGGGAAGACAAAGAATGGGGAGAGGGAGGATACTCTCTATGGTAGTCACTGATTCCTTGCTGGGAAAGTCAACTCAGGTCCCTGTACTAGGAAGAGCATGGAAAATGTAAGCATTAAGGCCAGAGAATCCTGCTCTGCCATGCTAGCAACTGTCTGCTATTGGGATTTGAAGGAGACAAGCCAGAATGGAGACAGAAGACTAAATAGAAAACTGTGACAATGGTCTGGGGAAGAGGCGATAAGCTCTACTGTTTATTTCCCAGGGCACGTTAGACTCTTGGTCATCATAAGGCACTGCATTCATTCTTTAAATATTTATATAGTTAATGAATACCTACTGTATTTTCTGGACTGTTTACAAAAGGACAAGCAAGGAGAATGTTTAATTCCTGCCCCAGAAGGAAAATGCTGAAGTGGAGACACAGCTGCAGACACAGCCCTGAGAGTCATGAAGGGACAGAACATGTGTGTGCGAAGCATCTGGGGATGCAGCACAGGGAAGCAGGGAACGTCTTCTCCCGGAGATGGATGGATTCCCGAAGAAGGGAACTAAGGAGACTGGGAAGCAATGAAAGGCAGAAGTAGAAGAATGAAAGCTCCAATGCAAGAATTTCTTAGGAGGTGATGGTTACGACTACCAGCCCCATTGTCACAGAGCATATGCAAATGCATATGTCAAGTCACTCAGGAGGACTCTAGGGAAAGCCAAGATTCAGTGGAGGGGAGGAGCTATCACCTAGAGTCTAATCAACTAAGTAATTCATTTGCGCAGTGTATGTGGGGTGTGTGTGTGTGTGTGTGTGTGTGTGTGTGTGTGTGTGTGTGTGTAGACTTAAATGGCCCTTAAGATTCAAATGAGCTTCGAGGCTCATGATAGTTGAACTGTAGGTAGCATCCATGAAATGACCTGAATTAAGCATGAATCTGTGAAAAGATGGAAGCTATGTTGTAGCTTCTTTTCCTTTGAGCTATGGGATAAAATTATAAGGACACAGATGTTTTGGGGTATGAAGATAAGAGACAAAGTGTAAGTGTATAGATTAAATAATATAAAGAGTATGGGAATGACCAGACTAATAACAGGCTATCACCTAGAGTCTAATCAACTAAGCAATTCATTTGCTCCGTGTGTGTGTGTGTGTGTGTGTGTGTGTGTGTGTGTGTGTGTGTGTATGTGTATATGTATAGACTTAAATGGCCCTTAAGTTTCAAATGAGCTTTGAGGTTCATGATGGTTGAACTGTAGGTAGAAAAAAAAAGTCAGTGTAGCGCAGTCTGTACTATTGTATCAAAACAGCTAGAATAATTGTGTGTTGGATTCATCCAGGTCCAAGCCTAAGCTTTGTTTTGGAAGATGTATATTCCTGAGAAGGAAATTCAACTTGTCTGATTCTAAGTTTTCTCATTTGTAAAACAACGGTAATAGGAGTCAGCTTTTGGAGTCCACTGTGAGTATTCAAATGAGGTGCATGTAAGTAGCAGAGCACAGGGCCCAGTTCAGAGTGTATGCAAAGGTGATCAATGACTGTAATCGTTATCTGTTGCATACAGTTAGAGCCACCGAAGAGACTAAGACCTGCAGCCTTAGAAAACACAAGCCTGACCTCATGAGACAAGTATGAACAAGTATGGTGTCCTGGTGGGCATGTGAGATGTCCTCCAGAGGTCACGTATTTGCTTCCTTAGCTGATGTTAATGTTTGTGAGGGTCATGGAAGCTTTAGGAGATGGAGCCTTGCTGGAGAACGGCGTGGCACAGAGGAAGGGCCTTGAGGTCGGGTAATCCTGCCCTGCTTCTGCTAGCAATCTGCTCTTGTAGCTTGCTGCTTGCTCTCTCCGCCTTGTGAGGATCGTGACTTGAGCTCCTCCAGCTTCCGCTGCCTGCCAGGCCTTTCCCACTGCAATGGACTCTCTGGAACTGTAAGCCAGACAAATCTCTCTTTCTCCCTTAAGTTGGTCGTGTGCATGTGGTCTCACAGAAGACAGAACTGTGACACAAAGGACTGCTTCAATGGCCATAGAGAACTGTTCCCCAGGGAAGGACCTCAAGGGGCCATTACTGTAAATTTCCTTACTTTTTTTGCTTTGATTAAGTGAGATGTACACAGCATCTAAAGGAACAAGAATACAGTATTTTGCTTTCTTAGGTTAGGGGCCCCAAGTCAGTGGGCCATACATGTGAAAAGACTTGAAAGTAGAAGGGAGTCTGGCAGGGGAAAAGAAGGGTTGTAATGGAAGAGGAAGGGGGATGGGATTGGGGATTAAGATATGAAAATATAAATTCACTATATTCGTGCATGAAACACTAAAAGAATAAATCAATAAAAGTAAAAGTTGCTTTAAAAAGATTAAGTGTTCCAATTCCTTTACTGGAAATTAAAACCAATGCAAAATTATTTTTGTGTCTAAAATCTGTTCTGGGGGCTGGAGAGGTGGCTCAGAGGTTAAGCTTCCGTCTTGCAGGCGGAAGGTCCTGAGTTCGGATCCCAGATCCCACGTATAGACGCCAGGCGGAAGCGGGGCGGCCTGCGCTTCTGGTCCTGGTAGGGCGGAGCCTGTGAATCCCGAGGCAGAAGGAGGTGGAGGCGTCCATGGTGGTTCGCGAATTCGTCTGTGGTTCTACACATACACAGACAGACACACACACACACGCGCGCACACACATACACACGCGCACACACACATATGCACACAGTTGAATAAATAATAATAATAATAAAAAAATTTAAAATCTGTTCTGACTACCAAATACAAGTTATCAGTTAAGAGCACATGGGAAACGCATCAAATGAGAAGGGCTGGAGCTTGATTATCAGCCCGGTTCATTTCTGCTACTGGTCGGAATGTCCTGGGGCCCTAATCAGCTTTGGAGAGTAGCAGAGCTTATGGGACATGCCGATGGTAGAAAGCATCTCAGAGCACACCCAGCAAGACAAACGAGATGGCAACTCCACGTGTAGAGCTGGACTATTGGAGAGGCTAAAGGGGCCAAAGAAAGATGATTATCTGTTATTATTAGAGGAATTCTTGTTTGGTTCAATTTATGGAAGTGAGGTTTTGTTGTTCAGGAACCAATTTAGAAGACAGCCAAGGACTGAATTGCAACTGCGAGCAGTGTCAAATGTCATTGAATTTACTGTGCCAGGCAAGGTCTACATTAATATGAATAAACACATTAGCATCCCTATGATTTTTCAGACTATTATCTGGATTTTTCAACCTCACAATGCCATCTCTTTTCTAAAGAGCAAAATTAGTAACATTACATTAAATTCGTCAGTTGTTTCTCCCCATCGTGCAACATGTGACTGTGGAACTACAAAATATAGCGTGTGAAGACACTGCCTCTCTTTACTCCCAAAGGAAACCTTCAACAACAAGTTGGCACGGTGGAGATTTGAGAACAGCTAAACGTGGGTTCCAAGTCAATGTACACTGCTGTGTGCACGTGGATCAAATGCTTAGAGCTTCAGAGGGCATTGTTCTCATCTTTGAAATGACAGTGTACCCATCTAGCAAAGCTCTCGTAGACAGAAAGCTTGCTAATTACAGCACAGGAGCCTTGCACCACGTGTCCCTTCCTTTCCCTTCAGTGCCCTTAACCACTAGAGAGGAATTTGTGGTTTTTAAAAAAAAATTTTCAGCTTTTACAAGGATATTGAGTATTCATCTCAGCTTCCTTCTCTCCCCCTCTCTCCCATCCCCTTCACCATTCTCTCTTGCTCCCTCTCACCCTTCCACCTCTATGCTTCTATGGACCCCCTGGGTTCACGCTAGCTTGTCTACTCTTGTGGGGGCTCAGGCCTCTGTGGCATATCAAGTGAATTATATTGTCAAGCTCAGATCCTAAAGTCCTTTTAAAGACAGGGTCTAGGTATGTAGCTCAGGTTGACTTCAAACTCATAATCCTCCTGCCTCAGCCTTCTGAGTGCTGAGATTGCAGGCGTGTGCTGTAGTGCCCGGTTATATAAAGTTTTACGTCCTAGATCTGCCTCTGTCACCTATTCCTGGGTGTGTTGGGTAAGTCACTGATGCCACTGGGCTCCTTGCAGCTGTGACCTGGCGTCAGGAGCCACGGATTTCCTTCCACAACTGAATCCCACCTTCACTCCCTTAATTTTACTCAGGCATCTCTGTTACTGGCATGGGCCTTCTTTTCCTATTACTTGTTCCATTATCTGTTCACCAACCCATAAGTAACCATCCTACCTCTGAAACCATGCAAGATCTCTGGTATGCTTTATTCCTGGTATGCAGCCTTCTATTATTAATTTTCCACCTTTTTAGATTTTTAGAATGAACTCTCAAAAGAAAAAAAAAGTGCTGTTTGCTTCTTGGCCTTCTTCACTTTTGTAAATGATTAGTAACATTTTGCTGAAATAGCAGTTAATATTCTTTATACAAAAGCACACCCACGTATGATTATCAATTTAGAGCAAGCAGTGGCTGTCATTTCGGGGAGGGCTAACTAAGCCTATGATTCCATTTGTCTAGTTTTCCTTTGTTCCTACCCCTCTGCAGGGGACTTGTGAATTTTTGGACAGGGAGAGCTAGGAACCTCCCTATCCCATGTGATTTCTGTGAAGTCCTTCTCCAAAACAAGCTGTGCTATTTTCCACTGTGAGAGATTTTCATTTCCTTCTTTCTGGAAGCCCGTGGGCAGAACCAATCTGCGTGACATGTACTCCTGTGGCAGGGGATGGGCAGGTGTGACTCAGACCATGAAAGAACATCTTTCCATGGGGGCAATGGCTAATGAGCTCCCCTCTGAGTCTGCCAACAAAAGAGACCCACAGAGACAAAATTTCATGGATTGATTAATGTGTTTTTTGTTTGGGGATGGGATCCACATCCATGCTGCCCCTTGCAGATGTGATGTAGAAGTCATGCCAGTGGGTGGGAAGATGTGTGGTTTGGAACCAGAGACGCCATGTACAGAATTCCTCTCAGGCAGATAGGAATCTCAGATCCAGCACATGGGAGGTAGAAGCAGGAAGAAAACCAATTCAAGAGCAATCTGAGCTACATAATGAGATGATGTCTTGATGAAGAAAAGCAGAACAAAACAAGAGGAAAAACAAAACAAAGAAAAGAGTCTTCCTTTGCTTGAGGGCACCAGCTTGCCACCAGCCTCTGTGAAGATCTGCTCCAGACTCTTAGTTCTTTCTAGGTTATACTTTGTCATACCTATTGCACTGTGTAGTTCTATAACTCTAGTGTCTATAGTAGCTTGAGTGTGAATTGTCCCTCACAGACTCATGTGTTTGAATTGTTGGTCCCTGGATAGTGGTGCTGGAACCTTTCTGGAAGAAATATGTCATTTGGGATGAACCTTGAGGTTTGATAACTAGGCTTCACTTTCTGTCTTTCTCCATCTGCTTCTTGACCTCTGTTGCCATGTCTTTCTCTACCACCATGTATTTCCCTCTAGGATGGACTCTAGCCTGGCTGGAATGATGAGCCCAATGGAAAACTTTTTCTTGCTTAAGTTGCTTGGATAAGAGTGTTTTATCATAGGAACACAAGAGTAGCTGAAGCAGTATCCACTGCACCTCCAAACACAGAGTACACAATTAACTTTGGACATCTTTTCATTGGTGACATCTTGGCTTAGCTGATCCAGGTCTATATAGGGGTCAGTTCCCATGGCTTGACCTCAACCTCAGTAAGTACCTAGAGCTGTGCTAACTGCTCAGTTATTTATTTCAACATGGTTCATAGTTCAGAGAAACACCAAAATTGACCTTAACTTAACCTATGGTGATGACATAAACTTTATGAATTTGTGTCAACTGTGATTTCCATGTCTTCTGACTCACACGTACTATTTCTGTACTGGTGACTCTTCTCTGTTGCTATGAGTCACCACTCAAAGTCAAGCAACATAAGGGAGAAAAGGGAGATTTATTTAGCTTACAGTTCCAGATTGGAGATACAGTCCTCTATGACAGAAAAGACATGACTGGCTGGCAGAAGCTGGAGACAGCCTAAGTCATGTCCGTCATGGAGGTTGAGAGCTGCAAAACTGCAAACTACAAGAGCAGACCTCTCCTGAAAGTAGAGTGGAACTAACCCACCTCAAGGGGCAACCCCTGTGACTGCCTTCCTCCAGCAGTGCTCCACCTCTTAATGGTTCCATGACTTTCCCAAACAAGTAAAGATTCAAATGCATGAGCCTGAGGAGGACAAATTACATTTCAAACCATGACAACTTTTAAAGGAACAAAACTTAACTGTATATATGTAACTGTAAAAAGACCAAGGGATGACCTTAAACATCTCATGACCATGATAATACCTTGAGTCTTACAGAATCCTCATACTTTTCCAAATGTTTTAACTCTGCTTTTCAATTATTGGTTACTTAAGATTCTGATAGGTCGTAGCAACAAAAACTAAAATCAGTCAAAAAGCTAGGTTACTTTGACAGCATTTATTATAAGGATTACTGGCTTCTTTCTGAGTGAGTGACTTATATTATGGTAAGAGAGTTAAGAGAACATTTTAATTTGCATTTTGTATACCATAAAGGGTTCAAATGATTAGTAGGACTCAATGATCACTCTTAAGTACAGTATAAAATTGAGTTTTGGTCAGGTTTCCATTTTTATATATTTTTTTTTTGGTGTGTGTGTGTACAGATGCATTTGTTGTAGGGTGTACATATAGAGGAGAAAAGAACTTTGTGAGTTGATACTCCACTTCTACATTTTCATGCATCCCTGAGATCAAATTCAGAACATTAGGCTTGTGTGGTAAGTGCATTTAGCCACTGAGTCATCTCGATGGCCCAGTTTTCAATGTTTAAGAATATTCCATCTTGCGAAAGGTTGTGTGCTGCATGAAAGCCACTGTATTCTTTTCTAACACAGGAAATCTACCAGTGAATGACAGAAACAGGACCCTTGTCCAAAAGAAGAGGAAATGAAGGCAGAATTCTTGGGGTGGAGAGGAGAATTCGGATTTGGAAAAGCGTGTGAAAGCATTGGTTCTGAGGAAATTGAATCTGCCCTTGGCCCTGATTGAACTTGGGTGAGTGGAGGAGGGTGATGAGGTAACTTCCAACTACAGCTTCAAATGTTTCTTATTGGCCATATGACAGATTGAACATCTGTGCCGATCTCTCTGGAGATGGTGAGAGATGCTGGAAAGAGCAGGTAATTTTGCATATTAAATTACAACCCACTAGGCAGCCGGTTAGATGAAAGGGTCTGGTTTTTATAATCTCATTCTTTCCATGAAATAACCATATGGTCACCTTTCAGCTGAAACTGTTCTAGGGCTGAACTTCTTGGCAGCTGGTGACTATTCTTTTTTCTTATAAGATTTTAAGTTACTTTTCTTTCTTGGTGATAAGCACAATCAATGTTAATTCTTTTTAAATCGAGGAAGGCAGAAAAACATAAAGCAAAGAAAACTGATACATAGTAATGCTAAAATCCAGAGAACATTGTAATTTGTGTTTTGCAATATTTCTATTCATCATTAGTTATTGATACACAGTCATTCGTTCACATGAGAGATTTGATTCCCTCTGAGTCTCTATTTTTTAAATTTTTTATTATTTATTCAATTGTGCGTGTATGCATGTGTGCGCGTGTGTGTATGTATGTATGTATGTATGTGTGTGTAGAACCATGGACGAATTCGGGAACCACCATGGACGCCTCTACCTCCTCCTTGTTTACTCTGTCCCAGGATTCACAGGCTCCGCCCTACCAGCACAGGAAACGCAGGCCACCCCCGCTTCTGCCTGACATCTATATGTGGGGTCTAGGATCCGAACTCAGGACCTTCTGCCTGCAAGGCAGAGGCTTAACCCCTGAGCTACCTCTCCAGCACCCCCCCTCTGAGTCTCTATTATGGTGAGGAGAGGAAGGAGTCAAACAATGGTACATTCTAGTGTTTATCAGGGCTAAGTAGCAAATCTTAAGTATAGAGTTTTGGTCAGCTTTCTTTTTTTAAGCATGTTTTATTTCATGAAAAGTTTTAAGCACCATGAAAATTTGACTAATATATGAATGTATTATTGTTAGTCCTTACAATGAATTTTGAAGCAGGTATGTTTTTCTTTTTCTTGCTTTACAAAGGAATAGGTGGAATAGTAGAGAACTAAGAAGTTAATGGATGGAGAACAACACACTTGCATAGGTTCTGTGAATGATACATTTGCATAGATTCTGTGAATGACACGCATGTATCTGTGAATGAGACACATGCCTCAGTTGTGTGAAGGGTTCTACTTACCCCACCTCACTCATTTTGGTTTCCAGGAAGGGAATCAGGTTCAGACACTTGAACCTTAACAACTTTTTTTTTTAACTAAACAGAACTAAGCAAAAGCTGTTTAATGAAAATCAATTGAGACTTTATAAGGAAGGTGAATACTATTGACCATGATATCCATAAATGCTTGGGTGCGGACTTCATTGAATATTTCTAATGAATAGGAAAAGAGACTTTGCAGTCTTAGGTTAGAGGGGGAATCAGGTAGATAGAGAAAGGCCTGAGCAAGAAAACACAGAAGATAGACACATCTAGAATAATTTTAAGGTTTCCCTTCTCTTCCTTTCCCTTCTCCCCCATCTCTTATTCTCTCTCTTTTTCATCTTTCTTTGTCTGCTTCCTGGATAACCAGCTCCTGTCACCATCCTTTGCCTAGCACCATGGGCTCCCTTCCATGATGGATGCTGCATTTACAGTACTTCTGCGAGATGCATTCCTCTGGAGGAGAAAAGGCAAGTGTTGACAGTCACATCGTATTACAGCTATCTTTTAATGCTTTAAGTTAGCACACAATGCAATGAGCTTCACTATGACATTTCCATACAGATATGTCAGAATTCATTCTAATCTGTTGCTTCCTCAATTCTCCATCCATACGTACTAGTACTCCTATGTCATATTCAGGTTTGAGTCAAAGAAATTGGAACCTGAAGACAAGATGTGTGGGTGAAGGTCAGGATGAAAGGAATATTTTCCTGGATCAGACCAGGGAAATTGTGCACATATGTGTGTGTGTGTGTGTGTGTGTGTGTGTGTGTGTGTGTGTGTGTGTATTCTCTGACCTTCAGATATCCAGAAATTAAAGGCCCCTGAATATATATTATATATATATAGATAAATAATACACTAAATTGTAAAACATGGAAATATATGTTACAGTGCCAATGTCAGCACCTAATCTTTCCCTAAGAAGTGATGGATGGCTACCCCCTTGGTTCTCCCAGATCCTCTTGTGAAGCCAGCTTTCTGGGAGACCTCTGTAAGCCATTGCTTCATGCCCACCTGGTACTGTTTTCCATCAGCTGAAATATCACTTTCTCATCCTGACCCCTCACTACCCTCCATTGAAACGTCACTGTTCTGTACTTTCCAAATTGGATTACAATGTTTCATTTGTTTATCTGGTTCTTAGAAGGAAGTTGCTACTATACCACAAATACTGTCTGATTCATTACATTTATATGTTATGAAATGTACAAATTATGCTGGAATTAGTGTTTTGGATATAATAGACACTTGATAATTTATTAATTGAATGACTAAACAAGCAACTGGATGAATGATGAATGAGATAAATAAGTGAATGATAATAAGTCATTTTTCCTGTTATTGGAAAAAATCCTATTAAAATCCCCCATACTGAGCACTTTTAAGTTCTAATAAGTGCACACATTATTCCCTTTCTCTCACTGCGTTTATGGTGTTCTTATGATGTAAAAGTCATTACATGATCTCATTGAATTCTTTCAACAACTCGTGATGCAGCTGTTATCTTTATAGGTAGATAACTACAGTCAAGAAAGGTAAGTGACTTGACCAGGATCATAAAGCTGGATGTGATGCTGTGAGTCAGGAGCCCAGGCAGCAGGAGTCCTTGGCCACATTGCTTTCCATGCACCACAGATGTCCCGCTTGCCCCTCAGGACCACGACCAGACTTGACTTCCTCAGGAAATGCTCCCAGACTCACTTACCTGCACTGTCTGGTGTCTCTTCCCCACAGGTGTTGGCCCCACGAGACAGGAATTGAACTTCTCTTCTTCACCTTGCCTGATGTCATTGTGGCAGCACTTTGTGCGGTTGTTGGGAAAAGGATTCTTTTGTGTAGTGGACACAGGGAATGGTGGATCTGGAGACCAGTCTAATATTACACAGCTACCCTAACAGAACTTGAGGGCAAGGTCTATGTCTTCTCTTTCAGTGCCGTGTTTTTCTTCCCTGAAAGGAAATGCCCTAGTAATCCTTCCATCAATAACTTAGAATAAAGGGCATAGGATTCTGCAATTGCAAGAAAGCATAATGATCACATGGATGAATGTCCTCATTCAGACAGTTGGCCTAGAAAACAGATGATATATCCATGACAGTGGAGAAGGTTATAGATGGACTGGAATGGTAAGAAGAAAAAGAACAGAGAGCCAGACATGGGACCTGACCCTCACTTGCATACTCAGGGCTTGTTGATGGACAGATAATACAAAATGTAAATTATCCACATTCAAAGCAAGTTGACAATGTCATGTCTGTCATTGTCCTTGGCTGGCACACAAGGAATGTTTTTCCTTTCTGTAGAAGCTCCTTTTATTGCATTTGGCACAGGCTCCTCTTGCCCTGTGTTCCTTCCTTGACTTATGTTCTTGGCAGCCTTCTGACAGCTCCTCCCACCTCTGACCTCATCACTGGCCACAGGCATTCCTCCCTCCTGAAGCCCCATGAACTGACCAGAATTGCCTGTCTCTCCTCCACCTAACTCTACACATCCAACCAAGGCCATTTTCTGCCTGTTATCCAGAGTCAGTGCTGCAATTGCTAAAATATTAATGACGCCTTCTGAAAAATAACACCAGGCAGCTTCTCATGGTAAAGCAAAACGGGCAGAGAGGCAACAACAATGAAAAAGAGGAAAGAACAAAACCACATTATTGAAAAGTACTTAAGAGTTAAGACAAAGGAGGACATCTTTAGCTCTGTCAAACCTATCACAATGCTGGGATCTTACTGTGGGAATGCTTTCACTATAGGCTGGAGTTTACTAACTTCCTCACTCACATGGGGTATACAGCAATGGATATCCCCTAGGGACTTCCATGGATGGGTCTTCTTCTGGGACTCTTGGGAACAAAGATCAGAAAAGCAAATGCAAGCTGAAAAGAAAAGGAAATGTAGGCTTCCTATAGTTAAAAATGCTTGTGACATCCTAGGCATGGTTGACTGAAGGATGCTCAACAAAAATCAAAGTAGATTCAAAGCCAAAGAAAGATTCAAAGCCAAAGAAGTGTGCTTCCATCCTTTGTCCAACCCTTAGGTAAAGAAAGCACTCAGCTCTTTATGTGTTAATTATCTGATTCCCCAACCTCATTCCACCATTATCATCATTGCATTCCTCATACCTTGGTACAAATTGCAATGTTAAGCTGGGATTCTAGAATGAGTAAATGAACTACCAGAAGGGGGAAGACAGAGAAAAACACCGACATTCAATGATGATACTTTTATTTGTATTATGTGGAAGAAGATACAATGGACTGGGGACAGAGGTGTCTCAGGAGGATGAAAGGCAGTGCCATCTCTGCAGAAGACACCTCCGGGTTGCACGAAGAAGGGAAGCGAATCTTTAGGATGACATTTCCAATCCAAGAAATCAGGACCAGTTCAGATGAGTTTGCCAGCAGCTTTCTTGTGACTTCGGGTCATACGCTACCTTTCTGGGAATCCTGGGTATATCTTACACTTCCAAGGACTCAGGACCCCTTTTCCATTTCCCATGCTCCATCTAATCTCCCCAAGTTCCCACTCTGAGTCCCATTCTCTGACCTTTTTTAAATCTTATTTCTGACTGGTTCTCACAGGCATTTGTCCTTCAAAATTATTTCCATTATTGTGCATGCTAACATGTGTCTTTTTATAGAGGGAATGCTTCTGATCTGAAGTTCTTCAATTCTGTCCTCAAACCCTTTCGCTTCCCTAGTTTCACCTTCCAGTCCCTTTTCTCCTGGAGCACGAAGTCCTATACTTGTACTTCTAAATATACAGAGCTCCCATGGGGACAGAGAGTGGGTGTGTGTCCTGTCAAAACAGAAGGTACTCTTATCCAGATGAGGACCCTGGGTGGCGTCATTCAAACAGACTTAGCAACAGGCAACCTTCATTGAGTCCCTTTTCACACTCTTCCTCTCCCTCCCAAGTTCACTAAGTTGTCCTGGAAGTTTAACTTACACTAAGAGCAATAGCTAGGCAGCAACAGGTGTGGCAGGCAGCAGACTATAAGCATGCACACTGTGTATATGGTATGCAAGGAAGCCATCATCAGTCATTGGAAATGGTTGCTATGGAATGTGTTGAAAGTGAGAAACATGGTTTAATTGTGGATGTTAATTATAAGTGTGATAGTAGTTAGAAAGGCCCAGGCAGCTTGCATGGCAGTTCCCTGCTTATGAAGGAGGAAAGAGGGCAGCAGAAAGAACTGCAAAATTTCTGACCAACATTAGCATATGTAATACTCTCAGTACTCCTGGCTCTTTTTCCTTCACCCAGATTTCATAGGTGACAAATCTAAACATTCTCAAATTCACAGTCGTAATCAGTCATCCGGCACATTATAAACTTCCACTGGCGATCCCTGTAGGAAGAGAGTCAGAAAACCAATGTAAGGGAGAATCGTTGACCACTGAAAGAAATCATTTGTCGTGGAAAAGCCTTAAAGGACTTTTGTAGGATTCCAGAACTGAAATAACATCACTTCATTCCTAGAAGACTTTGCTGTCAAGTCTCTAGATGACCGGGATCCCTAAGGTCAGGTTATCTCTTGCAGGGGACCAACTAGGTTACTGATTACACAGAGATTCCTGTTCCTGGCTGGTGATCACCTTCCCATGGCTAACCCCTCCCAAGTACAACCAAGATGTATAAACTCATGACTTGCAGTAAAAATGGTTATTAACACCATCTTCATTATATTGTGAGGAGTCTTCTCTTTCTCTCTTTGTTGTGTGTGTGTGTGTGTGTGTGTGTGTGTGTGTTTGTGTGTGTGTGTGTGTGTATACAAGAGGGTACTTTGAGTGTGTGTGCTTGTAGAAGCCTTAGGATGACATCAGAAATGATTCTGGGTTACTCTTACAACTCCTTACTGAGTTGCGTTAGGGTTTCCCAGGCTTTGTATACAAGGGCCAGAATTGCAGGTTGCTTCCATATCTGCCTGGCATTTTTCACATGGGATCTGAGGATCAGAGCTCAGGTCCTTTTGCTTTTTTTGAGCCACCTCCCCAGCCCAAAGAGTATTCTTTCTAAAAGGCCATTCATTCATCTTCCTATTGATGCTTCTTCTTTACTGCGTATTCACCTTGTGCTAAACTTCAAGAGATATATGTGTATGTTTCCCTCAGGAAAGGTGAGAAAATGAGGGAAAACTCAGGACCCTTTAAAGTAAGAAAAAGAATGCTTGCCACTCTGGCACATCAGGATGGAATGGCTATTAAAGTAGCAGGTGGATCTGAGAGGACACAGAATTATGATGCCATGAGTGCATCTTCTTTGATAAATACAAGAACATGGTCTTTCTCCCACCACTTAATAGACATGCATTGAGTCCCTAGTCTGCATGACACTCCTGGGTCTACTGCCATTTAAACCATGGTAGTGGATCACTATAATTACAAGGTTCTGAGTGTTTCCAATACATCCAGCATTGCACTAAATGCTCTGTAGCATGTCCCATTATCAGTCTTCATAGCCAATCATTGTTTAGGTGAAGAAACATGCTCAGAGGAATAAGAGACTTGCTTTAAAGGAACATAAGCAATAGGTGTTGATATCAAATTCCAAGCCAGACTGTCTCCTTAACCACAGGCCCATAATGCCACCAAAAGACACAACCATTATAGCCTTTGCATGATATTAGAGGGCAAAGGTTTTCCATATTCAACCATATGTATTCATACTCCTTTCTCAAGAGGCAGTTAATTGTTGTTAAGAAACGTTTAG
This sequence comes from Typhlomys cinereus, assembly GCA_023101885.1. Classification (NCBI taxonomy): domain Eukaryota; kingdom Metazoa; phylum Chordata; class Mammalia; order Rodentia; family Platacanthomyidae; genus Typhlomys; species Typhlomys cinereus. The sequence goes on along the minus strand of JALPQD010000025.1, from coordinate 10,873,769 downwards.
ACTTGGTCCCAAAAAAACTGAGGAGTTCAACCAGGTTTGGTTTTCTCTCCAGCACAGTAACTTTCAATCAGGACCGGATCTTCTTCCCTGGTAGAGCCGACAATGCCTGCAGAGAGTGTGCTTGAACGCATAGGCTAGATACCTGGAATTGCAAGACAGATGGCTGTAACAGTATCTAATTGTTGCCTAGATATAACAATATCTAGCTCTGGAGGTTTAAAGTACACAGGTTGAGAAGCTATTCCTGGTGGAACCCACTGATGGTATTTCTCCAATGGTCAATGGTTGTGGTGGTGGTAGGAGGGGGGAAGTACCCACTATCTGCAGCAGAAATGAAGAAATCCAAGTTATACATCTTTCAGTCACCCTATGTTAGTGTCTATAACACAACTGCATGACTGTGCTCATTTTATTTATTTGGAAGGGTAAGTGGAATTCATCTTAAAAGAATTCAGAGACACAATAACAAATTCCACAATTCTGTACATATTGCACAACTAAAAATTGACAAAATATATTTATTTATTTCACATTGATTTCTTTACTGATTTTCTGTCCTTCTTTTTAAAGCAGTAAACATGGAACCATTTTTCACTTTTGGCATGGAGATGTCTGCAAGAGCTTTAGGAACCCTGAACACCTCATTATACTACTACTACATTTTGATCTCTGGAGGACACCTCCCTGCTAAGTGACATTAGACTTCCATGGTTTTTGAGTTACTGGGTATTTCTTTTTCTTTATTTTTAAAATATATTTGGTGTAAGAATATTTTATCATTTAACTGTCTTTTTCTCATTGAAATGAGTTTGCTCTAAATCATATAACCTTTCAAAGTTATTGCTTTTAGAATATAGGTAACTAAGCCAATTAAAAATGTTTATCAATTAAAAGCATATTATATGTGAAAACCAAGGTATTCTCCTTTTAAACATTAAGGCTCTTTGTTCATGGAGCCTGAAATGTCCAATGTGCTTTTCCAGAGTTGCTTTGTGTTTAAAAAGTATTTTGTATTAAATGTGTTAGCTTCAGTTAAGTGAGATGTAATAGCACTTGAAAACGTATACCCAAAAGGGGAATCTCACTGAAGTTCATCATAACCCATTATGTAACAAGTTTATAATGTAAATTTTATTTGACTTGCAAAACATGTACTTTTTTTTTTTAAATTTCCACTCATACAAACTTAACAGGTACACCGCCCTCCCTCCCTCCAATCCCCTATCTCCCTGTGCTGCCCTCCCCTCCCTTTCCCCTCCCTATTCCCAGTGCTTCCCCCCCCCCAATCCCCGGAGAATCCTTTAATGTGCATGCCAAACTCTCCTCTGAGTCCTCCTCTCCGATGAGGTGCAAGGACCCAGTGGCATTTGCCAGAACCCTTTCCTGTGTTCCCGTTAAGCATAGGAACACTACTGTGGCTGTCAATCCCTTGTTTCCCAGGATCCTAGTGCCTTTAGCAAATGCTAGACTTTGTGAGGTCAATAGTGTGTTAGACATTGCGCAGGGCATATAAAGTCCAAATATGATTGCTTCGGCCCTAACTTGTGTGGAGTATCTTGTATATCATTGCTCCTCCCATCCTTGTGCTCTTACAATCTTACAGCCCCCTCTTCTGCAAATTTCCTTGAGTTTCAGGATGGGGAGAGATTAGGCTGGCCTAGTTCCAGGTGATTGATATAGAGTCTCTGATCAAAACATGTACTTGTAAGGGAGCAGTAGAGATGACTCGGGGTTAAGCCTCTGTTTAGAAAACAGAAGGACCTGAGTTAGGATCTCAACTCCTATGTACAAATGCCAGGTGGAAATGACGGCAGCCTGCAGTTCTGGGCCTGGATGGCAGAGCCTGGGAAACTCCAGAGCAAAGCAGAAAGAAGGTAGAGCAATCCATGATGATTCCTGAAATCAGCCTTGGGCCTCCATAGGCATACATAATGCCCTCTGATAATACACACACACACACACACGCACACACACACACACGCACGCACTAGTAAGCTTGCAGAGGCGTGGGACTACAGACATCACCCATTTTACTTCCTCCAACCATTTTACCCTCTTTCTTTGATGCATGGTAAGAGATAAAAGTGGTTTCTGAAGTTGAGTGTGGGAACTGCTACCCTGCCAGGATGCCAAGTTCAGACTTTCCTGTGGAGCGAGCTGGATTCCATTCTTGCTAGCAGGAGTATGTTGCCTTCTGAAGTAGGAAACTCCTCACTGCCTTCTGCTGTTTAGTCAAGTCCTCAGTTAACTCTTGACCAAGTAGGAAACTAGACTATGAAGATCCCCATGTAAAACTTCCTTCAGTTAGGGTCCTTATACCTTTTGATCATGAATCCACCAGAAAGGGGTAACCCTTCTTACTTCTTACCTTTCTACTGCAGAGAAGGTGGTCGTTGCTCCCCGCATGTAGTAATCATAGTTATAGGAGATCATGTCCATTTCTTCCCCATAGTGGCCTGGATACTCTGTTGTCAGCCTATATGTAGAGGACAAAGGGTTAGAGGGAAATGATTGAACTCATCATTCTAGCTGGAGGAAACAGAGAGATTGTATGAAGATCTCGGGAGATCCAAACGAGTTAGAGCTTCAGGTATTTTAGAGCCATTCGAGGCTCAAAAAGATAAAGCCTTTCCTTTTGTTTCTTGTCTTCCTCTTCATGGTCATTAAACTACATATTGAAAAATATGCAGGCAACTCCTTGGGCTTTGAAGAAATGTTGAATAATATCAATATTGCTTCATTTCCATTCAAGTCAGCTAGGTCAATATTTCAGGCTGGATAATGATTCATTATTAGATCGTAAAATCAATTGAAATTATTATGACCACTCTAAAAAATAAACTAGGACATAAAAATTGCACAATTCATTGCATGTGATAATGCTAAGTTCACATGCATTTCAAATGTATATATACACATACATGCATGTGTGTGTGAATTTATATGGTGTGGCAATTTATTATATATGTTATCATGATTTAAGTCTTCAATATACTTAACTAAAATATAAGTTCTATAAGGATGAGTTTTTGTCTGTCTGTTATTGTTTCTCTGGTGGCTAAAACAGTTCCTGGTACATAGCAAATATTTTCTGAGTAAATAAATTGCTTTGGGAGAGTCATTTAATCTGTTTCTTTAGCTATGAAAGAATGAAAGCTGCCTGTGTGTTTGCCACTGTGACTAACAAAAATATGTGTAATATCATTGTGATGGCAGGTGCAGAATCATTAAGAGCTATTTTTTTCTTCTCTTCCTTTTTTTCCTCCTCCTCTTCCTCACCTATTTTCTCTTCTTATTCTTCCTTCTTTCTCCCCCAAAATTAAGTTGATCCCAGATCTTACGAATAAGCTCATTGTGGGTTAACCTGGAACAAGTTAGAATCCCCCAGTTCTTATAAAGGTTTTGTCACTGGGCATATCTTCAGAACAAAAAGAGTACTTTCATCATGAAATGGGTCCTTCAGGGTCTTCTTTTGAAAGGATTCTTGAATGCACCATGTAGCCAAGGATGAGCTTAAACTGCCCATCATCTGCCTCCACGTTTCAAGTGCTAGGAGTGCAGGCAGGTGCTACCACAACCATTTTCCTCTGCATTTCCAAGGTTGTCCAGAAAACTGCTAGTTAGTGAGTATCAGTCAAGTCATTCAATTTGGACTTGGCCATTGTACATCGAGGATGTAGAGATTTTCCCTTCTGCAAACTTATGGTCTTTCTCTTAACATTATCAGGATGGTGATCACATCTTGGAAGATTGACTGATAAACTAGAAAGGCTGCCAGGAGGATGTACTAGGAGTGTTTATATCTAACAAGACCAAGAGTTAGATCAAAAGACCTGGGAACTAGCCAGAGCTTGAAATCTTATTCTCTGGGCTCTTACTCATTCCTTTGTTCACATTCCCTACTTGCCCTTCTATTATTTGTTCACATTCTCTACTTGCCCTTCTTCTATTACTGTCTTCTTTCACGAAGACATTGCTAGGCTCTGCCCAATGTCATGCCACTAAGGGAGTTTCATGTGTTTTTATTTGAGGTGTTTATGAAGGGAAATGAAAAATCTTGTTTTATGCTTCTAAAGGGGCTCTCAAGAAGTACTTTGTGTTTCTAATGAAAAAAATCAGTAAAATATTTCATAAAATGACTCAATCCAGCCTCACTGGGTCCCACTGGATTCTAGTAAAGACTGTACTAAAATTTGGCCAGCAAAGATAGAATTGTTGAGAACATGCCTAATGCCTGAAGTCTTGAGGTATTTTTCTTATTTCAGAAAATATTTTCTAGAACTTTTAGAATAGTGTTTCGGTACAATGTCTAGAAGTTAATTACCAAACTTTTTTTTATTTTTGCTAAGTTAATGTCTATATTTGGAAATAGTGCTTCAGCTACATTCAATTGTCAAACTATTGAAATAATTGGGCTAGGTTGTTATATTTTAAGTTTTCACTGACCCTTTGACTTGCACTCAGATTACTTGGATTGTTAAGTATATCTGGAATAAAATGAGAAAGAAAAACTTGCTTTTAAAAAAAAATCAAGAAATCTCAGACTCCCGCAAGCATTCCTTGATGAGAATTTCTTGCTACTCAATATTGTAGTACAAGGACAGGGGTCTCCCTCCTTATTAGATAGATTGTTCAGGATGCCACTTTGCCAAGGCAGCAGTATCTAGAGAAGGGGCAGTGTGTACTCATTGTTACATTTCCATCTTGGTCCCATCCCGGATTAGTTTCATTTGATTTTGGGTTGAGTTTGTTCTGTTATCATCTAAGTCGGAGATCACATTTCGACTCCTTACAAAAGTGAAGAACAAGTGAGAATGAATATTGTAGAATTGTCCCTGTCTGATGTAAAAAACAACTGGGAGGTGGACTAGCTGTTGCGCAAAGTCCTGATTGGACCAGATCCCACGTATGATGCAGGAAGCGGGGGGCCGCATTACGGTCTTTAGTGCGGAAGCTGTGTCCCGGCAGAAGGAATGGGCGTCCATGTGTTCGCAAATTGTCGTGGTCTACACAAAACACACAGACAAACACGCGCGATACCACCCTGCGGTTGAATAAAAAAAAAAAAGACATTTAAAAAAAAATGCAAGATTGAAGTGAACCCAGTTATTGGTAGAAAGTGAACCTTCCAAACACTATCAGTTGAAAGATCTGCTTCAAAATGGCCTAGGATTCTGTAATTTTTAGCGAGATAGATATGTCTTCATTTATTTCATTGTGACTGCACATGCACATACACACACACACACACACACACACACACATGCGAGTCTTAAAAATTGAAAACTTAAGTAAGAGTAATAGTTCTTTGGAGAGCAAAAAGACCTTAAATGCATAGTGCTAGACATTGAGACATGGTCTGTGTGCTTCATGTTTGTCAGAACATCGAAAGAGGCCATAAGGACACAGAATGGTTAGGGTTTTCATTTCTGTGTCATTGGGATTCCTGAGAGTAGGAGGGGAAGAATCCAGTGTTACCACAGTTTCCTTGATAATTATTAGGCAATTTCAGGGAGCAAAGTCCTTTACACTGAGCATTGACACACATTCTTAGACTAATTAAAATCAGCAAGAAACAAGAGCATCTCTCTTTCTATTCAATTTATTGAAGATGAATCAATCTTTAAAGCACTTAAGAAGAATATTGAATCTGTATTTACCTCCCTTTCAATGAAAAAACAAATCTGTGTGTGCGTGTGTGTGCGCGTATGCCTGTGTGTGTGTGTGTGTGTGTGTGTGTGTGTGTGTGCAAGTATGCATACTCATTCTCACTACAACTTCAGATGAATATCTTGTGGAGTATATTTTCTTACTTCTTGATACATTTTCCTTTGTGTAGATAAGATGAGAAGAGAATTATTTCAAAATCAAGAGAGAACTTGCTGATACCACTGCTACAACTTCATGCATGAGACTAATTGAATGAGATGGGAAAAAATGAAATAATATCTTAGTAATAAGCAGAATAAACTAGTTAGACCCAAAAGTCTGACATTTTAAAAGTCATGTAGGGCAGTCTAATCTAAAATACTCAACTTACTGAAATTGTCAAAAAGATCCAATTGGATTCAATGAATGAACATTTGGTGGCCAATCTAGTGTCACAGAACACCCTATTGCTGTAACTGTTTTGGTTTCCTATGGTAGAATAAGGCACATCATGGACTTGAAGCTATATATTTGATTCTGTACCCAGTTTGAAGAAATGAAAAGATACACAATTTATTTCTAAAATGCAAGTCAAATTTATTCACTCTGACAGATGTTTAATCTGAGAACCAAGTTCACATTGCAGCATATTTGCCCACAGATTCACAACCAAAGGACTTAAAGAAACAAGGGGTTTTACTTTGGCTTTTGTTTCTTGGTTATAGTTCCTTGTCCAGTTTGGCAGGAGAGTCCACACCAACACCAAGGGCAAGGGAGCTGACCACACTCAAAACACACAAGACTGCTAAGCAGGACAATCCTGCTAGCCAGACCAGCATGGCTGGCCAAATATATAGAAGCATGCCAACTTTCCCAACCAGTTCCCCCCATCCTATTCGCCTGTCCAGGGACTAGCTCCATCCACCATGGACTGGGCCTCCCTACTAGTCAAACAACCTCCTGAAGGCTTGTTTGAGCCTTAACTCAACTACCACTTGTTTACAAATGTGTCCAGAGCCCCAGTCTTCAATTGTCAAGTTGACCATGCCAGCACCTTTCTGTAAGGTCCATTAGACCTTACAGATTTACTAAGTGGTTGGGTCTAAAGCCAAACCTGTAATACAAACTCTGTCTATTACAATTCCATGACCTATAGGCAAAAAGGTCTAGTGAACCATTGAGTGGTGTTATCTTGGAAGCTTGCTTTCCTTTGGGAACATCTGCTCCTACTGGCATGCACCTGACCACATACAGCCCAGTCTGAGTGGCCACAACTCAGTAAGAATCACATCCTCAACTTCATCTCTTTCAGATGTGGTCATGGAGGAAAAGCTGAATAGGCGTAGACTCAGTGTTCAGGGTCAACTTGCATTCTATGCTTAACTAAAAAGAAGATGCCAGTTTCTGATAGGCCAATCACTGGGAACTCTTAATTAATTTAATTAATTAATTAATTTTTGTGCTTGCATTGTGTATGCTTCTCTCTCTGTCCCTCTGTCTCTCTGTCCTTCTGTCTGTTCCTCTCTATGTGCGTGCGTGCGTGCGTGTGTGTGTGTGTGTGTGCGTGCGTGCGCGCGTGCAGAAGAGGGAACTGTGTGTACCTATCCAAGGGTGACCTTGGGAATCATCCTGGATTGTTCTACCTCCTTATTGTTTTGCTCTGGGGTTTCCTAGGCTCCACCTCCAGGGCTGGAATTACAGTTGCATCATGTCCCCCTGGCATTTTTATGTGTGACATGGAGGGGTGCAAACTCTTTTTGCTTGTGAGGCAAAGATTTTAACCCCTGAGGCGTCTTCCTAACCCCACTGGGACTTGATTAAGTCACTCAACCTGTTCACGATCAGGCTTCCTGAACAACACTTTTCCAGATAAACAAAAAGGAATGAGAATATATATCACTAGGCGAGTCGATTAATTCCATAACTTCCTCACAGGTGCTACCCCAGAACCCGTTGAATTATTTTTTTTCAAAGACAGAATTGATAAAACCTAAATGTAGTTACATATAAAGAGAGGCTCTCACAAAGGAGCAGGTATCTAGGTATCTTGGCTTCATCCCAGACAGCTGGGAAGATTGGCTAAGTGAGGCCACAAGGGAAGGGTCTCTTCTGTCACCCAAATGCCTTTCTGTGTGCTCAGATCAACAGTCTGAACTCTGGGAACTTGGGACATAAGAGGGAATGTCAAATGTTCATGGCTGTCTTCTGTGGCATTTGAGGGTTTATATTTTGTGATAGTTAATCCTGGATGTCAACTTGATACACCAGACATAAGATCAGTTGAGACCCCTGAAGAGATCATCTGAACAATACAAATACCAGCCCTAGATCCAACTGGATCCCTAGATCTCATTGGAACTCCCAGTAGTGGACCAGATAAAAGGAACTATAGAACAGGAGACTGGAAAGATAATAGAGATGCTTCAGGAATCTTCCAGCCTTCAGCCACGTGGATGGGAAGTGACTTAACACTTAACCTGGCAGCTTCAGTCACCAGCCATGTCGCCTCTGCCATGAAAGTCTATCTCTCCCCTCTGGAACTTTAAGGTGAATAAGTATCCCTTTCTCCCTAAAGTTGATTGACTTTGAGTGGTCTCTCACAGCAATATTTAAGAATAACTGTTACATATTTCAAACAGTTCAGATACGAGTCACACACAGGGAAGCTGAGTTTCAGGGATGACTTAAGTTCGAAAAAGAATGTCCCTGGACATTTTCCAATTGCTGCTTAGAACTGAGTCTTAACTCTCTGTCAAGCTCAGGACTGGTCAGTACTCCCATTTGTCGTGAGTCATGTGGACTGTCATCAACCGTGTTACCTCGTGTCCGCCCTAAGCCTGCACGCCAGCCGGGCAGCTCCGTCTCTACTCTCTCCCCTCTTACTGGAGGGAACTTGCCACTTGATACCCATTGCATCATTGCCTTGTGCTTTGTCTATGCTGTTCTTATTTTTTTGGATTGAGAAATGGCTGGTACTATGCAAAGAACATAGGATTTGGAGGTAGATTTGTCTGAGTCAAGTTCATCCTTTCAAATACAGTACTTCTACACCTCAGTTTCCCCATGTGTGTATCGTGGCTTCTGTGTATGAGGATTTAAGTGAGCTGACATTTGAGGACAGGACATCCATCAATAAAATTATCAGAATCATTGTCATTATTAGGCACTCAATCTCAAAGCTATGAACTGTACTTAGTTTTTATCCACTACCATTCAGTGACTGACTGCTTAGAGGACTTAATGACTAGAGAAAGGAAGACTGATCTGAGGACTCTAGTAGAGGGAAACAGACTGGACAGAATGAAGCAGCAGATCTGGTCTGTAATTGAGAGGTTTGCTTTGTTTGAAGCAGCTCAAAGGGCCTGGCCTTGTGTTAGTCGATACTTAGATGATCAGCCACATCTCTGCAATTTCTGCTTTTGAAGCTGGAACACTGGGAAGGAGGCGTTTCCCTTATACAGACAGTAAATACATGTTGAGATTATAAATAGGGGTCAGCAATTATGACAGTCACTCCAGTTGATGAAAGAGATGATTGATTCTGCTTGGGTACAGAAAGGCAGTTGCCTGCCAGAAGGAGTATTTATTTAGTACATCATGTAGCAGCAAGGTGACGGTTCTTAGTGGGGCAGAGAAGCATCGAAACCTAATATACGCTCCTTCAGAATGTAGCAGCCAGCCCAATTTTCTTGAAATACGGGTGTCTCCATCTCGGTAACTCCCAGCTTATTCAGCTACATCGGTATGGAAGCCTTTCCCATCAGACTCTGGTCAATGTGCCGCAGGAGACCAGCCAGTCTGACCCAGGTGACAACACCCTGATGGAAGGCTGGTGAGCTCATTGCTGACCCTGACACACTGTTACAGGAATGGGCTGGCAAACACACTGCATCTTGTATTAAAATCCGAACAACAGGACACGAGTTCAAGATTATCTTTGACTTGATTGCTCTCTTGAGATGAGAAAAATATTCTGGCTAACTGAGTGTTCTGGTTGTTAACTAGGGGTGTCCAGGAGTTAAGAAAAGCCTCTTTCTCTCTCTGTTTCTTTCTCTCTCTCTGTCTCTGATGACCTGAACACAGAGGGAGGGCGAGGGCACACTGAATTAGAGAATGCAAAGCCTGATAGAGAATGCCAGGGCTTAAAGGCAAAAAAAGTGATGTAGGAAATAACTCTGCCAGAATAGATCATTAGCAAACCTACTGCCTAGTCACAGACCTAGAGGAGAGTCACAGAGGGAAAAAACAGTTGCTCAGTTCAAACCTCCCCTTCCTGGGTCTCACAGTCTCCACCAGCTGGTAAGCACCCTAGTGGGTGAGCTGTTTGAAAACAGGATAATGAATGTCAACAATCCCTGATAGCTTGTGGCACCTTTAGGACATGTGTTTGTGGTTTTCAGATCATTGGACTAAGAATCTGAATTCTCCTCTAAATAAATATGTGTAAAATCTTCATATTTACCCAATACAATGGGAGCCGTTGAGTAATGGCATGCCTGCATCTATCAGGAATTCACTTTCTTGCCAAGGCTTGGCGATGCTCTGCATCCAAAGAGAGACGGCCCAAACCCAAACGAGAGCAGCACCTTGGTTCCCAACCAAACAATTACATCCCACACTCATCAGGGAGTTTTTGATGGTTTTGTTTTTCCAACCCACAGCGGTGATATTTCTGTGTCTCTGAAGGCTCCCGGAGCAGCGGCTCCAGACATTCATTTAGACACTGCTTTCAGACAGTGTGCTGCGGGATGTTTATCAGAACAGATGAGAGTTGAGTTGGCCTGGCGGTGTATGGTTGTAATCCTCACCCCCCGAGGAGGAAAGGTGTGGCAGATTCCAGCAAACCTGGCGTACATGGTGATCTGAGCCCGCTAGGGCTATGCAGAGAGACCTTTTCTTAAACGAACAAATTTGAAACAAGACCAAAAGCTAAACAAACAAAGAAAACAAAGTAGAAGGGGAAAAGGATCCTCTACTGTGTCTAGTTGCCCAGGGAATAATTCAAGCCAGTCAAATTATGGGAGGGAAGGTTTCAAATAGAGGAGTTATCAGCCGGTCACTGTGGGAAGGCAGGAGAAAACAGTTCTGGCTTCACTCTGCAGCACTATTAAAAGGATCAAGCAAAATGCACAGGAAGGAATTTTTCATCAAGTGCAAACAGTCACATGTCAGCACCGGGTTCCACCAGGTCACTGTTCTCTGTCCCGAAGGACCTAAAATACACAGTTATTCTGCTGGTAAATTCATTAAAAGCTTAGATTGTGCCAGGTGATAATGCAGAGATGTTAAAGACCTAATTTATGCTCTGGGGCTTCATTCACTTTACAAAGACATGACACCATGACTCAGGCAATTGAAAGTGTCTAGACACCGTGTACGGTGGCACTTCGTGCACGCATTCTGCCACTTCTTCCCTGGGTCCTTAGAAAAAGTACCACTTCCTCTGGCCACGGTACAAGCTCTCAGTTCACCACGCGCTTCTGAACAGAGCCGGTCAAGCTGAACGTACATTGGCCAGACCTGCTTCAGAGTTGACTTGCCACGTTCTTCCAGCCACCCTCTGATTCTGACCAGCAGGGATGTGTCTGGACATGGGGTGAGATGAGGGAAGGCGAGGGGTTTGGGTTTGGAAGGCCACTGAAGACCAAGGCTTGGAATAAATTTTACAAATGCTTCAGCCAACTCAGGAGAAGTTGCTCATCTAATCTGAGCATCGTTAATTACGGCTCTTTGTTCCTACACAATCTTCTAGTGCTCATTAAATTCCTAATGTTAGGTGAGCTGCAGAGAAGGGAAATTTGGCAAGTCATGTCTAAAACACATGGTAGGAAGGGCATGTAACATTTGTGAAGAAGTGGGAGGAGCCTAGAGCCAGTCCCCAACTGATCAGATTTCATGATACAATGTCCAGTCTTTATCAAACTTCAACATCCATATAAACAGGATGAGCTCAACCATCCTATACATATCACAGAAATTGATAGAAGAAAGAAAATAGCGATGATTAGATGCTTCTTTCCTGAACTTCCTTACATTACCCTTCTCTTCTTTGATGTCTATCACCTTTCTAAAAAATCAGTGCATCTCTGGCTCTTGTCCGCCTGTTTCTGAAAGTCTTGAACTCTAAGTCTCCTTGTGTTCTGTTTGTCCAGGACCCCAGGTAGCAACCAGCCTGTCTAGCCACAGGCCCTGCAGGCTTTTTCTTTCATCGTGGGGGAGACTCGTGGCTTGCTATGAGGGGAATGTGAGTGTCCTAGCTCACTTCTCCACGGTCTGGGGGAGAGTGAGTCAGTGCAGCCTGAAAAACTGTCCAAATGAACATGTTTCCTGTATGTCTGATGCAGTCCAGTCCCATAATCTGTTTGCTGTGAAGAGAGCTGTTCCCTGCCAGGCAGACTCTAGTCTTTAATTGTAATTATTTTTAGTTATTTTTACTTATTTACTCAGTGTGTGCACGTGTGTGTGTGTGTGTGTGTGTGTGTGTGTGTGTGTGTCTCAGAGGGCACCATGTGTGCCTGTGGAAGACCAAGGGTGACTTTAGGAATCACCCTGGATTGCTTCCATCTCCTTCTTGCTTCGCTCTGGGGATTTCCCAGGCTCCACCCACTAGAGCTGGAAGTTCAGAGTGCAGCCATTTCTGCCTGGTGTGTTTTACATGGGGCCTGGGATCCGAATTCAAGACCTTCTGCTCGTGAGGCTGAGTCTTAACCCCTGAGCCATCTCTCCAGCCTGGACTCTATTCTATGAAGGTCTATGCATGAGAAGGCTGACCTCTTCTGCAGTAGGGAAGTTGAAGGGGACTCTGACTTAAGACATGCTAGCTCTGTAAGATCAGAGTCGGTGATAATGTCAGACTTCTAATATCTCATTTAACCCTCACAACGAAATTAGGACTTAGACTGAGGTCTTCTCTAACTGGACAAACGTGAGTTTGCTGTGTGTCTGGTGTTATTTAAAAAGGCTTGTGGAGTTCAGGACATCACTCAATCAGTAAAATGCTTACCAAAAAAACCAAAATACCCAGCGGCTATGTGAAAAGCTGAGTATGGCAGCTCATGCTTGCAATCGCAGTACTGGGGAAGTAGAGACAGCTGTTCTCCTATTAGTCACCAGCCTGGCCTGAAAATGATGAGCTTCAGGTCCTACTATAGCACCTGTCTCAGAAAACGCGAATGGTTCCTGAAAAACCTACATCTGTGGTTGACCTCTACCTTACAAACATACACACACAAACATACACTTGAACCCTCCCATAGGAAAACACATGCAATAAATAAATAGAATAGCCTTTTAAGAAGAATGTTGCATCCATTAGTACAAAAATCTCTGGCTTTACAAAGCTTCTACTTTAAGGCAAAAGTTGGAGATTAAAAATAAACCTATTTTTTAAGTTTAAAGATATATTCTCAATAGTTTCTGAATAACTTTACCTTCCTCTGCATGGCCTTCAGAATCATTTATCTGCACATCCAGCAAACATCCACTGGGCAGACACCAAGGGCTAGAGGTGAAGTATAGTGTTGGAGCACTTGTCTAAAAGGCACAAAGCCCCTGGTTTGATCCCTAAGCCTCTGAAAAAACAAAACAACTTCTAGCGTCAACCCTCAGCACCCCACACACGTACATTCATTTACTCACATGTACAGACACAGATAGAGATACACACATTCATGTACTCATGTATACGGACACAGATAGAGATATACACACTCATGTACTCACGTGTACAGACAGAGATACACACACACACACACACACACACACACACACACACACACATACATGGGGGGGGGGAGTAGAGAAAGACTAAGTTTCCAGCACTACATTGGGTATACAAAAACCAGTGGCTTGTCCCATCCCTCAGATACTCAAAGTCTAGGTTGAGAGAGGAAACCACACACAAGCAGTTAAATGTAGTTTAAACATTGTTCCAGAGACATCTGCGAAGGGCAAAGGACAGAGATGCCCACGTCTAAGCCTCCAACGGCCCGAGTCTGCCTATCTTCCCACTTCCCCTTGGCACAGGGTCCTCTGGACCACCTGGGTGGCAGCACCACCGCTGGTCATCTCATTAATGTTATGTATTCATTATACAAGGCCTAGGAGCAGAATCTGATAGCTTATTCATTAGATAAATCATTTTCAACTAAGAGGCTGGCTGCATTTTGGGAGAAGCCGTTGTCTTGGCAGATGGAGGGGACAAATTTGCTCCTACCCACCACCATCCCTATGGCCTTCGGAGCATGCATCCTCCCTATGCTTATAGCTCTGGAATCTGCATTGCCCATTGGCTGGCCTACCTCTGGAGGGCTCACAACTTAAAAAAATCTAACAACCCTGAGAATTTCAACTTGCACTTGAGGGGTTTATCACAATGCGTCCATGAATGTCCTCTGGGGAGTTTGGAGGCTTCTGACATTCTTCATAAACTTGCGTAAGCATGATAAGCACATGCTCTATCCTGCTGACAATGTCTAGCGTGTACAAAGCCTAGAGTTTTCAACACACTTTTTAAATTTTGGAGACACAGAAAACATTGTCATCATTTCAATGATGCGCTTTTGGTTTTTAGAAGTAGAACTTATTTGCTAGGGAAAAAGAGTCAAGAGGAAAAGAAAGGTGAGCAAGATTTCAAGAAGGACATGCATAGAAGACTAAAACTCAGGTTTCCTGTTGCTTCTATGAATTAACTCCAGCTCATACATCTTTAGTCTTGGATTCAGGATCCGCCACAGCTATATCACTCACCGCTATGGGGGGGGTGTTAAGAACTAGTTTATCGAAGCAGTTTGGGGGAGTTGGAGACGCTCACTGCTCTATCATGAAGCCACAGGCATCATCTGAATCCCAGCTGTGAATTTACTAATTGTCATTACATCCAAAAGAAAAAGTGTTAAGCTTTTAAAGTTGTCAGTCCCTCAAGATACGGCACGCCTGTGGGCATCTGTGGAGTAATACTGTGATTGCAGAGACAAGTACAAGCCTCAAGTCTGTCCCTCCAAGCATCAGACTGTAGAGAGAGAATTCACTTGAGTGAGTCCAGCTTTGACTGTCGATGACTTTGGATAACTTTGTCCACGGCAACACGCTTGGTTTGTCTGCGAACTAAAGAATCTGGGATAAGTTGGGCTGTCAACACCCAATATGAGTTATCAGGGTAAATAAATATGTATGTACTCTCTTAGTCAATTGGAAGGAAAAGTCAGGAAATACTTGGCTTCAATCCAGAGAGAGGGAAATGAATGAGATATCCAAGACTGTGACTATAAGCTGATCCTGAAAACTCCAGCATTTTCCCGCAGTCTATGTTCTTCAAGAATGTGGCCCATGACAGGGACAGATACTCTAAGAGGTACTACAAGAGTGGAGGTCCCAAACAAACCTTGGATGTGGGGGGAAGTCAGCATGACAAAGTGGGAGAGCACAAAGTAGACTTCCGCTGAAGGCTTGGCACCAGTGGGAAACAGCTGGGCTATGCTTGGCCACGCACTGCCTTACTGCATTGTTTTGACTCTTAGCAACATTGATTGGATTACTTGTAAGGTTCTTCTCCTTCAGTCATTCCTTCTCTTATACAGGCTAGTTTCTACCTTCCAAGCTAGATTATGGCAGCTCAGACTCGTTTAAAATACTGAAACATCCGAGGATTCCCCCCCTTCCCGCCCCCCGCAGTCCTCAGAGTCCTGAGGGATGATGGGTTTGGCTCCCAGACTTACCAGCAGGAATAGGGGCATCTCTTGCTGTAGCGACAGCAGTAAAATTGCCATTCTCGATCCAGTACTGACTCAAAGTAGCGACTCTGGAATCCGGCCACCAGTCCATTGTTAGAACACGTCTGGTACCTGAAGAGATAGGAACACAAGAATACTGATATGCACAGACTCCTTCTGTAGGCATCACCTGCCTCAGTTACACACGTGATCGCTGAGCAATATTCCTAATAAGCTATTCCATTTTATACAAGGAAAAGGCTTTCTTGTATTGTAGAATGACACACTCACCATTAAAGTTCAAACTTCATTTGAAGGACGTTGACAAGCACCGCTCCTAATGTACCCCTGTGCGTATACATTTAGATGAAAGGATATGTAAATGGATGGCACTGAGTTTTCCTAATGCGAAACTGAATGTTATTCATGTCTTTTTTAATTTAATGCTGCATGCATGAATATAGTGAATTTATAATATTTTCAATCCTTAGTCCTAATTCTCCATCTCTCTCCTCCTTTTCCCCTTACAAACCCTTCATCACCCTTGTCAGACTCCCTCTTATTTTCATATCTTTCACTTGCATGCCCACTGTGTTTCATCTAGTCAATTCATGTCATTTTTAAGAGAAGATACTATAGATCATTTTAATTAATGTAAAATGGAAAACTGATGAAGGGAAGTATGGTGAACTTTAAGGAACTATTTAATTGTGCCCCTATAACCCATGTCCAGGGTGTTCTAATGGGGAAGCTGGGGAGACCCCAACCTCCAGTTCTTTCCGCTTACGTAGGATCTTTCTCCGACTATTCATGAGCAGGGTTGGGGGAAGCTTCTTCAGGTTATATGCACAGTTATTGCAGAAGGCCCTGATATATGGATATCCCCTCATAGAATAATTAGTGGTCAATGAATTCAAACCACATCTAAAGGTCTCTTCCTTGTCCTTTCTGGTCCTAATTCTTCAAAGATGGTGACTTCTCCACTCCTGTCCTCTGTCCACAAGGAAGCTCACCTACATTCCGTCTATAAAGCTGCTGGTATAGGAATTCTTGGCCCCTTTCATCCTGAACGCATCTTTCTAACTGTTGGCTTAAACAGCAGTCAGTTCTCCCTCTGTATTTCTTTCTTTCTCCCCTTCCCACACTATCTGAAGGTTTGACACTGTGTGCTGGGATAGGCATGTTGTTTTCAACTTGGCTGTAAAGGTTTCTCACCTAGGGCAGAATGTAATCTCTCAGAAACCTCTCTGTTCTGTTTTCTGTTGTCATAACTTAGTAACAGATGAAGAAAAGATGTTTATTTCAGTTCACAGTGCTGGGGGAGGGGTGAAGTCCTAGAACACAGTGCTGTTGCATATCATACCATGGTAGAGGGTACTGTATGCCAAGTCAGAGCAAGCAAGTCAGTTTGGGTCTTCCTTCCTCTTCTAAGAAGCCATTCATGCTGTTACGAGTGTCCTCATCTATTTTCAATTACATCCCAAAGGATTCATTTAAAAATGTTATCGAGGGGATGGAGAGATGGCTCAGGGATTAAGCCTCTGCCTCAGAAGCAGAAGATCTTGAGTTCAAACCCCGGATCCCATGTAAAACATGGCAGGTAGGAACGGCGGCAGCCTTCACTTTGGTCCTAGACAGCAGAGCCTAGGAAACTCCAGAGCAAAAGTGAGTAGGAGGCAGAAGCAATCCAGGGTGAATCCCAAATTCACCACTGAGCCTCCACAAGCATACACCAGTGCTCTCTAATACACACACACACACACACCAAAAAATAATAAAAATATCATTGACATTTGAAATCAAGGATTAAGTTTACAACTTGTGTTCTTTGGAAAGCATGTTAAACCATAAGCCTTTCTAAAACATGTCTTTAAACCTTTAAATAGGTCTATGAATTTCCCTAAGTATCTGGACCATTGAGATCTATTCTGTTACACAGTTTTTCGAGGGCTAGGTTAACTTTGTTTTCTAAGTAAAAGTAAGTTTCTAGAAAAATATAGTAAGAGTGGTGACAAGTACTTTGTGCTGATTGCTAAACGAGACCTTGGTGATAAACAGTTACAACATTGCTGGTATCTAAGTTTCATTTTATTCTTTCTTATTGCTGTAAATGAATTTTTGATCTCTCCTTTTGTTTATTGCCTTTATATTCATTCATCTCTATCTACATTAAATAAATATATATATTTATTCATTACTTATTCAATACTTATGCCTGATTACTATTACCCTATTTTAGTCAAGGTGTACTATATTAAGAGAATAAATGAGAGATGGGTTTGATATTTGATCAATGTGTAACCTTGAGCTGGGTGAGGGGGCACTAGAGGATCCTAGAGCTCAGTGGGCAGTAAGACTGTCCAATGACTGACCTCCAGGTTCAGTGACAGACCCCATCTCAAGTAACAAGGTAGACAATGGTAGAGGAAGACTCCAACACCAACACACACACACACACACACACACACACACACACACACACACAAGCAACAAGCACAAATATGCATATGCACAGACCCCACACATACACACACAATAAAATACTTATTTACAAAAAGTTCAGATAAGCTGAAGAACTCAGCAATAGATCAAAGATGTAAATTGAAACTTGATTTTTGGCCATCTAGCTTTTCTTACACACTTTGACCATATCTCATCAAGAGAATTACTGCTTTGGCCAAATACCCTTGTATTGTTTTAGTTTGGCAGAAAGGTGGGTTTGGGGCCTTCAAGGTTAGTCTATTCCACTCTGATTCCTAGCACTGCGTGTGAGACAAAGTTTCAATATGAGCTTTAGGAATCATAGATGAAGGGAGAAGGCATAGCACTTCAGTGCTTTCTGTGACTTAAGACACAACCTTCCTCCAAAACAGAGCCAGTTTCTCTTGAACTCCTATTACTACCATTTTGCTTTGTGTACCTTTAGGTAGAAGGTTCCCTTGAATAAAATAAATGGAGGAGGATAAACTGATCTGGCTTATAGAATCCAGTTCCTAAGGCAATCCAAGTTCCACAAATTCCTCCTCTGGCTGTGAGCCAGGCAACTAGCTTCGTGGCCTGTGTGAGAAGTGTGTTTGTGCCAATATTTCACGTGCCACCTCAAAAAATGCTCCCCTGTGAGGAGCACTTGGGCCTATGAGCTCCATCCCAAGCACACTGAGTGAAAGATAAGCAAATATAAAACTTATCCTCTGCTTCAATTGGATTATCTTCATATTTGTAGTGTGACCCTACTTGGGAGTTTGCTAGAGTGAACTGCAGTTCCTCTTGGCATTGGATATTGATGTTTTCACTGTGAGAAGAATGCACAGGAGAAGGGTTAGGACAGGGTTCTGCTGCTAGACCTGAGCTGCACTGTTAACAGTGTCACTAGAACAGGCTTTACTAATGGCCCAAGTTTCCCTTCTGTAAAACATAATAAAAGTAGATACTGACGAAAGTTCTTTCAAAGGCCAAATAAGACCATACACATGAAATCCAAGGAGATGGATGCTTTAATCCCCAATTAATCATTTATTGTCATTATACTTTCATTTCATCTACTTGTAAGGAGGAGTCTGCTTTGTGAACATGTCACCTTCATCCTGTATCAGCAAACATTCACAGACTGATGAGCTACTGCTCCCCTAAGACAAAGTTCCCCAAGGCTGGATATCTTAGCCACCCAGGTGATAGCCCCGACGCTCCATTCTGCCTTATCACTTGAAGCATACGGTCGAGTCCTTGTGGGGAAAGGTCATTTAATCTTCATTTTGTATTGTCACACACTCTGGGGCTTGTTCAGTAAATGTTTAATGGAAGAATGAATGAACAAAAGACTGACCAGCTGTCTCCCACGATCACAGTCAGACTTCATTTGTAAGAGCTTATCAGTCAGGTCCATGAAGGTCCTAAGCTCCCTACAGGCAGTTCCCATGGAAATGGGCGTGATGATCCATCATTCTGCTTCTACCTTCTGCCTCTGGAGCAGTCCCATTGGAGGATAAAGAATGCACAATGAACGTCACTTGATGCATTTCTCTCACTAGTTATTTCTCACTGCCAATCACTTTGCCAATAATGTCTTTGGTAACAAGGCTCATGTGGACAGTGGGCATAGCTGCAGAACTGTGGGCAAAGAGCAAAGAGGTGAAGACAGCTGGTAGGACCGGAAAGTTCAGCACTGTCAAACATAATCCAATTCAATGGAGGAAAAACAAGGGTTAGAGTCCAATGACATGCATGGGCTCTTCGCATAGGCTGTTCCAGTTCGCAGTAGCTGCCTGTTGCTCTTGAATGGTCTGCAGAATAGCGTAATAGACTGCAGCTCCCCTGGTAAGTTACAGCATGACCCTCTCTGACCCTGCTGTAGATTTCAAGGGAACTTGTGCCCCGCTTCAGAGACTCTCTTCTCCTTCTTTCAACATCTCTTCGAAGGCCGAGAATCAGTTTCAGCTTCATGAATGGGAGCAATATCAGTCCTGCTCCACCTGGTATAAGGAGTTTTCCGGAAGGAAAATCATAAGGCAATTGCTCCTTTGGTGACAGCCATGATTTACAGACACATTCTGAGGAAAATGGTCTTTCTAAAAACAGTTTACCTCAAGGCTGTGGCATGGGCAGCAATCTACACTAGTAAAATAGAAGCAACAGAAGGCAGGGAGATGCCATCCTGAAGACTCAGCAGTGGGACCCAAGCTTGGTGGAGTCTCCTTAAGTCACTGACACACCTGCTAAACCTTGGCCAAGAGAGGAATGGAAAGAACAGGATTTCCAATTTGGATTTATTTTCCACCAAAACTCTCACTCGGGCTCCCAGGAAGCACAAAAATGGCGTCTACATTAGTCCGTCTGTTTCCCATCAGTACTCCAGATAGGCTGTCTCTTGTTTTGAGTGCTTTGTGGAGTCTGGTTCTGTTAGTCAGGAAGAATGATCACAGCCACAGCCTGAAGGCCAGTGGGCATCTGGTTTCCTTCATGGACTGATGCTCTGTGGGATGTCATTCTTTTCTGTGATCCCCAATGGTCTCGGTTCAAGCTTACAGGAAGTGCAAGCTTTCAGTGATTTAGGGTGCGGTTGAACTGGAATTTGAATGGGGTAGTAGGTGACTCTGAAAATCTTACCAAGCAGATGGTCTGGTTATACTGGCCTTTTCTTCTTTTGACTCCACAAATTCAGATGCAGTTCAAGGGCAATCGGCCTTGCTTCAGCCCGCCTGTTGAGATGGTCTGAGGCACTTTGCCTCTATTCAAACCAGTGGCTAAACTCCCTGGATGTGTAACAGTCATGTGGTGTAGCCTTCTTAACATTCCCAAATTTGTTCCTGTTTTCCAAGTTGGATAAGGTCTTAAATTGCAACAAAAAAATTATTTTAGTGTAAACCTTTCGCTTTTGTCAATTCTGCTGTTCCTGACAAACCAGAGGGAACCCTAGGGAACACATAAGCAGACAGGCAGGAGGGTGGGAGGGAGTGGGATGGATTGAGGAAGGGAAGGAAAGGAGAATGGGTGGGAGGGGGCATGGAAGGAAATGGGAATAAGTACTCAATATGTTTGTAAAACTAGAAAAATAAAAAACATAGTCCACAGAATTTCAGAATGTTCACTCAGTCTTCCATCATATACTCATTGATACTTTGCATTTGGTCTGGAATCTTCCTGCAGGACTGGTAACTAGCAAGCAATCATTAGGATGACGGAGATATTGGAAATAAGAGGCAGAGTGGTACCAAGGCCCGAAAACCAGAGAAATAGGAGACTGGGTATGGATCATGGGTTGTGAAGTGGTAAAAGGTTGAGACAAAACCAGTCAGGGGGCAGAGTTTCCTATGCAAATGGCCTCTGAATTTCTGGATTTTTCTTGAGCCTCCATGAGGAGTGGTCAGGGCTGACCTTCTCCAAGAAGACTATGAGACACCAGAGAATAAACAATGATTGCCAGTTTTCCCCTCCTTCAAGAAATCTTCCTTTCCTGACCATTCTAACCCTGGCAGATAATTTTTTCTTCCTAGTCACATGTTGCTGTAATCATTGTACATCTCACCTAATACTTCTTACCCAGTAGCCCTCACGTGTGGCCGTGCAAGCTTCTGGAAGATAAACACCGTGCTACTTATCCGTCACCCTGCTACAGTGTCTTTAAAACATGCCCAGCTGCCCAGTCTTCTCTCTCCTGATGAAGCTGGGTGAGACTTAGGTGTCTGTGTCAGGGTTTATGCCTGCCAGACTGTCTTAGCAGAAGTGATCTGTTGAATGACTTTTCTGGATAGAAAGACCTATTTGGGTCCTGGGGAGATGACTCAGGGGTTAAAGCCTTTGCCTTGCAAACAAAAGGACCTGATTTTGGATTCCAGATCCCGTGTAAAAATGCTGAGCGGATATGGGGGCAGTTTGCAATTCTTGCCCTTGAAAGTAGAGCCTGATACTCTCCAGAGCAAAGCAACAAAGAGGTGGAACAATCCAGGGTGATTTTCCATATCATCCTTGGACCTCTCCACAGGTATATACTTTCGAGTGCCTTCTGTAAATACGCCTACATACACATGTATACACACTTACATGTAACCACACACACACTTTCAAAAAAGAGAAAGACACATTTTGGAAAAATACATGCAGTAGAGACTCTTCAAGGAGCTTCTGAAAAGATCCAGATTATTCTGTGAGTCGCATTTATGTTTTGAAACTGTCAGGTCATGCAGGGATAGAAAGCTTTAGTTAACGCCCTCAATGTCTATTAAACTGTGGCAAGCATTCAAGATGCTTATAATCATACAATTAATATTATAGATTATCATAAATTATATACTCCAAAACCAAACAGCTGACATTAGAAACTAGGTCAACTAGCAATTTCAATTTTGACTCCAGCTTTGTACTTTGCCAACCTTGTGTGATTTTTATTGGTGAGACTCAGTTTTCATTGAATATTTATTAATAGCAATCATAAATCACTTTTAATAAAGGCTTACCATATGCTAGACATTGTATTAATCACTATATCTACATTTTAAGTATTGAAATAATTCCATGAAGTTGGTTAAAATAGCCAGTATCGCCACCACCACTTTTAGGCAATGAAGGACTAGAGAAGCTGGGTAATTACTCAAGGTAATACAATCACACACACATATACACACACACACACACACACACTTTTCTAGCTCTCTGGAAGTTTTTTATTGATTGGAAATCTGATATCCTGAAACTACCAGACAGAGATAAATCCCATGCAGGGAGGACTGAATTCTACCATTAGCATTTCTTTACATCTCAGATTCTGTGAGATATTGATTCCTAGTCCTAGTGACTAGAAGGAAAGTTGGCAAGAATTTTAGATCCACTAAATCTTGCTTCCCACATTCAGTCTGCCTGTATCAGTCATTATTATACAGAATTGATATCTTCTTTAGCTCAGCACTCACTTAAAACTTTTTTTTAAAAAATCATATCCATTTGTTGCCTTGGGGCATCAGGATGGACGCTTTACTGTTCACTATGAGGGGGCACCACTTAATGTTTCAAAGCCAACTCACTTCCCTACCTCTCATGAGTAAAAGAAAGATAATTGAAACCTCTTTCCTAATGCTGTGTGTGAAGATCAAACAAGATTGCCTTTGAGAACGTCAAGGGCAAAGACTTGGGTTATTAATCTTCATAGTCCTGCAAAGTTTGTGATCACAATTATCAATTAAACAAATGAATATACACACAAAAAGAACATCATAAGCTCCAAATAGATTTCATTGGCTTTTCAATCATTTCATTCCTTTGGTTTTAATTCCTAAACTGTGATGTAAGAAGATTGTTCTATATTACCCCCGAGTCTCCTTTCAATCTGGGGGATTCTTGGATGTTGCTATGTTCTGCACACAGCTGGCCTAAACTGTTATGCTTCCTTCAACTTTCTATTTTGAAATAATTTCAGATTTAAGAAAGAGTTGTCAAGTTGAAATAAGATTAGTAAAATCCTAGTGTATCTGAAACTATGCTGGTTGTATTTCTGGACATTAAAAAGATGAACATTAGTCTATCCTAAACTCCAGACTTTGTTTTGATTTTACCAGTTTTTCCAGTCATGTCCTTTTATTGGCCTAGGATCTAAGCAAGGGTATTGTGCAACATTTAGTCCTTATGCCTTTTGAAATAAAAATATACATGCAAGTTTTAAATTTGTGGAGACATTAATATTATGAGGAGAATGCAAATCTAATAAAGATTTTGTTCTGTGGTAAAAACAAAAAAGGCATCAGCTATGTTTTAGATATTTTCAGGGAATTTTTAAAAAAGACCATCTTAAATGTTGGTAAATAAGCCAAAATAAGATTTTTGAGTCCCATTTTTATAAATATGGAAATACCGGGAGTCTATGGAAAAATCAGCAGGTATCTTTGTGGAGGAAGGTAGAGACACTGACTGGGATTTAGTCTGCCTTGGGATCCAATAGACTGATCCAGTCTTTCTCTTCGTGATTGTTGTGGACTTGCTATGCGTTAGTGCTGTTCTATGCACTAGGTATATACTGGAGAAAGAGACGTAGTCCTTATGCTCTTGAAGCTTGGGCTTCAGGAGGGAGACAAGCAATAAGCAAATATAGACCTGGTGATGAGTAAACCAGAAAACAGGGCGTGTTGAGGGTGTGAAGGTTGAAGGTGGTGGAGTGACAGGATGCACTGTGCTCTTGAAATACTCAAGACTGTGAGCTGGCACAGTGCCCTGCACTACACAGGGCCTAAATCCTCGTCAGATTATAGGAAACTGAGTCCCTGAACAACATATGCAGCCTCAGGCTTGCCTTGCTGCTAACCTGGCTCTGTGAGATAATGGTCTTTTCTTCTTTTTTTTTTTTTTTGTCATGTGGATTGTCATTGATGAATTAATTCAGAAATTCAGCTCTAACAAAGAATGCCATTTTAGAATACCTTTGGGATTCACTGAAGTGGGGGATGTCAATATATAGAATGTTCTTGCACATTCAGACTTTGTATAAGTCCAGTTTGCCCAAAATAAGCCCCATTAAATTCTATATTCACTGACTTTTTGTAGAATACCAATTGGTAGGATGAAAAGTGCCATGCATTTGTTCTAGACATACATTTACTTTAACATTCTCTTGGGTTTTCTCCTCTAAGCATCACACTTTTTATTTCTTCTTTCTTGTCTCTCATCTCTTATTTCTCTTCCCTCCTCTCTCCCTTTGCTATCCCTCTCTATTGAAAGGAGGAACTCATTGCCCAAGCCTACGAAGGAAGAAAGATACAGCTGGGAATTTGTGAAGATTCCCAACTCATGATCTTTCACCACAAGGCATCTTAACCTCAGGTCTACATTCCAGCTTCACCTGGTTCCACCCAGGACCCACGCGTCCCACAGTGTGTGCCAACCTTGCCTAGAGCAACCTTTTGAGAACAATGCAGACATGCTCAGAGGAGACAAAGGTGCTCATGGGGACCCTGGAGGTTATACTGGTAGAAACCAACACCACATTTGAGAATCCTGATTTTTCAGCAGAGAAGCCAGGACAACCAGCAGCATTGCCAGCTCCTCAGCTATGACCACAGCACCTTTGGAAGATGGTGACTCATTAGCAAGTTTTTTTTTTTCCCAGCAAATCCTGTGTATTGTCAAGTTTGTGTCTGAGACTCTTTTCCCATCTTAAAAATAAACCAAAAAGCTAATTTATTTACAAAAGGCAGCCAAACTGCACAAAATCATCAGCAACTCCTCCCTCAGAGCGGATTAAGAGCCTGCAGCCGGCAGGAAGATGTAATTGTTTCCCAGCCTGGGAACAATTTCTTTCCTTCCAAATTTTTCACTGAGACTGGAGTCTGAACTTAAAATCATAATTGTCTAAAGAAAAATACCCAAGGGGGTAATTGGTATTAGTGCTGGGGCAGCTAGGTCATACAGTAAAAACTTATTTTGCATGCTGAGAAGTTTCCATCTCTGGGGTTAGTAAAGGGGGGAAGAAGGAGGCAATTGAAAGAAGGAAAAGAAAAAGTCTTTTTTGGATTCTGTACATAAAACATGCAGAGGAAACAGGAGGTAGAAGAGACATTTTGCCTGCCAGTTTTATACTAGACTCCCATTGAGGGGAAAATCGCATTCTTTCACTTTCCTCCTCATCTGTTTTTCTTCAAAGAGTTTGGAAATTTGGGACAAACTAGCCACTAATTGGCAAGCTTCAAACTGAACCTCATTTGGCTTCTTCCCCTAGCTGGTATGAATACAAGGATCAGCAGAATGTACGGACAAGCAAGGTACACTTTCGGGTGAGCTGCTCCTTCGTAGAGTCTCCAGAGCTTGAACAGTTTGAGGGGTTCCTTTTTCCAAAGAGGCTGCCGCTTAGGCAGCTAAGCCCCATATCGCCATCAGCACCGGATCCAATGCCTCCACGGCTGCTCAGACGCAGCCCAGAGCTCTCTAGGGTTTGAGGAATCTTTGCTGAGTGCTGTTTTGCTGTGGTTCTAATAAGGGGGTGCTGGAAAAATGTCCCACCCACATGATAGGTCCCTGAGGTGGGAGGACTGAAGGCACAATTGCAACTAGGTCAGTGACACTCTGCAAGCCAGCAATGAGCTTGGCCTTGGAGCTGGGGACCGTCCTCCCGGCAAGCTTGGTGTCTGAGTCAGCCATCCTTCAGGGGGCTGGACATCATTAAGTCTGCTTGACAGAGGGGTGGGGATGGGAGAGGACAGCACTGACATAATAAAGGTTGTCCCAGCAACCTTGAGTCCCCTCTCCTTCCTCAACGTACAATTACTGCTGTGACGCACCCTTTCACTGAGCCTCTCCTCAGGGATAGTAGTCAAGTTGACTACCTTCCAGTCCAGGGCATCTACCCTCACTAGATGAAGAACTAGCCTGAGTGTAATTCTGGGGCACTGGCTCTTCCAATGGAGTCCACATTAAAGTGGACATAGCAGGCTCTCAGAATCCTATCATAGTGGCTACGCTATGCTCTTTGGAGCGAAGGTTTTCTGGATCAGAATCTCAGCTTTCCTGCAGAGGAAAATGACCTCTAGACCACATTTCATGTGTTTTACCATGATTTATGTTTGGAGCATTAAATGAGATAATCCATATCAAGTGTTCTGCATGGTGCCTGTTGAAAGAAACACTCAATAAGCGAGGCTGTCTCTATGACAGACCACCTTTCTTGTCCAGCTCTTCCACTTACCTGACATTTCCTCCTAAATTGCTAGTGATATAGCCCCAGAAGCTTTCTGTTTGACCATACCCAACACCTCACCATGCCCCAGCCCGCTGGAATGCCTCACAATGTTGTCTGATTGACCACACCTGACACATCACTGTGCCCGGGCCCTGATGGAATCCCTCACAATGCTGTCTGATTCGATCAATGACAGCACAGGTGGCACCTGGCCAGCTGTCCCCCCTCCTCCAGCCCTGTACATGCTCCATCCAGACAGACATGATCTAGCCATTACTACTGTTAGGGTGGATTTCTGATCAAATCCCAGGGGTGGGTTTTGGCTGGGAAAGTCATACTCCATGGAAGGCACAAACTGGGGATGAATTTCCTCCCATCAGTTGGCAGGACGGCACCTCTCTAGAAACCTTTAGTACACTGTATCCCAGCCACAGAACCCACTTTCCATTCCAGCCGAGAGAAGGATCACAACACCCAAAATTCATCAAAACCACGGAGAACTAATTAATTTCACTTCTTGTTGTTTCTACTACTTTGTCCTTTCTAAGCATTCAATTGTGCTTAAATTAGTATTTTTCAGCACTATCTGTGCTGAGGACCCAACTGTTCTTTTTTTTTTTTTCTTCCTTCAAATTATTGTGGACTATTACATTTGGAAAACTGTAAAAATAAATCATTACCAAATGGATATTCAGTTGAATGTCACGGTAATGTTCAGTTCCTAAGGAAATTTCATTTTCTACGCTCAGGTTTTTTACAGACCTTCACCCAGCCTGAGAATAAAATTAAGCCCAAAGATGTCTCTGGAAGGAACAGAATCACACACACACAAAATCCATCTACCATACATAGTTCCTGTCCTGAGATTTTTTTTCATCATTAAATTACTTTATTAGCAATTAGCTTATTTAGGTCCTCATAAAATGACCAAAATTTCACTTTATCAGAAATTTTTAATGACTTCAGACTTGTAGCATTAAAATGTGTAAAGCAGAAATTAATAGAATCTAATAAAACAAACAAATCTACCATCTTAAAGTTTAAACATCCTGTCCTGGGATTTTTATCCTGTATCGTCACCTACAAGGTAGCTGCCCTGCCCTACCAGTGCATACAACATTAAGTTTAGGATTTGCCAAGCGGGTGGGCATCTTCTGTAAGAGTCAAGCATCCAAAGGAAGACATGCAGAGATGTTTCCAATCCAAGTGCCCTGGTCGCCCCTTACCATTCCATGCCAGCCCTGTTGATCTCTTCCCACCAGCACTCAGTGGGCTCCCCGAGGCTCTGAGGTGTGGGCATGCATGCGTAGTTCCACTGTCTGTCAGAGCCTTCCTTCTTGTTGAAGATGCTCCTCACGGCCACCACTACCTGCCCGTGGGGACACTGGTAGCTGAAGCCCTGTCGGTTCAGGTTTACCCAGCCATCATCGCCATAGTCGTGATACTGCTGGTACGGGTACCCGTAGTCACCATACTGGCCCCAGGCCGTGGTGACCAGTGGCAGAAATACACACAGAAGTGTGAGATCCATGCTGCCTGATTTTTGGCAAAAATAATATCACTGTAAGCTTGCTGGGCTGCCTTTTATACAGCTGAGGCTGACATGTGGCTTCCAGATGTGGGTGAGCGGATCCAACTTCGGCGTGTCATTGCTCCAGCAAAACTTTTCCATGTTGAGAAACTGGCCATGAGCAACATGTTTTAAGGTGGAATTCTAACAACATGCAGAAGACATGCAAATAGAAGAAACTCCCTGAAGATGCACTTTATAGATGGGTTACGAGAGCCAACTGTTCTCTCCCTCTGAGATATTGTTAACTGAGAAAGACTGAGGGGTAGCATATGTACCCCTCGTCCCTCAGCATTTCACCCCTCCATCCCATTCACCCCTCGCGTGCCAAACCCCGCATCAGTTCTCCTGCCTTCTACAATCATGCAAATATACAGACTGTGATATCAAAATACACAATGAATAAGTTGCAGGGACAAACATTCAGATCCCACAGTTTGGGATCCTGGTTACTATCAAGTTCTCAGCACAACATTTTTGAGCTTTGGGTATAAGCATGGAAATGCCAGTTTTCAGGGATACTGTTAGAATTTCTGATTTTTCACATGGAAGTACTATGGACATACAGAGAGTGGTTGAGCATGATCTCTCTCCCCATTTAAGCATCTACCTGGCCTGCTGAAATTGGGTGCGCCCATATTTAGAATCTTCACTCTACTCTTTATAATGGGTTAAATGTGAATACTCTCTTTTTTATCTTTTGGCATATATTCCTTTATACTAAGTTCTTTTATTTCTGAGGTACAATTTATACAATGAAGACCACTTGTTTTTTCTAGTTTTACAAGCATATTGAGTACTTATCCCTGCTTCTCTCCATCCTCCTCCCACCCATCCTCTTTCCCTTCTCTCCTTCAGTCCATCCCACTCCTTCCCGTTGGAAATGTGAAGTTTATGGTCCTGTAATCAGTACCAAAATCAAGATGTAAAATAGCTCCCACAATCCAAGGTCTTTCTTTTTATCCTGTTGTAGTCAATCCCAGCATCCGGTTCCTGGTACCCTGGTTTTTTGTTGTTGTTGTTGTTGTTGTTGTTGTTACTGTAGCTTTTTGCCTGTTCCAGAATGTCACACCAATGGGTTCAGACTGCCTGAGGTCTGTGCTTTCTTATTCCACTTAACATTGCTTTGGAGACCTACCTACATTGGAGCATCAATGCTATCCATTGCTACTGCTAAACAGAATTCCATATCACGGATATGCCGCACGATGTACCTACCATTCAGAGGTCATTCAGATTATTCTCAGTTTTTGAAATTGATATGTATAATGATATAGAACTAATTTTGAGAAAGTTTCTGGAAATCTCCATAAGTTTTGTAAAAAATTAATAATACTTAAGCTTGGAATTTCCAGGTCATTAGGCAAGAATATGTTTAACATTAGAAGAAGCTGCCTAAGGACTCAGGGCTAAAGACCTTGCCTCACAAACAAATGTTCCTGAGTTCTGACTACACAGATTCCACATTAAAAAAAATGCTGGTGGAAGTGGTGGTGGCCTGCAATTCCTGCACTGGAAGGTAAAGCATGGGAAACCCCAAACAAAGCAGTAAGGAGGTAAGGAGCAATCCAGGATGATTCCAAATGACAGGCACAAACATTCAAGTGCCCTCTTGTGCGCGTGCACACACACACACACACACACACACACACACACACACGCACACATTCACAGAAAAGAAGAGGCTTCCTAACTGGTTATCAAAGTAGCTATACTTCTGTGCATCCTGAAATGAGCTAAAGCAAGCCTCTTAATACTTTAGGCTTATTTGGGTATAGGAGTCCATGCAGTGTCCCCAAGAGATTTCAGAGCCTCCCAAGGCCTCTGACAGAGCTGCAGAATGTCTCACAGAGAAGGGTTGTCAAAAGCAGGCATTAAAGCCAGCGGTTTAGCGCATTTACAGTTTGCCATGTGTTTTCAGCTAGGTGATCCGGTATTTTCTTCAAAACTTTAGGATGTATATTAATAAGCCATTACTAGGGTTTATTGTTCATGGATGAGGAAATTGTGGTCAAAGAGTATTTTGACTCAAACCCCTAGAGCTGACAGGGCATGACTTAGGTCTTCTGATTTCTGTTCTGTGATTCCTCCCACCATTTCATCAAAACTGCAGTTATGAATTTTAAAGCAACATTTACAGATTGCCAATAAAATATTTACAAGATTGTTTTATATCCACACACATAAGTCATATGCTATTATTTGAAAAGTCCATCCACAAATCCTGGGCCTAAGAAGTAGATTGGATTGTGATTCTAGTACCAGCAGCAGCTTATAGCTTATTAGAAACATAAACTCCTGACTTCACAAAATCAGACATTCTAGAATACAGCAAAGTATGGTTTAAGGAGGCTTCTATTTTAGCATGCAAAAGTCTCATTTCATGCTGAAATGATAACCACTGTATAGCAGACACCTGAGGACACTACCAAATTCCAGGGTCATGTTGCAAGGACCCTACTTGGTCACTGTGACTGCAGAGCCCAGACTTGTCTCCACTGGACCATGTCTTCTTCTGAAAGTTGAAGAGTATCAAGGTATTTCTCCTCAGTACACTGAAGGTTATTGACCCTGAAGAAAGTTAAAACAACAGAGAAACTTTCTACTTTTCTCCTTTCCATGGAATGATGGGGCATTAATCATTCGTTACTGGAGACAGTTTTATCAACTCAGAGCCAGGTGCCAGACAAGCCTGGCTCATTAAATTCTTCTCATGCACTTGCTTTCCACAGTTTTCATGTATTTAGCTATTCTCCTAGGTCTTGTCAGTGTTCTAAGATTTATTACTCTTGGCCTAAAATACATATACAAAGCATCTTGCTTTGGACATTTCTTCAGACTTCATTGTCTTATGCAGATGTTCCACAGATGTATAAAATCAGTAAAATTTTATGCTTCTCTGTAATCTGCCTTGTGATAATTTGGTTTCTAGATTGAACTAAAGAGGCCAAGTAAGAACTAAAGTATGAGAGGTAGAGAGGCTTCCCAATACCTTGAGATGTACAGAACAGCCTGCAGCACTTCTTTTTGGCTTCTCTTTACCCCTCCTGAGATATACACAGCCCACTCTTCGTGATATATAATTCATATCTTTTAGTATATTCAAAGAATTGTAGCATCAGCTGTACCACATTTAAGAACATTTTGATCACTAACCAATAAATTGTATAAACGTTAGTAATTACTGTTTCTCCTCAACCCTTGTCTCAAGACAAAACCAATCTACTTTCTACTTCAATGGGTATCTTATTCCAGGTATTTCAGATAAGTGGAATTCTTTCATCATATAACAGACTGACATTTTTCACCTGGTATGTTTTGATTGCTCATTCAATGTGCAACAGTTACCTATACTTCCTTTTTATTGCCACGAAACACTCTACTACGTGGACTTCATACTGAAGTCTACTTATCCATTTGTTAAGCTGATGCACATTTGACTGCATGTGTTTGATACTCTTCTCATGTACTCTACACATAATAAGCCAATCAAACTTCAATAGATAACCATTTTTTTTGGTTTAAGAAAGCCAGATTCAAAGGTTACTGATTGTTGTGTTTAAGAGTATGATAACAACTGTTATGATTATTGTCAATATGGTTTTATTTCTGAAGGGAAGCCTTTGATAAATAAATTACTTAATAAATTTTAAAAAGGCCACTGGTTATTTACCTTTAATTTACAGTTAGGACATTACTTAAAGTGACAATATATTTTCCCAGGTGCCAAACAGTTACAATAGGTTCCAAGGAACAGTGATCCAGAGCTCTATCCCCAAGATTTAAACATCCGAGTTAGAGTTTGTAAATAAGCTTAATTTCAGGCCAGGTTCTCTCAGCTTAGACACTATTAATGCTTTGAAGTCAGATAGTTATTTGGTATGGAGGCTATCATGTATATTGTGGGATATTGAGCTATGGCCTTTATCCACAAGGTACCTGTAGCATTTCTGCCACCTTAGAAGTGTCTCCAGATATGCCCAAAAGTCCTCTAGGTGACAAAACCATCTCCAGTAAAGAACTGCCGAGTTAGCTAAAATTTGCAATCTTTGTTTTATCATCTGTAAAATGAGGAATAATCACTGTGCTTGCCTCTCCCTCTGAGATTGATGTGAGACACATATTAAGTAATAGTCTTGAAAAGACTTTGTGAACTGTAAAGCTTTTTACACACGTTATGACCTCGGAGAATACTTGAAAGTGGAGTTGAACAGATCATCAAGCAAATCAGTGTAATGAGAAAAACCAGGGCTCAGCAGGGCAGCAGAACATTCTTGTGTGGAGTGACAGGAGGGTGTGTGGAGTGAAAGCACAGCTGGGACGATGTAGTTTCACCACTCAGAGGCTCCAGCGATAGTATAGATTTGATTGACTATGGAGAGTGAGTTTGCAGGAGAAGTGTCAGAACAGGACTGAGCCCTAAAAGGCAGAGAGCAGAGAGCAGGGGTGGGGAGGACTAGGGAGTCAGAAATTATGAAGCTCCAGGGCAGCAGGCATATTGGGGGAGGTTAGAATGAGGTGATGTTAAGTCAAGATAGCTTTGAGCTGCCTGAAGCAGGAAGCTCCTGGGACTAACTGTTTTATTTAGTGGCCTGGAATATGTTTGTCAGATATCTAAGCTTATAGAAATAATTGCTTTGGAAAATATAGTGTGTACTCATAAGAGGATCCACAGAAATCAGAATACTTACGTAAAACCTTGATCTCATGACCTAATAGAAACATACTAAGGGACCTACCCCAATGGGCATAAATATGAGAATGTGGCAATGATACTATATTAGAAAGCACTAGTGTGGTATCATTCCAAGATAAATTTCTAATTTAAAATCAGCTTTAAAAATGCTTAAATCTTAAGCTGAAAAAAATCATCGTACCTTTCATTTATGTAGCATTTTATATAAGACTATAAGTCCACATAATTTAGCAGGCACTAGGAACTCAAAAATTTTATTCCTTTTCCATTTGCAGGAGTTTAACATAATTTCAGATCATCTATGCATTTTTGTAGGCAATGAATCTACCTTTTCTTATCTCCATTTTGCCAACTTACAGACTTTGAAAAACATAGCGATGTACAAAGTTGGATAACATTGGATCCAAGGATCTGGACATAGTTCCCCTGTGACTGCTGCCCCAAGTCAAGATCTCAAAGCAGCCCCCCCCCTCACACACGCACACACAAACACTTGTTACATAGTCAGTAGTATTAACAAAATATTCAGAGAGCTTTCATCTTGTATTAGGGTGATCATATACTTTAGGAAGGCAAGGTGGTCCATTCTACAAATGACAGTTCACATAGGTCTGCAACCCTCTTCCTCTGAGCATCCTGAAGATGACGTAGTGGGGGTCAGAATTTATTAGAAGTAGCCCCCTACTCCTCAAAACACCTCCTCCATACTGAGAGCAGGCAGTATTTTTTATTGTCTTGCTGGGTTTGTCCTCTGAATTGTCTGTCTCTCTTTGCTCTAATCATTCCTGACTTACCCTTTAACTAAGATTCACATTCAGGTTCACTGTTTTTGGGCTAAGATTCATGTTCACGTCCATTGCACTGTAGCTGAGATTCACACACGTTCTCCTATTATTCTAGCTACATACTTTCACTTTCCTATTTCAGACTTAATTGATTTTACTTGGTTTTAAATGATTTACTTGTTTACATGAGAAGCCTGCTATCTTTTCCACTCTAAAATCACACTTTTACTCAAAAGTATCAGAGAATTGAAATCCACAGGCCAGCTGCCCTAGGAAGTGAAATACTACATCTGGGCCCTAGAATCTGCCACTATAATGAGATTTACAGCAGTTTTAAGGCAGATGGAGGTCTACAAACACAGCCTATTTCTTCCCTGAGAATGTTGCTGATTTCGCAAATACAAGGCAGAACAAAGCATGTTTCCTCTGCTAATGTCCCTACTGTTGGCCAAAATATAGGTGCTCCTTGACTGTGGGGCCTGTGAGCTGTACTGAGGGGTCTGTGATATGATCCAGATCTCAGGTGCCCCCTGCCTGCTCGCATGCCACCCACGCAGGTAGTGACAGAGCAGAACTGAGAACGGCAGCACAGGCAACAGCTCAGCCCGCCTCCCGATCCTGTCAACAGCCTGAGCTCAGCACACTGCACATTAATGAGTCCTGTTTTCCACCCTGGCTTCTTTAAATGCTGCAATATTAGCACCTACCAAAATAATCCAGCTCTCTACGTCAGGGAGCTGACTGTACCTCAGCAGAAGCAAGGAGGGTGTTTCTGCTGCATTGCCAAAGCAATTACTGTGTATGTTATACATGATTATAATCTTCATATGCATGCTTATACTTACTGTAATCATTAAAAGTGCTTAGAACACAGCCTGCCACTAACAAGCAAAATCTCTTTTTCACCTTTCCAGATCTCTTCCTTTTGCTGAACGGTTCCCTGGGAGACTTTCACGTGCTTCCTTAGTGTGCTCTGCTGTTCTGTGGCTCCTGGGTGAAGTTGACTGATCCAAATGCACTAGTAATATACAGAGAAACAAGAGGAGGGGGTCACCATGTAGATTATTCCCTCTTCGTGCTGAGCCCTGGTTGGCAGTGAGTGTGTATCTCTCCCTGTGGGCTTTTGTCGGCAAGCCTGACTTCCAAGGTACCTCTTCCGCTGCGTTCCAGTAACCTCACTTTTTCACCAAGTCACTTAGAACTGGATGGGTGATTGCAGGTGGAGCTGGCTTTGTTAATTAATGTTCACTTCTCATTGCGTCTGTCCAAATCTTCACCTTTGAAAATTTTCCCTTCAAGAAGTCAAAGGTAAACATACTTTCCCTGAAAATACACAGAGTACCCATTTAATTCATCTTTATGTATGAAAGTCAGGCTTTCCCAATAGACCACGCTATCTCTGTCCTTAGACATCTTCTTGAGAGACAAACAGACCTTGCCTACCTGCCTCCTATATCGGTGTCTGTCCCGTACACTTTCATTCTAGCTATATTGAATGCCATGTTAACATTCTATGCATGGCATGCCATCCCAACTTTTTAAATAAGGCTACTGATGCTTAGGTGGAAGTCTGCCCAAGGTCACCTAGGTGGTGATGAGAGTCTGTTTGAAAATATTTTCGAAACAAAGCTTTTGCTTGCAAAAGGAGCAGGTCGTCTCTCAGGATTGCATGAGAATCATTCACAGCTTGTGATGCAGATTCCTGCCCCCCCTTCCCAGCACAAACTCATGCAGGGATGCAGAGGGTCTTTTGGTGAACTCTCTGTTTTCCTGCCTTCTCTGCCACGGAAAACTTTCTCCCCCTTTAGGTCGCATCCTTGGGAGAATCTATCTTGACTTCCCTGCTTGAGAATATCCCCCTTTAACACTCTGCATGGCCCTCCTTCAAAGTCCTGGTCACAGTCACTGTGCTGTGTTTGTATAGTTACATAATAGCACACAAGTCCCAGCATTAGTCTTTAGGTTCCCCAGAGGCCCATCCTGGGCCTGCTTCTCCATTCTGTTTATTCTGTTCCTAGCACATTGTTGATATTCAGTAAGATTCCTCTGACCTTGAGATCTATCCAGTCCTCAAACCTTCAGGAGTGAGAAGTGAATGCTTTCCAAGACATGAAATTCAGATCAAGAAATAGAAAGCACGGACTCTCTGACTTATCAGAGATTGATAAATGGCCCCTGAAGACTAATCAGATGCTGCCCACTGAACAAGCAGGGAGCCTTCTGTTTTGTGCCTAACTGTATCTAGATCCCAGTTCATAGACTGTTACATCGGTGGTAGATGTTTGCCTCAATGTCTTCTTTCACTGATAATTGAGCATAGGCCACTACCAGTGCAGTACTGCATTCTCCACTCTTCCTTTTTCAATCCAAATCTGTCCCTCCTTAAAAATGCTTTCAGGAGTCACTGAGCCAAGACTTGAAGTAATACGGCCTTCTGGTTCCTGGCTTCATAGAGAAAATGATCACCCATGAAGCACACCATGTGGCCATATCCAAAATGAAATGGCTTCAGGGAAGGCAGTGAGTGGAGTGATGAGGCCACACACTGAAAAAAATGGCGTGTAAGCTAAACAACCAATAGCCGTCTATAAAGAGTCGCGTCCAACTGGACAGAGGAAACTTCAGCTTTGTGTCTTTGTGTTATGACGGGTGCACTGACAACAAATGGAGTTCCTTTGAGGCTCCCACCTCATCCAGTAGCACACTCAGATGGCTTCTATATCACAGTATCTCTTTTGATGAAAGCAAGGTAGACCTGAAAGCTTATTCTAGTTAGATATTCAAAAAATTTTGCAGTTGCCTTTTAATTCATAATCCTTAATCACTAACAAAGGACTTGATTCTCATGAGCTCAGAAAACCAAATTTATTGATGCATCTTGAAAATTTTGATTGAAGGGTTTTAATTGTTGTTATATTTGTTTAATGTCTGTGTGTGTGTGTGTGTGTGTGGTGTGTATATGCATATACATGTGTGCACACGTGTTCAAGAGGAGACCAGATGAAAACTTGTAAACTCTAGGGATTTTCAAATCCTAACATCAGATTTTGTGGCAAGTTCCTTTGCCCGCTGAGCCATCTCACCAGCCTAATATAAGAATTTTAACTTTACTCAATATAGAGACACAATGATCCTTGTTTCTCTAGGATGAGGATAGGCATTTGTTTCTCTGCAGCCAATGTGATGATGGTTTACTAATGTTTGATATAGTAAGCATGGATTAAAAAGTAACTTTCCAAAGATCTTTGCCAATATAGTGAGTCAGCAATCTCATGATGAAGTCACCATGAATTCAAAGAGGCCTCATAGGTCAATGACCAATATTCTTGTAGAAATTGGGAAGACAGAGGCAGAAACTGGAGAGACGGATCCATAAGTCAAAGGGGCCTCAAGGAGTGTCATAAACTAGGGAAAGAGCAAGGAAGGATTCTTGTGGGAGCCTTTTAAGGTCACATGATCCTGGAAACACTTTGACATTGAGCTTCTATCACTGGAGCGGAATAAGAGACTTCATTGCTGTTATTTAAAGTCAACAGGTTTGAGGAGATTTGAATGATAGGCTGAGAAAAGTTAATTCATGTAGGTATTAGTTGGTGCTGCCCTTGTGGTGACAGTCACCAACATAACCCTTTGTAGCTCTCTCAGTTCTCCTCAGACACCTCCCTCCCTGTCTCACGGAGCTCACACATCGCAAGGATGTTTTAACTTGGAGAGACTGTCACAGTCACTGAGCCAAGAAAGTGCATGATCCCAAGCGAGAGACAGCAAGTTCCTGAGGAAAGAGAAGATGGTACTTCCATCAAGTGAGATAGAGAATGGAAGCAAATGGTGGATGAGCGTTCTTCCTTTCTACCTTCTCTACTCTGCTCTGAGGCACCCTTCTCAAACTCTCGAGAGAAATCCAGACTCGCAGTGGACATACCTGCATAGTATCACCTCACACTTCACCTCATTCCTTCACCCCCCTTTCATTTGCACTCGCATTTACCAAACAGAACTTCAACATCTCGACCCGTGACTCACACTTTGACTTTTAATAGACCATGAGAAGACCAGCCAACAAAGTTAACCAGATTAAGTCATGTCTCTCTGTCTCTATTTTTTTTCTTTGTAAAATGGGAAAATCAACACTTTCTATCTCACATAATGTCTGCGAGAAGTTAAATAAGACATACCACTCAAATGGCATCCAGCATATAGTAAATTGATTTGAGGAGATTTTGATTCTGATAACAATTGCTCCTGAAAGCTCTCAATTACATTTTCACTCATTATGTTATATGAATATCTTGTTTTAAAAGATTAGGGAGGAGGGAGAAAAAGAAGCATATGTAAAATTTTATGAGCGGGAAAATAAATATTGAAAAATCTCAGTCTTTAGGTCTTCAAATTTTTTTCTGATGACAATAATAGAAAAAATACTTTTTGTTCCTTTCTATGAAAGCAAATGACATTGGCTTAATTTGTTGAGCCAGTCCATCAATAGAAACTGTGCATGGGTATCTCACAGGCTGCCATCTGCACAGTTCACTGTCACATTTAATCTTCACGACAATAGTGCTCTGGGCTGGAACCTCAGCATTTCAGAAATGCAGAGATGAGAAAACTATCTCATGGAAAAAGTTATATGTAATTGCTCAAGGTACAATAGCCAGCTCATGGAGGACCTGGGATTTGAACCCAAGAATTCTAACTTGCAACTTGTACCATTTCATTTTTCCCTATTGTGTGAGAGAACCTAAGTTTTGCTCCAACACTACACATTTGTGTGAAGAATGAAGATACAAATGCACAGAACACATGTGTCTATTTCCCCATAGAAACAAATGATTGCCTTTCATTACCTGCAAGTGAGATTGTGTTCTTTTGAAAGGAGACATCCCATATTCGCTGCTCTTCTGTGCACCAACTTATCCTTTTAATTAGGAACTAAAAGTGTCTTAGCATATGAAATAGACCCAGGAACTGCCACAGGATGTCTTACAGGAAGTCTGTGATTGAGGCCCCGATATTTAAAAGCCCATGACTGCTAATTAGAGATAACATCATGGTGGTCAGGTCTGTGAACACACAGACCTTCCACAGCCCTGTTGACTGGTAGAATCAAAGCCTTCTGGAAAATCATTGGCAGGAGGCTGTCATAAAGTCTCCCTTGCCTATTTGGTGTGGGCACATTGCTCTCCTGGTCATAGAACAGTAAGCATGACAGCGTGTGACAGCTGAAGCTGAGAAGGGCAGTTGTGTCCCTGAGCAACCAGAGTTGACATTTGCTTATGGCTAATCAGAAAGGAGCTGAGCACTGCGTTGGTCATAAAGCCCTTCAAGCTTCTAGGATAAAAGACATTATGTAAGCACTAATTACTACTGTAGAGCTGACATGGGAGGTATTTTTAGGGGACGGAATGGAAGGCGGGGAGTTAGGCATAACTGCAACGCCTTTGGTGGTCGCCTTACATTGCAGGCATTGTCTTCGCACTTTGAGTCAGCTTTCAGGCCACCTGTTGCGTGGGGGACTAGTGTGAAGGACAAGGACATTTCTTGTGGAAAGTATTCACGAAATATATTTATGACGTGGGTGACAGCTTATGAAAGTACCTCAGAGATTAGGGGAATGGGTTGATATCTCTTTTATTCTACCTTCTGACAAGGAGGGACTATGTTGCCTTCAATGACTTGAACATTTAAATGTCATTAATGTCTAGAATGATTTTGGGCTGTTTCCACCTCAGTTGAGATTCTATGAATGGATGCCAAAAACTATTTATTTTAGGGAAGGGCAGGAGGACTAGAAAAGCAAATAATAAAAACTAGTTTTATAGTGTAACATACAGTGTAACATTCATTAAGAAAAAAGCATTTATTTAAGTGGTAATCTTGGATAAGTCACCAAACCTCTCTGAGCTGAGTTTCCTAAATGATAAACATGGGAAGTGAATGAGAAAGGAAAGACCATTTCCAACTTTAGCATTCACTTATTCTACATTTAAAATATGTTCTTGAAAAATAAATTCTTTTTTTCACATTGACAAGGTTTCTGTTTCTGAGACTTTGAAATTATCATTGAACTATTGAAAAATATTAGGAGCTATCGTTTTAGGATCTGAGAAGGGGCTTATTACTTTTAGGTATCTAAAAACTCTACTATTTGTCCTGTCTCATGCCTGATTTGCTCAGAACATAGCAATCTTTAAACCTAAGCACTGAAAATAGACACTTATGCATAAGCTTTGGCCTTAAATTCAAAAGGAGTGAGTCATCCTGAGGATGCAAAAGTTAATATTTAAGCAAAATTTGTCATCTTATTGATAAGTTCTATAACTATTAACTAATAATTCATTCATCCCTTTGTATCCTATTTGTGATCAGATTTTCACAAAGATTATTGATTATCTTCCTATTTTTTAATTTGTGAAAATTTGGCTTATTTCATTATTTGTAGTAAATGTGTCTATTTCTACTGTTTTCTTATTGTCAATTCACAGTCTAATTTTAATATTCTTGCTAATACCAGGAAAGCAACATCAAGGAAGCCACCTAGCCATTCGATTTTGGAGGTTAAGATTGGGCACTTTCCTGACTGGAAAAATAAGAAAGCTGACTGTCTCCAAAATGGTGCTTGTAGTGCTTTGACAAGTAACTTCTAGAAGATATTACATACATTTTACTGTCAATGTGTATTTTCAAGGACTTTATTGACACCTTAAGCACTCATAGACCAAATGTCCCCGTTTTGATACATTCTGATATCTTATGACTCATGCCAAGAGTGGGTAAAGCACAGGAACATTGACTTCTCTCACAGACGTCAACTGAATTCAAAAATTCCAGGGAGTATTAGATTAAAATGAAAAGAAATCTGATCTGTTGAATTTTAATTCACAAACTATCATAAAATTTCAATCAAGTAAGTTAGAACCATTGCCCTTAGGTTCTTTTCTGTATATTTTGCAAATATGTTTCCTAATGATTAAACTTTCTACTTGAATTATGACTTCAGAGCCATTTCTCTAGGAGACATATTTTATCCCCAGACTGTGAACATATGAAAAATAATCACATTTTAATAAGAACTAATAATTGTGAAGGAGCCCTCGGATTCACTCATTATTGCAGGAAATCAGGAAGACAAATTCAAGGACTGACCATTTCATAGAAGCACTGTGTTGTCCCAATCACAAATTCCTTTGTAAAAATCTCCTTAGTGATCTGGAACATTTTCAGGACTGCTCCGACATGTCCAGTATAAGACAGGTCAAGTGAGAAGGCAAATCCAGGTTAGTGGAGCAGAAGAGGGAATATCAAGTTATAATGGCGCAATCAGAAGATGGTGGACAACTCCATTTTGAGTGAAAAGTATCAGCTGCACAACTATTTGCCAAAATACCTACCTTTTTTCCTCCTTAAAAATCTTTTCTTTATTAGCATATATTCATTTTTGGGATAACGTGATTTAGTATGACATGTTCATACATGTGCCTATGTTTGATCATATTTACTGGTAGCTCAGACTGACATCAAACTTGAGAATTTGAGTTTCTCCCACCTCAGTTTTCTGAGTGCTGCGATTACACAGAATATACCATCACCTCTAATGTTCAAAGACTTTCACATCATGTTCTTCACTTATGTATTTCCCCAATCCACATCTTTGGCATTTGACCCATTGTTCTTCCATTATCTTCTCTTTTTTCTTCAAAATTCTTATTTATTTACTTGATTATTTATTTATTATTTAATTTATCTATCTGTCTATTATTTAGTGTGTGCATGTCTGTGCAGGAACACATGCATATAAGTACATTTGCAGGCTCAGATTGATATCAGGAATCATCTTTGATCATTCTTCTATACTGGGGTGGGAGGAGCGGGTCTCTAGTTAAATCCAGAGTTTGCTAATAGGGCTAGTCTGTTAGCTA
Source organism: Typhlomys cinereus (assembly GCA_023101885.1). Classification (NCBI taxonomy): domain Eukaryota; kingdom Metazoa; phylum Chordata; class Mammalia; order Rodentia; family Platacanthomyidae; genus Typhlomys; species Typhlomys cinereus. Next base: position 10,832,291 of record JALPQD010000025.1, on the reverse strand, counting down.
GCTTCCTCTGGAGATTTTCAGTCTTTGCCTTCCAGGATTGGAATAATAGGCAGGCTGCTATGTGCACCCAGCATTGTAAGTGGAATCTAGAGATTAAAAACTTAGGTCCTTTTGCTTATAAGACGAGCCCTTTAACTGCTGAGCCATCTTCTCAGCCCAGGTGTCTGAAATTCTGTAAGACTTAGTTCCTTAGGCCAAGGAGATGAGCCCTCAGCTTTCTTATACTGTAAGTATTTCTGGAATAATTTAATACTCAGTGAGATAGAGCAGTATAATGTGAAACCATGTCTCTCTAAGTTCAATTTCTCACAGCTACCTGAATGAGGATTGGAAGAACAAAGACAAGGTGAACAAGATCAGATAGGTTTGAGCTGAAAGAGAGAGAAAGAGAAAGAAAGAGAGAGAAAAGTAGCTTGTGGGGGGTCTGTGTACAGGATAATGTTCAGCGACCAAGAAGAAAATACACAGAGAAAACAGCCTTTTTCACTTCATGTCAAATAACTCTAATTGATTGGCCAAAAAAAATTGCATGTACCATACTAGCCTGCATGTGTCAGTTATTTTATTTTGAAAACTTCTGCACATGGTAGGCTGTAAAAATATTTGTGGAATGAATGAAATTATCACCAACACCCCTGAGCCATATGATAACTAAGTTTAAAATCCTCATTAAGATGCAGTTCTGAAGCCGAGGCCCCTCAGAACTGACTGATTTTATTGGTATCAGTAGAGCCATCTGCCCACACTGAATGCTTGGAAGGTCAGTCTTCGTAATTCTGCAGAGCTCGTTTCTTGTAAGTCCTGGAATATTTCTGTATCGTTCTCTTTTCTTTTCACTGTGACTCCTTCAATAGTATACCTGCTATTACTACTGATTGCATTAATGACATTTATGGAACAGCTAGCAAATGCCAGGCAGTTACTGGCACCTCATGATACAGGCATTCACTTGCAACAGGTGCGTATTTAGCAATACTTTCATTCTACAGACTGAAATCCTGGGAGTTTGAAGTCCTTCAGATAGCAAACAACAGAACAGTTTCCTTGCCCTCCGGTGTGATCCAAGTCAGATCTCTTGAGCCCCACATGGTGTGGCATGTGCTCAGCGGTGACAGTGCACTCAGTGAAGATGGCTGACAAGTGAGACACAGTTCACCTTATTAATTGCAAATTAAAGAAGAGCTGAAGGTTCCTAAGGAATAATAGGAACAGGGGCCTTGTGCCACAGAGGCTCTGCTTGGTGCACAATTGTAAAACTTGTGCTTTAGGAAGCTCTTCTCGGGAGAGCCCGTTGCTCATCAGATACAACCCAGCAATCTGGGGTGAGGGCCTTGTGTTCCCTCAGGATGTGTGCAAAGTATGGGCCAGGGATGACATGAGGAAATCTCAGGCCTGCAAGTGATCTTGAGAGCTATGCTTTTCTGCCCGTCCTGCTCCTCTATCCAGAGCCTCCAGAACGGTACAAAACCATCCTGCTTGCTGTGGCCCTTTGCAGCAGTGTGGGCTCCCCAGGGTCTTCCCAGGGGAAAATGCTGTGGTCTCCAGGAGTTCCTGTACTCACTGCCTGCATCTCAGCAATCCTAGTAGAAACCACTTTGCACCGGTTGGTGGTTCAGATCTTTGGTCCATTCCTTCCTGTAAAGTCACGAAGGCAAAATCTAACTTGTGCTGTTAACAGCAGACCAGTTTGGACTGCCCTGGGTCACAGTGCATTCTCTAGGGACACAGCATGGCTTTGTGATGGTTACCTGTGCTCTGGGCTTTCTAAAGGAGCAAAGCCACAAACGGAGAGGACTAAAAGGTGAAGTTAGTAGCTCCCAGTGCCAGCTTTCCTCCTGTCATTGAAAGCGTGCACTCTCATTAGTCATCGGCACTTTGCTATGAAGATGATTAGAATACCCGTTTCCTAAGTAGGAAGCAGCAGCTTAGCCAGGTGACTGACACATCCAAGGCACATCCGAGACTTCATATCTCAACACTCCAACATGATATTGTCATCTATAAAGTTCATGCAGTCCAATTACAGACACTGAAAAAAATCGCATTGTGTTTAAAAGAAGTTTGTCATTTTGTGCTGGGTCACATCCATAGCCACTCTTGGATGCTTATCATACATAGGCTAGAGGATTGGATGCATCTGCTCTAGGAACATCAAAACTGAGTTTCAAACCTGGGAGGCTAATGCCTTGCTATGTCCCATACCACCTTCCTTACCACCTGTCCCTTGTGCTCTTCTCTGCAGATGCTAAAGCAAAAGGCACCAGTGTCCCCTAGAGAGGTTTCTCTGTCCAACTGGTACCTGCATCTTTGCACTTCTAATTCCACTGAGCTGGAGCAGGCCACTAAGTTTCCTCTCCCTTGTCATCTTTCCACTGTAACTTAAATACATTCATCTTTTTCAGCATAGCCACCTTCAGGATTGCTTTTAAGATTAAAGTAATTTATATATAGGCTGTAAGGTACCTAGCACATTGCTCAGTATGCAGTGAACACATGCTCATTGTAGTTTTGATCATCAACCCTTCTGCTGTCTATAACTTCTAGACTTCTATGTCTATTCTAGACTCAGATATATCCCATAATTCATCTTCATGGGGTGAGGACTAACAATTATTAAGCAAGAAGGAACAAGTCACTGCTTAATGAGGACCTTGGGAATTGAAAGCCAATTATACTATCTGAAAACTAGTATAATGTGGCCGCCCATTATTCTTGCTTTCTTCTTCTTTGAAATGTGAAATGGACATGTGCATGGATGGATCCTTTATAGAAGCCACAAGGTTATCAGTTCATTAATAGCCCAATATTACTAAAATGTATATCTGATTCATTGCCAGGGACGAGTTAGCCAAACCTCTTATGGAAAAGAAATTCTGGCAAATGAATCAAGATGAGAGTCTGAGAGTTTCCACAGGAATAAAGGTCTGTGGAAACAAGCAAATGCAGACAAAGATTTTGAAGATAAGAATGATCAATCGCTGTGATCTGAATTCTTGCAAAGACCTTAGAGAAAGTCAGATATTGAACGTGTTAACACATGGACAGTCATAACTGTCCACAATAACAAACCTACCTCAAAACCATACCATGTAAGCTAATTTAACATTCCTCTGCGGCAAATTGGTGGAACACTCTGCAGATAAAATAAGTAATAAATATAGCCTGGGTTTTCATCAACAAAACATATGACTGCAATTTTTAGCAAAATTCTAACAAGCTAGAAGCCCAGAATCTCCAGAGGCCATTATATGGTAGGTGGGTGAGTCATGAATCATGCTCAGCGTGTAGTTGTGGTCACATGGCGACAACTGTTACTGTCTGACAGATGTTGCTGAGAATGTGGTCATGGGTTGGAAGGAATGACTAACCCCTCACAGGGTAAAATTAGAGTTCAGAATAATCTTGGCAAGTTATGCAGGTAATTAATTAGTCATGAACTGATCTAGTCAAAGACAAAGAAGGCCGCATTGCTTTCTTTAGAGAGAATCCTTTCCCGAACACATGAATGGGTACAAAGGACTTATGCCCTTCTCAGTGCAATGACAAAAGTCATCATCACTTGGAGTCTTTAAAAAATACAGTTTTCAGAATCAAACTTGAATCGAATCACTAATCTCCCATTCCCAGACATGTATTCTCGGGCAGGTCTTCATCTGCCTCACTGAACTATTGTATTTGACCCTGCTAGGGATCCCCTCCATTTAATGCAAGCTGCTTCTCTTTTGCCCCAATTGCTGCCATTCTCTTCTTCTCAAGAGCAAGGCTGCTCTTCTTTACTCGAGCTTCTGTCTTGCTGCTACTCCATGGACATTACTGTCTGTTGGGGAACCGCCTTTGTCCTTCTCTTTGTTGATGTCATCCACTTTCTTGGTCTTCTGACCTTTAGATGCTTAAATCCAGCTCATTCCTTTCCTTTCATCTGCAGACCCTAATTTCAAAAGCCCCTAAAACAGTTCCACTTGGATGTCCTGCCCAAACTGGACCCACATTTGTACCATGTCTTCGATCACTTACTTCTACTGTTGACTTTCCTATTGTATCAAGTCCTGCCTTATATCCCACATGAAACCAATTTATTGTTTTAATATCCCTAAGTCCATTCCATTCCCTAGATCTTCCCTGCTATTGTTTTGGTTCACCATTTTTAACTCTTGTTTCTATTTTTTTATTTATTTTATTACATTCTTTACCTGACATTTCTCCCCTTGTCCATCTTCCAAGACCTTATTGAGTGGGACTTCCAAAATATAAGTCTCATCGAGTCACTGTCCATCTGCAAACTGCATGACCTACAAGGCCCTTCCATTTCACTAATACCCTGATGATACCTTGGAGCCACCAATAGTGATTTAAAATGAACTCGGGCCTAGGCATCACTACAGAGATTTTTATTTCATTAAATTAACTTAAGATATGGGCTTTTGAAAGGCTCTCCTGTGGTTCTAGTGGAATCAGAGTTCAGAACTGAGCATAGCATAATTATCCAGTCTCAGCACAAATGATGCTTCTTCAGCAGACAGACTACATTATTTGTACTTGAAGTTGTGCTTCCCACGGGTGCTGAAAAAGCCTTTCACTCTTCTCTTGTGTCATCCTGCCAGTCCCTCAATGCATGAATCTTCAATACTCTTCCCTCCAAGAAGTAGTGAGCTTTGTGTTTCATTCTAGGTCTCCTACAATGTTACTTTCTTTCCTCTATCATAAACTTTATCTTAGTTATGGAAATTGTCTACATTCACTCAATTATTGTGAATTATTTTCTATTTTATACTTTTATTTTTAACTCTTTAATACTTTCATATGTAAATGCGATGAATCTATGTTTTTACCCCCTACTACCAATCCCACCCCCTCCTGTCCTACTTCATACTTTCTTCTTTTTGGCCAGTTTTCCTCCTTTCATCTTTTGGCATGTGAGATCCACTAGGTTTCTGGTAGGTCTGAACTGGCAAATGCCTGAATATTTGCTGGGATAAAGATGACTTATCAGTGGGTGAACTGCTGAGTAGGAAAGTTCCCCTTCTCCTGTCTTGTTTTAGCCTTCCAGGAAGGTGCAGTATTTCTTGAGATCTCCCTTCACCCATGGTGAAATATTGATAGGACAGCTATTGTGCAGGTCTAGCAGAAGTGCACATTGCTGTAGTAAGTTCTTGGGTACTATGGTCCTGTCATGACCAAAGAATACTGACTGGTATCACTCCCCACCTACAGACTCATACAGTCTTACCACGCCCATCTTTCTACAAGGTTCCCTGAGGTTAAGGGGTGATTTTGATGCCATGCTTTGAGCTGAGAATTCCGTAGTCACTTATTCTCTGTACTTTGGACCATTTATTTTATGTTGCATCTTTTGTTTCAAGAATATTCTTGTGGGCTGGAGAGGTGGCTCAGGGGTTAAGGCTCTGCCTTGCAGGCAGAAGGTCCTGAGTTTGGATCCTAGACCCCAAGTACAAACGCCGGGCGGAAGCGGGGGTGGCCTGAGATTCTGATCCTGGTAGGGCCGAGCCTGTGAATCCCGGGGCAGAGTAAACAAAGAGGAGGTGAAGGCGGTCCATGGTGGTTCCCGAATTCATCCGCGGTTCTACACACACACACACACACACACACACACACACACACGCACACGCACACGTGCACACGCACACGTGCACACGTGCACAATTGAATAAATAAAAAAAACTTAAAAAATGATTCTTAAAAAAAATAATTCTTGTAATAAATATAGATAAATAGAATGACTAGTGGGTCCTGATGAAGTAGTCTGGTGTATCACAAACAGCACTGATCTGAGGTTTTGTTCCACCGAGACAAATCAGTTTCTAGTTCTCAGTTCCCCTGGTACGCGTGGCCCTTGAGTGTGGCTACATTAATGAACTTAATTCTAATGAACCGAACATAGCAGAAGAGAAAGGATGTCAGATTTAACATTAGGCCGTAAAAATGATCACAGCTGTGTGCAGGGTTATCTCTGTAACCAGTTCACTCTGAGGAAAATCAGTCATCTCCTGAGTCGCCCTGTAGAGAGGCCCGCGTGGCAAGGAACCGTTCAGCGGCTAGTAGGGAACTGAGATCCTTAGTCGCCATTAAGTAAGAAGTGGATCGTCAAGGACCTTGATTTAAGGCAAGAGACTATAAAAACCATAGTTGAAAGGGTAGGGAACTCCCCTAAGCTCATTGGGCTAGGCCAACAGTTCCTAAACAGACATCCAATGGCACAGTCACTGCTATCAACTCTCAACAGTTGGAATCCTGTGAAATTAAAGAGCTTCTGTTCAGATAAAGAGATTGCAACCTGAGCTCAAAGGCAATCCACAGAATGGGAGAAAATCTTCACTAACCATACATCTGATAGAGCTCTACTGTCCAGAGTGCACAAAGAACTTAGAAAACCAAACACCAAAGAAACCAATGGCTCAATTAAAAAATGGGCCCTGGAACTTAAAAGAAACTTTACCAGGGCTGAAATTAAAATGTCTAACAAATATCTTAAAAAATGTTCCACATCCTTAGCCATCAGGGAAATGCAAATCAAAACTTCCCTGAGATATCATCTCACCCGGGTCAGGATGGCAAAAATCCACAATACAAACAACAACATATTCTGGAGAGGATGTGGAGAGAGGGGAACTCTCCTACATTGCTGGTGGGAATGCAGGCTCATACAGCCACTCTGGCGAGCTGTCTGGAGATTCTTAAAGAAATTAAAGATTGAAATGCCATATGACCCTGCAATTCCACTTTTGGGAATAACCCCCCATACAGCAAAAATTCACCTCCATAGCACAAGCATGACCATGTTCATAGCAGCACTGTTTACAATAGCAAAGTCATGGAATCAGCCCAAATGTCCAACAGTTGATGAGTGGATAAGGAAACTGTGGGGCCAGACGTTCTCCATGGAGAGTCGTCGCGGTTTCCTGCTTCAACAGTGCTTGAACGGAACCCGGCGCTCGTCCCCCCGACCCCAGCCACCTCCTCGCCTGCGCCACCGCGTCTCTCCCAGCCGCCGCCATGACCACCGCGTCACCGTGGCAGGTGCGCCAGAACTACCACCAGGACTCGGAGGCTGCCATCAACCGCCAGATCAACCTGGAGCTCTACGCCTCCTACGTCTACCTGTCCATGTCTTGCTACTTCGACCGTGATGATGTGGCTCTGGAGAACTTTGCCACGTACTTTCTTCACCAGTCTCACGAGGAGAGGGAGCATGCAGAGAAACTGATGAAGCTGCAGAACCAGCGAGGCGTCCGCATCTTCCTGCAGGATATCAAGAAACCAGACCGCGATGACTGGGAGAGCGGGCTGAACGCAATGGAGTGTGCACTGCACTTGGAAAAAAGTGTGAATCAGTCCCTACTGGAACTGCACAAACTGGCCACTGACAAAAATGACCTCCACTTGTGTGACTTCATTGAGACTCATTACCTGAACGAGCAGGTGAAATCCATCAAAGAACTGGGCGACCAAGTGACCCAACTGCGCAAGATGGGAGCCCCTGAGTCTGGCATGGTGGAATATCTCTTTGATAAGCACACCCTGGGACACAGTGAGAGCTAAGCTGACACCCCCAGAGCCACAGTGACGGCTGGTCACCAAGGCAGTGTGCATGCATGTCGAGGCTACCTTTACCTTTTCTAGAAGTTGTACCAAAACATTCGCTTTTTAGTTTGTATCATTCATTCAAATAAAGAGATTTGGTACCCCCCCCCAAAAAAAAAGGAACAATGGAGTACTACTCAGCCATCAAAAATGATGAATTAATGGAATTTGCTGGGAAGTGGATGAAATTAGAAATAATTATAATGAGTGAAGTATCCCAGATGCAGAAAATTAAGCGACGTATGTACTCCCTATGTGGCTTCTAGTACCAAACCCACTTAGAGACACTCAAAGATAAATCTTGGTAATAACTACAGTAATTGCTAAGATTATGAACAGGAGGATTGGGAAGGAGGGACACACCAGTAACAAGGAGAGAGGGGACCATATTATAGCAGAGAAAATAGGCTACCATCAAGAAGTGCAAGTAAATAATGAGACATCTGGTTAAGGTCACAGACTTTCCTTCCTGATCATTTACAACTGATGGGGTATGATCTTACCAGAAGGGGAGGGCGTATAGTCTGGCAGATAGAAAGTAATCATTTCGCTAATGGGTGATTGACCCCTCCCTTACCGCGGTTTCCTACTTTTATTACATCTACCTTTGAATATACTCTTATAACAAGACTCTAATTTAACAGGTTTTTATCTCTAGCCCAGGGGTGATATCCAATACCCATCAGGATGGAGTGAAGGGCATTGCAGGAGCAGCAAAACCAAAAAAAAAAAAAAAAAAAAAAAAAAGCAACAAACCATAATCTAGAACATCAGAGACTCTATATCAATCACCTGGAACTAGGCCAGCCTAATCTCTCCCCATCCTGAAGCTCAGGGCAATTTGCGGAAAAGGGGGCGGTAAGAGTGTAAGAGCACAAGGATGGGAGGAGCAACGATATGCAAGATACTCCGCACAAGTTAGGGCCAAAGCAATCACATTTGGACTTTGCATGCCCTGCGTAATATCCAACACACTATTGACCTCACAAAGTCTAGCGTTTGCTAAAGGCACTAGGATCCTTGGAGGCAAGGGATTGACAGCCACAGTAGTGTTCCCATGCTTAAAGGGAACACAGGAAACAGTTCTGGAAAATGCCACGGGGTCCTTGCACCTAATCGGAGAGGAGGACCCAGAGAAGAGTTTGGCATGCTCATTAAAGGATCCTCCGGTGATGGGAGGAGGAGGCACTGGGGGATGGAGAGGGAAGGGGGAGGGGAAGGGGGCATAGAGGGGTGGGAAGGCGGAGGGAGGGAAGGGACTGGTGTACCTGTTAAGTTTGTATGAGTGGAAATAAAAAAAAAAGTGGATCATGCCCATGATTATCAGTAAGCTTGGAAATAGGCCTCACCATGGTTGAAACATCAGCAACAGCTTGACTTGTGGCAAACCCTGAACCAAAAGCCCCCCGATAAACAGTGCCGCACTCTTGACCTACAGAAATTGTAGGAGAGCAAATATTTGATGTTTTTAAACCACGAATTATAGGCCAATTTGTTACACAGCCATAGATACCCAACACACTGTTTATACATCTTTAACATGATTTAACTTACAACGTACCAGTTTTTTCATCTGCAAAATGGGAGTAATATATATACTTCACAAGGTGATGATGAGACCCCTAGATGATATACAAATGAAAGAGCTATTTATAAAGTAGGAAGTGCTACAAAAACTAAGGTAACGCATGCCCAGAAATACTCTGATGCAGAGAGAGACCCTTTCATTCTTAATTGTTTAACAGTAATTGTTAACATGGGGTCCTAGAACTAACAAGCTAGAAGTATACAGCTAACTTCATTACATCTGACAAGGTGATACTGCAGTGCCCAGCTGTGCATTTAATTAATATAGCATTACATGTCCATCCACATGTCTCTTTTTCATTTGTCAGCTGATAATTAACACCTAAAGTAAAAAGTCACAGCATCTTCAATGGGTGTTTGAGTTCTCTAATTAAGTTAAGGCCAAGCATTTCTTTTCTCAAAAGATTCTGAAAAGAAGGAAGGATCATGGAGTCCATATTCAAAATCATAATGGCTATGGAATGAGCGGGGCCGTTACAGTTAGCAGCATACCCCTGAGGATGCTAGGAACTGACATGTAGACTTGATGCACATGTAACTCAGCATCTAACAGGCATGGCAGGACTTTGGAAAGCTATATGTGCAGTGAAATGAGATGTCATTATGCAAATAAATATTCTTCATCTTTTAGGAGTGGAGGAGATATATCTCAAGTATTCAGATTTATTCACTGTATAACATGGTGTCTCTCTCTGACTAGAATTAAAATAGCATGGTTTTTGGCTAAAACTTGTAAAATTTACAGTTTCCATTTCTTATATCACAGAACATTTGAGAAGCAGTCATTCTTTCAAAAATTATTTTTGGCCCCCATTATTTGAAAAGTATGTTGCTTAACGTGTCAGGTCATAAAGTATATGAGAAAATACTCTTTTTATAAAGAAAAAATATTAATAGCAGCAGTAAGCTACTGAGCCCTAGGAGTCTGATTTAAAAGTCCTGTATTGTTTCATTGTACTTTCACAAAAACTTTCAAAGGGAGACAAAGCACGAGGACTACATTCAGGAAGAGAGAACTACGTTGTTCAGAAGCAAAAGTGTCACTGCCAGAACTGGAGAGGTCTCTGTTCCCTAGGGTCTTGTCTGACTCACTCATTGCACCTTGCCCCTGCTCAGCCTTTCTTTCTATTCAGGTGCTGATAATGTCAGATGACATTTATAAAACATTTTATGGCTTTACCCAGTCATCTTCATACATCGTCTAATTTTCTTTCCCAACAAACATCTGAAGTTAAGAAAATAATGGCTATAGCAGTTTCTCTAAGTTGTTCATGAGCAACCAGCTCACCAGGGGTGGATCGAAAGTTCATTATGAGTAAACAACATAAACTGCAGGTGGAATCCACCAATGTCCAAAGGACACATGAAGTGCTCCACAAGAGAGAATAGAATGTCATCATTTATGCTAAGAGAAGGGTTATTTTTTTCTGAGGGTGTGAGAAATCTGTCATAGTCACCTCCAGAATATTAGGTAGATTCCTAGACTTCTTAGAGCCGCCTCCTCATTTATGATCCAGGATAATGATATGTATTCAGTCTTGAAGTCGTAAGGTCTAAAGAACAGAAGTAGTGCAAATATTATAAATGATAGTGTAAATGAATTCATACTAACTTCGGATAGGATGAATCTGTGATGTTGAGTCTTGAAGAAGGGCTCACAATTATGTAGAGATTTTTCAAGAGCATAGATGTAACTACCAAGGTCTTGAATGACCACACAGCCTTGACTGTTAATACACAGAGAAACATCAATTTCTGAGCATCTCTGATCATGAGAATATACTTCTTCTGCTGTCATGAAGAACTCTGCCATCACTGCTCTGAGTGAGGTATATGGTTCTGTGATTTAGTATGACTGTGTGCCTAAGGTCACCAAGCTTCAGAAACAACAGCACAGAGAAGTGGAGGCCTAAAAGGTTTGGTCATAAATGAATTAATGACATCATCGCAGGAGAGGGTCAGTGACCATGGGAAGGGGTTCATGAGCTCACTGATTGTAGCTGGTCTTGCCAGTCAGCTGGCTCTGAGCATCCACCTACAGAGTGCATTACATCAGGGTCCCATACTCACATGGCTCCTAAATGGACTCCGGAGATCTGAACTCTGGTCTACATGCATGTGTGGCAAGCACATTGCTAGCCGAGCCATCTCCCCATCCCCCAAAGAAGCATTCAATGGCAATACAAGGATGGTGAGATGCCCTGCACACTGACAAGGTGTTCAGCTGCCCCGCCCCGCCCTGCCCTCACTGCATCACCTCAGGTAAGGCGGGCATCCTCTCTCACACCATTTGTGACTTGTGAAATGAGAAACATAGTGGCCACTTTAGTTAAGTTTAATAAACTATGAATTGGAAATTGTTTACAAGTGAATTATCATATTACCCAAACAAAACTGTTTGATAAACTATGAATTGGAATTTGTTTATAAGTGAATTATCACATTACCCAAACAAAATGACTATTTAAAAATTGTAAGAATGATGGGGCTCTAAGCATACCGAAGAACATGTGACTTCAGATTGGAAAGAGTTTCCGGTGACTTTGATTAATTTATGCAGGTAGTTTCAGTGCTCTGTCACACTGAAAGATGAGTATGCTACAGTCTGTCCATAAATACAGCACCCAAGAGGGAAATTCTACCCAACTCATCTTCATACCCAATGTTTAAAAATATCTATTTATTTGATAGAGTGAATGAGAGAGAGAAAGAAAATTAGGCATGCCCATTGCACTGCATGCAGGTGGAGGGCAGAGGGCAGAGAACTGTTTTCAGAAATCTGTTCTCTGGGGGCTTCTAGGATTGAATTCAGGTCACCAGGTTTGCACATGGATGCCTTTACCCACCAAGCCATCTTGCTGATGGGGCAAGATTGAAAACACAAAAACACATTCTGTCTCATGTAGTGCTTGCCCTGATGCTCTTGAAACACCCCTAAACATCCGAGCATCCAGGAGCAAGAACAAACATTAAGGTAAAGGCAGGACACAGCCTTGGGAAGCTCTCAACACTTCCACTCAGCCTTTGGTCTCAATTTGCAAAGGCTGGATGAGACAGTCAGCACAGTTCTTGGGTCCTCCTTAAACTCTGGGGCTCTTTAGTTGTGGGATCCAAATGGCTCTCCTGGATGCTGTCCCAGAGCAAAGCTTTGGCTTCGGGTTCTTTGGACAAGAGCCATGATGGAGACATTTGCTACTGCCAGTATGTAGAGGAGAACATGGAAAATACGACTCAGGCAAGAACACAAACGAGCGTTTCTAGGCTTCCTCAGCCAGGGAATCTTGGTCACTTACTTCACAGGATAGGGAAACTCTACCCCCTTCCCATCTCCCTACTTGGCTACTCATCACCAGGATTGCAAAATTTAAAAGAGCACCAAGAGACTGAATAGGAATGGTCTAGACAGAAATGGTCCGTGTTTTTAACTATGGTGTCTTAATCCATTTTTTTTTTCTTTTCTGTTCTACTAGATTCCTATGTTCTCATGTGCTTAGGAACACTTCTGCAGAGACAAAATGTGTCTTATTGGTCTGCTCTATACTGTGTATGTTGGGCTTTTGTTTTTGAACTTTCTGTATTCAGGTGGATATTTAGCTTATCATACTTTTATTTTAATTCGTGGCAATCTTTTTTATTTTAGTTTTTTTCTCTTCGTCTCTCATCTTCCATCAACATTCTTTCCCATGTAGCATACACTACAAGATGCTTACCATATGTCTCTAGACCCATGCATCTATGAACACGAAGCAGCAGCAGTTTGTGTAAGAATGTGCTTTTTGTTTCTGTAATAGATCTTATATTTCTTGTGTCTTTCCATGCTGTGATCTGATGTGTGCTGCTAGTTTATTGCTCACAGCTGAATATTTTTTTCATCTGCCAATGGCAGCTATTTGCTCTACGAGTGATGTTGCTGCATTCATTTTTCTTTGTGGTCTCTCACTGGCCTCTGAGAGGATTTCTTGGGCAAGGTCCCAGGAAAAAGATGATTTTGTTGTAGGCTATGCAGATTTTTATGGTTGCCAGCTTACTTTTCAGATAGAATGTGCCAAATCCCACTCCTACTAGCCATGAATGTGGGTGCCTACTTCTTTCAATTTGTTGAAATCCTGGAGTGCTGGAACATGTTAACTTTTGCCAAAATAATTAGTATTAAATGGCATATTACAGCTAACTTTGTGTATTCGTGTGTGTGTGTGTGTGCACCCGAGTCATGGAAAAAAATGAATACTACTGTATGGAGATTCCATGATTTGAAAACCTAGATTCTTTCAAAGGTTGAAAAACCTAAGCTAATGCAATTTCTTTCTGGCTGAAAATTTTAGCAGCCTTAAAAAAGGACTTTTACAGAGTTAGCACACAAAAGAAGTAAATACAGCTGTGGCTCAAGTGGACAAGCTATGTACATTTCAACCTTGCTGCAGAATTTGTCAGTATTACCCAGGTGGTTCTGGCTTTGATGCACAATTGAGGGGTCCATGGGGAGTGACTGAAGCTTGTCACCACATGATAGGTTTGGAGTTTCTGCAAAGGAAGGTAAAGCTGCAAGACCACCAACACAGCACTCCTCTATTAAGCAAACCAGTCCATCACCATTAAATTCAATTTTGCAAAAGTCCCTTTTCCCTTCATCACAGTCTGAGCTCAATCACAACTCTTTCAGCATCACTATCTTCCAAAGAATTTACAAACTGAATAGCTTTTAAAGCACATAATCTCAATGTCTTCAAACAAAGATGCCCAGAGCTTAAACCTTCAACCATAAAGTTGACACCTACATCTAACTATATGACAGGTAGGGTCTTTCAATTAAATCCAGAGCTTGTCATCAGCTACACTAGAGAGCCAGTTTGCCCTGGGGCAAGAGTCTGTGTCTCCGCCTTCTGAGTTCTGGGCTTACAGAAGGCTGCAATGTCTGCCCAGCCTTTATGTGATTTCTGGGGAAGCAGATTAGTCCTCATGCTTGTGGACTAAGTAACTTATTCACCAAGTCATCTTACAGCCAGTTGCTTTAATTTTTTTTTTTACATTTCTGATTACCAATGAGACTGAGAATCTCTTCAACTTAAGCTGTTTAGATTTCTGCCTTCATGGAATGTTAATAGTCTTGACACATTTTCCTACCTCCCTCATGATTAGTTGGAATTTCCTTTATAATATCAGTGATTTTTCAGTTTTGTTCATATTTCCTCCCAGTATGGTTCACATCTGCTGGAATTATCAAGTCTGTATTTAACAGAAATTGTTAATGTTTATGTAGGCAGATCCTTGAAGTGGCTTTAAAAAAATCTCTTCCCATACTAAAGTGGTTTTTATTTCTTGTGTAACAACTGGTGTTGTTATTAAGGGATCAGTTGGCTTGGAAATATTCAAGGGAATTTCAGATGAAAAAATGTAGAGAGGAGAGTATGCACATGACTTCACCTTTTACACTTAGGTCTTTAAGTTATCTGAAGTCTATATGGCAAAAGTAAGAATTCAAATGTTTATTTCTTGATCTAGTAAGGCAGCATTCACAAAAGCATCTCTTAAATAGTTTATTCCTTCCTTCTAACCTATCTAAGCTTCCTGACAGGTTATTCATTTTTAATCTGTTCATGTTTCATTTATCTGTCATTGTTCTGGTAGTATATCCTATTTCTGTTTGTTAGGGATTATTTCTCTTTTTGCCATATGTGTGTATGGCCCGGGGGTAGGGAGACAGGGGTATCTGGGGGTATGTAATCAACTTCACCATTTGTGAATCATAACTCTGTTTGCCAAGTTTCTTGAAAGTTTCTGCTAGAGTTTATATTGGAATAAAGCCAAATATGTAATTAACTGAACAAGTTTATAATATTAAGCAATTTCATTAGCTATTAAATCTTTTGCTATGTCTTTTAGCATAATTTCTAAAATTAACTCAAATACATTTTGTGATTCTCTGGCAGTTGTATTCCTAGAAACCTTAGAGATTACTCATGTCACAAATACATTTAATTTTATTATTACTTCTTATTAGTAGTGATACCATATTTGGCAACTTTGATGAGTTCTTTTGCTAGTTTTACCAGCCTATTATTTAGTAGTGTTTCAGTGCATATCTGACTTCTCACAAAATGATACATTGAAGTCATATGCATATTCTCTTCTCTACATTTTTTCATCTTAAATTTCTTTGAACATGCCAACCGATTCCTTAATAACAACCCCAGTTATCAATTTTAGCTTATGTTGCCGTACACTGCCCAGCACAATTTATATCTATTATCTTACTCGATCCTAAAGCAACACTATTTGACTTTATTACTAAACACATTTTCCAAGTGCATAAATGGTAGGATGAGAAAAAAATTGCCTCAATTTACACAGACATTAAGAGCCAAAATCGGTTATCATTGACTCTAAGATCAAAACCTTCCATAGTAGTGCTATGGAAGATGTGAGTGTTAGGTCTACACATCAGGGTTTGGGTAATGCCTATGAACCTATGCTATTTATGCATATTCATATTTTTAATGAAAATGTGTAATTTTTGTAATTTTACCTGTACTGTACATCATAATTGTATTTATTTAATGTTAATTTGATAAAACACTAAAAGAAATACATAGTAATAGGTATGTGTAAGTTTTAGTAATTAAAAAATAGATAGCACTTTGGCTTGTTGGCTTACAATAAGTGTAGTAGGTAGTTTTTCCTTCAGAGAACATAAATTAAACAAATAAATAGCATCTTAGTATCTCTGATACTAAGTGCGAAATTAGGGGCTTTCATATCTGCTTTACATTTATTTTCTGACAATGATTTTTGCTGTATGTTATGAACACACAGTATTAATTTGCGACATTTTGAAAAATATCAAAATATGGCAAAACAGGTCATTTTCCAGTAATGCACAGATCTAGAGCACATGCTCCTCTGTAAGCAGATTATTTTGCCAGCTTAACTACTCATTGATATGAATAGGGCATACAGAAGTTGTGAGTTATTTTATAAGCTATGATACCAGGATGCCCAGTTGTCTTGTCTATTTTAATCTTATGCGTTTTATCTCTGAGATGCATCCCATTGGATGCGAACCATCCTGAAAACAAAGGGTGCCTCAGTTGCTCTGGATGCTTCCATCTAGCTTTCTCTTCTTACTGGACACTTCAATTTCCCATAGATCTGAAAGACAGGATCAACTGGAGACTGGAGGAAATACCACAGATATCTGAGCTCTGAAGTGGTGAACTTCTTTATTCTAACAAGATGCAGCCAACCTGCAGATGAACTTTCCCCTGTAGGGAAAATGTAAACATATATGGAGTAAGTTCTGACAGTAATTGGAGATTAATTATGAGGCCGTTGACAACAGCCACAAAGCTCTGTGATGTAGAATTGAAAGTGCATTTGCCAAAGACTGAAGATCTAAGTTGTCAGGGAAATTTTGTATTAATATTGAGATACGACATTGAATATGGAGAGGAATTTGTGCTCTTTAAGTTACTAAAGGATAAAAAAATTCAGATCAGATCACATTATCTCATTAGAAGGTATGTCATACAGTCTTTGAAGATCATTCATTCAATGTGATGGCAAAATCCACGGATTTACAATCTAGTTACATTAAAAATAATTATCTCATGACATTTTGAATGCATAATGCTGTCAGGTTTCAAACATAATAATTAGTAGAACCAGCAGAGTGATGAAGTTTTTAAATTTGGATTTTAAACTACTTACATGTCACTTTTGTACAAAGATCTAAACAGACGTCCTATTTAGCACCTGGGAAAAACTTGGGAGAAAATCAAAATACTTGACAACAACAGAAACTTTAGAAAGTCAGTTTTACAAATATAATGACATACTGCATGATCTTTAAAAATAACTAAGCATAACGTATCAACCTATAATGTGTCTACAAGAATGTGGAGTGCAAGTTCTAGAACAGAAAGATGGAAAACACTATAGAAGTCATATATGAGCATATGCATGCGTTAATGTATGCTGTACTGTCTATGATTGTTTGAAAGGCTTGAGAACAAAGTTTGCTGCAGAAAAGAGGTCTCTTATCTTGAAATGGGACCCCATATGTCAAGAATGCTTCATTGACTTGGATGTGGCTTATCCTCATTGATTCATCTGCTGGACTCTTAGTCTCAGCGCAGATACTGAGAGGAGGTTGAACCTAAATCAAGGAATGCTTAGCGTAAAATAACCAGAACATTAGGCCTTTGCCTGCAGAAAGGATTGATGCCAGCTAGCAGAGTGCCAGCTCCTAGAAATGTGGGCACTTATAGAACACAATCATTCTTTCCCTGCTCTCAAGCTTCCTGCCCTATCATGTGAAATCTTCACATATACAATCTTACCATGGGCCGAAGCAATCATAATTGGACTTTGCATGCCCTGCACAATGTCCAACACACTACTGACCTCACAAAGTCTAGCATCTGCTAAAGGTACCAAGATTCTTGGAGGCAAGAGATTGACAGCCACAGTAGTGTTCCTATGCTTAAGGGGAACACAGGAAAGTGTTCAGGGAAATGCCACTGGGTCCTTGTACGTCATCGGAGAGGAGGGCCCAGAGGAGAGTCTGGCATGCACATTAAAGGATTCTCCGGGGATTGGGGGGGAGGCACTGGAGGATGGAGAGGGAGGGGTGAGGGGAGGGAGAGCAGGGGGGTCGGGAGGAGGAGGAGGGAAGGAGGGAACAGGTGTACCTACTAAGTTTGTATGAGCGGAAATAATAATAAAAAAGTTATTAAAAAATACATTCTTACCATGATGTTTTCCACCATGTGGAGCCCAATTCAAGGATAACTTTGCCAGAAACCAGTCTTGGACTTGCAACTTCCAAAACTGCAAACTGAATACACATCTCTTTTCCCCCTTAAAGAACCAAGCCTCAGGTTTTGTCGCGATGACAGAATATGGATGAATACAAGTGACGGATCCTAATCTAAATCCTTACTCAAGAAGATAGACAGGAATTAGAATGCGTTTTGCTTTACAGAATTTCCATCTCATGAAGCAGATCCAGAGAAAAGATCCCAAACTATCTGGAGTTATTCAGTTCTCAGTCTGCAAGTAAGTGCAAGCTGATTGTTTAGGAAGCTACTCTCTTGATACTAGCATCACTCGAGGGTATGTTAATGTTCTCTTGCCCCTTTCAATTCGACTTAAATTGGTATTGCAATCTGTTCTTAATGAGGGAGAGAGAGAGAGAGAGAGAGAGAGAGAGAGAGAGAGAGAGGATAATGCTTAGGAAATAACCACAGTAGCCATCCACAAGATCCCCAGAACTGTGTGACCTGACTGTGGTAAGAAGTCTATTCTAATGACAACTGGGTTGCCTGTGTCTTTCAAGGGGTTATCACCATGCAGGAACACAGAGTCTTTAACAGCAGGAAGAAATGAAGGGAGAAGAGCTTGTTGCTTGGCTCTTCTGAAGGCGTCAGAGCAAGAGCAATATTTGGAGGTGCATGGGAAGCAGAGAGGCACTAGGACAAATGGGGCTTCTAGAGACCATGGAATGCCCATCCGCATCTCACAGCTTTATGCAAGCCCTCCCCATTCTCCCCCTTCCCTCTCCCTGTGTGTCTTGGTTTTGGCAAGCAGCCAATTCCAGAATAAATTTTTATTTATAAATTTATAAATTTCATGCCTTGGAATAGGTCATCAGAAACTTCATGCCTGACTGCCCCTCTGTCCCAGTCTTGGGAAATGTGTTGGCCTGCCTGGAGAACAATGGTCCAATCTGTTTTGAGGTTACTCCTGTAGATAGGATTTTAGCCTTTCATGAAAGAAATAAAATTTATTGGTTCAATATCCAGAGAGGAAGATAAGCTATTTTTAGTAGTTTTTCTGAATTGAAAAATTCTTTCTTAGTATGTCTTTTTCTTCTAGCTCTAGAGATCACAAAAGTCATTATTCGAAATAAGAAAGAAATTCTTGCATATTCACTCCATGCTGTTCTATGCTGGAATATGAGAATGCAAAAATTACAAGACAGGCATGCATGCCTGAACTATAATTGGTAGCATCTCCAGGAACTGTGGTGTCAAATACAAAAGAACATCATCTCCAGCACATAGCTGGAGATCTACTTAAGTCAGTGATGACGTACCAGACATGACTTTAATGGAGAACCAAGCTGGATTACCCTGTTCCCTAATTGGGCCATGTATTTACAACAGCAGAAACGCACAACTAGAGTAGAGGTGAATATCCAAAAATACTATGGAATATTTAAGAATCCTCCCATGAGCATCCTAACAGCTCAAGGAGCCGACCAAGCATAGCTTATCCACAGGAAGCATCTCTCAGACTCCATGAATGGAATGTATGGTAAAAACAAATGTAAACCTAGAGAACTGATGCAGACAGCACCGAGGTCATGATTCTGCTTTGTGTATATGCCCACACCTTCTCTCTGAATACATGAAGGCATCTCCAGAGAGTCTGGGGAAACTCTCTATAGCAGAACCAGATCAGAGAGGGCCTATCACCAAGTACATAACATCTGAAGAGAAGCCAGTGACAAGGAGCAGGCAGGAGAGGGAGGAAGCACCCTGGAAAGTGGAGGTGAGGAGAGATCCCATCTTGCAAGGATGTCTGCTCTCAGGCATCTCCCTCCTCTCAAGCTCCACTGTGCTCCCGAGTTGTCATTTCCTTCGCAGTGCTGCATTTCCCTGCACAACCTTACACTAGCACATTCTCTTCTTTCTTCAGAAGACAAGGGCATTGCAATCTCAATCTCTCTCTCTCTCCCACTCTCTCTGTATCTCTCTCATATACTAAGAACAGAATCAATGCTAAAGAGTTTGTATTCAATATAAATTAATTAGTTTAACTTTGCCTTTATCAAATAAAGTGCTTGCATTTAAAAGGAAACAACTGGGGCTGGAGAGATGGGTGGGTAATGAGGAACACTTGCTGAACAAGTATGAAGACTCCCACCTAGTAACAAGCTGGGTGTGGCACAGGTCACTTGGAATCTCAGCAGTGAGAGAAGGGATCACTGAGGCTTGCCTACACCAGTCTAGCTGAATAAAGAGGAGCCTCTTGGGTTCAGGGAGAGACCCTGCTTCAAAGGATTAAGGTGGAAGATGATATAGGAGGACACGTGATGCTTTCCTCTGGATTCCATAACCATGCAGAGAGGACCTAGAACAATTTATAGTGTTGGGCAAACCCTGAAAAATGAGAGAAAATATTTTCAAATCATTCATCTACAAATTATGTTAATATCCAGAATATACAAAGAGCTCAATCAAAAAGTAAATAACCTTGTTAAGTAATTAGAAATTGATAAGAGTAGACAGTTCCGAAAAGAAAAATGGTCATAACCACACTGAGATACCATCTGTCTCCATTTGGAACACCTACTACACACAGAACAGAAGATAACAGGTGCTGTCAAGGAAGTAGGGATGGAAAGATTCCTTTATACTGTTGGTGGGGTTGTAAATTCATGTAATCAATAGAGAAACTAGTATAGTAGTCCCTCTGAAAATTAAAAATACAATACTCATATGATACAGCTATTCTACTACTAGGCAGAATCCAAAGAAAATGAAAATGGAATCCATATCTCTAAGAGACCTCTGCAGGATCATGTTTACTATATTATATTTATTCCCGGCAATCAAGATGTGGAATCAGTGGCAGTGTCTACTGATAAATGAATGGATAAAGAAAATGCAGAGTATTAACTCTGTGTAATTCTATTTAACCATAAGTTAGAATGAAGTCCTGTCATTTGTAGCAATATTGATGGACAGGGAGGATACTGTGGCAACTGAAATGAGCCAAGCAGAGAAGGACAAATGCTATATTCCTTCACTTGTGGAAAATGAAAAGATGATGTCATAGTTATGGAGTAAACAAATGTCACTAGATGCTATGAAGAACAGGACAACATGGGCAGGCTAGACAATGGATATCACATTACAGTTATATGGGAGAAATTAGTTTTAGTGGTCTATATTATAGTACGGAAACTATAGCCTATAGTAATTTAATGTACATTTTAAAGTAACTATGAAAGAAGATCCCAAAGATTTTCAAAGGTTTGCAGACACAGAAATGATAATTATCTTGATTTGACCATTACATGTTGAATACATATATCAAGTTATACTCTACTCTGTAAGTATGTACAAATAAGTGTCAGCTAAAGGTAACGTGTGGGCTGGAGAGATGGCTCAACAATTAAAGATCTTATTACAAAGGCAAAAGAACCAGAGATCTCAGATTCTAGATCCTATGTGAAGTACCAAGCAAGTGTGGTGGCCCATCTATAATTCCAGTTGGAGATTAGGAATCCCTAGAGCAAGCTGCTGCTAGGCCAGCCATATCAGCTAGTTCTGGGTTGATTAAAGGTCCTTTCTCAGGAGAAGAAGGTGGAACAGGGTCTGAGAATGATTTGTGGTATCAACCTCATGCATGCACATGTCCCATGTAAGTATATTCATACATATGCAAATGTGCACATAAACATGCATGTACTCTCCCAATCATATGAAAATGAAAAAGGAACAAAGAAAAGTTGTGCTGGATATGGTGACACCTATAATACTAGACCTAGGAGACTGAAGCAGGAGACCTGAATGTTCTAGGACAGCCTCAACTGTATCATGAGTTTCAAAAAGCTTGGTCCACATAGAAAGACTGTGTCTCAGAAGTATCTAGCTATATCTATCTATCTATCTATCTATCTATCTATCTATCTATCTATCTATCTATCTGTCTGTCTATCTTCCCACCACATTACCTGTGACGTAAGGCTTCAGGATCTCATACCTAGGGCTCTGAGGTGAACCACATCCGGACTTCTTGGATAACAGCAGTCAGATGACTAGTTCCTCATAATGCAGGGTGAAACCAAGGGATGTCAATAAAGTTAGCGTGCTTAACAGATTAGAAAAGATCATTAGCATAAAACTAACCTCTGCTGCTTTTTCCACATGTCTGAACATTCCTGTTACTCTGTCCTCTTCTCCCTGTTTCAACTAACAGGACTGTCTTATCACTGTGAAATCAAATTGATGTTGACCTGTAATTGAAGTACATTGCCCTGAAGCTTGCATGTTAATAAAGAACAGAGAAATTTTCACTGATGGTTTATTTTTCAGCTTCAACAACTATAATAGGACTTGCATGCTTTCCTCTTAGACAGGAACACAAAAGCCTTATCAGACATCAAACCCATTCTGAGTACTCCCTAAGCACTTCTAGAAGCCAGGTTTCCTGCAAAAGAACATGTGGTCTGCATTTTCTCTCTTGGTAAGGGAAATTGTCACTCGTTTATGAAGGTCATTGAGTTCTGTCACATAGCTTTTTCATCAAAAGCATGCTCATTAGCACGGTGCTCTCTCTAAGGCTCTTCACTTTGATGTGGGCACTCCCACTCCTGACAACCGGTCTCAGTTTTAGAGCCTCCAGTCTGTATTGTTGCTTTTTTTGGTACAAAAATAGAAAATTTGCATGAAAATAGAATTTCTTAATATTTGCAGCCAGTTTCTTGATGGTTGTATTATTTTATGCACTGATTAAACAATTCAGTCAGAAAATGTCATATGCACACAGGCCATGCACTGTGGGGAAGGATACAAACTGTACAAGACACTATTCAAGAGACTGGTGAGATGGCTCAGGAGTTAGTCTTTGCCTCACAAACGAAAGGATCTGAGTTCAGATTCAAGATTCCAAGTAAAAATGCCAGGCAGCAGCCTGGTGTTCCAGCTGGGAAGACAGATTCTGGGAGACTCCCAGAGTAAAGCAGGAAGGAGGTAGAACAATCCAGGATGATTACTTCTTCGGCTTCCATATGCACACACATTCATGTGTGTGCGTGCACACACACACACACAGCACTATAGGAAATATTAAAAGTGACAGAGTGCTGGTACACTAAACGCCATTGAATTACATGCTTGCAATGGAAATATTATGTTGTGTATCTTTAATGCCAGTTAGAAATGGTGCCTGCAGTCAGATAGGAAAGGTAGATGCATGTGAAAGTGTTGAGAGTAAGAAAAAAGAAGGTGAAAAAGGTGAACTAAACTTACCTCTGTGTCTGTGAAACCATCCTCCCTCCCTGCTCCTCATTCATCTCTCTGGAGTCTTCCTATCGTTGACTTTGATAGGCTGTCCTATTCTCATGCACCATGTCTTGTCATAAATTAATTGACAATTCCATTCATTAAATTCTTATTTGGGATACACCATTTTTCCCTTTTTTAGAAGTTCCATTTGGGGGCTGGAAGTTGACTCAGTAACGTGTTAGCCATGCAAGTATGATCTGAGTTTATATTTCCAGCACCCACATAAAAAACTGGATGCCAGTAATCCCAGTGTTGGGGAGCTAGAGATTTTATTTCTCTCCATATTTATTGTTTTCTTCATCACCCTGCCCATGAGGAATATAACCATTTTCCTGCCGTGTCATCATATGCACTCTCCATCCCAGTGCATTCTCCTGAACATGGCTCCTGCTACCACACTCTCTTGTATCGTCCATTTATCCACAGGCATTGAGTCCCTTAAATAGGTGTGTATCTTTCGTGGTATACTAGTTATCACAATACGTGCTTTCGTATAGGCCAGATGCTTTGTTTGATGTTTCTCTCCATTCTTTAATATACTGACAATGCATTTTCATCTGCTAAAGTGATTGTGGAAGTTCTAATTCCAGCTACAGTGTACTGGCTTGCTGAATCAACCTTCCCATTAAATATTACCAAGAAATCTGGATAAAATATGGTTTGAAATGGCCATTCAATGGACTTAGAAAACTATCAAACTCACAAGGATAGGCAGGTCAAGATCCTAGAGGAAAGGAAGACTGGAGATGTGAGATCAATATTCAAGGTCTGTTTTTTTTTTTTTTTTAACTGTGATGACATCTGCTAATTCTAGATTTTAGAGTTTTAAGTGGACTCCTAGAGAGTAGATCAGATCTCACAAAATTTCAGATGACCTCAACTCATAATTGAGTTAAGGCAGTCATTTCTCATTTAATCATTTGCCAGAAGTAAATGTAGATTTTCTCTGGGAAAAGATTACGTCATCTGAAAGACAATTTCGGGTCTCACTTCTTGCTGACATTCCTCCCACATGGCCACAGTCCAATGGATGTCTGTATCTGCAGTCCTCCTGTCCTGCACACTTGGTGCCAAATCCAGGTGTAGGATTGCTGCCTTCCTCAAGTACTTTGCAAATGTTAGTTAGTTAGCTTTTACTGTGAGTATAGAACCTAACAGACTTGAACTTCCAACTTTTAAATGGCTAGGCATGGAATACATGATTGGACTCTTTCTACTTCATACTTATACTTTCTTGAGATTTCTGCTATGGATTCAAAGTATTTTCCTCAGTCAGTGGTACTGTTGGGTCATCGTGAGCCCTTTAGAAGTTGGGTCTTAGAGGGAGGAAATTAGGTAACGTGGAGGGGGGGTTAGACCTTGGAGTGGATATTGGGAGTCTAGCTCCTTCCTCTTTCTTTTTGCTTCCTGCCCACCATGAGGTAGACAGCTCTTCAACACATTCTCCAAGCTTCCTTTGTGCTTCCACAGACTCAGTGTGATAAGGGACCAAGTGACCACAAATTGAAACCTCTAAAATGGTGAGCCAAAACAGTATTACCCTTTATAAGTAGAACGCCGTTCTATTCTGTTTTCTGTCCTCTTTCCACAGTTCAGTTTTCTGGAATTTTGTCATTGTAAGAGAGAATTGTCTAACATACACTCTCTTAGGCAAATGTAATGAACGTGAGAGGACCAGGATCTCTCAAACATCCAGATGTTATCTCTTGATCTTCTTTTACAGTGAGCATCCTTCTCTCCTTGTCTCTGACCAAGGTTGCCTTTCCAATCCTTTTACCAGGTTAGGGTAAAAGGTCTGCTCCTGCCCCTTCTATCTATGTGTCTCTCCACTTGTAACATTTGACATGTTTTATTATTTTTGCTTAATCATTTATTGCTCTCCCAAATTGCTCTTCATTCAATGTTATTTTTATCTTTTTCTCTCTAATATGTAGATAGAACATCTATGGTGGCAAAAAGGATCAGCTACATAATTTGCAAAGCCTAGGACAAAATGAAGATTTATAAATTCATGTTCTAAAGTTATTAACAATGTCAAGAAAGTGACAGTAGATGTTAAAACAATCATGGGACCTGATGTGCTTCAGTTCCTACGTGAATGCCTTTTGTATACTTATGAAACTAACTTGGGACAGAAGAAATTAGGATATACTAATTAACTTCTGGAACTCCAGCTGGCACCGTGCCTACATATAAATACTAAATAAAGACTTATTAAGTAAGTAATTGAAATAAGAAATTTTTATCAGCAACTGTTTTTTAAAAGTTGTCATTTTTTCTAAACCCACATTCTATCACTTCTGTGATGTGGCTTCCACAAGATGCTCCTTGAGGAGACAAGTGAACTGTTTGAACAGTTCACAGATCCATGAATGGGCTACTTTCCTTATTCTCTCATCCTACTAACAGAGTTTACCACCCACACCCCAAAGAATCTCCTGAGCATGGATCCCATCTTTTCTCATCTTGTGACTCTTTCTGTCTCCTGTGTCCTCAAGTTTTCAATCAATGCTTTTTTTTGGTCATAAAGACTTTTTAAAATATATATTTCTAGTCTAAAACCAAAAAATGAATGTATTCTTCCTTGACCATAATGTCCCTCTTAGGTTACCATTTTAGGGTTAAACTTTTCTTCATAGGCAAGATTCCAAAGAGATTCTCTACCCTGCTTTTATACAGTAACATCTCTTACTGTAATACACATCCTTAACAGCTAAAACCAAGCTTCCTCCCCCTATGCCATGGATATATTTTGATGGAACTTACACATTTTATTGAATCTAGCATACAATTTGGAGTTCCCTGACTTGTTTCAGGAATAATCAATTGTTTCCTCCTGCCTGAAATTCTATCTTTCCTTGGGTCTGAGAATACTACTCTATTCTGTTTTCTGTCCTCTTTCCGTAGTTCAGTTTTCTATGTTTCTTTACACTTCACCATCATTTCCACATTCATCTCTAACCCAGACTTATGGGAATAATTCTTTATAGGAGATATACTATAAATTTTATATTCATAAGCAAACTGAATTTATTACTTACTCTTGAAGTTTATCCTTACATATCCTCTTAAGTTGTTCACTGTAGGGATGTAGAACTGAAAAGATGGATCAGGGGTTAAGTCTCTGACTGGCAAGTAGAAGGACCTGAGTATGGATCCCAGATCAGACAGAAATAGTGGTAGCCCATACTTCTGTCCCTGGAAGGCTGAGTCTGGGAAACTCCAGAGCAAAGAAAGAATGCAGTAGAGCAATCCAGGATGATTCCTGAAGTTACCCTTGGGCTTCCACAGTACACACAGTTCTCTCTCTCTCTCTCTCTCTCTCTCTCTCTCTCTCTCTCTCTTTCTCTCTCATTCTTTTGCAAAAAAATCATTTGTGTGGAAACAAGCCATCTTCTACAATTAACCTTGAGCATTAAAGGAAATTTAAAAAGCAAAACAAAATAAAACCCCAATGAAGTGGGGGTGCATCATGGAAGTCAATGTGGTATAATACCAAGATCCTCCTCATGATTGAAAGATTCACTTCCCCAAATGCTGATAGTGTGGATGACAGACATCCTTAAGTTATCAGGTGTCTCCAGCTTCTCAGGGGTTGAAGGGAATTGCCAAGGAAGGCATAGGACAGCCTTCATTCAATGAGTAATAGAAACAGAAGAATAACATTCCAGCCTCTCCCCTTCACCCTGTGCTACTCTGAAGGGCCTTCTAGTTTTAGAGATTGCCCTAGAATTGCTTGAGACTTCTCTGAGACTTTGTTGGAACCTAACTAGTGCCAAATTTTGATCCTTTCTTTCCTCGTCTTCCTGACCACAGATATTGATGTTGGGTGCTTTCTCCCATAAACTCCTCCACACTAATTTGTGCCTCTGAGATTGTTTTCTTTAGAAACCCAATCTGTAGGAGTCACTCTAGATATATCAATTTTACTTATCCTATTCATTAAATACGAAGCTGTAATCTAGACAATAAGCTTTGTGATATCTACACATCTGTTTCTTTCCTTGGGGAATCTGTTTTCTTGTGTCACTCCCTGTGTCATCAGACTCATCATGACAGCCTTATAACATTCATAGCCTCCTAGCTGGGCTTCTTGCTTCCCGGCTGCCCATCTTCCAATTCACTATTGCAGCACACCAGAAAGTAAATGTAAATCTAGTAAACTGTTGACTTCATAAGGGATTTTGAGAGCTCCTATGGCTAGCATTCATTCATACATTCAGGCAGCGAGGCAACTGGATAGTCCCCATGATCCAGTTATTTATGATCTGAATGGGTGGATGGACTTCGCATGTATATGACCGCATGGGTATCATTACAAATTAATTCAAAATCTTAGCACTGACTAAAGTATGATAAATAAGAAATCTTTTTGGTAGGTTTCAGACATCATTTAAGCTTTGAAATAAGAGCAACTGTGTAGCATTAAATTATATTCAGTCATTTAGATATTCAATAGTAGATAGAGTATCCATTTTTCCAGTCTGATTAACTAGGTCACTTTCTCTGATGGTTATCTGAGAATTCTGTTTCTATGCAATAGGTCAGCTGGTAGTTAATCCAGAGACATATGCAATAGTGACAAGGTTCAAATATTGTATTCATTCCACTGTGTTCCAGGGAACATAGCTCACTAGGATCCCAGCTGTCTCATATCATTTACAAAACAATATCAATTCCAAGTTGGAAAGAAAGATAATCTATGTACCATTTGGTTTCAATTGAAAAGAATTTGGAAACAGGATTTTCAGGATTGAAATTTACAATCTAGCATAAATAAATCTTAAATACAGATGGAATTCACCCAAAGTTTGATAGAACACAGGAGTCATGACAGGGTGAAGCTGTGACGCGTCTCCAAAAGTCATCATTACCACTGGCCAGCAGGGCAGAAGACTGTCAACGCCTTTCCCATCTGCAGAACATTTTCTAACAAGAAACTGAGAGTTACTTCACTTGTGTGTTGAGCAAGGACATACAATCCAATTGGTGATTAACAAAGAAAACCTTGAGTGACTATAAACTCCTGAGAGAAAGGTTGTTTCCTGCCAGGGGAAATTTGACTAGGTAATTTACCTAAATTCCTTTTGTTTTCCTCAGAGTAAATTCAGACAGCAAAAGAATACCCAGAGGGTATATTACAAATAAACTTCCCCAAAAGATAGCGTGAATTGTTCTAAATTCTAAAGATTTGAAAGGGATACTATTGGAGAAGTCAAATCAAACTGAACAATTTACATAAGCAGTACTGGAGGGGTAGCTCCTCTCTTCTTGAATCCAATGATAAGCAAAGACTTGAACCTGCAGTTTCTAGGGACACCTAAAACTCTGTTAGGCTAACTTACTGGCTTTCCTCCCAAATTTATTCCTCTTTTGTTGGGTGGTTTTGGTAATTAGTATCACTATTTTATCTATCAAAAAATGCCTGCTTTTTTTCTCCCAAGAAGTTAAATTTTCCTGAAGCATATGTCTGACCATGTCTTTTCTCAATTCAATCCTTTAGCATGAACTGAATAGAGTGTGATTGCCTCAGTGTGTGTAAAAGAATCTTCCAACTCTGATCTCTTAAGTCACATCTCCAACCAGCCAGAATTCTGTCTCTAGTGTTGGAACTGTCATTTTAAAAAATAAACTTGCAATGTTCCGTTCTTCCTGCATAGATTTTGCTTTTCTTAGTCTATCTCCATCCGTTTCTCCTATAAACACATTTCTGGTCATTATTCAAACTCTGATTCAGAATATAATTCTTCAATCACATCTTCTAGCTTCATTTTAACAGTCTAAACCCCTTCTTCAACCCAGCATATCAAATTATCAGCCAAAAAACCATCAAAAATGAAAATGCAACATATCCTCATGTCCTTTGAGTAAGTCATATTACCCATCTATTCCATCCTGATATATTTTCTACCAGACAACTTTCCTATCATTTTAATAAAAGATGACTCAAGAGACAGAGGTAGGAGATGACCAAGACACAGAGGTTGGCCATCAAATCTATGCTCTCTGTGACAGGAAAATGAGTATTATAAAGACTCACATATAGAGAAAGATGAATGTATTAGCATTTTATTTTATTATTATACATTTGAAAATTTAAAAATAATCTAAAACTTGGCTCATGAAAACTTAATGCCTTTAGTCTTGAGTGACCCTCCTCTTTCCGGATCCATAGATGGAGGCTGGGAAGCAAAGGAACGTAGGAGGGATGGGTGAGCAAGAAGGGAACTGTCCTTTGTGGGATACATGTTGTGTCAGTTAGACACAACTGTGTCAACCTGAGGACTGAGCTTTGGGCACATCTGTGAAGAATTAGTGGTTAAGGCAAACCCTGAACAAGCTTGAGAGGTTACCTACTTGATATGAGAAGACTTAGCCCAGTATGGGTGGGATCGTTCCCCAGATAGGTAGTTCCTTCAGTGCCTGATGTTGGTGTGAATTCTCTTGCCATGCTGATGAAACAAGAATAAAACTCCCTATTCCCTTAAGTTGTTTGAGTCCTGTACTCCTTCAGCAATGAAGAAGAAACAACATGCTAGTATATCTAGGTTTCATTTCTTCCTGCCTTGATAAATTTAATTTTCAAGAGCTAGGATGCTCTTCCATCTCATAGAGAGATTAACTGAAACACAGAAATGATAAGGCATTTTTATTCTCATGGCAAGTGAAAAGAGGGGGACCAGGAAATTCAGTCCAGGACTGATGGCAGAACCTCTTTTTAGTATCAGTTCATTAAAACTGAGCACCAATTTAAACCTAATTTGAAGCTAGCCCCACTTCTAGATGAAAATTCTTCTTTCTTTCTTTCTTTCTTTCTTTCTTTCTTTCTTTCTTTCTTTCTTTCTTTCTTTCTTTCTTTCTTTCTTTCTTTCTTTCTTTCTTTCTTTCTTTCTTTCCTCTCTCTCTCCTCTGTCTCTCTCTTTCTCTCTCTTTCTTTCTTTCTTCCTCTCTCTCCTTCCTTCCTTCCTTCCTTCCTTCCTTCCTTCCTTCCTTCCTTCCTTCCTTCCTTCCTTCCTTCCTTCCTTCCCTCTCTATTTCCCTCCCTCCCTCCTTTTACCTTCCTCCCTCGCTCCTTCCCTCCTTCCTTTTGCTTTCATTTGCTTTTTTATCAGATACAGTCTCTGTGTATTCTGGACTAACCTCCAACTCAAAGTCATCTTCTTGCTTTAGTGTCCCCCAAACCAGGGTTACAGCTTGAGCCAATATGATGAGTGGTATTAATTGTCAACTGACAAAATCTAAATCATCTAGGAGACTAGTCTCCAGAAATACCTGTGAGGAGTCATTTAATCTCTGAGCAAGCTTATAAGGGATTATCTTGAGCATGTTAATTAAATAAGAAGGACCACTCTCTGTGAGTGGAGCCTTCCTTGGGCTGGGACCCTGGACTGCATAAAAAGGATACAAGAGTTGATCACCAGTATTCATTACTATTCTCTTCCTGTTAGTGGACGAGATATGACAAAATACTTCACACTGATTCTGCTTTGGCTTTCCAACCATTATGGACTATACTTTGAACTATGAGTCAGAATAAATCCTTTCCCCCTTCAATTGCTTTGGTCAGAGTATTTTGTCACAGTAACAGGAAAAGTAACTGAGATAGGTTTGAATTTACTATTTCATGATCTAATACATTTGCGTTTATTCCAGCTTGAAGATTTCATTGTCCCTATCTCTGATAAGGTTCTAATTGTTATAGTCTGCAACTCTCATTCCCTAATTTCCTGTTCAAAGATTGAGCTTCCCCAGGTGGAGCAGGAGAATATTTATAGATTTGCTACTAGAACATAGACTCCTCTTTAGTGCTGTTTTCATTTCTCATTAACTTCTCAGTGATGCGATGATCTCAGGCAACTGTTTACTTGGAAACTACTGGAAAATCTATACCTATTCCTTGAATGTGGAACAGTAATTTGTAGAATCTTAGGATGAAATCAAATTCTGTCATCCTGTTTTCCTAACTGCTTCTTAAATCTTTATGTTATTTGTACCATTTAAGACATTGAGAGCATTTCCATAGCAACCAACAGATATGAAGAACATGTTCCTGAAACATGAGTCTATGGATAGACACAGAACCCCAAACTGATTTCCCCAAATTCATTATTTGCATGTTTTCTTCCCTCCTTCTTTCCTCTTGCCTTATTCCAGCTTTGCTGATCTATATCTTTCTCATTGAGAAGGCTGCACATTTTATCCACATCTTTTATGCCTCCCTTCCATGTCTCCCTCCTATGCTTCTACTATTTTATCATGATATTTTCATTTTCCATCTCTTGAGACATGTCACTATAATTTTAAAGGAGGAAACTCTCAGTTTCAATGAAATCAGTGCCAAATATAGTGGCTGCTGTTGGAAAGATCACCAGTGTAAGAAAAGTTAAATCAAAGTGAAACAATCTTTTCTATAAGCAAGGAATAAGGAAATGCACCAACTTATTCCTGCAGAATCGCGGTTGACATTATATGTCATGAAACTTAGACTTTCTAGCATTTTCTTAAAGACACCAGCAGAAGATCAGCAAACAGGAAGCCCCATCCCCCAAATACATGGACCTCTCATTTTCACACGGTCTCTACTGAAATAACTTCTCCCCAGTTTACTCACAGAAAAACAGTTTTTCCTGATTTCTGAACACACAAAGATACAATCTATTTCTTCTTTTTTTCTTATTGAGCAATTCCAGACACTATGCCTGGCCCTTCACATGCAGAGAGGAGAAGGCATGAACAGGGATTTTACAAGTTAAGTCCCAAGAAGGTCTACTCCATGGAAAGAGATTGAAGAAAATGGAACTTGTAGTATTAATGAGAGTGCTTTATTTCTTGAAAAAGGTACTGATGAGAAAGACTGGTGTTGATAGGACAGGCAGCTCTTTCTACAGAAGGAAAGAAGACAAGGTTAAATGATGATGTCTATTTGTGTGTTTTTTAGGGTTAAAAGTGAAAATGCTCTACTGAAGGGTTCTTAAGTCAGCACTACAGAGAGAGAGACAGAGACAGAAAGAGAGACAGAGACACAGAGACAGAAACAGAGAGAGAGGGAAAGAGAGAGATAAGAGACAGAGAGACAGGGAATAAAGGTCAAGAGTTCTAATAGCAAATGGTTAAGTTAAACTTCTCATTGTTAAGCTGACAACCAAATTCATCTCTTGATCAAAGTCCAATTCATTTATTTATTTACTTGTATAAAATGCTTACTAATACATAATTAATTAATTAAAATATGGGTTTGTTCACATTTATAGGGTGGTGTGTCATTTTGATATATGTTTGTAATTTATAGTGAATGTGTCATTTAGTATATGGCACAGTTATTACCTCACACTGAAATTACTTTTTCCTGACATCTGCTCACCCAGAGAATCATGAGTTGTTGTATATTCTACTTTTTTGCTGCTTTTAAAATCCTAAATTATGTTTTGTTTTCATTTCTACAACTGCTGTGTGGAGTCAGGACATCTTCACTCTGCATCTAGACTGTTTTGACAGCTTCCTAATTGCCCTTCCTATTTCTAATGAAATTTCCACATGAAACAAGAATTACCTCTCTTTAAAATATAATTTTCCTAATTGAATCCCACACTCAGAAACATTTTCCTGACCTTTCATTGACTTTGAGGTGAAGGCCAGTCTCCTTAATCAACCTCCAGAATCTTCATAATATGGACCCCCATCTAAGTCTCTTCCCTCTTTGTACACTCTTGCTAATTCACATGGAAAGGCATACAGCTCCTCAAATTTATTCCTGTCTTCTCTTATGGGTGGACCACTTCAATCCTTGTTTCCTCTCTCTGATTTACTTTTCTTATTTCCCAACCCTTACAAAGATGATGGCCAAGGTGTTCCTATGGTTTTTCTCTTAGACACCATTCTGCTGGAAAACCGTTCTGATTCTTGAGAATGGAGTGTCTGATTCTCAAAAGGGAACCACAATCATTCTGACTACACTCCCCCATCACAGAACTTGTTTTTTCTTCTCTCTCTCTCTCACACACACACATACACACACACATTAAAAGAAAGCTGATGTTGTATCAATCATTGCTTCTCCAACATCTTACAGCTACAATATGCATTCTTGAAATTATTTGTCAGATATATTTATGACTCTTTCTTTACAGAGAAGAAACTTGAGGCTCAGGATGAAGAAAAACCTTGCCTGGAGTCCTTTGCGAAGTAAGTAAATGGTAAATTTGAATTTTTTTCTATCCACCACTCTTTCCTCGTCATTCTTCCTATACTCCCACCTCTAGCCACAGCTCTGCTCCTTTCTCATAGTCTCTTACCCTGGCTTATCTATGTGCTGATGACTCATAAATGTGTATTTTCAGTCCACAACTTTCTTCAGAGAGTCAAAGTCATATCCAGTAGTCTATTCTTTTATCCGTTTATTTATTATTTATTTATATTCTTGAAGGATTCCACACACGAATACAATGAATTTGTGTCATTTTCAACCCTTGTTACCCAATCTCAATCCCCTTTGTTTCCCTTATCAGTCTCCCTCCTTCTTTTACATCCTTTTGCATGTGTGACCCGCTGAGTTTCATCAGTGTTGCCATTAATGGCATTTGCCTGGGCACTTGCTGGGACAGGGATACTGGATCAGTAGGTACACTGTTAGGGAAAGTAACTTCCTTTCCCTACCTCTCCACAATTAGCCCTTGTTAGTCTTTCAGGGAGGTGATGTTCCTCTTGAAAGTTTTCCCCTTTCAAGGCGAAATGCTGATAGACCAAATCCTGTTCAGGTGAGGTGCAGAGAGTTGGAGGATGTAGCAGCACTGTCATGTCTGAGGATACTGTCTGGCCACACCTCTCCCTATCATCAGGCTCTTACATTTTTACTATTCCATCTCTTGCAGTGCTCCCTGAGCTCTGGGTTGGGAGGTGACTTGGATATTTTGTTTAGGGAAGAGCAATCCACAATCACTTATTCTCTTCACTTTGGTCAGCTGTGATTCTATCAAACACTTGTAGGTTGAATGCTGAGTGCACCTCTAATCAGTGAGGCCACAGACCCATGGAGCACAGGAACACAACATTTTTTGTTAGCATAATATGTTACGGTTAATACCATGTGACTAATGTTCAAATCTCATAAGTAATAAATTCTGATTGGATTGACATGGACCAGGTGACAGGTCTTGTGCCCAAACAATGTGCTATGTGTTAGCCAAAGATGAGCATAGCGTGATAGGAACCCAAGAGAAGGGACCCAATGCTAGTAGGAGAGCAACATGGAACTCCTGAAGTTATGTAAATGTTACATAAAAGGGCTTATAGTAGAAATCTCAGCACTATTCTTCCCTTTTAGATCTAGGAAGTCAATGGTCAGTTGAAAGCATTGTTCTCTCCTTAGTTGGAAGATGTCCCTGATTTTGAATATAAACATCTGATTCTTCCAAAGAGCTGGGCCATCATCCTATTTTGGCTTCCAGCTCAGTTCCTCTGTTGCAAGTGTTGACTCCACAACTCTGGGATAATAAAGTACAAGAGCATGGCTTGAAAATAGAGTGTGCATCTGGTAGAGGTTGTTATTCTGGTTTAATTAGGACTTGCTGTTTTCTGAATTCCTATAATCTCATTTGATGAATTGTTCCGGTTACTTGCTCTACAGGCTTTGAACATGTGGTACTTATCAGGGTGGGGGGAATAACTCCCTTTCTCCCAGAAAATAGTCTTCTGGTGATTTTCTTTTAAAGGCAAATATGTATGTTTATGGTTATATATAGAATCACCAATGTTGCAATTACCATTTGCTTCTCTGAAAGAAGAAGGAAGGGCCTGGCTCCAATATGCACTTAGGTGCTTTCAGTTCAACACTAACCAACGTCCATGTGTGGATGATACCACGGGACTTATAAAGATGAGTACAACAGTCTAACTCTCACACAATGTCTCAAACTGACTCATTTGGGAGACATATCTGCTGGCAAGTAACTACAGTACCAGGCAGGCTGAGATAAGGACTGTAATAGAGATAATTACCCCTTTCATTTGTTTATCCCAGTTTAGCTTACAAAGAACTTCCATTTCCATTACCTCATTTGATCCTTACATGGTCCTAGGAGATAGATGTTATCATCTTCATTTTTAAAGTAATGGATAACCAAAGACTAGAAGGATTAAAAATCTTGCCCACTGTCCTGAAATTACTGATTGGCACACAGATCTTTTTAACATCCCCATTCTGCTATGGAAGGGCATAGTA
Organism: Typhlomys cinereus; assembly: GCA_023101885.1. Classification (NCBI taxonomy): domain Eukaryota; kingdom Metazoa; phylum Chordata; class Mammalia; order Rodentia; family Platacanthomyidae; genus Typhlomys; species Typhlomys cinereus. The sequence goes on along the minus strand of JALPQD010000025.1, from coordinate 10,796,813 downwards.
GTAGAGGATAACGTAAGAGGAAACACTCAGAGCTGGAGAGATGGTTCAGGGGTTAAGCCTTTGCCTCAAAAGCAAAAGAACCAGAGTCTAGATTCCAGATCCCATGTAAAAAATGCCTGGCAGAAATAATGGTAACTTCCAGCCCTGGAAAGTGGAGCCAGAATAAGGTAATAAGAAGGTAAAGCAATCCGGGATGATTGCTGATGGTACCCTTTTGCCTCCACGGGCATGCACAGTGCCCTCTTCTACACATACTCACACATGAAAAAACATGAAGAAACAGTCACAGAACCTTACACAGAGAAGGTGTGGTGTAGATGTGGCTTTATGTTTTGTATCAGTAGCAGTTAAAAGGAAAGGAGTTCCTGAGAGAGAAGAAATGGCTGAGTCAGGAGAGCTGTGGAGGCAGGGAGCAGCGGGGAGCCTGGCTGTCTTCCAGGTGATGCTGAGAATCGTTCCCACCAGCCAATGTCATCCAAATGAGTGAAACAACAACGGAGCTCTAGATTAATTACTTTACGTGCTTCAAAAATAAGTTATGCTTGTCCTCCTGGATGACTTAGCTCGGGGACAGAGGAATCCAAACCAATACAGCAAACCAATACAGGAAAATATCTAAATAGCCAAACAGCAGCCCTACTACAAGGTATATTTCAGTATTAGAGAAGTAGTGCTTTGGTTTACTTACATTTTTATAAATGTGTTGAATGACATCAGAGAAACAGGTTTTGATTTAAAGGTGAGGGTATTAAATTGCTGTAATGAAATTGATGTGTTAGGGAGGCATTAGACATAGAATTGGGCCTTGGGAACTGATGGCAAAGCTCTGAATGGATTGGAACACAATACTCTCACCCCTCTGTGTTCTTAGGTGTGTATGTGGTGCACGGTGCTGCCAAGCACTGTGTATAGGATTGAAGAGGATTGAAAGATGCAAAGGAAATAAGGTGAGCTTTCTGTGTGAGGTGCTGAGTTGGACTGTCTCATCTCATCTTAAAACCAACTCATTGGAAGGAAGAGGACAGAATTTGGAAGAGGTAAAGGACGACACTACAGCCAAAGCAGGCAGCCGGGCAGCAAGCAGACTTTGACAGAGTCTAATGTATTCCTGGCAGGAGCTGGCACACACACAGTTATGATTTCACTTAATCCTGACATCTGGCTTTGATCAAAGCAAACAGCTATCGTAAATGCATTTACAGGTAGTCAGAGCACTTACAAGAGTCTGGCCACCTACTCAAAGTCACATTGTCAGCTTCTGGCAGAGCCAGAGTTCTGAAGGGGTCTATGTGATCTCTAAATCCATGTCAATTGTATATTAAAAACGCAACCATTTTACAATGGCTTTGTCACAGTTCCTTAGTTTAATAACTAGTGTGGCAGAGATGCTGTTTCCAAGTTTGCCATATTTGGGAAGATCACAAATTGTGATGATCTAAAAGAAAAAAGTGCTCAGTACCTGCATGCCTGAATTTGTGAGAGGTGTGTGTATGTGTGTGTGTGTGTGTGTGTGTGTGTGTGTGTGTGCGTGTACAAAAAAGAGAGAAGGAGAGAGAGAGAGAAACCACTTACCACTTACAAGGTTATATTAAAGTAACGTCTCCTTTTTAAAGTGATAAAAAGCAAAAGCATACTTGTGTTTTGGTGGGTGAGAAATAAGGAGCAAAGGTTCGAAAAAGTCAAGGGTCTGGAGTCAGAGCACAGCAGTGGGAAGAAGAAGCATTACAGATGATGTACAGAATTAGTTTTACATTTAGATATATCATTCATTTTGAGTTCAATTTTGTATATGCTATAAAATGTGGATCATAAATCCTGCATGTTTGTGTGCATGCATATGTATGTGTGCATGTATGCATGTGTTTATAAGTGCACACATACCTGTTTGTATATGTGTATGCATGATTGCATGCACATGAATACATACACATGTATATATATATATATATATATTTGTGTGTACTTATGTGTACATATGCATGTGTGTGTGCATGTGTAATACTGGTGATCACACCCATGTTAAGTATATGCATTCTACTTCTCAAACTATATTCCCATTTGATTTTTCATGTGACATAATTTATATAAAAAAGATTATAGTCCTCCCTTGAATTACCTTTGCATTTAAAAAATTTGCTACATGCATGAAAGCTATACTCCAGAATGCTTTATTCTTTCCATCTTTTTATCATTAGTTATCATCTTGATATTACTGTAAGTAAATGTTAAAGTCAGAAAGCATAAATTCCCCAGCTTTGTCATTCTTATGGTTATATTGGTTCTTCTTGTTCTTTTAATTTTTGATATAAATTTTAGAATCAACCTGGCAATTTCTGCAAAAATACCAGTGGGGCTTGAGTGACATTCCATGGGATGTGTTCATCATTTGAGGAGAATCAACATTTTAAAAACTTTGTTTTGAAATACCTACATTTATAAGGTATCATATATAGGTACAGAGTACCTTCAATCTGTTTACTCTAATGTTTACATAATATAGTTCAAACATAGAACCAAGAATTTATCACGCATACAATGTACACATGTACTTCGATATATCTTTGTAACACATGTATCTTTGTAATTATTTATTTTTTCTTTTAGTTTTACCTATAGGTTCATTGGCTGTTTTTCCTTATTAACCTATTTCCTTCACTCTTTTCAGGTGCTTGTCCAAGTTAACAGTGACAGAAATGTGTTCCATTCTGACAAGCTGGTCTTGAGTTCAATCAGAATAACTGTTGGTTGTCTCCTTGATACTCATGCCACTATTACACTGGTGGTCACCTGTCACCCTGGTACTTTTTATTGCAACTTGAAGATCTTGGAATTTGATGAGGCTTGTGATTATTTCTCTCCCCCAGTAGGTTCTACAATATTCTTTGGCACTGTGTAAGCTATCCAGCAAGGAGGAAGTTCTCAGACCAGTTCCAGGTAATATATTTTGCCCATGTTCTGTGATCCATTTGTGTTGTATCTTCAGTAATAGGGTCTTACTGGTGGTTTTTTTTTTTTTTTTGGAGAGCAACTAAGAGCAATGGCAAAAGCCTATATTGTTTGGGGGCCTTTGAGATCTGTCTGACCAATATTTTATCAGTAAGTGCCACATTCCTTTTATTTCTAGCATATTTAATTGTCACTGGGTACTAAGTGAATAAGCTCTGCTCTTATTTTTGTTTTTCCCTGTTTTCCTTATTTTGTGCTCCTCTACCTTTTTGTGGGATTTTTTGACATATTATTAGCATATGAGGTTTCTATGGGGTTACTTCCTACAATATTAGGGTTTTTCTATAAGTCTGTCTGTCCCTTCTATATCCCATCCCGTCATTCCCCACTAGGTATTTTTCCCAATTATTCCCTCCCTTACCCTATTTGCTATGGTATACTAAATCTTTTCTTTAAAAGGTTTCACCCTAGTTACTCCTTCCCACCTTCCCATTCAGTGTTCCTTTTAAACTTTCTGGCTCTTACAGTAATTCTAACTAACTACACTGATAAGGATATCAGTACTAACACCCACATTTAAGAAAGAACATGGGTTACTTATTTTTCTGTGTCTGAGATTCTTTGCTCTATATTAAATATTCCAGTTCCATTCATTTACCAACAAATTCCATAATTTCATCCCTTCTGATCTTGGCCTGGTTTTTAGCAGCAAGAATACGATCCCTGCTTGATGGTGGGTCCTAAATCCAATCAGAGGGCAGTTGATTATCCCCTTTCATTATGTCATTATTACACTGCTGGTCAGCTCTTGTCCGGGTGGCTATTCTGCTGGACCTTGTAAGTGGAATCTGGGGATTCAAATTCCCCATCCTTTTGCTTTTGAGGCAAGTGCTGCACTACTGAATCATCTTCTAGAGTGCTTTTCTTCTTCTTTTTTTTTTTATTCAATTGTGCGTGCATGTGTGTGTGCATGCGTGTGTGTGTGTGTGTGTGTGTGTGTGTGTGTGTAGAACCACGGGTGAATTCGGGGAGCACCGTAGACCGCCTCCACCTCCTCCTTGTTTACTCTGCCCCGGGATTCATAGGCTCCGCCCTACCAGGGCCAGAAATGCAGGCTGCCCCCACTTCCACCCGGTGTCTATACGTGGGGTCTAGGATCCGAACTCAGGACCTTCCGCCTGCAAGGCAGAGAGGCTTACTTAACCTCTGAGCTACCTCTCCAGCCCCTAGAGTGCTTTTATTCTTAAAAGATATTATGCTATTGCGTTCCTTCTGAGTGCTCTTTTAGCTCTTTTTCTGAGATTTTGATATTCTGGTCCATTTTATTAACCTCAAAATATTTTAATTTGTATTTTGGTTACTTATTTGACTTACAAATTGCTTAGACATGTTTTATTTAGTTTCTAAAGGTTTGGGATTTTTTCCATGTAAGCTTGTGGTTGGCTTTTATCTGTTTTATTTACACATTAAAATTCATAGATCATATGATTTGAACATTTTCAGATTGATTTGGATTAGTATTATGGTCCAGAAGATGGTGTATTTTAGAAACTGTTTCAAGTGGGTGGAGCATTATATAAATGTCAATCATCTCAGGTTAGTCGATAATGTTGTTCGGGTCTTTCATGTCCTAGCTGTTTCCCACCACTTATTTTACTGATTACTGGAAACTCTTAAATGTGCTTATGTTTTTATTTATGCTTATTTACAACTTGTCACTTTATAAGATCTTTATAGATAATGAGTCTTTGTTATTTGGGGTTTATTATATATATGTACTCTTAAGAACTGACTTCTTTATGATTAAATGAACTATTTCATCCCTAGTAAATTTTTTGCTCCAAAATCCAATATCCATGTAGCTACTCAAGTGTCTTTCTAAGGAGAGATCACTAATTATACATTTTTATATATTTTAATCCCAATCCATTTGTGTCTTTCTGCTTAAAATGCTTTGTCATAGAAAGTTTGTAGCCTAATCTCGCTGTATAATCCAACCTAAAATTCTGTTTTTTAGTCAAGTTATCTAGATCATTTATATGTAATTTAATTATTGTCTTTGTTGGTTACAATTCTAACACGACAGTGTGTGATATCTTATTGTCTCATATGTTGCCTTTCCAATATTTCTTTAATATATTATGATTCTATTTTAGTCTTCTCTGTTGCTTTAATAACTATAGCAATATGTTATTTCTCCATTGATTTCCTTAGCATTGAGTATATACATATTTACACTATAAAAGTATATGTTCAAATATTAAATACCTTTTTATGTGGGTATAGGTAATCACGATAATTACATTATACTTACCTCACATCTTTCCTTCCAATTTTCATGTGAGTATAATTTTTACCTGAAGATTTGTCCTATTCTTTCATCACATGCATTGTTTCCTGTCATTATTTCTCCATGTAGATGCTTCTTCATTTGTCTCCATGTCACTGGTTTGAATGAACTTGAATTTGATGGTTAGAAGGGAAGCCTGTCACCAGAGAGCGCTGATGAGAATCTTTCATGATGAAATCCATGTGAGACACAGAGAAGGCCAAAGTCCAGCAGAAGTGAGGTGAGCACTGCTGTCAGTGATGATTTGGGGAAAGACGTGGGATAGGAATGAGAAGGAAAAACAACCCAGAGAAAGAAAAATGGAGAATTTTTCCTCCTTTCCAAAAATGAAAAAATGGACAAAAGTTAACTCATATTTTCATTACACATAAAGAATCTTTAAATAGCTGCTATGATGATAATACACTAAATATGATCTTGGTATGTAAGCCTTTCAAGAGAAAACCAGTTCTGCTGGTTATAAACATCCACTTTCCCACAGACTACGAATCATTCTCAATTATTCCTTTAACTCTTTTTTCTGAGACTCCATCAGTCTGAGAAGACAAATATAGATAGAAAAATGTTTCTTAGGGTGCTTTACTGGCTATGGTAAGCTAATTTCAAGAGACTAAGAACACCAGGACTATAGACAACATGCAGATGGATTTTCATTACATCCCTGCTATGTTACAGCTATGTGATCTGGGGAGTCACGGAAACAGGGACAGTTCAGTCTCCTGAATGCAGGAAAGTTAATTACTATAAAGAAAATGACTTCCGGTCCAGTAAAATAAATCAGAATATTGCAAGGCAAGACACCACAGAATTTGTGGAAATACCTTGTCAAATATAAAGGATTATAAAAATATTATTTTCAGTATTCTAAAATAATAATGTATTTTATTGTATTTTTGTATGTTCATGAGCAGAATAATGGATGCTGTGTGAACTGGTTTCGTCAGCAGTGTCTGCACTTTGGGAATGAGATGAACTCCATAATTTGTTATATGTCTACTATGTGTTTTCCCTGTGGGAGGGGAAAAATGAGAAGGAACTTCTAAAACCTCCGAATGTACAGCATGAAATGGATCTATAATAAAATATAAAAGATTAAATCAGTACAAGGAAGGATTGGGTCCAGCTGCTACTTTCAGATGGCAACCTATATAAACCTTTCTACAAATGGATGAATTCTGAATTGCCAATGTGATAGTCACCCATTTCTAGTAGGAGTAGAAGAATGATATAGGCCAAGAGATAAGTACTATCCTTCAAAATTTAAATTAGACCTACTCCTTAAAGTATGAAAGGAGGTTGGTTGACTATGTAACATAGCAATTTTTACAACAACCAAGAAAGAAATGGAATTCTTTCTGCAGGCTCACAGTACAATTGCATAGAATTTTACTGTATTAAAAAGTTACACCCCTAGTGGATATATTAGGCATAAAGCTATCACAAACTTAAAGTTTTAAAAACCTAGGTGTTAGGAAGACATTCCTCCTGAAACAATAACAGTTTGCTATAATTTTTTTGCATGCAAAAAGAGCTTTTGTGAGAATTTTTGGAAAGGATGACAGATTTTTTTCCCCAGAGTTCATTTTTAGAACATTTTTGCAAAGCGAATATATGAAGTGTCCTCACTTAAAAATTTTTCTGAAGAGATAACCAAATCAGAATTTTCATCGACTTACCCAATTTCAGTGAATTCCACTTGCCCTTTTGACACCTACAAAAGCAAATGTTCACAAGTTAGGAAAACACACAATTAAGAAAGATGGAAAAGATCTTGAAATATTTATTCATTTATTCCTTGGCATAATTTATGTCAACTACTGTTCTATACATTCTGTATGTATCAACTCAATTATTCATCATTTACTCATCCCACTAACATTCACTGAGCTCATACCAAGCTCTTACAATATGTCAGACCTTATGTTTGCTGTGAAATAGTCTTTGAAAGAAGTCGGGTGGCACAGACACAGCGCAATGTCCTGTCATTATCTATTTAAAGACAGTGATTAATTATGCAGAAAGGTGTAAATAATCATGGAGGAAGAACATAAAATCTAGGGGTTGGTGAACATGGGAAGCCCACTGAAAGTGTCACCTGAAATGAGCAGGAAAATGAAATGGGGATGTGTCATGGTGATGACATTTTTGGTAGGAGAGAGAATAAAAATTAAATGCACAGAAGTGATGAGCTGTGTAGGATATATGAAAATTATGACTAGTTTAGCTTTGCTGAAGTAGAAAGATTGAGAAAGTACAAGAAACACATGGATAGGGTTAAGAAAAATTTAATTTTTGACCCACGTAGACAATGTAAGTTTGCTGAAGAAGTGCAGTTAGATAAAATATAGTTTGTATTTATATTATTCATCTAGTTTAATCTAGGAGCATTAGGGCAAATAAATGATGATAAATGCACATATAGGACAACTGCACCATTAGAAATATGAACCCTAGCACAGCATGTGACCACATTATGAATGCAATCAAAGACTATATAGTTTTCCTCCAATATTCACTAAAGACTGAATCAAGTCTATTAAGGAATTATTAATATTTGTGTCATTTAATTTTTTTCCTTTGCTATTTATTTTCCTGAAAGCTGAGTCAATTGTCAGCTTGATGACATCTAGAGTCAGTTGGGAGTTGGGTTCTGAGCAGATTTATGGCAGATTATCTTGATTAGGTTAATTGAGATGGGAAGACCTGCTCACTATAGGTACCACTGTTGTTAGTGCTGAGATTCTGGACTGCATAAAGAGTAAATGTGAAGCTGACCACAAGCATTCATTGCTCTCTGCTTCTCGACTATGTGCACAATGTAACCAGCTTCATCAAGCTCCTGCTGCTGTCACTTCCCCACCTTGATGGACTGTAACCTCAAGTGTAAGTCACAATAAACCCTTTCTCTTCCAAGTTGCTTTTACTGTACATTCTATCACAGAAACAGGAAAAGCAACTGATATGGAACCATGCTTAGGTTTATTTTTTGCAAGAAAGCAAAAGAAATTAGGAAAAGTTGAAGCTCCTTTTCTACACTCTTTTTTGGCTATTGACTAGCTGTGAATCAATAGATGCACATCAGGTTTTTCACCCATACAGGAAATGTGCTAGAATATATGAAGCTTTAGATTTTTAACTACAAAATTTCCATGAAGCAATTTCATTCTAGTTGACATTATTTTTAATCTTCAAAAGAGACTGGAGACACAGAAGAACCACTGTATAGCTTATCTCAGAACTACTGAGTTGGACAAATAATGTGAATATAATGATAATTAAATTTCATAAATCTTCAATATGAACATTGAAGGTTTAAACGCACATACAATATTCATACTAAATAGTACATAATATATTCCCATGTATGTCATAATGTTAAGCTAACCAGAATACAACTTCAGTGTCCACATAGCAAATTGAGTTTAGTTTTTCCTAACTTTAAAAGAAAGTTTGAATTCCTTCTTTACTTGTCCTTGAGTAAATCTGTGATTGAATTTGCTAATTTGGAGAAGATGAGAACTGGTAAGGCTTAAGTCAGAAAAAAAAGTCCCAAAACAAATAAACAACCTAATATTCTATCAGAATTTAAGCCACCAATAACATTTGGGGAAATATTCCACCTGGATAAAAAGGACAAATGGTCATTGTTAAACTGGAGAAGAGCCCATCTTATTTCTATTAATGCAAACTTTATAGTAGGTAGAAAGAAGTAAGATGTCCTGTGCTTGTCTGAAACCTGGTCACTGCACAATGACTTGCTTAAGTCAATGAATAACTATCCTCAAGTGCAAACAAGACCCTAATTCCTGACACGAGCTACTCTTTCATGTTAAGAACATCCATGGAATCCTGCCCAACACTTCACAGTCAGGGTCTTTGAACATGCTGTTGGATGGCTTTCTGCTCAACTTATCGATTCACCCAAATCTAACCACTCCACTTCTTACAAAGGGAAAAATAAATGACTAGAACCACACTGTCCAGTCTATGTTCCTCTTAAAAGGAGAAATTTACATTCACCATCCCTAGACAAAGTCACCTTTCTTAGAAGCAACTTTTTGATGCTTCCATCAGGCATGCTCCTGGCTGCTGATCTTGGGGCATTCCAAATTCAGAAAAGTTTTGTCTCCATAAGCATGGATAAAGTATCAGTTGTCTTCCTTTAAACTGTTCTAGAATAGACTATTTTGACTAACCATAATCAAAGTTATGTTTATCTTTGTATGTATAGAGGGAAACACGTTGCTTTTTAAAACACATTTAATAGAAAAGTCCTATGAGACAAAAGAAATATTCCAAATAAAGAGAGATCTGTTTAGTTTATAGTTTCCATAAAGATTTTTCTCTATTGTACAACTTCAGCTATTTTTCCATTATAGGGACTCATCTTGACTAAAGACATTTCTTTTATGTGAGCTTCCTTCATGTCGTTGACTTGATATTTTTTAATATTTGAGGGACACAGTGCCTACAGAGAAATCCTCACTGATCCCTTCTTTAGTTTTGTTGGGTTATTACCACCTATCCCAAACGTCTCCTTTATATTTTTCATTATATAAAAACTTCTCTTTTCCTTTCCAATAGTGTCAGTGTAGCAACTCATGGAACATTTTATTTCTTCAATAATAAGATAAATAGATGTCGCTTTCTTCTGTGAAATTTTTTTGCACATTTCTTACAAAGGCAGAACTTACTGTTCATGCTTATCTTTGCCAAGAAAAGCTAACTAGTTTCTTCTCCTTCTTCACATGACTAATGGACAAATGATCTTTCTGGGATCGAATTCTGATATTGGCTTTAAAATTCTGTGAATTGTCATTCTTGTTCGGGGTGTGGTGAGGTGGGTGAAGTTTCCTTGGGTTTCAAAGCCAGTGCTGCTGCTCTGGGCCACTGCAGTTTTAAAAGTGGTATGACTAGATTTAGATCTGACTAATGTACATCGAACAGAGTTGTTCCAACAACCTTTTCTACAGAGTTTGAGTCTCATGAAGATCCAGAAGGTGGTGTTAATCCTTCTGCCCACCGACCATACATGTTAGAATCGGGAATCATACAGAGAGCCTCTGAGACCAAGTGTGGCATTACTGTGTCTAGGTCCACATTCTCACATCCTCCACAGACTAGCTTCCCATGCCTTAGAAGACTCTTGGACAGGGCTCCCTGACAATTCATTGACAGTTAGTTTATTGGCAGCTTTAGGAGTCATCTGCATGAGACTAGAGATTCTTATCCAAAGCTTTGTTTCTCCCTAGATCTCACTTTCTCTTCCTCACAGAATACATTCTCTTCCACTTCAGAGTACGATGTTCATTCACAGTCATTTCTCAGAAAATGTTTGACTACTTTAGTCCAAGGAAGGTCCAGAAAACTAAACAGGCAGTAGCGACAACAAAAATAGTTCATACTTATGGAGATTTAATACAGTTGGGATATAATTTGTTACAAGTTAAATAACTTATATAATTTTCAAAGGCATATTAGAAGATAGTAAGTCCTGAAGGAAAAGGAAGCATGGAGAGATAATACAAGGATTATTGTGTATAGAATCTGTTGACCACTGCAACATTTACAAAGTTCCTAAATGGTCTTCTGAAGATATGTTTAACAGAAAATATTCACTTCATTTGGACCTGCAGATTTGTTATCTTGCAGTGTATATAGAACTGAGGTGTGTGTGGGATGGAAGAGGCTGGAGAAGGACTGAGGAAAGAAAGACACATTTTACAATGTATAAATCTCTCAGTACTATTCTCTATTCTGTTTCTTTGTACAAACACTAATTAAGAAAATTGCCCAAGCCCACAGAATCTGATAAAGTACAGAGTCAAGATTTGTTCCCCAGCTCTGTGAAGTCCCTTTCCTTCAGTGTGTTGTTTGCTTGAGAGAGCTCCTATCATCCAACTTTCCCCTCCAAGAGTAACTGAATCACATAAAAAGAACAATTTGGAGGTAATGTACTTTCTTATATTTAACATGCATTTCAGATTACTTTCGGAACTTTTATTTTCCCCTCAACCAAAGCCACATTGGTCATCATTTCTGACAGCTTTTATGAGAGGCAGAGATGAAGAGGAGATTGTCTCCACCATCCCCTTTGATGTTCTGGCTATTGAGTGACATCTGTGGACCTTCAGCTGCCTGCTGTCTTCCATTGGATTTCTTTAGTCGAAAGAGTATTTTCACCATGACTCTTGGTTGTCCTCCAGAAACTGACAGTAAGATCCTATTACATACCTAGATACAACACACATATATAACAGGTCACAGATAACAAATACCAGCTGAAACTTATCTGGAAGCTTTCTCCTTGCTGGATGGCGTTTGTAGGATCAGTGAGTACTAGACAAGCTGCTAAGGGAGAAAAGCAATCAACAGTCTTATTAATTTGTGGAAACCACAAGCTACAATAGCAATCACCCCAGCAAGAGGCAACAATCAGTGTACTAGTGTAATGAAAGCCAAGGGGTGCAACCAACAGCTTACTGATTGGATTTAAGGCCACTTTTCAGGAGGGATCACATTTCAGGTATTGTAGGCCAGACCAAGAAATGGGAGGACAGAAGCCCTACAACGGGCATCTAAGTCACACTCCACCTCAAGACTCAGGGAACATTGCTGAAGAAGGTACAGTAAGATTATAAGAGCCTGAAGGCAGAAGGAGCACAGTGAGACATTCTTTTCTGGACATGGCAGGGCTGTTGCATTCATTAATTTACTATAGCTAAGTATATTTCTATAAGGAATACATATCTTTCCTATCACATTGCACCATGAAAGGTCAAAAGACTCAAGAGGCCCTGAACTTCCCTGAGGGACTGGTGCAAATTCATCCTAATGGTGGGGGAAATGCTTTCTTTAATGGTGTACCCACTGTCGCATGATTCATGCTTCAGCAAATGCTAAGATACATGCCACTGAAGACAACTCAGATGAAATTCAGTGGGTCACTCATAACAAAAGACAAAATGGGAGAAAGTCAGGGAAGAAGAAGGGTTGTAATGGGAAGGAGCGGGGGATACGATTGGGGATTAAGATATGAAAATATCATTAACTCACCATATTCATGTATAGAACACTAAAATAATAAAAAAATTAAAGAGTCTTTTCCATGCATTCTTCTTCCAGAGCTTTCTTAATATGACCTTTGTTCATAGTGTGTGATTGAATCTCCTCAGGTTATAACCAGTATTCCATCCCCTCTATAGTAGTACTTAGTCACTGAGGGGCCCTGCAAAGGTTCAGTCCTGACCTATTAGGAAGACTCCCTAATACTCTTGCACTTTACAGATACCAAGACCAAGAGTCTTTTTATGTTCCCTTTGTTCAGGCAGTCAGTGGTAACTAAGTGATTTTTCATCATCAATGAAACTACTGATGATGTGGTGATGAAATGACTTGCAGCCTGGCCCTGAGATCCCATGGGGCTACCTGTGAGGGTGTGGCAGGTGCTGGAGGGTGGAGTAGGCAGAAGTGTGTGTGTGTGTGTGTGTGTGTGTGTGTGTGTGTGTGTGTGTGAAAGAGAGACCAAGAGGGGGAAGATCATGCAATAAATATATCCTGAAGGAACATCATCTTTCCTGACTCAACCAAAAATCCTAAAGCACATTAGTTACTGAGGAGAAATGTTTCAAGACAGAAGGAGGCTCCCACTGATGGAAAGGCATACTAACCCCAAGACCTACCAAAAGAAAAATAGCATGGCTTACCCACCCTTAAGTGAAAATTCCAAGAATGCAAACTTGCTCATAATAACCGTTAGGAAAATAGCCTAAAACACGATGGCCTTTCAGAAGGAAAGAAAAAGCACCCACATGGTCTGACATCCTCAGTTGGCATAGCAACAGAGACTAAGCACTCCTAGGCTGGGTGTAGAACGAGATACTGGCAGTTCAGCCAAGAAGTCTGTCCTTCCAAGATCCCAGGAGAGAGCTACAGAGCACACTCAGCTCCCGGGTGGCTCCCCGAGGCCCTCCATCCCCGCAGGGTGCTTCCTCAGCAGATCATGCTCATCCTCTTGGGTGCTTTCTCAGCAAGGCTTGCCAGCATGGGCTCCATCTGCCCTCCCTCCTGCAGGCTGATTTCCCTCACACTTACCCGCTGTGTCAGCTGCCCAGGGTTGCCATCACAAACTTCCAGACCCGGGCACCTCAAACAAGAGAAATTTATTGTCTCACAGTTCCGCACGTCAGAAACCCAAAGGCAAGTGACAGCAGGGTTGCTTCCTTTCTAAGGCCGAAGCATTTCAGGCCTTCTGGAATCTCTTTGGCTTGTGGATAATTGAATGCTTGTTGGGTTTTCAAATGGTTTCTCATCTATGTCTGTCTACCTTTGTATCCAATATTCTCCTTTTAATGATGACACCAGTCACACTAGATTTTAAGGGCTATCACAGTACAGAGTAAAATTTCAACCATATTGTTTCCTAGTTTGTTTTTCAAGGGATACAGTTCAACCCGTGGTACTTGCTGGGCAATACTTAGAGATGTTTTCCTTATATTTCCTCTACTATTTTTATTAGATAGTTAGGAGGCACAGGCCTGGGTCATTTCAAAAACAAGAGCACACAGCTTCAGGAAGCAGAAAACAAAACAAGGGGACTAAATTTTTTTTTTTTTTTTTTTACCTAATTGTTGATGACAGATAGAGATTGACCAGACACAAGAGGGATCAAGAACACTGAGGTATTTGTTTTCTTTGCTCTTATGGGGAGATGTCATAGACAGATCTTTGCCAAAAAATCTTAGAGGCTCAAACTGGATTTGGATATACAGGACAGGTGGCAAACTCCAGTTGGATGGGTCTCATCAGCCACAAGATGGTATACAAAGGACACACATCACAAAAAAAGGTAGGTCATTAGTTTGGTGTTATGAAATAGTTGAGGGAGCACCGTGAATTCACATATGGAGAAGAGACAGTGGAATGTTCTCCCAGTGTCAATGTGCTTGCCAAGCAGTCCATTGTGTGGAAAACTCATATGCGTATAGTCAATTACACGCATCACAGCCTTTAAAATTTTAAATTTGTACTTCAAAGGGCTTGCAAAAGATAATCATAATGTGGGACGTATTTGAGAGCGTGAACCATGGAGCAAGCCACCCCAGGATCAGGCAACCCACTTCTAGTTTTGTTATTTACTTTCAAGGTGACCCTGGGTAAGTAAGTTCTTAAAGCTTTACTTTCACTGCCCCTTCCATAAGATGAAAATACATGACTCTCTTGGTCACAGTGGGAACTTTGAACTTTACAATACAAAAGATGTTGGCATCGTATGAGAATCATTTAAAGTACTATAACTGCTATGTTATTGTGGATATACAATCACTAAAAGTATTATCTTTATGGTAGGAGGTTGATTTAGATTAGTGGTTTTCAATTTTGGCTGCGCTTAAGAACTATTGGGAAGTTACTGTAATCCAGATTCCTAGGCCACAAAATCTCCTTACATAAATTCTTACTCATGGGTCTGCTCTTTATCATCTGAAGTTATACTAGCACTTTTATCTGTCGTCTCTATCCTTATGGCTGCATGGATTACACTTAATTTACTAGAGTTCATAAAGGAAAAGGGACAAACAATTCATCTTGTTCACTATGTTGAACCCTCTTTCTCTCTCTCTCTGGCTCTCTGTATCTCTCTCTGTCTTTCTCTCTCTTTTTCTGTGCCTCTCTCTCCCTCCTATGTGTGTGGAAACTTGAACCAAAAGTAGTTAAGAAATTTGTGAGAATTTAAATCCAGTCCTGAATGATTTTTAAGTCTATATTCACATGAACTTACAGTCTAAAGCAGTGGAGCCGAAAGGCAGTGACTCTGAGCCTCCCCAGTTCACCTGTAGCTGCCCTGCGCTATCCTTACAGGGCAGATACTGGTGGGAATACCTAGACTTGCTCAAGCTGCATTTTATTAAATCACTGGACACAGAAACCTATCACCACCTTGTACTGATTTGCCAGTAATGAAGTCAATTCCCAAGTAAATTCCCTTCACCTTGGTGGCTCTGAGAGACAGATTCTGTCAAGAGAATATGTGCTGAAAGAGAAGTGTGTTATTTCTAGGCTGAAGAGATGAAGAAGCAGGCTGCTTCCCTCATCTACTGCCACCTCCAGCAGGAAGGTGATGTAATGTGAACGCTAAGGAAAATTCTTCACTGGTCGTTTTGAGCTAGTATTGGTTTAACTGCCGCTACTCGGTATATGATACAAAGCCAAGGTATTGGCTAAAGACAAATACTTTTTCAGAGCTAGACCTTTTGGAGTCTCACAAAATGTCCTCTTGTTATCCATGTGGGCTATGGCTACTCAAAGATGAGATATTTTTCTAAGTTCCAAAAAGTTCCTTTAGGTGGATGATTGCCCTGTACTGATGAAAATTCAGCAAAGTCATTATTTATGAATGAGAAAGTTCATATCCCATTTCAGTTCTGCAGACATAGCAATGGAAATCATATGGAAAGTTAAAGACAACCTAATACGGTGCTTGTGAAGTGAATCTGAACTTTAGACAAGTCAATAATTAAAAAAAAAGTTTTTGAAATCTTGGCTGTCAGTGTGAGAAAGTAGGTTTTCTGCCTCTATTTTAGAAGCCAATTCTGATAAAGCACACGAGAGACAGGAAATGAATCAGGTGATGTATCAAAGACTGAATTTGATTGCCAGAACCAGAAAGAAGGAAAAGTCTGGAGTGCTGATACGTACTTGGTGTCTCAGCACTGTGAAAACTCATTGCCCAACCAGCTTACTTGGTAAGTTCTAGGTCAAGAAGGATACTCAGAGTTGTCCTCTGACACCACACACACAGGTACACAAACATGCATCTGCATGTGCATGTACACACACACACACACACACACACACACACACACACACACACCCCACAGACAAAAAGATGTCAAGCATGGAATTCTCACTGGATTGGTTGAGGTATTATACTTATCCAAAATGAAACACCCTGCTAGGCTGGAATGCCCTTGTTAAGCTAAAATTACTTTGAATAGTAAGTTAAAGCGGATGATTGGTGAGGGCTCTTTCAAAGGCAAAATTCAGTGAAAATATGAAATGGCCACTAATGTGCATATTATATGGGGAGATGCAAATGGGCCATCCAGCCTCTTTGAGCTCTGAGAAATAGGCCCACGGGAGATGATGAGCTATAGTCTTGACAATGGAGGGGCTCCTGCTTCACGGGGATTTTTTCATGATGAAGATGCAGGTATGCCCTTTGGTTTCAGGCAGCCATTACTTCCTCAGCTTGCCCCTACCAGTCTGACGACCGCTGGGTACAGTTGCTGCCATGCCATTGTTGCAATCAAATCACCGTAAAGGTCATATCATTAATATGAGGTTTGGAAAGAGCAAAAACGCCAGACAGAAAATCTATGAGCCTCCAGGGCCTTTAGTTAAAGTTTTGCCCTGATTTGTTTATTATTATCACTTGCTCCAGAGTGTAAATCTATCAGTAGAAGCTCATCAGACAAAGTCATCTAGCTGCTCACTCCTACATGGAACTTTCTGAGACTTCCAACCGGTGGGTGCTCCTTGATGGAAGAGCTCCCGCTTCTTCATTCATGCAAAGCAGTTGTCTTGATGTATTTATAAATACACAAGCCTAGACTGATTATCAGTCTAACACTTAGACATAGGAAGGGATAGTCTAAGATAGTGTATGAAATAAGTGCCCACTGAAGAAGTTTGGGGACTTAGGGTAATGTTTTCAAAGACAAGGCCAGTCATGATCCCAGACCTGATGCAGCTGAACCCATGATACTCTGAATGACCTTAGACCAATCACTTTAACCAGAAACTCCTACTTTTTCCATAATTAAAATTGTTCTTTGCTTGATACAACTTGGAAAACGTGCGATATATAATTGTCTCACAATTACCATTCAGCATTTCTCTTCACATTAACTGTGAAGCTCATTAACTGTCAGTTTGGAATCAGCTCTGAAATAGAAATTAAATTATAACAGTATATGAACAAAGATTCTTTTTTAAGAGAGAGAGAGAGAAAACATGCCACTGTGTGCATCCTTCAGAGGTCAGAAGTCAACTTTCCTTCCAGCTCATGAGCTCTGGGGATCAAAGTCAGGTTGCCAGGCTTGCCCGGGGCGGGGGGTGGGGGGGACTTTTATCTGCTAAGCCATCTCACTGTCCCGACCAATAATTTTTAAAATTATAAGAACTCTGGCTTATCTACCGAAGGATTTGAATTTTCATCTCATCTAGTTTGCTGCTGCCACTGTGCTTCATGACTTTGGGTAAATTATATTTGTTTATTCTATGACTCGTCAGTCTGTTGGTTTTTAATCTAAGAGTCAGTTTTCTTATTTTAGAAGGTGCTTTCCAAGGCCTTCTGCAGGCATAAAATTCTGTGGTTCTAATGAAAACAGTGTCAGTGTGACAATAAGCAATCTATTGTATACTTTGAACTCATCTTGCTATGATAAACCAAATTCCCACCACTTGAATCCCTGTGGTAAGACCATTATTCTCGTATTGACTGAACCCTGCCACACCCGAGCACTAGTCTTTGACTAGTCTCTTAAAGTCTCTTAAAGAACTGAGGACCTTATTTTTTGTGCTTTAGTCATTGCGATTCTCTGTATTAAATACCTTCCATTACAAAAGGAAACTTCTAGGTTAACAAGGCTGTTACCACCATGAACTCACTGCAGCTATAGCTACCTCCACAAGACCTGTACCAGATTTGACCTATCAATATTACATCATGGAAAGGGAAAGATCTCAAGAGGCTTGGCATCTCCCTGAAAGGTTATTGAGAATTAATGCTAGACTGGAGGGAAGGGGAGCTACTTTCCTTAATGGTACAGCTATTGATATATCATCTATGCTTTAGCAAGTGCTCAAACACATGCAAGTACAAGCAGCCCAGCTGAAACTTAGTGGGCCACCTATGCAAAAAGACATGAAAGTAGGAGAGAGATTGAGAAGAAAGAAGAAGGTTTGTTATGGGAAAATGGGTGGAGGAGGATCAGATAATAAGGAGTGAAAAATAACATAAATTCATTGCATATTTTATATAAAAATGTTAAAAATAAAAATAATTGATCTTTCCGACAAGATGTGTTATTTCTCCTATATTTGTTAAACAAGAGAATATTCTAAATGCAGTCTAAGCTCAACTCTGTAAGAATTGAACTCACTCCTAACCTCTCTGTTTTCTGAATCCATTAAGTCCTTTGTCCGTGGTAATATTTAATATTTTGCTCATATTTCAGGCATGCATTGTGCTCGAGCTTAATTAAGGTACACATGTTTTCCTCTTACACAGGAAATCTAGCACTATACTTTGGACATAATAAGTGCTTAATAAACATTTGGATAATGACTACATATATATTAGTTACTTACAGTTGTTGTTGGCCACTAAGCAATAGAAGTAAGTACCATTATCTTTAAAATCATAATGTAATCGAATGAGAAAATACAAATCGACCTATAAAAATTCAATTACATAAGACCTTTGGGGATAATGGTTGCTGCCTGTGCCTCTCTTACTAGAGTAAATAAATAATTTTACATCTTTAAAAGAAAACTTAGGGCAAGTGAGGCAACACAGCCATTCAAACTACAAACTGATCTACTAACATTAGCCACAGCACTGCTCTATGAAACAAAGATTCTCAAAACAGCTGAGGATCAGAAAGACACCAAAAACAGCTTTGTAAATTCTCAGCCTCACTTGTGCCCAAAGAAAGCACTCTATAAATAGTTTCTACAGATAAAATACAAGCCTTGCAAAACATGAGCACAAGTCATGGGATTACCTAAACTGACTTTTGTGTGCACAGCTAGGGAGGGAGGAAGTTGGAGAAAGGAAACATTGTCTGGGAAGTTCCCTTGGCTATGACATGAGTCCTGACTAGGTCTTGGGATGCTGTGCTGGGGGAAGGTCCCCATGCATTTTGCTGGAGATATTAATTGTGTCTAACAGAAGGAATGAGGAATCTGATCACAGATCATAGGGAGAAAAGAAAAAGAGTGACTGTTTAACAGTATATAAACAAGCACCTGAATAGTAACTCTTTCAAAGTGACCAGAGGTAAAATGCTTGCTGTTAATTTTTAAACATTTATTTATTTGTGTGTGTGTGTGTGTACAAGAGGGCACTTGAGTATGTGTGTCTGTGGAGGCCCAAAAGTAACTTCAGGAATCATCCTGGATTATTCTACATCCTTACTGTTTTGCTCTGGGGTTTCCCAAATTCCACCTTCCAGGGCTAGAAATTCAGGCCGGTGCCATCTCTGCTGGGCATTTTTATGTGGGATTCGGGAATCCAAACTCAGAAGTTCTGCTTTTGAGGCCGAGGATTTAACTACTAAGCCATCTTCTTAGTCCTGAGATCCTGTTTTGTTTTTGTTTTTGTCTTCTAAAGATAGAGTAATGATTGAGGAAAATATCTCTGGCGCGCACACACACACACACACACACACACACACACGCACACACACACACATGAGCACACAGCAAGCACATGGTCCCACATATTTGTATACCACACACACGTACACACAGTGAAGAAAGGCAGACAATTCTACCCTACTTACCTACTTACCACATTCTGTGGGTGCAAAGAATCAGCTTATTCTTGCACTAGAATTACCTGGGAGAATCAGGATCTGAGCTTTGCACAACGGCTTCACAGGTAGCTGTCACAGAAAAGAGAATCCTTAGGTTATGAGGACAGTCTTTTCTAATGCTAAGTAGCTCTAAAGGGAGACACTATTTCCATCTGCTGGCATGTTCTATACAAATATCCTGGGAAAGATACACTGGGAGAAAGTCTGTGTCTCTGTTTGCAAAAGGCATAGAAAAGTGGGAGACTAATGAAGAAACATGTTCCAACAGTGTATTGTAGTCTAAGTGACAAATATAAATACACAGATACATGGATGGACAGACAGCTAATATATGGATAGATGGGAAGAATTAGAAGGCAATTTGTAATAAGGAAGAAAATCAGGTATGGACATAAAGAATGAGACAGGGGCTATTTCCAATAGATTGGTCAGAGAAATCTCTTAAAAATTATTATGTAAATAGAGACCTAAATGAATTAAGGAGCCAAATCACACAATTATCTGTCAAAAAGGTCCCAATACTGAAAGAACAAGTAATGTTGATTCCAAGTGCCGGAGAAGAATGCTTGGAGTTTTAGAGAACCAAGAAACCCAATACATCATGAGCTAAAGGATGAACAAGAAAAAATGAAAGTGGAGAGCAAGGCAGGAACCAAATGATGTCCTAAGTCCAAAGCAGCTCTGGAATGCCACAGGAGGATTTTTCTTCAGGTTAAGTTAGATAGGTTGCATTTGAGAAAGGGATGAACCAACGACTGAACTGCTTCCTTTCTTTGCAAAGTTGAATGGCCACAGAAGGCCATGAGAAGAAGAGAAGCAGTGAAAATCTGTATTCTAAACGATGATCTATTCTGTATGGACTGGGTCGCCAAAGAAAATGTCAGAAAGAGGTGATAACAGAGAAAAGACTGGTACCGACCATGCAGGATCCATCTCAATTGCTTTTCTTGTTGTCTTGACAGACGCCTGACAGAAGCAACAAAAGTGCATGAATTGAGAGAAGACACAGTCCATCCTATCAGGAAGGCTTGGCAGTAGGAGCATGAATCTGTTAGTCCTACTGTCTCTGGGGTCAGGAAGCCAAGACAGATGATTCTGGTGCTCATCTGACTTCCTCCTCTCTACCTTTCAGTCAATCTGAAGCCCCAGGTTCTAGGGGGGGGGTGCCACCCACATTCCGGTGGGTTTTCCCATCTTAGTTCAACCTCTCTGGAAATACAGGTACGCCCAAGGATATCTCCTAAGTAATTCTAAATCCAGACAACTTGACAAGGAAGATTAAGCATCACAGACTCTGAAAAGATTTCTCAGGGCAGCTGGCCTAGGGTCTAAACAGCAGAGGTCATCAAGTTCCCCCTGAGAAGCACACAGCCTGTTTCCCACCCCCCCCATGCTGGTTCCATCTATACACGTTTCCCTCCTGTCTTTCTCTATTTCTTTCACATATTCTCCTCTTGTTCCCTTCTCCATGCTCTTTCCATCACCCAAGTCTTTCCATTTTCCTCCCTCTTTGCTTGCTATGCTTATCTTTGTGTCTTCCTGTGGTTCTGTCCTTCTCTCTCACCAATCGGAGGGACAGTAGGAGAGAAAAGGCTCCTCTCCTCTACCTGTCCAGGCAGGGCTAAATACCCCACCCTTCCCTAGCTGGGACCAGAGAATGGAGGCAGCATGGATGATGAGTGAAGCAAATAGGCAGCTTCATTCCAGTAAATCCATGGTAGAAAAAGACTCATTGTCTACACGGTAAGAGCCACACCAGCATCCACACACAGTGTCTGATACATAAAAGAGGTTTCGCAAATGTTTGTGAGCAAAATGAATGTGCTATCATAATTATCCTGATCATTGTGGAGTATTTGGAGTGAATATTTACACCTAAATTAAGCAGCCTCTCAAAGTTGTTTTTTTATCTTATGAGTTCAGAAGAAAAAGTTGTTTTTCTTGCTTTGTGCTTTACAGGCGGTGATTAGCATAGCAGCACAGAAACTGGTTTCTGTGTTCTTACCCAGGGAACCAAGGCATTTGTGACAGACAAGATGTAAACAGCATCATCTCAGATGACATGTCTAGACAAAAACAACAACCGGAAGCATTAAGAGACTCAGCAAAGTGGGAAGTCAGTTCACATCTTTTGATAACAGCTGGTCGCCATGAGTGCACATTATTCTCTGACTTCTAAAGAATCATAAATTCACATTTTCATGCACCCGTCTTCCCACTTGGTCAACAGTTTCCATCAGCATGTTGCTCAAACTGGCCACTTATGGTCAGCTTTTCATTTGTCCATCCATCAAATACCTTTTGTGGCCCTTCTGGGTACCAGGAATGATAAACGCTGGCACCCCAATCTGCTGCATATTCTCTGGAGTCAAGGAAAAAGGACATGATTAGGTACAGATAAGAAGAGCCCAGTGATGCAGACTTCAGATGGACACACTCATGAGGTGGAGGGACGGCCCAGAAAAGACAGAATCAGATGACCATGAAGGTGAAGGTAAGAATGGACAGTTCACCCTGTGTGACACTTTTCAAAGTTTCATCTTGACTGATGTTTCCTAAGTAACAAGGGATAGGGATGAACAATATTATCCTCGCCAAAAACTAATAAGCAATTTGGTCTGGTAGACATGTAGGATGGAGGGTACTAGTCTTTGGATTTATTTCTCCCAAGTTGAGACATTGAAAACTTAATTCCCAAATTCTTTTTTAATTAATTTTTTCTACTTTTACAAGCATATTGAGTACTTATCCCTGCTTCCCTCCATCCCCCTCCCTCCCTTCCCCTCCCTTTCCTTCATTAATCCCTTCTACTTCCTCCCACACTCCTGTCTGTATGCTTCTACAGACCCTAGGGTTCACTCTGGCTTGTCTACTCTTGTGGGAGTTCAGGCACATCAAGTTGCCTCTTTTTGGGCCACCTCACTGATAGGGGCATTTCCCTTCACTCATCCCGTTTTTGAGCTCAAGATTTCCATTGTATGTTCTTATTGTTCTTGGGTTCCTAGGTAGTCTATGGGGTATGCTGGTATGTCAATCATTCAAGTCTCACTGTAGTAAGTTCCTAGAGGCAGTAGACCTGCCTTGAATGGAATGTCTTGTCCAATGATGAACCTTCCCATTTTTAGGTTCCTAAGCTCCCATTGCCTCCTCTTCTGCAAGGTTTCCAAAGCCTTAGAATGGGGAGAGATTAGGTTGGCCTGATTCTGGGTGAGCCTTGCTGAGTCACTGGTACTCTGCAGTATGGTTGGCCATTGCTGTGCGCTTCACTACTCTTTATTGCCCTAGCCTGCATCCTGTTAGGGTATTGAGATCCTCTACCTCTGCTATAAAAGAAGTCTTCTAGACTGAATATTAAATGTTTTTCCAATCTGTGGATATAATAACAGCTCTTTACAGAGCAGTTTGATGTACTGTCTTCCTACCTCTAGGTTCATTGGCTGTTTTCTTTTTTGATCTATTTACTTCCCTTTTTTACATTCTTATTCTAGTTTACAGTAGCAGGAATGTGTACCATTCTGACAAGTGGGTCTTGAGTTTGATCAGAAAGCTGTTGTTGTCTCCTTGATACTCATGCCACTATTACACTGGTGGTCACCTGTTGCCACAGTGATTTTTATTTCAACTTACAGATTGCATTGATGAGGCCTGTGGTTATTTTTCTCTCCCAGTAGCTTCTACAGTATTCCTTGGTACTGTGTAAGCTATCCAGCAAGGAAAAAGCAAGGAGGGTTTTCTCTGACCAGCAATTTGATTGTTTTTGGAAAGCAACCAAGAGTAATGGTAAAAGCCAATAATGTTTGGGGACCTTTAAGACCTCTCTAACCAACATTTTATCCGGAAGTGCCACATTCCTGTTATTAGAAGTATAATTTTGTCACTGGGTTCTAAGTGGATCAGCTCAGGGTTTTGTTTTTTTTTCTTGTTTTGTTTTCTTCACTCTGTGCTTTCTGAATGGGAACTGCCCATTTTTGTTCCTTTCTTTAAACATATTACATATTACTAGCATAGGAGGTTCTTTGGGGTTACTTCTCACAATCTTAGGGTTTTCCTATAAATCCTTCTATCCCCACTATCACCCATCCCCCTCATTCTCCTTTATGTATTTTTCCCAACAATTCCCTCCCTTACCCTGTTTTTGCTGTGGGATCCTAGATCTCCTCCTTTAAAAGATTTCACCCTAACCATTCCTCCCCACTGATTGATCTCTTTCAAATTTTCTAGCTCTTAGCAAAACTGAAAAAAAATCAACAAACCATAATCCAGAACATCAGAGACTTTATATCAATCACCTGGAACTAGGCCAGCCTAATCTCTCCCCATCCTGAAGCTCAGGGAAATTTGCAGAAGAGGGGGCGGTAAGATTGTAAGAGCACAAGGATGGGAGGAGCAATGATATGCAAGATACTCCACACAAGTTAGGGCCAAAGCAATCATTTGGACTTTACATGCCCTGTGCAATGTCCAATACACTATTGACCTCACGAAGTCTAGCATTTGCTAAAGGCACTAGGATCCTGGGAGGCAAGAGATTGACAGCCACAGTAGTGTTCCTATGCTTAAGGGGAACACAGGAAAGGGTTCTGGGAAATGCCACTGGGTCCTTGCACCACATTGGAGAGGAGGACCCAGAGGAGAGTTTGGCATGCACATTAAAGGATGCTCTGGGGATGGGAGGGGGAGGCCCTGGGGAATGGGGAGGGAAGGGGGAGGGGAGGGGGCACAGAGGGATAGGGAGTTGGAGGGAGGTGGGACTGCTGTACCTATTAAGTTTGTATGAGTGGAAATAAAAAAAATAGAAAAAAAATTCTAGCTCTTACAGTTACTCCAATCAATACACTGGATCCACATATAAGAGAACATGTGGTGCTTAACTTTCTGTGTCTGAGATACCTCACTACATATTAAATTTTCCAGTTCCATCCATTTACCAACAAATTCCATAATCTGACCCTTTCTGATAGCTGAGTAAATAAATGAGCAATACCACATTTTCATTATCCATTCTTCTGTTGATGGACACGTTGGCTGATTCTATTTTTTCATTTCACCCAAATTTTTATATTAATGATATTTAAAGGTGAGGCCTTGGGGCCTTAGCATTCGATGAAGTCACAGGGTGACACCCCCAGGATGGCACTAATGGCTGCTGGAGAGAAGAAAGAGAGAGTTGAGATGGTCCACTTGCTGCGTCTCACCATGTACAGCCTGCCCCACCTGCAGGTGCAGTAGTAAGAAGGTACTGACCTTGGACTTCCCAGCCTCCAGGGCCATGACCAAATAAACCGCTGCTTCTTATAAGTTACTCAACCAGTGATATTCAGTTACAGTAATAGAAAATAGGTTAAGACACAAGGGAGGGGAGGAGGTGAGCCCTGCCAAAGATAAGGCTAGAGAATTCATCAGCTGGAGAATCACCCCGTGGATGTTCACACAGCATGTGTGATACTGTAATACTGGAACTTATCAAGAACATCTTCTATTTTTTTTTATTTGGTAACACTGAGATTGTAAAGAATGAGTTATCTCTACCATTGGAGGGTGTGCGTGTGTGTGTGCATGTGTGTGTACATCTATCCATATCCATATCCATATCTCAATCAAACATTAGAAAATCGATGAATTTTTAAAACCAAATTTTACATTTTAAAAACGTTTGCTAAGGATTCTTCACTATAAAGGTTAGCATGCATTTTAATTATAGGAAGCTAAATAAAGCTGAACATAGAGGTACATGCTTATAATTCCAGCACTAAGGAGATTGAGACAGATAGATCATGAGTTGAGGGCCAGCCAAGGCTACATAGTGAAATGGGACTCACAAACACAGAATGAGGAGAGAGAGAGAGAGAGGGGAACAGGAGGGAGGGAGAGAGGGAGAAAGGGGAGGGAGAGAGGGAGGGAGAGAGGGAGGGAGGGAGAGAGGGAGGGAGGGAGGAAGAAGGAAGGAAGGAAGGAAGGAAGGAAGGAAGGAAGGAAGGAAGGAAGGAAGGAAGGAAGGAAGGAAGGAGATAAGAGAGTTCAAGGGGCTGGAGAGATGGCTTCTGAGGACTTAAGTTCAAATCCCCAGAATCTACATAAAAAGCTGTGTGTGATCTTACACACGTTTCACCTATCAATCAGCAGTGGGAGGGGAGGTAGAAATGGGATCACTGGGACTGGCTAGTTGCAGACTAGGTTCAGTGAAAGACCTTGTCCTAACAGAATAGATGTGATATAGAAGGATACACAAGATATCCAAAGTCCTCCCCAGGATTGTACACACACACACACACACACACACACACACACACACACACTCATGTATGCATCACATGTACATATCTATGTACATGTGCTTGTATGTACGCATACATACACACATATGTGTGTGTGTGTATATCACACCTCAAACATACCCATGCACATGTACTTGCATACACACACACGCACACACACACACACAAGCTCAACATGAAAAAGAAAAGAAATCCTGAAAAAGCAAAATATTAAACCAAAGCATAAAAAAGAGAAAGAAAAAATATTCACATTTCTCAAAAAAGAGTTCTTAATATTGATTTCTTTTCAACCTTTCTCTCCTATGTACAAGTCATATTAATTTATTTGTTAACCAGATCATTTGTCTGAATGATATTTTGACTACAGAGATAGAAAAGGCTTAATGGGATTTCACCCCAAACAGGTAGTTAGTCACAAAGGTCATTCAACAATACTATTGATCCCCTATTACGTGTCAGCACCATGCTAACCATGCAATAGAGTAGTAAACAGCACACACAGTGTCTGCCCATGTAGGTTACCATGGAAATGTGAAGGCATAGAAATAAAGGGCTTTCATGGGGACAGGCAAAAGCTGGAAAAAAAAAATTTGACTCTCTTAGCAAAAACCCCCCACTATCATTCACTTTGTTCCTTTCCATCACAGCCGTGAAGTCATTGAATGAGTGCTCAGATTGGAAGGACGGCTGAGCTCGGGTGGTCTGAATAACGGTGCTTCTCAGATGAAACAGACAGGACCCGTCCCAGGGCCAGCTTTTTCCTCCTAGTTCCTGGACCAAAACGGACTTGTCCAAGCTTTCATTTCTCTGGCAGCTGGTGCTGCCCCCTGCAATCTGCCCCTTACCTACCACTGTGGCTTCCGGAGGTGGTCCTGCCTGAGTCATCCGTCTCAGCAGGCTGCTTCCTTCCTGCCAGAGGAGCAAGAAGACACCAGGCCTTCGGAGCGGACCCCTCGGGGCGAACACAGCGTGCGCTGTCTTCTGTCTCAGAAAAACAAAACCTCCAACTGCCCCATCCCTACCGAAGAGGCAATTCAGCACCAGAAGGGAGATCCTTGAAGCGTGATTGCTGTCTCTTCCGCTGGGTGCGATCCAGCACCACGCAGAAGTGGGGTTGCTGACTTCTGAACCTCCTCTGGCAAGTGAGCATCTCCCCTCTTGCATAGCACAGCACCTCGAATTAGGCTTTAGAAATTATCCTCCCGACTTACAGGATATAGTTTCTGCACCTAAGTGGATTGAATGTTACCGGGAATAAAGCACTTAGAACAATTCTGAGCTGTGTGTCATGTCTCGGGAATCCCTTGTGACCTGATAAGTATTACTGTGGAACAGGGCTGGTCACTGTTAATGAGTAATTTAGGGACAGTCCTAATGAGGATCAGGCAGTCCTGGTCATGTCACCAGAGTAGGGCTCAGAGAAGCTGGAAACGTCTGGAAGGCTAAGGAGTGCTATGTGATTTGTAGGAAAATTTTGCTCACTTTCTTCTAGTTATATATCCTGATACATCAAGGTTCTTCTCAAAGAACCAGGAATTCTTTGAACTTTAGTATTCATTCAGGTGGTCACATGTCTCTGTCTACCCTGGGGAAGTTCCTTCAATGCTGGTTAAATATTACAAAGTACATGCCTGCTTTGAATGCAAGCCATAAACCACACAACAAAGTGTGAGAGATTTAAATGAACAAACAAAAAACTTGGACTTGGAGCCACAAGATAAGAGTTGAGGTCATGTCGGTGGCTCTGACTTTGAACAATCACTGTTTCTCTGGACTTGGCATCACTCGGCATTATGCTTTTGGATACCCTGCAGCATAAAATGATCCTTAGCATTCTTTCTTAACACACCCAGGAAGAATTAATTAGATATGCACATGCAGGTGTGTACGAGAACCTGTGCACGTGTTCATTTTTATGCTCCTCGTTAGACCGTGTCTCCTGCAGGGTGCATGACTTTGATCTCAAGTGACCGTGGTGACGATCTGACACCTGCAGAATTCAGGCCATTCCCCCAAGCCTTTGGAGGCTCAGAGGAGACATGCTTTGTAAATTGTAAAGTGTCACATGATTGTAAAGTGTGGTTGGTATATGCATAAGGTATTTCTTACATAGTCCACTTCAGGAAACTGAAGGAAGCAAAAGCAGAAATAGATAACCCACAGTGGTTAACTCTGAAGGTGAGGTTGAGAAACAGGAGTGGAAAAAGACGAGAAGAGTAAGAGATTTCAAATTTTTGTTTTAATATTACAAATACAAATGATCTTCATATTGATGTCTTAGTATCTTCTCAAATCAGAAAAATAACTGTACAGGCTACCAGTCAATTCTTTCAGGGTTTACCCAGGAGGCCCCTGGGCATTTATCAAATGTTAGACGAAACCAATGCCTTGGTGTGCTGTTTATTTGGCTGTTATCAACTTGAATAAAAATAATTTCTTTTCTACTGCAATTGAACTCTCAAGGAAGAATATCAGTTAATTTATTCTCCCAACAACCTGGATATTGTTAGCACAATTACTACTGGTTATATTTCTTTAAAAAAATTTGTGTGTGTGTTAAAACAGAGGGCACTGTGTGTACTTGTGGAGGCCGAGGGTGACATCAGAAATCATCCTGGATTGCTCTACCACCTTTTGCTTTACTCTGGGGTTTTCCAGCTTGCGTCTACCAGGTCACTGCCACTTGTGCCTGGCATTTTTTTTAATTTAATTTTTCCTAGTTATACAAACTCAGTAAGTATCTTCACCACCCTTCTTCCCTCCCTTTCTCCTCTTTTCCCTCCTCTCTCTGGATGTATCCAACCTGCTTCCTCCCACCCTCCTGTCTGTCAGCTTATATGGGCCCCCCGGATTCCCTCTGAATCATCCACTCTAGCCCCTTAGGCCTAAGGATCCCACTGTCTGAAACCATCTCCCCTGAGATCCTCACTAGCCTATGGGGGCAGGTTAACTTGTCAGCCATCTGCAGGTCTGGGAAGGTCAAATCTCATTTGAGTTCCTGGCTGCCGCAGCCCTATCTTGAGTGAAGTGTCTTGCCCAGCAGTGGACCTCTCCATCTTTAGGCTCTTACAGCCTTACCACTCACTCTTCTGCAAGGTTCCTTAAGCTTTAGGATGGGGAGAGAGTTGGATGGCCTAGTTCCAGGTGAACATTATAAGGTCATTATACATTATGATTGGCTATTGTTCTCAGTTTTGCTGTTCTTGAGCTGCACAAGGCTGCATCCTGTCTGGGAGTTGAGGTCCTCTCAGGCCTTTCTTGACAGTGTCCTAATTTCTCTATTGAACTGTGCTCCTTTGTCTCCGTTCCCTTACCCTCTTAGTTATAATCCTTTGCAGTTATACTGGATATTATAGAGATTTTCCCTTGAATATGTCATTATGAGGGTGTGGAACTAGGTTCCACTTACAAGGGAGAACAAGCAGCATCTGCCTTTCTGTACTTGGGATACTTTGCTCAGTATAATTTCTTCCAATTCCATCCATTTACCAGCAAGTTTCATTAATTCATTTTTTTATGGCTCAGTATAATCCATTATATACATGTACCACATTTTCATTATCCATTCGTCAACTGTTACTGCCTAGCATTTTTATGTGGGATCAGGGATCTGAACTCAATTCCTTATGTTTGAAAAGCAGAGGTTTAACCCCTGAGCTCTCTCTCCACCCCTATTGGTTACATCTCATGAATAGAGAAAGTGATATCAGAGAGATTTAAGAAGTCTGAAATTCCAAAGTCAAAGACTAAGATGAGACTCAAACTACTGAAGTAGAGCCCTTAGCAGTGGTGAAGTCTTTGGAGGACTCAGAATAGATGAGATGTTCTATCTGTTCTCTCACTTCTATTATTGATAGAGGCTTGGAATCTAGAACAGCTGTTATCTAGAGACACTGCCGCTCCTTGAACGGATTACTGACCTCCTGTGTGTGGCCCAAAGTACACTGACAAACTAGTACCTTGCCACAAAGTGAGCTTTGTGACGTTGACTAGCCATCTAACTTGTGTGAGGCAGAACATCAGGTAGGCAGAACATCTCTGTGACGTGAAATGACTGTAATACATTCCTAGTAGGCTGTTCTTTCAGTAGCGAAGTTGACGCTTCAGCAGCTTAAAAATCTAAACTTGCCAGGTAAGACTCTATAAGAATTATAGATTTCCTTTTTATTTACTACATATTTTTAAAATACCTTTCTTCAAAGTTTCTTCTCCTTTTGGGGTTACACAAATAATGAATTCTTTCAACTTAATTTTGAGTATTTTATTTTTTAACATAGTTTTTTTTCTGTTACCTCCAATACATATGGAGCTATTTCTTTCCTTTTGTGTGCCATCTACTTTCCACATAATTTATCACATCCCATCCAATTTTCTTTTTTTCCTGTATTTTATCTACTCTTTTGAACAGGTTTTTAAATTTTTTTCTACTTTTACAAGCATATTGAGTATTCATCCCAGCTTCCCTCCCTCCTAATCCCTTCCCTTCACCATTTCCTCCCATTCCCTCCCACCCTTATGCATGTCTGCTAGAGTCCAGGGTTCACTCTGGCTTGTCTACTCTTGTGGGGGCTCAGGCCTCCGAGGTATATATCAAGTTACCTTTCTTCAGCCCACCCCATTAATATGTGAATCTCCCTTCACTCATCCAGCTAAAGTTTATGAACAGATATTTTTAAGCATGGACACATAATAAAGACCAATTTTAATTAATATCTTCTCTTTATCGAATGAAAGAAACCTGTATGCTTTCAATTCAGTGTGCTCCCATTTTTGCATTATTTTACAGAACCATTCACTTATTTTCAAACTTCTCAAAAACCTCTTTTGTTGTTTGCACACTCAACAGTTACTTTGATTCACCAACCTGTTGACCAATTCTTACTATCCATTGTTTTTATATTGCTAACCTTTCTGAAAAAATTTTCCCTTCTCAGTTTTTTCTCCTCACTTTCACAAATGCCTGTAATTAGTAAACTTAGCCTTCTTTTATATGAAAATAACTTTATTTCTCCATGTATTTCCATGACAGCTTACCCATAAACTTTTCAGACATTAGTCCATTTTATTTCAGCTTTCATTATTTTTAAGTAGGCTCGACTCTTGCTAGTTCTCATAACATGTTTTTTTCCCTTGGTACCAATAAATTTAATGTTTATTGTCTTCATTGCTCAACTGTTTCATTACTGCGGTGATTGTGCTTCAGATTGCTTGTACAATTTTAATATGGACTCAGATATTCACTTCTGAAATAATAAGCAGCATCTCTTGAATATTGTCTCATGCTCATTCATTTTTTTCTACCATCTTAGCATTCACATCTCCTTAACTTCTTTATAAGATACTCTTTGGCTATTTAATTCAGATCTAAGTTCCATTAATACCTTTATCTTCTGTTACACACACTTGACTTTTTGATCCATGTCTTGAGATTTTTATCTGTTTTTATTTTCATTTTTAATTTTTTCCTGCTTTTTCATTTCGTATGCTAATTTGGTTTCATATTCTGCTTTCTGCTCCTTCTGTTAATGTTCTAAATTGAACATTATAGATATACTTATTTTTAACTCTAGGGGTTATCTTCTCTTCGTGTCCTCACTAGATCTTCTTCCTTGGCATTAGCCTGTGCTGCTTCAAATTCTATGAATTCCTCCTTGCTTGAGAAGGTGGTCAGTGGGAATGCTGTTGTGCTGCTAGTGGACAGGCATCTGCAAAGCATCCTCTGGTGTGCCTCAGCCATGACTTCAGGGGTTCACCACAGCTGGACCAGTTTTGTGCTAATTTCTTTTTGTTAAATTGTGTGTGTGTGTGTGTGTGTGTGTGTGTGTGTGTGTGTGTGTGTGTGCCACAGCAAGTATAGAGTGATCAGAGGACAACCTTTGAGACTCAATTCTCTCCTTCCATAATGTAGGTTCTGGAAGTTGTGCAAGTCAACACAACAGTACCTCTCTTGAACCTAGAGAATGACACAGTGCCCAGTAACAAAATACAGGATGTGAGAGAAGAGGGTAATTAAAATGTTCCCTGGTGTGGGTAAAGCAGAGGGGCATTTATTGGGTGGAAACCTTAACAAGTCTGACAAAGTAACCCCTTTGGTCTTTAGGTCTGGAAGTAAGTGCCATTCCTTGCTGAGCCAGCTTATCTTGCAAGCCTTTGTGACATTTTCTTAATGAACTGGATAGTTCCTGCACCTTTAGTGTAGGGTAAGTCTAAACTTCATACATACTTCTCAGAGAATTTTGAGACCTGGGATTCTTGTGACCCTTTTTCCATCCAGGGTCTCAGTGTATTGGTATCCTCTGAAGTACAAGTGTAAATTTCTAATCTGCTTTGAAATATCCTAGTAATAAACAGGAGACTTTGTGGTTGCTGTTGCTGCTCATAATGACTCAGATGACTTTGGCCCTCACAGTCTGCGCCTTATGACATGAGCCTCTTTGGCTTCGGGCTGTCACTCTTCTTTTGAACTTCGAAGCATTGCCTGCTTCTGTTACAGATGACTTTTCTTTATTTTGAATTGAATAATATATTTGAATTTGTTGGCATATTTTATCCAAAGATATGCTTGGAGCATCAGCAAGTTCCTTCAGTTGGATTTGCATTGTTTTCAAACTGGAGTTCAGCAATACCCTGCCTGGGTTTTAAAAAAAATTATTGTAGATTTCTAGTACATACAAAGAACTATTACTTTAAAAATGCATGATTTACAGTTAGACTTAACAAAGAAAG
Organism: Typhlomys cinereus; assembly: GCA_023101885.1. NCBI lineage: Eukaryota > Metazoa > Chordata > Mammalia > Rodentia > Platacanthomyidae > Typhlomys > Typhlomys cinereus. Next base: position 10,763,916 of record JALPQD010000025.1, on the reverse strand, counting down.
GACATTCAGTTAAATCTGAACTGCAGAAAAATATATATATTTAAAACTTATTTATGATAGAGATAGATGATAGATAGATAGATAGATAGATAGATAGATAGATAGATAGATAGATAGATCCATCCTGTGAAATATTTAGGACATTCTTATACTTTAAAAAAATTACAGTTTATATGTCCAGTGTTCAAGCTACCCAAATAAATGGTGTACCCAACAAGGTTCCCCACCCCTGTCTCCACTGCTTAATCATTATGACTAAAATTCTTCACCATTTATGGGATATTCCAAAATTCCACATATTTATATAGAACTCACATGGATTTTTATATCAGAGAATCTTCTGTATTTTGCTATCAGGGGTACCTGCCAGCTTCGGGAACCTGAAAAGTTCAGTAATAAAGTCTATTTCCTCGGATGGTGAATTAGAATAAAAATATATCTGGGGTTCTCAATGCTAAGCTCTTGCCTAGGACCACAGCAACAGAGTCGGGAAAAATCACACTTCCTTATAGAATGATGTAAAATGGATGCATTTACTGTACAGGAAAATGTTCTATTGTACCCAGTTGGTGTGATCACTTATTAATCCTATGCTTAGGAACCTATGCTTGCTTTGTGATGTTGAATGCATTTCTTATGGACTAGCTGTCGACTTTAAAAATGCATGATTTACAGTTAGACTTAACAAAGAAAGGACACTCAATTAAATCTGAACTGCAGAAAAATATATATATTTAAAACTTATTGTTTATGATAGAGATAGATAGATAGATAGATAGATAGATAGATAGATAGATAGATAGATAGATAGATCCATCCTGTGAAATATTTAGGACATTCTTATACTTTAAAAAATTACTTACAGTTTATATGACCTTTAAATTCAGCTGAGCATCCTGATTTGATTTGACACATGTGAATTAGACCCACTTATTTTCAATTTGAGCAATAAGCCACTTGTGAAGGATTTCCCACATGTGTGTTCCATTTTTTTACCAGCGTCTTTTTTTTTAAACCAGAAGGCTAATCTCAGCTATATTCTCATATACAATTTTAGGCCATGGCACCAGGGATTATATTTTTTAAATCAAATGACTCAACCTTGCAATTGAAGCCTAAGCGTGAATATTATCAGGCCTGTCTGTCCTTAGGATTTAATTAGCCATGTTACAGTGTCACGGGCAGAGAATAGAATTTCCAGATAATGTTTAAGCCAGTTTGAGAGGAAGGTTCTTCAGTACGTGGACATTGGGATAGCTATCTCTCAAGAAAGGATATTTTCTTATCTATGGTTTCTATTTTGTTACCTCTAACAGTTAAAATCACAAGCTTGTTACCCACTTGGCTTGGAGAGCGCGGAACAAATCATTTTCTCTCTCAAGAGCCTGATTCCCATCAGAAAATCTAGGGCTGCATATTCCGCCCCCTCCAGTGACTGCTGCACCGTGAGGCAGAGCAGGCAGGAAGCACGGCACTGCCCACACAATAGATGCCCCAGGACCTCAACTGAAACAACACAGCTTTCCTAAGCACCAAAGGCAGGCTGGGCCATGTGACCCTAGAAGTGGTAGGAGAATCTGTGCGCTGCTCAAGGACCCTGAAGTGGTCCTTTTTGGTGTGGAAATGGGGATTACTTTGTCAGACTTGCTAAAGTTTCCACCCAATAACTGCCCCTCTGCTCTACCCACACCAGGGAACTTTTTAATTACCCTCTTCTCTCACATCTTGTATTTTGTTACTGGGCACTGTGTCATTCTCTAAGTTCAAGAGAAGTCCTGTTGTGTTCACGTACACGACGAAGACAAGTGCCTGCTATGGATTCATCCATTTATAGTGTACATGCAGCCAAAGTCCCTAAGGAGTAGTGAGGGACTACTACCATTACTAAGAACAAAGGAAATCTCTAGAACACGAAAGCAAAATGAGGGAAAACCATTTCTGACTTCCTTCTCCCACATCCCTTCTCGGATTCACAGCAGCTAGGAAAACGCAATGCTAAACTTCATTATAAAATTGAACAGAGCTTGTTGAGAGGCCACGACAGCCGAGATAAAGGCGGCAAAGCTGAAGGGAGACTACAACAAAGAAAGGGGGAAAGGTCTTCCCCTGAAGTGAATTTGCATGGGATCATCTTGATCCGTGTAGCAGTGTTATTGAAGCCCTGTGAATAGTGAAATGCTTCGAAAGCAGACTTGGGCATCTCTGGCTGTGGTTGATGCTGCGGTGAGGCAGACCTATGGTCTTCACGTTCAGTGGCTCCTGACACTTCACATTCCCCTCACCACTGTGTTCCAAGCGAAACTCAATAAAAGCAAGATTCCTTTTATAGTGTGATGACTCATCACTCCTGCCTTCCACCCTCCTAACATTTCCGCCCCCAGACGCTGTTGTGCACAGTGGCAAAAGAGAATCTGGGACAAATGACTTTGTCACTCTGCGCCTCCCAGTCCCCTGTGCAGGAGAGAATACAATAATATCTATTTGTAGGTTATTCCTCCCATTAGATCTTCCCCCAACATGCCACAATTCCTGTTCATCCTACTCATCACTTTTATAAGTAGATGTGTCTCTATGCTTCCCGTGCCTGTCATCTTGAGAGATGGCTCTGTGTCTCCCCGTCATCACTACATCTCTCACACTTACCACAATGCCTGGCGTGTAGGGCATAGTCACTAAATGAGGCTATTTTGGCTATTCTTGTCTGACCCAGGGATGACAAATACCGCTATGACAATCGTGTCAGTGAAATCATCATCACAAGCATGAATTAGCAAATAATGACCAACTGCTCCTAGAAGAAATGAAATATAGGTACATAATGAGACGTCTATAAGTCTCTGGTCACAATTTACTAACGTACCAATTGCTAACTTACCAATACATAATCTTAATGTGTGTGGGTTGACATTGGAATCATCAAGGCACAGAACTTTAGAAGTCAAGAGTTGCTCTACCTCCTTACGACTTCTGCTGTGGGGTTTCCCACCAGGGCCAGAACTATCCTTGTGGCATTTTTATGTGGGATCCATACTTAGGTCCTTTTGCTTCTGAGGCAAAGACTTTAACCGCTGAGCCATTTCCTTAGCCCCATAATCTTGTTTTACGTGTATTTTGATTGAATATATGTGGCTTTGATTTAGTAACATTGAACTCACAGCTACTCTGTACTTCTATTTTGGGTCTCAGTTCAAGTCCTAATTTCTGAATGGTATGTTTCTCCCCTCTCCCCCTGCTTTATCAAGTTTCCTCTTTACTTACTTATTAAACTTCTCGATTCCTTCAAGGTATCTCAAGGTCACTCACATCTTCTCGGTTGTACTTTGAGATGGTCTTATATAGGCCACACTGGCCTCAAACTCACGGTGTACATAAGAGGATGACTTTAAACATTTTGACCTTTCTGATTCCACCTCTGGAGTGCTGAGATTACAGGTGTAGGGTACTATATCTATTTTTTATGCAAGGTAAGGGATCAAACCCAGGGTTTTATATATATATATTAGACAAACACTTTACCAGCTGAACTATATCCCAAGCCCTCAAATCTCATATCTTTGAAGATGCCTTCTTAGATTCATAGACAAAGAAAAATTCTTCTCTCATGAAAAGATAGTTTGTAACCACATTTCAGCAATCATTAAAATAACAAAAAAGTTATTTAGATGTTATTCATAAAAATCAGCTTATGTGATCTTGAATTCGGAAATCATGTGTATTTTTAATCTCTGAATAGCCCAATCATTGATATTTATATGTAACTAATCAACAGCTGTTTTTTGAAACATAGTGTTTTTCTCTTAAGGCTGAGAGTAGGCAATATAGAGTTGAGAGAGCCTCAAAATTGCATTTGTACTCGGTTATCTACGTGCTTATCTACACTCAGCAAGCTATGGTGCCGGGAAGCCTGGGCCCCTTGACCTCTTCCCACCTCTTCTGGGACGACTCCCCATTCTCAACAAAGAAAGAGAACTATTAATGGGTTTTAAAAACCAAGGTCTGCCCTCTACAAAGCATGAAATCGCATATTCTCTCCTTATTTGGAAATTCCTGGTAACTTAGATCTCTCAGCTGTGCGCAAGCCTTTCACTGTGGACATAATATACTTGAGAGCGTGTACTATGCTTGAGATTCAAGGCCTGCTACTGAAAACCGCCTTTCTCAAGTTACTTCTTGAAGCACGGCAACACAACACCCCAGGTTTTAGAAACTCAGTCTTTGGAGCAGTTACCCTGACCTTCATGGTGAACTTGCTCTGGGATAGAATTGGACGCCCCTCAGAAAGCATGATCCAGAACCCCTGGAAGGGTAACTGGTCATGATGGAAGAGCAATACGATGACTCTTATGCGCTTCACACTTCCTTGACCCACTGGGTGTATTGGAGACATTTGTATTTTTGGCCCATTTTTCCTCATTTGGGAAAGCCTGGACAGCCTTTTCTCAAAATAATGTTTTTAACTGTTTAAAATAAAATATAACATTATAACGGCAAGAAATTATGTTTTCATGCAATTTTCAATATTAAAAATTATGAGATCATATGTGTGTGTTTTGTATTACATTGCATAGGCAGCTTCCATAATTTCAGTGTCGTGATGAGAAAGCACAAATTTTTGAGATAACTTCATTGGTTATCATGAAATGGGTTTTTTTCTGGTTATGAAGCCACCATTAGAATTTGTGATCCCAGGCTAGAGAGATGGCTCAGCGGTTGAGACTGTCTCTCAAGCAGAAAGACCTGAGTATGAATTTCCAGATCCCATGTGAAAATACCAGGCAGAAATGGTGACAGTCTGCACTTCTAGCCCTGGAAGGTGGAACCTGGGAAACCTGGAGTAAAGCAAAAAGGTGGTAGAAGAAATCCAGGATGATTCGCAAAGTCACTTTTGAACTTCCACAGGGACACACAGTGCCCTATGATACACACCCATACACACACACACACACACACACACACACACACACACACACACACACAAATAATAATAATGTTTTTTTAAAAAGAAAAGAATTTTGTGATTCCTATCTGTAAAGAAGTGAGTAAGAAAAAACAATGTTTTTTCTGTCCAAGTTCAAGGAAACAAAGTTAATAACGCCTTATCTAGGTCCATGTAGATAGTTTCTTATACCCCCATATACATGAAAAAAAATCTGGAGGCTGGAATAGGCTCAGCACCTTGAATACCAAAATAGAGACATGGGTGCAGTCTACAACCTGTGACTTGTGCATGTGATGTTCTTGGGGAGGAAACAAGATTGGTAAAGGAAGTTTCTGTGATTTCTCTGAAGAGAAAGTTCAAATTTTTGTTTAAAAAAATTAAATTTTTAATGCTTAAGCTTCAGGTAAGTTAGACACAAGACATATGGCACCTGCTTCGTACAAAGCCAGACAAGATTTCTTCCTAATTTAAGGAAGAAATGAAGAAATGGCTCCCATCCACACTGTCTGTATTCACCATTGTTGAGCTCTTACAAAGATGTTGGAGAGAGGAGGAAATATCATAAAATTATTCTTGAGCCTCCTTTTTAAAAGAAATTGCCACCTTTGGTATGAGCATTAGTACTACTTCTCCCAGCCCAACAAAAGTATGACCACTGTGGGAGTCTGTACAAAGGACAGAAAATTCAATTTCACTCATATGGTCTGCACGATATGCTAGAGATTTCAGTTCCTTTGAACAACAGAAAATTGCTTTTATATTTAAGCAAGCATTTGTTCTTGGGAAACAAAATGTTCAGCTCTAGTGGTTGCCACAGCAACTGCCTGGGCTAAAAATACAGAATCTGCCATAAGAAGAAAAAGCGTGTACCAAGCAGGAAAAGGAAAAGAAAATGGGAAATCTCCCAAAGGAAGATTATTGGCAGAAATCAGCCTGCAAAGACATGGAAGGAAATGTATCTTGTCGTAACCCTTTTTCCCATGAGATAATGTGCCTTATCTTTCCTACCCCTTCTCTTCTATTTCCCAATAACTCTCTCCATCCCCTGAATCATATATACTTGAATATAGACAATCAGCCTTTCTAAGTTCATCCCAGAAAATAATATAGACAGAGCTAGGCGGGAGGTGTCCCCACCACACCATCACCAAAGACAAGCCCCTTCCCATTTCTGTCTGGCCTTCAAGCACGTGCCTCTCATTAAAAGATTGAATGATGGGCTAGGATGTGGATAGTTGAAGTGTTTGTCTTACATAGTAGTTTCCAGTATCAACTTAACAATTGAAAACTACAACTCTGGGTACATTTGTAAAAAATTAGTAGTCGAATTAGGCCCTGAGCAAACCTGCCCGTGGACAGGTGAATAAGGGGGGTTTGCTCAATAAAGTTTAGCCTACTTTGGCATACTTGGACAGACATGCTGTCTGGTGAGTGAGGTTTGTTCTTCTCTCAGTAATGCTGTGAAGATGACGTGGTAAATTTCAGTGGCTCCTGGTGTTGGTATGAGCTCTGCTGAACTAGTAACTGTAGCCAGACAATTATAAGCCAGAATAAAAATCTTCTGTTTTCATAAGCCATTTTTGTAGCGAAATTCATCAGCAACATGCAGGCGAACCTCAATACCTTGCAAGCATGGGACCTGCTCGAACATACATTTTTAAAAAAATGCCAGATACAGAGGCACAAAAAGCACTTGGGAGGTGGAGAGAAGCAGATCCCTTATATTCACATGTTTGATGAGCTCCAGACCAATGCGAGACTGTCTCAAAACATAATGTAGATGGCAACTAAGAAAACCACTGAGGTTGTCCTATCTGGCTGCAGCAAATAGACGCATGTGTGCAGACACACATTCACACACACCTGAAGGTTGAGTGGTTTCCCCTTCTGCACCTGCCTTTACTCCAGTGTTCTTCACACATGTGCATGAGAATCCCTAAGCTTTGGCTAACAGTGTCCCCTCACATGGAAACATGCACCTTTCCCATTCAATCTTTGTTGCCTGGCTTGCTTTAAAGGCCCCTGCTTCCTGCAGCTCCTCTTGTTCTTGTGCCCTTTCAAAAACAACTTCCCCACAGACTTTTTGTGTGCACATTTACTTAGTCTAGATTTTATGCTCCTGGGAACTAAGACCTTGCAATAAACTTCTGTTCTATTCCCCATGGTGCCCAGCACAGAGCCCAAGACACACTTGTTGACAAAATCTGTCTCACTCCTGAGGGAGGGAAGGAAAAGACTGAATGATGGGACCGTTCTGGTCCCTGTGGAATGCCTATAAGGTCAGGTGTTGGATGCGCCTACAGTAGCAATTTCTGGTTTTCAGGGACAACTTTATGACAACCTGTTCACAGAATGCTTGGAAACAATCCCTCAAACCCTCTTAAGCCTCATTCTATTCCTACTGCTTTTGTCTTAAGTTCAACATAGCAGAACAAAGGAAATCTTGCTTAATAATAAAATCCTTATTTAAATACACTGGGTTTTTTTCCTTCATGATGCTACACTGTGGTTAAAACACCAGAAGAGCAAGTCAAGGTTTCTATCTCCATGTTGTCTTCCCATGGACGATAGATAATGGTGAACAGGCAGATGCCTAGATACCTAATTTCTTCGTGCTCACAAAAGGGTCGGATTGTTGTCTTCTTTGCTGGTTACTTAGAGGATCACAGTTAACAAACATTTAATGTGTTTAAAAGAAAAAAAAAAACACCTGTTTTGCAATTCATACACATCTCTGTGAGTTAATGCCTTCTAACAAATGAAAATCAAAAATTCATTTTCCCTAATCTTCAGAAGCTATTTTCCTGCTGCTATTTCCTTTAGTTTCAGTCTAAGTCTCCAAATTCTCTTAACTCCCATTAAATTAAGAGAGCCGATTCCCATGACTGATTCTGTCACAGGCATTGCTCCAAGCAGCAATGAGAGATCCCTTAGCAACCCAATATTTACTCCTCCATACAGCAGCATAATCTATGTTGTAATGATGCTTCATATTTGCACAGCAACTGCAGCACATAAAGCCCTCTTTCCTCACCAGTCACGTAGCAACTCCATCTGTACCATCCACCCCTGCCCTGTGGGTTGAGGGGAGCAATCCTCTAGGCAGGCTATGCTGCTGCTGCTGTTGAAACTGAAAGGAACTGCATATTGAAGGAATAGCCAGCAAAAGCAGAGACTAACATCCCACAGCTCATGCCCCTCCCCATCTTTTGTCCTTGGCAGTGAAGCCAAGAAATATGTTCCCAAGCTGCAAGAGGAAGCTGCCTCCAAAAGTCTGCCCGAGAACAAAGCATCGGCCTCTTGGAATCATGTCCACATTGAGCGGTGAGAGAGGTCCGGTCCACACTGAGGAGGCCGAGAGATGCCGAGAGGAAGGAACCAGTTCCTGGGACTCTCCAGGATCTTGGGGCTACTTGGCACTCTCATTGCAAACCTGTCACCTCTGGAAGATTCTTTAACAAGACCACAGTGGACTTATGTGTAAGGCTTTGGTTCTTATTGTCCTTTCAGAAAAAGAAGACCACCTTGTTTCGCTTTTTCTTGTATCTATAAGATTATGCATAATTATAGCCAATCATCAGGCTGAAATAATTCAGTTAAAACATCCTACACAAATGGCCTAAAATAGCCCAGGTTCTGTTTCCAAGAGTCTTATTCACACCTAGATCTTGAGAGAATTTGAATTGCATATCTTATTTTAAGTTATCTAAGCCATTCCAAGTTCATAATGCCTCAGGAATATCAATTGGCTCAGAAATTAGCTTGCCAACTCCAAACATGGTAATAAAAACTTTTATTCTCACATTTTTTTAAAAAATTTTCTATATAAGCATTTACTAGGGGTGATCATGTTCTAGCAACAGCCTCATATTGGTGATAGCAAAGTGTTTAGTGTTCAATTCTACATTTACAGGGTAGTAAGCACTGCAGAGGGGTGCTGCTGTTAGATATTAGCAGTAGAGGGGTGGGTCAGTCTGTATGTTTTTGGGCAAGTCTATGTGTTCTGAAGATACACAGGCCGGAGTTTGAAACTTGGCCTTGACATTTTTAGCTTTGTGATTCTGAGAAACATATAACCATTCTGGACCTCAATATCTTAGCTGAAAAATGGGGATGATTACAATGCCTTTCTCACTGATGCTTAAAGGACCTAAATGTCAAGCACTTGGCTAGTTTGCCTGGTCCCACAGGCAAGTGATCTGCAAAATCAGTTGACGATATTTAATTGACGGTCTGTTTTATCTTGTTATTACCTGCCACACAAAACATGAAGGGTCTTGCACTTAAGCACTAAGGTATTAAAAATATGGTAATCTCAGTTCACGCATCTGGTTGCTAGCCAAGTCGGAAGGGAGGAAGTGGGACATACAGAATGAACAGTGCCATAAATATACAAACACTAAACATACGATGCAATATAGACCAGAAAGCAAACTCAGCTGAAGGTATGTGCAGCTGTTACAGCAACTTTCCATAAAGTGATATAGAAATTAAAATTCTGGAAGTGGGCATGGCTTTGCTGATGACGCTGAGTGTGTCGCAGAGCAAGGAGGATGACTTCGCAGAAGACATATAAAATGTTATGTAGAATTTTAAATAATATTTAAAACTAAACATCATCGCATCAGTCGTATGAAAGGAAGGAAGATTAAATTATTTCTAAACATCTAAAATATTCACCAGCCTTGCAATTTGAAGCTTGAAAAATTCATAGTCATAGGGGATCTTGCACCTCTACTGGTACACCAATCAAGATATTTAAAAGTGAATTATAAGGCAACGCTCTGCAGGGGAAAAGTTGCACAGTCATAAAAAAATGTTGTATTCAACATTAAAAAGGAAAAAGTGAAATAAAAAAGCACACCGGCAAGTATTTAAAAATAGCAAAAGGACAAACAGGCCTGATAATATTCACGTTAGGCTCAATTGCAAGGTTAGTATTTGATTTAAAAAATATAATCCCTGTGCCATGGCCTAAAATTGTAATATGAGAATATAGCTGAGATTAGCCTTCTGGTTTAAAAAAAAGACGCTGGTAAAAAAATGGAACACACATGTGGGAAATCCTTCACAAGTGGCTTATTGCTCAAATGAAAATAAGTGGGTCTAATTCACATGTGTCAAATCAAATCAGGATGCTCAGCTGAATTTAAAGGTCATATAAACTGTACTAATTTTTTTTAAAGTATAAGAATGTCCTAAATATTTCACAGGATGGATCTATCTATCTATCTATCTATCATTATCTATCTACTTCTATCTATCTATCTCTATCATAAACAATAAGTTTTAAATAATATATTTTTCTGCAGTTCAGATTTAATTGAGTGTCCTTTCTTTGTTAAGTCTAACTGTAAATCATGCATTTTGTAAAGTCGACAGCTAGTCCATAAGAAATGCATTCAACATCACAAAGCAAGCATAGGTCCAAGCATAGGATTAATAAGTGCACACACCAACTGGGTACAATAGAACATTTCCTGTACAGTAAATGCATCCATTTTACATCATTCTATAAGAAGTGTGATTTTTCCCGACTCTGTTGCTTGTGGCCTAGGCAAGAGCTGCATTGAGAACCCCAGATATATTTTTATTCTAATTCACATCCGAGGAATAGACTTATATTACTGAAACTTTTCAGGTTCCCGAAGCTGGCAGGTACCCCTATAGCAAAATACAGAAGATTCTCTGATATAAAAATCCATGGTGAGTTCTATTAAAATATGTGAATTTTGGATCCCATAAATGGTGAAGAATTTTAGTCATAATGATTAAGCAGTGGAGACGGGGGGGGGACCTTGTTGGGTACACCATTTATTTGGGTAGCTGTGAACACTGACATATAACTGTAATTTTTTTAAAGTATAAGGATTTCCTAAATATTTCACAGGATGGACTATCTATCTATCTATATCTATCTATCTACGATCTATCTATCTATCTATCATCTATCTCTATCATAATAAGTTTTAAAATATATATTTTTCTGCAGTTCGATTTAACGGAATGTCCTTTCTTTGTTAAGTCTAACTGTAAATCATGCATTTTTAAAGTAATAGTCTTTGTATTGTACTGAAATCTACAATATTTTTTTAAAACCCAGGCAGGTATTGCTGAACTCCAGTTGGAAACAATGCAAATCCAACTGAGAGGAACTTGCTGATGCTCCAAGCATATCTTTGGATAAAAGGCCAAAAAATTCAAATATATTATCAATTCAAAATAAAGAAAATCATCTGTAACAGAAGCAGGCATGCTTCGAAGTTCAAAAGAAGAGTGACAGCCCGAAGCCAAAGGCTCATGTCATAAGGCGCAGACTGTAGGCCAAAGTCATCTGAGTCATTATGAGCAGCAACAGCAACCACAAAGTCTCCTGTTATTACTAGGATATTTCAAAGCAGATTAGAAATTACCCTTGTACTTCAGAGGATACCAATACACTGAGACCCTGGATGGAAAAAGGGTCACAAGAATCCCAGGTCCAAAAATTCTCTGAGAGTATGTATGAAGTTTAGACTTACCCCACACTAAAGTGCAGGAACTATCCAGTTCATTAAGAAAATGTCAAAGGCTTGCAAGATAACTGGCTCAGCAAGGAAGGCACTTACTTCCAACCTAAAGACCAAAGGGTTACTTTGCAGACTTGTTAAGGTTTCCACCCATAAATGCCCCTCTGCTTTACCCACACCAGGGAACATTTTTAATTACCTCTTCTCCCCCTCACATCCTATTTTTCTGGGCACTTGTCATTCTCTAGGTTCAGAAGGTACTGTTGTGTTGGACTTGCACAACTTCCAGAACCTACATTATGGAAGCGAATTGAGTCTCAAAGGTTGTCCTCTGATCACTCATTACTTGCTGTGGCACACACACCACACACACACACACACACACACACACACACACCACACACAATTAACAAAAGAAATTAAGCACAAAACTGGTCCAGCTGTGGTGAACCCCTGAAGTCATGGTCTAGGCACACCAGGGATGCTTTGCAGATGCCTGTCCACTAGACACAACAGCATTCCCCATGACCTCTTCTCACGCAAGGAGGAATTCATAGAATTTGAAGCAGCACAGGCTAATGCCAAGGAAGAAGATCTAGTGAGGACACGAAGAAGATAACCCCTAGAGTTAAAAATAAGTATATCTATAATGTTCAATTTAGAACATTAACAGAAGGAGCAGAAGAAAGCAGAATATAACCAAATTAGCATACGAAATGAAAAAGCAGGAAAAATTACAAATGAAAATAAAAACAAGATAAAATCTCAAGACATGGACAAAAAGTCAAGTGTGTGTAACAGACGATAAGGTATTAATGGAACTTAGATCTGAATTAAAATAGCCAATAGTATCTTATAAAGAAGTTAAGAATGTGAATGCTAGATGGTAGAAAAAAATGAATGAGCATGAGACAATTCACGAGATGCTGCTTATTATTTCAGAAGTGAATACTTAGTCCATATTAAAATGTACAAGCAATCTAAGCACAATCACCGCAGTAATAACAGTTGAGCAATGAGACAATAACTTAAATTTATTGGTACCAAGGGAAAAAAACATGTTATGAGAAACGAGCAGGTCGAGCCTACTTAAAAATAATGAAAGCTGAATAAAATGGACATGTCTGAAAAGTTTATGGGTAAGCTGTCATGGAAATACATGGAGAAATAAGTTATTTTCATAATAAGAAGAAGCTAAGTTTATAATTACAGGCATTTGTGAAACTGAGGAAAAAACTGAGAAGGGAAAATTTTTTCAGAAAGGTTAGCAATAAAAAACAATGGAATAGAAGATTGGTCAAGCATTGGTGATCAAAGTAACTGTTGAGTGTGCAAACAACAAAAGAGGTTTTTGAGAAGTTTGAAACTAAGTGAATGGTTCTGTAATACATGCAAAACATGGGAGCACACTGCATTGAACGCATACAGGTTTCTTTCATTCGATAAAGAGAAGAATTAATTAAATTGGTCTTATATATGTGTCCATGCTTAAAATATCTGTTCATAAACTTTAGCTGGGAGTGAAGGGAGATTCACACTGAATGGGTGGGCTGAAGAGGTAAGACTTGATCTATACCTCGGAGGCCTGAGCCCCCACAAGTAGACAAGCCAGAGTGAACCCTGGACGCT